>CM035148.1:6229528-7429528 GCA_020205605.1 Panax ginseng
AGATGCCAAATTTCAATTGTGGTTTGTGAGTTTTTTTTTCCGGTTGAGAAGCATGCTGCAAATATCTTCAGTATGTCAATGCTGTTAATTGGTCAATTTTTTTAGTTTCAAGGTTTTGATTTAATAGGTATGAAAGCATATGAGAATTCTTGTATCATTTCCTTTCCCATGTATGGACCTCTATTTTGGCAGATACATAGTGTATCATTTTTCTTATTATGTTGGAACCCGCAGCCAATTAGGGTTTGCATGGGATAAATTATCAATGCTATGTTTGTTTGCAAAAAATATGCTTGGGATTAGACTATTTGTCTTCATTTAACACTACTTTGGACTATTTTATCCCATAATGGGGATTAATAGTCATTTAAATAGTCCTATGGACTATTTTTTTGTCAGTTCTAACCTATTTATGATGGATATTATAATTCCATGATGAATGTGGGATTAATAGTCCCCCATTTTAAGTTATCAAATGACTTTATGGGTTAAGTGACTAATAGTCCCTTATCAAAGGATTAAATAGTCCGAAGTAGTGTTAAATTAAGACATAGTCCAATTCCAAGTATGCTTTTTGCAAACAAACATGACCCAAGTGCATAAAGGCCACACCCGCATTCGAGTCATCTCGTAGTAAACTATGTGTGAGTGGCCCCAAGGCAATCATTGTCTTTCGGGGTATTAAACCCCATACCTTGGAAGGCATTGATCACTAGGGTCACTACCACTTGAGCTAATCCTTTGGGGATAGATTCATAGGTTGTCACGATTCTTTTGTTGCCCAAATTCATCAAACTATTGTGCATCCTTTTCTGTGCTTGTTGATACATGATTATTGTGAGTGTAACCCCTTGGTTTAGAGTCATAGAGTATATGATTTTGTTTTTGCCCTAATTCATTAAACTATTGTTGCATCTTTCTTTGTGCTTGTTGTAACATGATTATGGTGAATAAAAACTTGTTCCATATGCCATTTTTTTCCCGTCTTCATCATATCATAACTTGCTTAAACAGCACATTTGTTTATTATAATACAATGTTTTTGAAAACTTTGACAACCATCCCTGTTTTTTCCACTTAAAAAACAACATAGACAAGTGGGCACAATTTCCAGAAACATTCTGGTTAACCGTAATTTGTAGAAGTCTCAATTGAAAAAGTACTATGTGACAAAGAGCTGCATATGATAATATATCACAAGGCAAACGTTTTAGCTTTCTGGAATCTGGGTTTGAGACTAATATATCTTACAATATTCTATTTGGTTCCGAATCATTCTGCACTTCCATGCTCTGAATGATATATTTTCAACTGCAGGCGTTGTCTAGTTTCTCACAGTTTCTATCTTGAGCTTGTGATTTTAATATATATAGGTGGAGAACCGGAAAAAGGTCATAGGGAGTGTACAATTGGTGTTTAGTAGTTTGTATGAATCTTACATTTTACCTTGTTTGCATTATATTGAAAATCTGAGGAACAGTAATTGAAAGTATTGATTATTTATCCATAGCCTTCTGTTTTATCATTTTCTTAGGGTCATAATGTTTTTTAGACAACTTAGAACAATAGTTATATTGCAATATTTTTATTTGACTAGTTGTTTGCATATATTGTGAAACGTCTTTGTAAAAATGTGAGTTTTTTATACTGGCTTTATGTGTGAAGCTTTCTCCTTCCACAACTCCTTGTCTATAATGCTCTTTTTATATTTCATTTTGTCATTTTTATATTACATTTTGCGACATAGAAGTTGTTAACTGTTATGTGTTATTGGGCTTCGAGACCTTATATCATTCTTTATTTCTTGCAGGATAGTTTTGGAAGACTGCATGATAGAGGGAAGGAGGTTCCCAAGGCAACTAAGCTTCTAGCAAAACTCTTCCCCAATAAAGTAACCATTCACATGCCTCAGGTCTGTGCTTCAATTGTCCGGCGTCACTCTTCTTTTGCCACCTTTAACATTTGATGATAATTTTTAGACTATTCCAGGATGAGTCTCTCCTTGTGAGTTGGAAGCAACAGTTGGACCGGGATTCAGAAACTCTTAAAATGAAAGGAAATCTGAATAATCTACGCACTGTGAGTAATTTGTTGACATTATTTAAATTCTGTGAATGCTATTTACTACTGTTGATAATATTATTGAATAATTGCTGCTACTTGCTTGAACTTTTCCTGACTACTAAATTTTCTGAACATTTAACATATAAACACTTAAACTAAGCTGTTATGTTGTGATTGTTGTCACATTAACAAGCTATTTCACACTGATACCATTCTCTAATATTAATATGTAAGAGTGTCTAGCTGAGCTACTCACAGATCTTTCTACTCTTTCTGTCTCTTTATAATTACCAGACTAACCTCTATTTCCTGAATCAGTTTGATATGTGACATCTGTAAGAAGGTTTTCTGTGGCTTGCTTATTGGATATTTCCATGTAAGGGAAGCGAGATTTTGGGGTTCCGATTCAACAGAAGAGTACAGAACGCATTAGATTAGACAGGTTACGAGAAGATTATTGGGGTCCATAAAGAATTAGTGGCTTTCAGTGTTTTAGGCTCACTATGTTTGAAGATTAGATATGAGAATGATTGGGTTGATTAGCGAGCTTCAGTGTTGAAGTGCAAGAAATAGGAAATGTTAGAAAGGGATGAAAAAGAAGAAGCTAGGCATCACATGGTGATTACCTTACGCAACACTCATATGGCTAGAATTGCATAACTTAATACTAAAGAGAATATAATCATTGGAGCATTTTCCTATTACGCGATCTCTATGTATTTGAAAATTGAAACCATAACTAGACTTTAGGCAATCCTAATTGTACTAGGATTTGGATTTCCAATTAGAGAACCAGCTCACTCCAACTTTAAAGCTTCTAGAGACTAAAAAACTAGAACGAAACATATGTTTGGATCCAAACTAACATGGCTTATTGGTACGAGCCATGTTTCATGCTTAATATTATGATGTATGTACTAAGTACTCTTAAGGGTGATTCTATTATTCGTTTCATGATTCATGATTTGCCATTACTTTCTACCTATTAAAAAGTAATAATGTCATTATTTTGTTGTTTTCATCATTTATAGGTTCTTAGTCGGAGTGGGTTGGAATGTGATGGAGTTGAAACACTGTGCATCAAGGACCAATCACTTACAAATGAGAGTAAGTATCTTCCTTTTTAAATAATTGACTTTTGTTTGAGACAATAAGTTGGAAAAATAATGTATTGTCGTGTCTTATTCTTTTGTTAATAAGCAGTTTATTTTTAAAAAATTTATTGGCATTTCATGAAGGTGCGGAGAAGGTTGTTGGATGGGCTTTGAGCCATCATTTGATGCAAAACTCTGAAGCTGACCCCGATGCAAGGCTTGTTTTGTCTAGTGAGAGGTAATGGAATATCAAGGCACCTTCTTTTTGATCTGTGGTCAGCTGAAATATTAGTTATTGGATGGTAATTAAGCAACAAAAAAACACCATGTTACAATGTAGCAGCGTTCAGTATGGGATTGGAATTCTTCAATCTATCCAGAATGAATCGAAGAGCTTAAAGAAGTCACTCAAGGTGATTGTTATACTTTTTTCAGCATTAAATATTTGTTTGAAAATTTTCTATTTTGTTTTGTGAAATATTGAGGTAATTGTGGGGTCTTTTTAACATTTTAGAAGTCATTAATCTATAGTTTTCTGGCAAACCTAGGATGTTGCGACAGAAAATGAATTTGAGAAAAGGCTTCTAGCAGAGGTCATCCCGCCAAGTGATATTGGAGTAACATTCGAGGATATTGGAGCGCTGGAAAATGTCAAAGAGACGCTGAAGGAATTGGTGATGCTTCCCCTACAGAGGCCTGAGCTCTTCTGCAAGGGCCAATTAACCAAGGTTACTTCCATCATTCTTCTTTGAGGCAAAATGATGGTGCTTCTGCCCAAGATTTTTTTGTTGTCTTTTTTTTTAAAAAAAATTTATGAAACTAAGTTGTGCCTGTGATCTCAAATCTTGCATTGTGCTGTTTCTTTATTATTCAATTCCCAAAATGGGAATTGTTATTTCCGCAAGGTCTTGTGGGTCCCATTTACTATATTTATTTGAGGAGACTGGAGAGCCTTGGGAAACTGGCAAATTCCCTTGTGGAAATATCAATTCCCACAATGTAAATTTAATCCTGGTAACCCTTTACTGTTACCAATCAAATTTATCTTTTCCATCGTGAGAAGTTTTTAAATATTATATCTTTTACTCTCAAACAAGAATTGTTTGGCGAAGGTTGTTGGAGATGAATAAATGTTCGACTTATTCAACTCTCTCAAAACATGTCTGTTTACAGTGTCTTTAGGTCCAAAAGATTTACTTGACCTATTTTGGGCTTGGATACTTCACTTTGCTTTACGCTTTATGAAGCATGGAACTTTGAACTTTCGATTTTCTTTATCTAACAACAACAATAGGTGACGTAGAGCTTTGTATCTGTACTCTGTAATGTCACACAATTTTCTATTTTATGGGCTGTGAGTCTCTGATTTATATGTAAGGTGAACATCACAAGATTTGGGCTCAATACCTATTTAAATTAGAATTGCAGAAATATATTTATAACTATTCTATAACTCAGCTTTGCTTTAGTCTTTATTTGAATTTTCCTCTGTCATTTGGGTCTTTACTAACTGATTTTAAAGATAATTGCCTTTTCCATTCTCAATTTCATTTAGTGAGGAAGCAGAGAAATTGAATTATTAAATTTCTGTAAACTGGTAAATACAATTCTGAGTAATTAAAACTATAATCTCACCTTTCTTCTTACTCATGCAGCCTTGTAAGGGCATACTTTTATTTGGGCCACCTGGAACAGGAAAGACCATGCTAGCAAAGGCCGTGGCCACTGAAGCTGGTGCAAACTTCATCAACATTTCTATGTCAAGCATTACATCCAAGGTTTAGTTAAATGAGAAGCTTCTATGAATTTGTCATTTTTATTTCAACTGCCAAATTTTAATTCATTTTATCCTTATATTTCTTAATGCAGTGGTTTGGTGAGGGTGAGAAGTATGTGAAGGCCGTGTTTACTCTAGCTAGTAAAATTGCTCCAAGTGTTGTATTTGTAGATGAAGTATGCTCTTAAAAATTTCATTCAGTATTGTTCTGCATTGATTCTTTCAACTTAATTCCACTCTTCTTCTTAAGGTTGATAGCATGTTGGGCCGAAGGGAAAATCCAGGAGAACATGAGGCCATGCGTAAGATGAAAAATGAATTTATGGTGAACTGGGATGGTTTACGGACAAAGGATACAGAACGAGTTTTGGTGCTTGCAGCTACAAACCGGCCTTTTGACCTTGATGAGGCTGTTATAAGAAGGCTTCCGCGTAGGTAAATCTCTCTTTAAAATTCTCCCAAACTTAGTTTTCGGTCTACATATGGATTAAACTATTTTCAATTCTCTCACTTCCATAACATGTTTTCTTTTGCAGGTTGATGGTTAATTTGCCAGATGCTCCTAACAGAGCAAAAATTCTGAAGGTGATACTAGCAAAAGAGGACTTGTCTGCTGATGTTGATCTGGATTCAGTTGCAAGCATGACTGATGGATATTCTGGAAGCGACCTTAAGGTTGTCTTTTGTAATTTTATATTTGTACAAGGACTACTCTTAGTCTGACGTATGTTTGGGAGGATTGTGATTTTTTACATTTTTAATGTTGCAGAATCTCTGTGTAACTGCTGCACATCGCCCAATTAGAGAGGTTTTGGAAAAGGAGAAAAAGGTATGTTTTGTTTATTTGATAAACTAACAGTTTGTGCCTATTACTTAAACTGGTAAGGAAGATACAGCGGTATATGTAGAGAAATACGAAAATAACATCCTTTGGTATTATCTATATAGTATTAATTGAAGACATTAAAAATACATTTTTATAATGAGTAATTGCATGGAACATGGAGGATGTCCTGGTGGATTAGTTTATGGAGACGTATAAATAGCTTCTGTAGCAAGCATAAGTCATATTGATGCCCAAGTTTCTTTCATAGAGGGGGTTATTAACACTACCCCTGTTAAGATAGCTCCTTTGAGTATCAATTTTAGCTGGCAAACCCTTTTTCGTTTCTGATTTTTTAGCATTATTGTGCTTTTAATAAAATGACGTTTGGTAGATGAGCTTTGAAAAAATCATATTAGCCAGGTCTTTGAACAAATCTTTTTGTCTCCTAGATATGTTCAGATTATTAATGAAACCAAGTATTACCCCTTTCCACAAAAAGACTCCCATTTGTAAATTTATTTGTTCCATTGAAAGAGTTCTCCTTTTGTTATAACGGTAATATAAAACAATGTCCTTCAGTTTGTTTTTATCAAGCAACCACTACTTAGTTAATATCAACCTACTCTGGGATTAAAAATGCATCCTTAATATTTGGAAATGGGACTCTTTTTGGAATAACTACTATTGCTATATATGATGCATTTGTACTATTATTGATATGATATTCTCTACCAATGACAGGAGCATTCTGCTGCTCTAGCAGAAGGTAAACCTGCTCCAGCTCTCAGTAGTAGCGCGGATATTCGTCCTCTGAACATGGATGACTTTAAAAATGCTCATGAACAGGTAAGAATGAAACATATGAATTATGTATGTATGATTTGACTATTAATTTTGTCTGCCTTGTATTTTAATAATAAGGGTTTTAAAAAAATTCCACCTTTTGATCATTATAGGTTTGTGCAAGTGTTTCATCCGAGTCCCAGAACATGACAGAGCTTCTACAATGGAATGAACTCTATGGTGAAGGGGGTTCTAGAAGGAAGAAAGCTCTCAGTTACTTCATGTAGAAGTTTCACATCTGTAAAAATGGTTCGCTTCCCCTCCCCCAGGTTGCCGCTCTGGGAATTCTGTGCAGCCATTTTGTTTGTACAATGAAGTATAGGTCTTTTTTAAGTCATAGATTGTAACTTCTGTAAGTTAGTATCGAGATGGTATAAAGGTAGGATAGCATCCCCTATATTTGGGCATGGCTGTTCTGCTTTGTTTTGTTTCCCCATCTCCTTGTTATTTGAGGACTCTGTTTTATTCAAGTTATTAAAAAAATAAAAATAAAGAAGAGCAAAAGAATGCCCGACCCCGTGCATATATTTGTAGTCATTCTTATGGTGAATTGGGAAATTTGTGTTAATTATCAAGTGTTTCCATTTGGGTCCATAATATATTGTTTTACTACAAAATATTAAAATTTATAATTAATACTATTTTGTTTGTTATTACAACATTGAGAACCCTATACTTTCGACCATTAATGCCCAAGATTTTGTTTACAACAATAGTAGAATGAAAAAAACATTTTATGAACCAAAAACAAAAAAGCAAGCTTATGATGCAGGTAGAAGCTAGGATCTTATTTGCCCTGAAAGCCAAAATATAAAGGATATCCGTAACCCTGTACTACAGCTTTGTCATATCTGCCCTAAAAAGTTTTCAATACAACCATCAATATTACTACAAATTTTATAAATTACAAATTCTTTCAATGCCAAACTTCACACTTCTCCTATGGATCAAGGAGACGAGCTTTGTTTCATATGATAAAATAAATAAATCATATTAATCTTCTATTGTTTGATAGCAATATAACAAGATTATAATAAATTTTATGCTCATTTCCTAATTCATAAGAAAACAAGGCAACAGAAATAATCTCTTTTGTATCGGCAGTCCCCCTTTAAAATTACATTTCTGATTAAATAATCATAAAATATTTTCTCTCTTTGCTGTCCTAACCTTTTCATTAAGTTCCCAAAAATAAAAATAATAAAAATTGGAAAATACAAACCAAACTACCTTCAAATCTAGTGATTAAGGTACCCAGGCCTCCTAAGAGGCAAGTGTTTGTGAAGCCTTCCCAACCATTTTGTTGTCGTCTTGAAATTCAATAATTATATTATTCATGTCCTCAAAATAGGACCAGCTCTTCTTGCTTTCCATGTCCTCCTTGCATTCCTGTGAATTAAGCTTCAGGTCAGTAAGAATAGAGTTAACGAGAATGATAACTTAATCTCCCATCTTTTTCTCCTAAAGGCTTGAAATATGATATACCACTGATATGAGACACTAAACTCACCATATCGTCTTACAAACTACCGAGGCCCCTACTAAACGGTATCCATATGCAAGAAAATGCAATGATTTCACTATTAAGTAACACCGTAGGAATTCTTTGCCTACTTGACATTGAGATAGTGTAGATTTTTTTTTATGATAAGCTAGATAAAGTGGATCTCGACACTTATTTTCTTTCTTGTTTTTTCCCATTCTGTTTTGGAATCATGAGCATCCCTAATGCAGCAGTACGGAAGAAGAAATTCAATAAGTTGATTATTAATTTTGTATTGTTATTTAGAGATAAATGTGTTATTAATGAAATTATTTAGTAGGATATTATAGTAATAGCTTTTCATTAGGAGAGTTTTAATTCAATTAGGAGAGTATTATAGTAGTAGATTTTAGTTAGACGATTGTTTCCTTTAGGGTTTTTACTTGGTCCCCAAGTACTGAGTTTTATATTTAAACATTGTAATACTTCATTATTTTGGAGATTATTGAATATATTGATTTGAGATTAAAGCCGTGTGTTGCGGAGATAGGTAGTCTTACTTCTTCTTCCCACCTTGTCCTACATCAATCCCGCTAATATCTCATGTACATAACGAATATGAATTACTCCTTCCGTCCCAAAATATAAGATCAATTGCCTTGGTATTTTGGAACGGATGTAGTATCTTTTGAAACATGAAACTACCATCTAACAACTGAATTCTAAATGCACCTAAAGTTGAATATTGAGAACAAACCTCGTATTTCTGAGTCAGAGATGCCCATAAAGATTTGCACTGTCCTGGACTTCGACTAATGCCATCAGCCAACAGGTTTGCAGATATCTCTTCCCAGAGGGCCATTCGCCCCCTCACAACTTGAAATCTGCTATTTAATTCCCCACGAAATTTAATAAGTTTCTTAATTTCTTCAGGTTTCCATTTGTTTCTTTTCATAGGCTTGGAAGATTTTAATTCAGATTTTGGCATTTCTAAGGACTCATTTGTATTGCTTGCTTTCTTGGCCTTCCCCATGTGTTCTTCTGGTGTAACAACACTGCTGTTATCTTCTTCCTGCCCATCTACTGGTGATGACACCACAAATGCTTTCCAGAAATCGTCCGACTTCTCAGAGTTGGTCTCTGCTGAGCCAGAACTTGAAGCAGCGTCTTCCTCAGATAGAAGGCTCTCATTTTCAACACCACAATCTGCGTGCAGAAAAATTGCGATGAATATAGGTATAGCTTATAACAGAAAAATATCCCCTGCATAGTGCTACCGTAAATGGTTGCACCTCTGTTTTGGCTTTTGATATGCTTGACTTATTACCAAAAAAACCATAAGAAATGCAGACCCATGGGGGTCACGTGTGCAGCATATCTACAGAACCTAACACAATCTTCAGCAGATGATTACAATTCGTAACCACTTCAAGCGGACAACAAAATATAGAAAATTTATTAATTATGATCACCAGTACCAGGCACTCCTTTCCATATAGCTGGCATAACTGCTGTGCAGCTATTTCTTTAATTAGTTCACAATTAACGGATAATTGTGGAGATTTGTTCAGATAGACAGGTAGTAAAGCAGAGAGAACCTATAGCTGAAATCACAAGAAAGTATCTTTATCTACTATATCTTCTTTTCAGCCATGAAGTTGTATCTCGGACACAAAGCTTCAACTTCAATGCACAGTAAAGTCAGTTCCTATTAGACCTATATACATATATAAATTTATGAGGACACCATATCTAACCAATAAAATGAATCTTGTTTTGTTTTACACATGAAATTGGATAAGCAGATGACTAAGAATACCTATCCACAACTAACACACTTGTATATGGGCACGAAAGGAAATATTAACCTTTTAATTCTTCTGGTCTGGTATCTACAGGGTGTGTGTAGTCATTGCCTTCCTCTTCCGTCCTACTTGGTCGTATCTTCTTTGCATTTCCATCCACTCTTCTCAATGCCGATATCCCAGAACCAACATGTGACTTGTTAGCTAGCCTTCCATTGATCTCGTCAGCAAGCACACCTGCTGGATTTTCTATAGCAATCACTATTACTTCAGGTCTTTTACTACTGTATTTCCTAACCATTTTCCTCAAAACCTCGGAAACAATTCTTTCCATGTGGGCCAGAGGACAATTTACAGGACAACTCGACAGTGCAGCATGTGCTGCCTTATGGATAGCATCTAAAAGCTTCCCTTTGTCAAGCCATAAGCAACGTGTAGTTATTCTTATTTTTCCCTTCAAGGTTTTCTCAAAATCATCAGTAGTTTCGGGGCGTAGAATTTCCATGCTGCAAAAGAATATTAAGGTTGCATTATACTGCCGGCAAACATAAGAGAAGTATGCTTCATGAATTATTTGAAAGATTTACCTGACCACTATTATACCATCTGATGCAATTTTTAGTCTCTCATCCACACAAAGTTCAGTAGATGTACCAAAAGCTTTGTCACCATCGCTATACATCAACTGCAGAGTAAGACTAGATCATTTAAAAATCTTGAATTGGATTGTAGGAGAGAGAGAGAGGAGGGACCAATTTTAAATCGTCAACAACCTGCAAATTCTCTTTGCCCAGAGATATGAAACCATTAGAGAGCACTTTTCTGTTCCTCAGATGAGAAACTCCGAGCATCTCTCCATTCTTTATAACCTGTTATAACCACAGAAGTGACAGTAAAAGTATTAATTAAGAAATTTAACAGTTACACGATGAATATTCCTAAGCAAGATATAGAACCTTATTCAGTGTCTTATAGAGACGGATATTTAAAGTACATAGCACTTTTGAAACGCAGCAATACTGCAACTATGAAAAAAAGGGGAAGGTTTCTTGCCACCATGGACATCATTATTTATTTGCTTTCTTGAAGTAAATCCTATACAAACAGCAGGAGGTGCAAGCCAAGTATCTGCAAAGCAACCATTACTGGCATTTATTCAACATGTTGTTAAGTAGCATATATGCCCTTGTAGGCTGAACCCAGATTCTGATTCGGCCTTTCTCACTGAACAATAGACATTGCTGATCCAAACAATTATCCAGAGTAAAAAGTATTAGATAGTAGTTTTCTTAGGGCAAAAAATTCCCACTGAAAGGAGCTGCAAAGTCTAAGCTGGAGCTCTTTTATTGAACGCTTTAAAATTGTAGCTCCACATTATTGCACTATGTCTATTGAGAAATATATATATATATATATATATATATATATATATATATATCATTTTAAATGTATTAAGGAGTATGCTAAGAGCCTAAGGGATATATTAAACATCTACTAGATATCAAAAGATTTAGAATTAGATTTCTTTCCCATCACCAATCAAAGCCAATGTGACACCACATTAAAACACTATATGAAAGCCCAAGAATTTAATGAAAATGAATGAATTTGTCACCGTATGAAAGCCTAAGTGAGAGGTGTTTTGGGTTGGGTAACCTGGTTTTGAAGAATTTTTCTCTGGTTGTTGGCAGTTTATTTTGGAGTCTAATACCACATTAGCGTAGAGTTATTAGGAGCACGTTTGGCAGCCATTCTAATCGATGGGATGCTAATCCCGAGACTTATGTTACCCATGCTAGCCCTCGGAATTTTCTAGCTCAAGGGTATCATTCTTTCTTGCCTCATGTGCAGTCATTGAATTTACTTTTGGGAGTATATTCGGGTGGGTGGGAAGCCTATTGTGGTTGATTTCCCTTGGGTTTTCCACCTATATTCCTAACCCAACCTGGTTTTGAAGAATTTTTTTCTGGTGGCTAGAGGTCTATTTTGGAGTCTAACACCCTTTGGCGTAGAGTTATCAGGAGCATGTTTGGCAGTCATTCTAATGGATGGGATGCTAATCCCGAGACTAATGTTACCCATGCTAGCCCTTGTAAGTTTCTCTCTCAAGGGTATCATTCTTTCTCGCCTCATGTGCAGTCAGTGAATTCACTTTGGGGAGGATATTTAGGTGGGTGGGAGGCTTTTTGTGCTCGATTTCCCTAAGGTATTCCAGCTATCTTCCCTTCATGATGCTCTTATATTCAGATTATTCTATAGGGATGAGGATTTTTATTTCTTAAAATTTTCAGTTTGAAACTTAAATGATTAGAAGGCTAATGAAGTTGAAATAATACAATATTAATGAATTTATAAAACAAAAGAGTCTTTTGTGAATTTCAAGTTTAAGAAAATATTCGTCTATGTACTTGCTTCACAAACATCAAGTTTTGTGATTGATTTCATTAGATAAATTAAGAACTAACAGAGGACGGAAGAAGAGAGCGAGGGGTGGAATGGGATTTGGGGGAATATAAGTACTAATTACATTTCTTATCTTCTAGCAGGGAAGGAAAGGAGAGGAAGCTGAGGGAAAAATGAATGACAGGGAGTTACTTCCTCCATATTTTTTGCCCATAGACTGCCCATCATAAGAGGTGAAGTTAAAGAAGCATCTCTTTTATATTTGTCCTTTAAATGACACCCTTCTCTTAGATTGTGCTTTATCCTTCCAGTTTCTAATCACTTGTACAGACCAACATTTGGATTATAAACAAGGTTACAAAAGCAGATACAAAAACCATCACAAGTGTACGGTATGCAATTTAGCAAATGTAAACAGATGCTTTAGCAGACAACTGGAAAAAGGATACTGAGATGGAAGTCTCACTTAGATGACTTATCCAGATCATCCATAAGCATATGATGGGTAAATTTCTAATAAGTTAATAATATGAACATTATAAAAAAAGATCTTTACAACATAATTTTAACTTACAGCAGTGTGCCGAATGCCGTTAGATTTTCCAAGCAATTCGTGCTCTTTCAGAAACAAGAGTTCACCGTGGATGGGTAGGAAATGTTGTGGCTTTACAATCCTAAGCACTTCCTCCTTCAAAAGTAAAATTCACATTTACCTCGTTTCGCATTTAATTAAAAAGAGAAATATCGAAAGCAAATTGTTTAAATTGCATCAAGTTCAGATGTACCAGCACAAAGTGACTGGTTAATGGGATGAAATAGAATCATTTAAGAAATGAAAGAAGCAAGATTAGATGAATGCCGATATGAATCTTACCAGTTCTGCACGATGAGCATGACCAGAAGTGTGCAGCTGCTCATTCTTACCCATCACTATAGTCGATCCAATCTCTGATATGCGGTTCAGCATTTTCATTACTCGAGTCTCATTACCTGGGATCACCTATAAAGAACACCGAATAAGCAATTGTGCCCATTATAAAATTAATTTCTTAAGTTGTGTCGACTACAAAAATCAGTGAAGCCAAACATCTGGAAAGAGAAGACTAGGTCTTTTGGGGAACTATACTAAGTGGATGTAAAGGCAGTCCACAATCAAAGTAGTCATCATAAGCAATAAACTGTAAATTAAAATTTGAAACTAAAACTGAGATGAGTAATCTTAACAGACAAGTTTTGGAAATAATATCATGACCAACAACGAAGTTTGCATTCTTTCTTCCTTTTGGTTGCAATAAGCAAATATACTTGCGTAAATTGATATGTCATGCAATATAGCTATTAGCTAGTCTCTAAATCTCAATTATAAGACTTAGCTAGTCTCTACGGATATCCAAAATAGCTTCTCTCTAAACATCTCTGAAGATGAAAGGCTAAAACTCATGATTTTCGGTCAACGAAAAGAAAAATGAAGAAACTGCATACAAATGTAAGGACAAAAACTCAGTTTTACAGATTTTAGGCTCAATAGATAAAGATACAGCAGAAAAATATTCTTTCAAAAAAAATTAAATTTTGACCACAAGAATCTCAGTTGATCACCATAGCCAACTTTAGAAAATCTCAAAAACAGAAGTAGCTGCTATAAACAAAATAGTCCATCACTAGTTTCATTACCTTAGCAGAATATAAAATTACATCTTCTTTGCTCAGTTTGAGTGAATGACTACTTCCATATGATGCAAGATTCAATGCAGCTCGTGGTTCAGCCTAACACAACAGCAAAATATTCATGTGACTCATGAAACTTCAGTGAGATTACTGTGCTTTGTAAAAGGAAGGCATCATTGACAAGCATCGAGGATAACTTACTTGAGAACCAGTCGTCACAATTAGTAAATCTTTTGGGGCATAAGCATCAATATCTTCTACTTTTACCTATACGGCATACACAACATCAGGAAGTGTCGAGTGAAAAGGAGAAGCGTAAGATACTTTATATTTGTAGGGGCCATGTTGAGGTTTAATTAATAGTATTACACAATAACAAACATATTCAGTTACAATATAAAACTGCAAGCATCTGGGTTGCATGGGCAGAAAGCAATGCAAGAAATTTTTAGTCCAAGTCTTTCCACCACAGTTTCTTTGGGATATGATGGGCTTTTATGCATTGGTTTGGTCTTTCGATTCAGGAGGATTTTTGGGAGTGGCCGAGTGGGTTTATCAGATCTCCAGCGTGATTGGATGGTCTGATCCATTAATGCTTGTTTTGTTTTGGTCTTCATTGTATTTACTTTTATTTCTTAATAAAGAGGACTCCATGTCCTCTTATTATGTATCTATCTTAGTTCTTATAAAATCTTCTTTACTAGTCAAATAATCAACGAAACTCTACACCGCCTTTTATCCCAATTTCCAAACTAGTTGGGGTAGGCTGAAAATAATCCATAAATAAAACTGCTAGATGGTAAAATATCATTCATCTTCACTTTGTGATTGCCAGTCTGTGTAATGACAACATCAAAGGCATCGAGTAAATTCATGTATTTATATGTTGGGGAATATTTACTTTCACTTTGTGATTGCCATTGCCACAGTACGTAATGTACAAATCTTATAATTGCTAGTACATGTAAGACCTTTCCTAATAGACACTTCAGAAGAAACATCAACATGGTACTCGACATAGGTATCAAGGTTGACTGGTCAAAACCAAATCTCTGCTAAACTAGTTTGGCAAATGTGTACCCTAGAACTAGCAAAAAAAAAAAGTGTACCCTGGGAAAATGATTTCTCCCATCAAGCATTTAGCATACCTAGTGCTACATATCCCAAATCATCACTCAAAATAAATTAAACTTAAGCTCTAAACAACGTTTCCCTCCCAGACTTGAGCCTTTTTTCCTTTTTGATAGGTAATTACCGTAATTTTGACCCCATGTATGGGGATTAACCAGCAACCTTGAGGTTATTCCTCAAGGACTCTGACATTTTTCCCACCCCTTGGGGTCTCTGAGGCTTGCACCATATAAGTAAATAAAATTTGATGAAGGATCTACGGATCCCCTCGGGAAAAGGAGATAATACATCTATAAGATCGTTACCAGAGTTGACGGATCAATCGGTGCCTTCCCATCTTTCCACGCGGCATCAAGGTACGTCCTCAGTGACATGCCAACAAAAACCTGAAATGATGATAAAAAATCCTCTCTAAATCTTTAGGTAGAAAGAGTTCTAAACAACAATAAGATGACAATGAAATGGGTATATAACAGAAAACTACACTTTAAAGAATGTGACACACGTACCAACTTTCTGCCGGTTAAATCAGCTGCAGCTTTCACACTCCCAAGGCGATGGATATTTGATGCAAATTGCGTAGTGATAACCCTTCCTGTTGCAGCTGAAATATGCCTCAACAGTGAATCTGCTACAACAGTTTCACTAAATGTCCTTCCAGGGGATAATACATTCGTTGAGTCACTCATCATCTGGAAATAGAACAAAAGTTAATAGATATTGTAAATGTGTGATTCTATTCTGTTAACAGTTTAACAAGGATAAGCAGCCAATATTTATTAACAAGAACCAAGTCATTATCAGGGGCGGCATTTGTCACAACACATAATAAGACTGTTAGTATTTAGTATAAATGGTTTTCATCTCATAAAAGAGTTAGCACGTGTAACACGAGTAAAATGGGTTGGCACATATTATAAACATGTCGACACATTTAACACAATTAGACTAATTTATTTTAAATATTATAGCATTACTCACGATATAAATATAATATGACACTATAATTTATTTATTTTTACTAATTTGTTTGTATATTAATTGCAAAAAACATAAGATATTACAATGAAGATCATCACAATAATCCCATCTCCCGTACGGATTATAAACACCTAGCCTAACTAGGAAACTTTTGCCTAACCAATTAACTAAACATACAATCCATGGGTAGGCAAAATAAAACAAACTAATACAGCCCAATAGGCCCAACCGGCCCAAAGGACAATCAGCTCCAAAAAATCATGGGCTTAAAGCCAGAAGACCTGAAAGAAAGCAATCTGCTAATTTAAATTTGAATCCCGTGGGCCCCAGCCAAGGTCAATCAGCACATTTTCCAACCAGACAGCAACAGCAAGTGGGGGACAGGATAAGCCAGTGCAGTCCCATCAATCCACCGGCATACCCCCAGACTCCATAACTTCCGGCCAAAACTCCGGCATGAACTCCCAAACTGGGGATGAAATGCAACATCAAAAGGAGCCCAATCCAGCCAAACATAATCAAACCAAACCAAGAAATAGCTTAGAATGAAAAAATCAGAAAGATCATCTCAAACCGGAACAAAGAGAGATCTCAGAACACCCATTATTCAATCAGACCAAGATCATGGAAGAATTAGAAATATCTCTGATCCAATAAAGAAACAACCTAATGCAGCCATCAAATCATTCGAATGCGAATCAAAACGAAAGTGCAATAACCAGACAGTAGAAGTACCAATGAAACATCCAAGTCTGACTATAAAATAGATAAAGCAATGAATCATAATAACCAGACAGGAAACACACATAATCAAAATCAAACCCAGCTCGACAATTTAACCCAATACAAAACTCCAATAAATCAGAACCACACCGCAACTGACCAAAAAAACACAAAACCGGAAGAAGGGCACCAAACCAGATCCAAATCTCTCATAACAAATATGAGGAAGTGGGTGGACCTATTATGGAGCACAGCTTAGAGAGAGATCAGAAAAGGGTGAGAAGATACAGATGAAACAAAAGCATCCATAACGCACTGATAATCTGCAGAACTGCATAAACACCAAACTGACTCCACAAAATGAATATAGCGACCAGCGAGGAAGAATCAGCTTGGGTAGCCATCAAATTGATTAGAACCATCAAAGAAAACCTTCGATTTAAATCAATTTAATACACCACCATAGCAGAGCCACCCCATCAACGGACCAAACCCAACTCAAAACCAGAAATGAGGCACCAAACCAGATCCAAATTGCTCAAAAATGAAATCCATCAGCATACTCTCCTACTAACATGAGCAAGAAAAACAGCTAGTAGGCCCACTGGACTTTGCCGAAGACTAGCAAGGAGAAAGTTTTCAGAATGGCATACTTGGAGACGCCAGAAAATCTCAAAATTAAACCAAGTATGTGAAGGAGAGAGACTATGAGAGGGTGGGTGGTCCGATTTCGGAGCACGGCTGAGAGAGAAGAGATCAGATGAGGGAGGGGGAGCCATGGGCACACCAGATCCTTTACTCAAGGTCAAGAACAACAACCGCCAAACCCAAGCTCAGAAAATCCCAAACCAGATCAGATCCAAATCTCTCATAACAAATATGAGGAAGTGGGTGGACCTATTATGGAGCACAGCTTAGAGAGAGATCAGAAAAGGGTGAGAAGATACAGATGAAACAAAAGCATCCATAACGACCGATAATGCAGAATGCGCATAAACACCAAACCGACTCCACAAAATGAATATAAGCGACCAATGAGGAAGAATCAACAGGTAGCCATCAAATTGATTAGAACCATCAAAGAAAACCTTCGATTTAAATCAATTTAATACACCACCATAAGCAGAGCCACCCCATCAACGGACCAAACCCAACTCAAAACCGTAAATGAGGCACCAAACCGGATCCAAATTGCTCAAAATGAAATCCATCAAGATACTCTCCTACTAACATGAAAGCAAGAAAAACAAATTTAGTAGGCCCTTTGGACTTTCTTGTCAAGACTAGCAAGGAGAAAGTTTTAGAATGGCATACTTGGAGACGCCTTGAAAATCTCAAAATTAAACCAAGTATGTGAAGGAGAGAGACTATGAGAGAGGGTGGGTGGTCCGATTTTGAGCACTACCGAGAGAGAAGAGATCGAGATGAGGAGGGGAGCCATGGGCACACCGGATCCTTTACTCAAGGTCAAGAACAACAACCGCCAAACCCAAGCTCGGAAAATCCCAAACCAGATCAGATCCAAATCTCTCATAACAAATATGAGGAAGTGGGTGGACCTATTATGGAGCACAGCTTAGAGAGAGATCAGAAAAGGGTGAGAAGATAAAGATGAAACAAAAGCATCCATAACGAACTGATAATCTGCAGAACTGCATAAACACCAAATTGACTCCACAAAATGAATATAGCGACCAGCGTGGAAGAATCAGCTTGGGTAGCCATCAAATTGATTAGAACCATCAAAGAAAACCTTCGATTTAAATCAATTTAATACACCACCATAGCAGAGCCACCCCATCAACGGACCAAACCCAACTCAAAACCGGAAATGAGGCACCAAACTAGATCCAAATTGCTCAAAAATGAAATCCATCAAAGATACTCTCCTACTAACACGAAAGAAGAAAAACAACTAAGAGCCCAATCGGACTTTGGAACACTAAAGGAGGTAGTTTTCGAATGGCATACTGGAGACGCCTTGGAAAATCTCAAAATTAAACCAAGTATGTGAAGGAGAGAGACTATGAGAGGGTGGGTGGTCCGATTTCGGAGCACGGCTGAGAGAGAAGAGACCAGATGAGGGAGGGGGAGCCATGGGCACACCAGATCCTTTACTCAAGGTCAAGAGCAACAACCGCCAAACCCAAGCTCAGAAAATCCCAAACCAGATCAGATCCAAATCTCTCATAACAAATATGAGGAAGTGGGTGGACCTATTATGGAGCACAACTTAGAGAGAGATCAGAAAAGGGTGAGAAGATACAGATGAAACATAACGAACTGATAATCTGCAGAACTGCATAAACACCAAACTTACTCCACAAAATGAATATAGCGACCAGCGAGGAAGAATCAGCTTGGGTAGCCACCAAATTGATTAGAACCATCAAAGAAAACCTTCGATTTAAATCAATTTAATACACACCACCATAAAGAGAGCCACCCCATCAACGGACCAAACCCAACTCAAACCGGAAATGAGGCACCAAACCAGATCCAAATTGCTCAAAAATGAAATCCATCAAGATACTCTCCTACTAATACATGAAAGCAAGAAAAAGCAATTAAGAGTCCAATTGGACTTTGTCAGAGACTAGTAAGGAGGTAGTTTGAGAATGGCATACTTGGAGACGCCAGAAAATCTCAAAATTAAACCAAGTATGTGAAGGAGAGAGACTATGAGAGGGTGGGTGGTCCGATTTCGGAGCACGGCTGAGAGAGAAGAGATCAGATGAGGGAGGGGGAGCCATGGGCACACCAGATCCTTTACTCAAGGTCAAGAGCAACAACCGCCAAACCCAAGCTCAGAAAATCCCAAACCAGATCAGATCCAAATCCTCAAACGAAGGGAGTGGATGGGCCGCAGGAAAGGTCCAATGTTCTACAAAAGCGCTTTAAGCGAGGCAAGGTCAGGTAGAGGGGGCCTAAGCGCTTGGGGGCCTAGGGGGGATTTTTTAATTTAAGCTAATTTTAATATTTTATCTTACATTTATTCAAACAAAACAATAATATAAAGAAAAATAATTTATAATAAAGATAATAAATACATTTGCTTAAAGTTCAAACATATATCCATATTACTAATGTCAAAGTTCAAACACAAACATGCAATTGTTCAAAATTCAAACATATTTTTAACGTATTAGTTTTATTCATAAACAAGATTGGTAATTAAATAATAAAATTTAAAATTTCAAGAATTTAATTCAATATTAAAACTTAAGAAACTAAACATAAATGTAAGAATTATATTGAATTAAACTAAATATTACAAATGTATCATCATTTATATAATTTGAAGTTGGTACTAGTTCAAAAAAGAACAACTATATTAAATTATCCATTTTGATTTGATATTATCCACTTCTTGTTGTGATTTGATATGCTACAACATGTATTATGAATATGGTAAATCATTTGAAAAATAAATATATTAAGATCTGGTTTAGGTAGTTATTAAAATAAAAAAAAACCTCTCTGCCTAGACCCCACCTAGGCCCCACCTAATTTTCTGGAGAGATTTTTTTGCCGCCGTGGGCCTAGGTGTGGCGCATGGAGGGCTTAGCGCCTAGGCGGGGAGCCAAGCGGGGGCCTAGCGCCTAGGCGGGAATTTTTAGAACAGTGGAAAGGTCTAGAGATCGGAGGCAGAAGGTGAAAAGAGGATGAAGAAAAAGGAAAAATATTTGTGTTATTAATTATTAAATTAAATAAACACAATGTGCAGTATCATGCTATTCATAATAACAGAATTTTTGTATTAAACGGGTTAACCAGGTCCAAAAGGTTAACATGACGAATAAACAGGTAGGTGTTAGTGTTGAGAATCTTAACACAATTAATTAAAAGGGTAGGGTTAATGTTAACTATAATACCTATGACTTGACACGATACAAATTAGCCTATCACGACATGGTCTCCAGCTATAGTCATTAACTTGCTTGATAGTGCACCATAGATCTTTAACAAAGTACTTGACTAACACCGAGCCAAACACCTTGTTCATCCCACTCTGAAGTGACCTCCTATAATATATCCTCGCCACACTCATTTAACCTCTTATAATCTTTTTTTCCCTTTATTCATCTAACCTCTGAACTACTTCAAACCTCTAAAATGATGCACCAACTAGGCCAAAATAAAAACCCTCCCTCCCCCTAGAGAAGGTAAATTTAACTGAAAGGGAAACTCCTATAGGATCTTCATTGTCAATCAAATCTCATACCAATCCAAAAGAAAAATAGCCTGCAATTTGACCAACATTTTGGCCACTCTGGAGTACTTGATCTAAAAAAAATCATGTCACTGTCTTCAAGTAGGCATCCATGGGACGTTAGTAAATGCAACAAAACAGACAAAGCTAATGATGGTTGTTTCTTCAACTTTTAGTAAATGTAACAGAACAGACCAAAAAAATTGCAATTTGATTCTAGGCTTACCAATGTTACTCCTTCTTTAGAGAGTTCCTCCAGGCCTTCGCGATCAAAAACTTTCCCATCCAATGGCGACTCATCAATCTGTTTAATAAAGTTCTCTTCAAGCTTGGATACAGGTTCTTTAACAATAGAGCAGATATGACACTAGAAGAATACCTTCCAGTCCCCTGTGTGGAGAATTGTTCCATCAGCACAGCGGAGAACCAATCCACAACAATCAGGTATAGAATGGGTGACCCTGATAGGCTCTATTTCAAATGGCCCAGCATTAAATCTCCTTTTTGTTCTAAACGTTTTAAGCCTGGATGGAAGAAAGATCCCAAACTCCTTCAACCGCTTCTTAATAAGCTGCTCAGAAAAAAAAAGTGTATCAACAATATACAAAACCAAATCACTTACAAAAACGCACGTGTGGATAGTATAGCTTGATGCTGGTAGCAATCTCACGCCCAATGTTACCAATTTTGTCAACATTTACATTACTCTTTTACATCACGCCCAATGCCTTCTATAGTATTAGTTTCAATTTATACAAGTTGATTCCAAAACTGGAGTATTTAGTGAAGTGATAGTAAACAATATATGATTCAATATAGTGTTAATTGCAAAACAGACACATAAGCAATGGATTACAACAGTGTATTTTTAAAGGACATATTAACTAATAAGAGAGCATAAGAAAATAATATATATTTTTGGCAAATAACATTACGCAATTAGAAACTGAGAGATGGATATATGAATGCATAATATACACAAAATCAATTATATATAATCGGTGTAATCTGAATATGGCTGGAATCTGATCGAAATAAATTATAAAGAACAACGAAAAGGCTATGGTGGCTTATTCCCACCATAGGACTACTATGAAGTAGTAACCACATGACAGGTTCTAAACCCTTAACATTGACACAGGAAGTGTGTCATTGGAGCAAAGGACAGGGGTAGGAATTAGCCTATATTGCTGAGTATTGATCTTTACCTATCATTTTATAACAATAATAATAATAATATATAAATAAATAAAATAAAAAAGACAGATTTAGATTTCTTCACATTTTAAAGTTAAGCTCAACCTACATGTATGAATGACATTGATTAATACGTAATAGGATCATTGCCGAACATCTAATTAAAATTCTACATTTCTGAGGATGCTCAAGCCTCAAATAATAGTTTAATATGTTATCAAGGGCTACTCCTACGCATAGCACATTCACAAACCATGAAACATAATCGGTGTAGTTAATTAAACTTGTTACAAACCTCTGTTGTAAAAGATGATGCAAATATTGGTGTGCGTGAATCCAAAGCTGGAATAACCTGTGTAGGGAAACATATGTGAAGAACATTTATAGACACACTTATAAGATGCAAAATTGAAGATATATTTATGGCAAGGAAAACATAAGTGAAAGTCCAACAGGCTGAAGATCAAGCATTTTTAAAATTCCTCGATAGCCGGCTTAAAATGTAATCTCAAAAGCCTAGCATATGATTTTAGGAGAAGATAGAGACAGACAACAGATACAATTTCTTCTGTGACCAGCTGATTCCTTGAAATGAATGACTTTGGAACCAAACACCATTTTAATAAAACCAAAATAAAATTTATAAAAAAACAAAGGAAAATAACTTCCTATTGAAATAAGAGATCAAAAATAAATATTTTTTAACAAACTTCAATACAAACACAGTAACATGAATAATCACATACATTGCATCCGCTTGGACCTTCTATTAGCCATTATACTCCATCCCTCCCTCTCCCCTCCCAAAACCTCAGTACTTAAAGTCGAGATACATAATAAAAACTAAATGCATGCAGATACATCTAAACTACGGATCAATTTTATAGTCTCACAACCTCAAACAACTACGGAAAAGGGATTGTTTTTCCCCTTATCCCCAAAGTACTCCTGGAATGCAAGAATAAAAGGATTGTACAGCTGACTTCTTATATCGAAAGCAATGCTTATAATCTATCTTGGCAATATTTATCATGTACAAGACATTTAAACAACTACCATTAATTTTTCGTGTAGACGAATAAATAAAAAATAAATACGAACATTTCACCACAATGCATATGTAATTGGTCCACTCCTGTAAATAATAAAATATATTCTGGAAGTACAATAGAAACTTTACCCAAGGTAACGCACCAATGTGATCTTCGTGTCCATGTGTTATAATAACTGCTTCAATTTTGTGGCTCCATTTCTTGATAAATGTGGTATCAGGTATGATTTTCTGGATACCAAGCTCGTCATAGCTGAAAATGCAAAAAAGGAGGGAATAAGATGATGAATATAAACAAAACTTTAACTTTGAAACAACATCATAACATCTATTATGTACTGGAAACGCATTAAAATGCCAAGTGAAAAGATTAAAAACATTAAATAAAAATAATGTTTTTCTAAGTAGAATTTTCAATTTTCTCATTACAATTGCATCGACAAGGGTTTTCATATCTGATTTACAAATTTTGATCCTAAATTCATTATGATCTATGAGTATATTTTTTGTTCCTTAGTACACCTCAGAATTGCCAAACTAGTCCATGACAACAATGCACTTCATATAGCAGAAAAGCAAGCCCTAAGCAGGACAATTGCCAAGATATGCATGCTTCAGTTATTGAATAACAGAGCCGCTTATTAAGACTTACTCAGGAAACATAATGCCAGCATCAATCAGAATATAACGATCAAAATTCCCAACAAGCATGCAATTCATCCCAATTTCTCCTAAGCCACCAATTGGGAGAACACGTAGAGGTGGGCCATCAGATCCTTCATAGAACTGTTCCATTTTACGTTGAACAGAGTCTTCCATACTTTTTCCAGCCCCTTCCCTACGTCCTGATCTTTTACGGGGTGCTTTAGATCCATGTGTACCTATAATAAAATATACATAAACAATAATCTTAGAATTTTATTCATACAACTTCTACAACCATCTCATCTTGAAATGCAGCAAAACAATAATGGAAAAGAATGGACGAAGTAAATTTCTGTAAATGAAAATAAACATGAGGCTAAGCATTGGTGAAAAAAAAATAAAAAACTAAAAAACAAGAAGCTTGGATAAACTTAGTGATCATTCTTAGTCAAATTGCGACAACAATTTTCTTTCAAAGTAGGGTATGTTGATATAATGGCAACTTCATGCAAATGATTTTTTTTTCTTTTTCTTATGAAAAATGTCAAAGTAGTGTTGGCACGTGACAGAACATGCAATGGAATGGGGTTGGGAAACTTCAATCTTATTTTTATGTCAGCTTCCACAAAATCTCATTTAGCTTTGGCACTCCTACCATTTGGAAATACTTCTACCTATAAAAAAGCCTTCTTCTAAACATCAGTGACACTTATTTCAGGCCAGCACTACCGTTAGCAAAATAAGATAAACAAATCAGGATATAAACAAATTTCTCTGTACATGTTTTGTGCTCTATCTCTTTCTGTAAATCCATACTTCTAAACAAAGAAAAAAAACAGAATTATTCGTCTGATATTTCTTACCGCCCGCTCCAGAAAACACTACACTTTTAGTCACTCGTATAATCCAAAAAGATCCGTAAAGCTCATATATATATACATATATATATTGCTAATTATTCTAATCCAATACTACAACTATAATAACAAAAAACCCGAAATTCAAAATTGCAACTTTTTCTCAATTTCTTTGAGTTCCTCAGCAACCAAACAGAAGGGTATAAAGTCCTCCGTCAAAGAAGTGCAAACCTGTTACAGAAGTAGAGGCAATAGAGCAAGAAATTGGACGACGCTTGCTACAGTTGGGTCTGTGCCAAAGCTTGTACGGATAAAGTGACATGGCACTGAAAGCAGCCATTTTTCTTATCCGGGTACTCTATGTTTTCACGAGAATTTAAGTTGAAATTGAAAAGTCTAAGCTTTCATATGGAGAATAGCGTTCATAGGTTTGGAACCATTCAATGAAACCGTAGTAATCTGAATGAATATATTTTCAGGGTTTAAGAAGAGGGGGCGAGATAGTAGCAGGGGGTTTTGTAAAGGGACTTAAAATATCTTTCTTATCGTTTCGTTTGGGCTTTGCCACAAGATGGAAGATGACTCGCACGTGCTGTATATTGCCTGTTCTTGTACCTCACGTGTATAGAAAACTACCATAATAAATTTTAGACTAAAAGACAAATTGTACCCTAAACTTTACTTCGGTGTTGATGTTTGCACCCTAAAAAAAAAAAAAATTGGTCTAAGACACCCCATACTTTACTTATGTATGTAATGATTGGACACTTTGCTTTCTCTTAACTTGGCCAAAAGTGACTACGGTAAGGTACTGATCCCACACGAAGGGTATTTCGGACTTTTTTCTTCTTTATCTTCTCCAGCGCCATTCTGAGTCATTTGAAGAAGCAAACAAGATCTCGATCTTGGAAAATCGATCAAGAAAATCATGAAAATTAGGGCTCATGGATCTAAAGCACGCATGCGTGAAGAAATCGATGATGAAGACAACTTGGAGAAGTTTCAAACAATCTTGGGTAGAAGAAGATTCTTGGTTGTCCAGATTGGTGTGAAGATGGGCACGGTGGTTGTAATTATTTCGCTTCAATGATCCTCCAATGTGTGGCGTCGAGAAGTAATACCGGATTAATAAAAGATTAGAGAATTTGGATGATGAAATCAAAGTCGTGAAAGATGATCTCGAATAAAGACAAAACTAGGGCAAGGTTTGTGATTTGGGTGTCGATCGCAACTTGGATTGCAATTTTTATTTTATGTTTATCTCTGACAAAGAAGAACCACCCATTCAAACTTGAAAACAAGCAACTTGGGTTCTCTTGAAAGAACTTGGGTTCTCCGAGAATCAAGCAGTCTGAGTAATCGGGTTCTAATGAATATAGTGGTAGAAATTAGTTGACTTATGGAATGTAATTGTTGGGTATCTTTTGTGGGTAATTTATTGGTTGTAATGTATGGACAATTTCGTGATTTCAAATGTTGTAATATATGGGCAAATATAGTTGTTTGACTCAATTCTTTGACTTTCTTATTTATGGTTGGTGTGCAATTTTGATATACACGCACTTTTAAGCGAGTGTTCATGCACAAAATGCATAAATGCAAACAACAAACCGCAATTGCAATTCAAAATGCAGACACAAAATGATATAAATGCAAACAACAAAATGCAATGGCTCAAAACAGAGCCTCTGAATGCAATCACAACATGTATAACACTGCATACACACTGTAAACACACTGCAAACACATGTAATTAAACACTGCAAACACATGTACTTAAACACTACAAAAACACACACCGCATCATGTATACAAATCGCATCATTAAAGGGCTGGTTATGCCATTCAATTACCAAATTAATCCCAAAGACAATCCATAAATCGGAAGGTAATTAATAGCAAATTGTCATGCCATAAGTCTAATAACAATGGCTTAATCCTATTAACAATCCCAACCACACCTTCATAAGTTTAGGCCCCAAAAAATGCATCCTATGCACAAAAACATACATAAAAGTCTCAAGTTGATTCCCAAAATCCCTAACTACGGATATATACATCCATATAAGCTTAGTACCAAAAAAATCCCAAAAAACCCCCCCCATGTTGATCGCTATTAATGCATTAGGCCCTCCATTTGGTTGGTTTCTAAACCTGGAGCCTTCTTTGGATCTCAGTTCTGACTTGAGGTCCCAGTGTTGTACATTGTGACCCTTCCATGTGAAATCCTTAGGTTGTAATATATCAATCGAGATATTTCTTTCGCTACTCTTGTAATGGATTCCACCTCGCCACTTTGTAGAACCACCAACTTGATCCACATTCATGCCATCGCCATCGTGTGTTGATGACATTGGTTGAGAATCTTGAGTATGAGCTCACTAGTATGGTGAACCCTTTTTGCCTCTTAGCCTTTGCTTTAGGTTGAGATGATTGACTTTTACGGAGGAGGTTGAGATGATTGACTATCGAAGTTTCGAAAACCAACACACAAAAATATATTAAACCCAATATATGATCTTGATAAAATAATCACATGAACACACACTTAACTTACTTGAGGACACCTTCTTGCATTGTGACCCCATTCCTTGCAAAAGCCACATTTCGGTGATGTTCCTTTCTCTTCAACCTTGTACCTTTCAGATTTGATCTTTGGAATATCATTACCTTTCCTCCTAACAAGTTTAGGCCTACCCACGAGGAGTATGTTTAAGCTGGTGGTGGCAAAGGTGGGGAAAGCCCAGTATGATCCCACTCATCTTTGTGTTTTATAGGCTCAATGTTGTGACTGTAAACCTTTAGATACATGTCCTTTGTTAAACACTCATGTACATATGTGTATGGATCATGTCCTATTTTTGATTGATGATATGATGAATGACACATGGTATTCCGATAATTCCCACCTCCTACAAGTACATGTATTTTTTCCCAAATCCACAAAAAATGAATGACCCCTAGAAGTCATTGTCATTGTAAACCTACCACCACCACCACCTGACCACAATGGCAATCCACCCCCTGCCTGCACTTTCCATTTTTCTACCTTCTTAGCTATTCTAGGGCACACTACACCACTATGTTTCATCATCATATCTCTCCTGTTAACAATCCTATTCATGCAATATAATCTCAGTCCTTCTAGACACCCTATTATTGGCTTTACTCTAGCTTTCAGAATTTTGCTATTAAATACCTCACAATGATTATTGACATACATGTCACTTTTGCATATGGTGTTAAAATGAGACCTACTCTACTGAGCATGTGGCTTAGGATCTAACCATTCAAATGCACTCTTATCCTCTTTATGTAACATATCCATTGCCTTTTGAAAGACATATTGATTTGTAGCTTTGGCAGCATTCCACATCAATTTCCTTAATCCATAACCTTTATGCTTTTGTCAAAAGTTCCTATACAAATGCATAACACAATGCCTGTGTTCAACACTTGGGACCACATCTTCTAAAGCATTAATCAAACCCTGGATCAACATTAATGAAATAATCAGATATAATCATAAATGACATCTTCTAAAGCATTAATCAGAAACTGATTCTCAATGAAAAGTATATAGAAATGAAGAGATGAAAGTAAATAGTAAAGTATATACCTTTTGTTTATCCGAAATGAATGTCCACCTCCATCATTTGAAATCCCAAGGTCTTGCACCAAAGAAGTTCATAAACCAGTCCAAGAACGAAGTGTTTCAGATTCAACAATGGCCCAAGAATCTGGCCACATCCCATTGTTTGGTCAACACCAATCTATCCAATAATCGACCCCCATATGGTCCTTTGAGAAAACATCCATCAAGCCCCACCAATGGTCTACACCCCACCTTGAATCCTTTCTTTTAGTGGTTGGAGATGATATAAAACCTCAAGAATCGCCTAAGTCTTGTCCTCATTGCTCGTTCTCTTCTCTTCAAAATACAAGTACTCCTGTGCATGGCTCTTCCGAGCTCTGCAAAGATAGTCCGTAACCAAACCATACCTCCTCCTCAAAGACTACCTTCAATGCTTCTCAAAGCTCTTTTCTTAGCTCTATACGCTAGGCTCCTCGATACTCCAATATCCAAATCTTTAACTACTTTAGTATTAAACCCGATCTAATCCCCATGTTGGATTCATCCAAGATCATCTTCATACTTTTTGGCAATCCACTCTGCATTTATACAATAATTATCCCACTCTCTACTACAAGTATGGTCTTTTTTGTAACCTAGTAATTTTAAATGTCATTTCTCTTCAGATTTGCAAAGATGTAAGTACCATGTACATGGCTCCATACACCTTGCTTGGATCTTATGGATGTGTTTTTCTTGAAATACACCTTCCTTCCATGTTTGATACCATGATTTTCGATTCTCACGCCTCACTTCATCGACATTGGAAAATGTCATTCCCAAACTTAAACTCAAGATCCTCACCGCCACCTTCCCTAAATTCGGATACACTTTATGTTCTTGTTCGGGTGGTTCGAGGTCCCACTCATCAACCCTAGGCATCCTTTTTCATCATCGCCATCATCATAGTCGAGAGGATGAAAATCAAGGTTCTTGTGGTTCTTCAACTTGATGTAAGGGCTGCAGATTTGTTTTCCCCTTACCTTTGTTATGTCAAATCTGCTTTTGCTTTTGCCTTTTCGTGTTCCATTGCACCTTCCTTTCCCTTTGTTTTCCCTTACCTTTGTCAATCGTGATCATCCTCGGTCCCTCTCCCCGCCTCAGTTTGATCTCCCTCGGGTCCCCTCCACGCCTCGGTTTGATCTCCCTCATCCCCCTCACCAATTTCTATATCTTCTTCATCCTCAGTTGATTCTTCCACAGAACTATCTACATAACTTTCATCAGTTGACTCTACTTCATCATCCCCAATTCTCCTCAAATCTCTGCATTCATTATCAACTTCAATATCAATTTCAAAGTCAGCTTCTACTCCCACAGGTCTAACAACCTCCAAATATATTTCAACAATTCTACTAAAATGGATAAGTGTACACATTGTTAACACATCATCATCATTTTTAACCCAAATAATCCCTCTCCATATCGATTCATGGTGACTTATAATGGAACTTGAGGTGTCCACCTTTATATCCCAACTCCCTTCCCCATTATTCACAAATGTCAAGTAAAGATATGAAATCGGGATGATGTAAATCAAAGAAATTAAATGTACCTCCCACATACCGTTTATGTGGGCTCTTCAAAGTGTCCACCATGAACAAATTTTATCAGTAAAATACTCTGCGGGTTGCTGATGAGACACAAACACAAATAATTCCTCATCGGTTAAAATGTGGACCACATCATATTTAATTGACTAAATCCAAAAAAAAGTCGTAAAAAGAGAGAGTTTTGAATTTAATCATCAAAAGGGTCCACCATTCCACTTTATACTACAAAAACAAAATAATATACTACAAAAAAGAATATGCACTAATTTCTAAAAGCGGATTACTCAAAATAGATGCTTGTGGAAGATTTTCGTGAAGACTTCATCGTAATCTGGGACACCTTTAACTCCATAAACGCCATCATTATTCGTAGAATCCCTCAAGAATCATGAATCACTCATTGTGATTCTTCTCCTTCAAATCGCGAACCCTAGCCTCCTACTTTGATTTGGGATATTTGTTCGATAACCAAACGACTAACACTTTGTAAATTTAATCTCTTTCAATAAATGCAAACTAATGAAGCTTACCCTCCGCAATAAGACCTACCTCCTTAGTCGGTCACTTTTGACCTAAGTTAAGAGAGCAAAGTGTCCAATCATTACACATAAGTAAAAAGTATATGGGTGTGTCTTGGACACTCTTTTTTCTTTAGGTGCAAACATCAATACCAAGTAAAGTTTTAGGTGCAATTTGTCTTTTAGTCTAAATTTTATTTTGAGAGTTTCAGTAGTAAATAGTATATTTTTTATTTAGAAAATATTGTCTTTAACTTTCTGCTTTTTTATATATAGAGATAAAATTCACAATTTTTACGTAGTTCACTAAGTAATCTAAGTGAGAAAAAATAAATAATATTTTAGTGATAAAAGATTAATATATATATATATATATATAATGATGTATATAATCGATATAATTATTTTGAATGTATAATGGAATATTAACTAATTATAATTCGACACATTATTTTATATTAATTTTTATAGCCATTTTTGTTGAGGATAAAAAATAAACAAGGTCCAAGGCTCCAGCATGTCAACAAGAGCTCTTTTATATCATAAGCTTGCAACGCATACACTTTTTTATTATGTAACTTAATCTGAAATAAGCACCTCATTCTTTTAAAAAAACTTCCCCACTTCGGTTTTGAGACCTTGGGCCTTCGATTATGGTTTAGATCAATTTTCTTGTTTTTTGGATCTAATTAAACCACATCTTTTTAGTTGATGGATAATATTGGGGTCTCAAATATGTGTCAAATGATATTATATTGAATATTTTATGTGAGAAAAAGTTTGTGAAATTATCAAATTTACTTGCGAAAATACAATTCTTTATTTTAATGATAATTTATAACATATAAAATCACGTGATATCTACTCAACCAACGTAACCATAACATATCATTTGAGACTCCTAATATTAGTCTAATTTTTTGTTTTTTTGTTCTCACCTCTCGTAACCATTAAGTCTTAGCTCATTCGGAATTGAGCTACGATCCCTAACATTGTTTTCTCCATTCACAACACTCGAACTCGATACCTTATTTAAGGGGTACCCAGCTCCAGGCACTCAGAACAACGAATGTTGGTGTATCATGTTTAGTTGATTAATGACAAAATGGGTATCAAATAATTCAATTCGGCTTCAAAATCGCATCAATATTACACCAACTGTTCCTACGTGGTTAGAATGATTCGAAAATTGTGTATGCGGTTTGAATGTTGTTTTGACATGCTCTCGCACCACTCAAGCCACTCCGTTTTTTTTATAATATATATTGTTGGGTCATAATATTTCTCCTATTTTGGGCCGGATAGATTGGGCCCATTTATCAGTATAATCCGTTAGGCTTTTATTATTAAGCCATGGGACTCTTTGAGCCCATTTATTGTGTCAACTTTATTTAATCCTGTTGGACCGGGTCAGTCCAATGGATCGACCCATTAGATATTTTAATATCTGTTACTTTGACTTGTGATGATGAAAAAACATGACAGTTGACTAAGGATCCTGCCATGCATTAATGTGGATGGGATCATAACCCTACGGCCAGTAGAAACAATTGGCCAAAAGATAAAGAGATAAACTGATATAGTCTTGCAGAGCCCATCGGATCGGAGGGTGTCGGGTAGTAGTAGGTGGCACAATAATCAAGCAAAGGTAATATAACTTAGCAAGGAAGCCATCATATGAGGTACGTTCCGATATATTGATTTTCATATTCTCCTCCATATATACAAATGAGATTTATTATCTCTCTCAATACACTGTAACCATATATTCCTCAATTGTTAACCGTGAACCCGTTTCTAATTCTCACGCGAAATTTATCCTCGACGGAACCGGCCGCCCAAGCTTTCGGTGTCGATTGTGTTTATCGTGTAGGATCGGGGCGTCTTACGTGATTGGGGACGTGGAGAAAGATCTTGGCGCGTTAACATTGGGCGCTAGAAGGAGGGCTTTTGAGTTCTAAGTGTCATTAAAATTTTCAATCACAATCGTTTAACCTACTTCGAAAATGATGAGGAGTAGGGATGGTACACACGGCGGCGAAGCGATGGATGTTAGCTCGTCAACGCCTCGTGTTTGATGAAGGATCGTCTAGGTCCTTCCAAGAGTGCTTCACGAAACCACGGCTTCTAAGCATAATTCGTGGGATCTCCGTCCAGAAGATTTCTGTCGAGGGCATGACGAAGATTGGTTTCGATCTAACGAGCGAGAGGCGAGATCATGGTCGAGGGAGATGTGGAAGGCTCGCCAACCAAGATTCATCATAGAAGTAGCTGAGGATAGAGCGCCAAGTTGGCGAAGATGGCGGATGAAGCGAGCATGAGCCATGGCGGTCTATTAAAGCAAAGAGAAGATATAGCCGAACAGATGCTTGGTGGCGGAATGCGGGACGAAGCATCCGGTCATGATCAATCTGAAAAGACGCAGAGTATAAGGAGGAGACTCGACGAAAAGGTAAGGAGTCAAGAGTTCTCATGGGTTTCTAGGATCATTCTCAAGTAGAGAAGATCGAGAAGCAGAACTCCCATGGCCTCGAAGAAGGCGATAATGGTCGTTACTTTTCAAAGATCGAGATGATTATCAACAAAGGAGCAGGTCGAAGAGAGGCATACCCGAAGTCGGGGTAATGGACTATCAACGTGATCATTCTCACCACAAGGAAAGAGTTGTGTACCAAGCGGATCAAGAAGTCCTCAGGCAAGTAGGATCGGCGAGGGGGGTCGATCTCTCGAGACATAATATTGTTCATGAGAAAGAGGTTTTCCATGACTGAAGGCGTTGATTTTCTAGTAAAGGAGCTTAAAGAGCTTAGAAAACAACTGGCCGAGGTCCAAAGAGTGAAGGACGACTCCGGGAAAGAAAGCATCCCTTTTCCTCAAATTTATTCTCAAGGAAAAGGCGGATATCACTAAAAAATGCCTCGCATGGAAAGTTACTGATGGGCAAGGAGACCACTTATGACCATAGCCGAGCCTTCAACCATTAATGGCCTATTATGACTTCACCGACGACGCCAAGTGCCACACCTTTGTTACAACGCCTTTCGGGAAGAGATGCGAGGCGTTGGTTGGGAACTTTGCCTTCAGATTCCATATCCTCGTGGACCGAACTTTGTGATAAGTTCCACGCCCGCTTTGAAGCAAGCGAAGAAGAGGAAAGCCTACGGGTTCTTTAGCGCAGATCCCAGATTTACCAAATGAATCTTTGGGCCATGTAAAGAGGTTCGAGAGAAGCGATCGGTCGGTGTCCGATCTTGATGACCTCCAGTGTCGAGGTTTGTTCAGAATGGATTGGATCCGGTCAAGTCCAGAAAAGTTGGTGAAGAAGTTGATGTTCAATCATCCGAAGAGCTTGGCGAAGCCTTTGACAAAGAGAAGGCTACATCGTTGTGGAAGAAGCTATGAACGACTGAAAAATCTCTCTTTGGTCAGGGAAAGAGTCGGTGGCTCTAAGCCGAAGTTGAAGCAGAGGAGAAGCGGGGGGTATAATGATGACAGACAGAGGCGTTCGAAAAAAAGTACAACAATTTCTGGCGGAAGGAAGCGATCATCCCTCCGTCTCCCGAAGGTGAATAAGATCTACACCAAACTAAACAACGATAGATCGATAATTTTGGATCGGATCGAAACCAACCTTTGTTTCGAGCCACCCGTGATAATTACCGAATCGGGCGAGGTAACTCTCGTAAGTATTGTGGCATCATCATCAGTCGCCGCCACGACACTATTATGAGTGTTGCAATTTGAAAGACTTTGTGGAGAAGAAGATTAAAAGGCGGCTTATTAAAAAGATGTGGCGTAAATAATCAATAGAACGTTAACCGTCGGCTGCTCAGCAGTTCGAGGGCTCCAGATTGCCGCCAAGGCATGTTATCGATGTGATAACCGGTGGGTCCATGGGAAATTGATAGGGAAGAAGAGAAGGGCTTACACGAATTGATCATGACTATGACAGATGCTCCCCTGCGAGATAGACCATTCCGGGGATGTCATATATCATTCACCGACGCGACTATATCCTTGGAGCCCATCGAGCCGCATTTAGGGGCCTTGGTGATCACGCAGTAAGAAGTGAGCACGGTGGACATGAAGCGCATGATGATAGACAATGGATCTTGATGAGATATCCTGTATGCCCACGCTTATCGGAGGATGCACCTCGACCGCGAAAATGGAGGTCAGGCGAGGCAGAAGCTCCTTTATACGGCTTCAAAGAATGATCCCGTAAAAGTTGCGAGCCACTATTGAACTCCGGTTGTCTTGACACAATACCAAAGAAAGTCGAAATAATGTGTAAATTCTATGTTGTGCATGTTGATTCACCATAACGCTTATCTTTGGGAAGACCTACTTAGCTCGCTCTCCAAGTCGTGACCTCCATCCTCATTTCAAAATCAAGTTCCCTACGGCCATGGAGTTGGAGAGGTGGCGGGGACTTGGATCCGCCCGACGATCTTATCGGAATCGTGTTATTTCCTCCGAGTGGGGGTCAATGCAAACAAAAAAGAAAGCGATGACAATTGAGATCGAGCCTTTTACCGAAAAGTAGTTACGAATCAGATGGTGATTCTCTGGGAGGAACGGAAGAGGTCGAATTGATCCTTGAAAGCCGGACAAGACCGTGAAGATTGGTTCAGTCTACCGTAACCTCTTCGGACAAATCTCATAGAACTCTTACTGTCATTATGCGGATATTTTTGCATGGGAAGAAGGACATGCCAGAGTTAGTCGGAAGATAAATGAGCATAGCTTGAACGTAGATCCTTGAAAAGCCGGTTCGCGAGAAAAGATGGATCTTTGCGCTGAACGACGAAGAAAATTATTGACTGTGAAATAAGAAAGTTGTTGGTGGTCCGACTTTATATATGAGATTGATTATCCCGAATGGATGGCTAATGTGGTGTTGGTGCGAGCGAGAATGGAAAGTGGCGGGTTTGCATCGACTACACCGACCTCAATAAAGCTTGTCCAGAAGGATTTTATCCTCTACCCCATATTGATCACCTTATCGATGCCACTTACGGGTATGCATTACTAAGCTTTATGGATGCTTTTTCTGTGTTATCACCAAATATCCATGTGTAAAGAGGACATCCCAAAGACCAAGATTTATTACACACCGATTCGCTTGTCACGCCTACTGAAGATGACTTTTGGCCTTATAAATGCCGGAGCCACTTACCGGAGAATGATGAACTTCATCTTCGATGAAAGCAATTTGGGAAGGAACATGGAAGTATCGTTGATGACATGATCGTGAAAAGCACGACGCGTCAGAGTCACTTGGACGATCTAGAGGAATGCTTTCAGATCGTCTGGTCATCATCAACTAAGGCTTAATCCGGCCAAGTGCACTTTCTACCTCGGTGCGAGGAAGTTTCAGGTTATCTTGTTAGCTAAAAGGGTATCGAGGCCAATCCGAGAGAAGATTCGAAGCCATTCTTGACACGAAGACTCTCGGTCATTCAAAGACGCCCAACGTCATTTGGTAGGATTGCTGAGATTAAGGAGGTTCGTCGCCAATCTGCAGAGAGGTGCCTTCCTTTCTTTGATACATTGAAAAGGTCAAGAATGCGAAGACGTTCCAGTGGACTTCAGAGTGTGAAGACGCCTTTCAGAGCATAAAGGCGTATCTTTCTTGGCTCCTTTATTGGTGAAACCCATTCCAACGGAGACTTTATATCACAGATCTGGCGGCAAGTTCGTTAGCGGTTGGAAGCGATCTTGGTTCGGGAGATCGGTGGAAGACAAAGATCCGATCTATTATGTTAGTCACGTCCTGCGAGATCTTTGAAACCGGTATCCAAATATTGAAAAATTTGCCTTCGCCATGATGATTCTTAAGTAGGAAGCTTTAGTAGTATTTTCAAGGTCGGGCTCTCGGTTGTCTACACGGATCAACCATGAAGAAGGTGATGGGCAAGCCGAGCGAAGTTTCGGGAAGGTTAGCGGCGTGGACAATGGAGTTGTCACGATTTTTCATCGAATACCATCCACGAACCGCATTATCAAAGGCCAAGCCTTGGCCGATTTCATAGTAGAATGTTCGTTCACCGAAGCAGGTGCCGAGTTACCGAAAGCGGAATCCTCCGATCGAGCAGTTGCAGTTCTTCAACGGGAGCAGAATGTTTGGACTCTATATGCAGATGGTTCCTCTACCCTAACTCATAGTAGCAAGGTGAATTATCTTGACAAGTCCGGACGGGTTCAAAGTTCAACGAGCCATTAGATTTGGATTTAAAGCGACAAACAACGAGGCGTAGTAATGAAGCGATCTAAGCAGTGTTCGATTGGCAAAAGAGTCTCAGAGGTCGGAACCTTATCATCTGATGACTCTCGGTTGGTTGTCAAGCAGCCTATCGGGGACTACGAAGCTCGTGGGAAATCGGATGATCAAGTATTTGGCGGAGTTAAAGGACCGACTTTGATTTCGCTTCAGACGAGTTTCGTGGCATAGAGCGTAATGACAATTCTATCGCCGATGCATTGTCGAAATTGGCTACTACGGATCTGAGATGTTTTTAACGGATCGATTTACTTGGAAGTTCTGCAACAATAAAGTGTTCAAAGATGAAGTTGTGATGTGTATCGAGCGATCTAAGCTATTTGGATGACCCCTACATCAAGTATTTGGCAGATGGCGTCCTTCCCGGATCGGACAAGCAAGAAGAAGATCAAATACAAAAGCGCCAACTTTGTCCTTATTGATGGGGATCTTTACCGATTGGCCTTTTCTTCACCATTACTGAAGTGCCTGGTCCCATCTGAGGCGGAATATGCCCTTCGGGAAGTTCACGAGGGCATTTGCGGTGATCATATGGCTGCTAAATCTTTGGCTTACAAAGTACTTCGACAAGGGTACTATTGGCCTACAATTTTCAAGGAAGTTTCTGAGTATGTCAAAAATATGAAAAGTGTCAACTCAATAAATCCGATTCACATCACCACGGAAGAGCTATACTCGATTTTATCTCTTATACCCTTCATTTCTCTGGGGTAGATATATTGGGTCCATTGCCTAAAGCTAAAGGTCGGAGTTAGCTTTATCATAGTTCATTTATTGATTACATGACTAAGTGGGTAGAAAGCGAAGCCACTTGATTAATTACTGAGCAAGAATGTTTGAAGTTCATAAAAGAATCCGTAATGTTTTCGCCGGGATCCCTAGAGTATTAATATCGGACAACGGACGTGGGTTAAATGGGATCAAAATTTGAAGCATTTTAAAGGAGTTGGGATTCAATATAAGAAGACTTGGTGGCTCATCCACAATCAAATGGCCAAGTTGAGGTGACCAATGGACGTCATGAATCTTGGATCGGGATCAGATGAGACTAGATGAAGCTAAAGGAAGATGGCGGAGGAGGCTGCTCGTCGTGTTGTGGGCTTACTACGGACTACACCAAGGACTACCATCGGGGATTCACCCTTTCGGTCGCCTATGGTAATCGATGCCTTAGTCCCCGTCGAAATCGGATCTCCAAGTCTTGGTCGGTCACCAATACAAAGAAATATACAACGACGAAGGATGAAGGCCAATTTAGATCTACTAGAAGAAGTTAGAGATTGCTTCTACTTAAATTGGTTGCTTATCAACGAAGAGAGAGCAAGCATTACAACAAAGGGGTCAAACTTTGCAGATTCGAAGTAGGAGACTTCGATCCTCGAAGAGAAGTTCAAGCTTTACACCTCAAAACACGGAAAGTTAATGCCAAACAGGAAGGACCATATGAGGTGATCAAGTATCCAAACCAGCACTTCTAGGTTAAGGGCATTAGATGGTTCCAAATCAAAAACACTTGGCACGGCATTTGGAAGGCTTGGAAATACTTTCAATAAAGATCAAGTTAATTCATCTAAGTTTGTATATTATTGTTCATTATCAATAAAAAGACACTTTTTCACTATTGGTCTTGGTCCTATTTTGTCCTATGGTCACTATGGTGTAAGGAGGTATGGTAGACTCATTTGGCCATCCGATGGCGACCCATTTATTCGTTTCTACCCCGAGTGGTGAGCGAAGGATCCTATATTGATTTTACCAGGTGGTAAATCAATGGTCACTATTGGTCCCTGGTCCTATTTTGTCCTATGGTCACTATGGTGTAAGAGGAGGTATGGTAGGACTGGCCGCCATCCGATGGCGACCATTTGTCGTTTCTACCCCAAGTGGTGAGCGAAGGATCCTATATTGATTTTACGGTGGTGGTAAATCAATGGTCACTATTGGTCCTGGTCCTATTTTGTCCTATGGTCACTATGGTGTAAGGAGGTATGGTAGGACTATTTGGCCATCCGATGGCAAATTTATTTATTTGTCGTTCTACCCCGAGTGGTAGACGAAGGATCCTATATTGATTTTACCAGGGTGGTAAATCAATGGTCACAATTGGTCCTTATATCTTGATCCTTATATCTTGATCTTTATATCTTGGTCCTTATATCTTGATCTTTTTATCTTGGTCCTTATATCTTGATCCTTATATCTTGGTCCTTATATCTTGATCCTTATATCTTGGTTTTCGTATAATCGTTTCACCCCGAGTGGTAAACAAATGACCGATCTCACACTTCGGAGCCGATGAGTATGTGGTACTTTATTTTATTTAAGTGTTGAGTTCGGAATGCCTCGTCCCTTAACATCACTTTATCTGTTATATGACATGCTTATCTGTTATATGACATGCTTAATCATTTGAAGTTAAAACCTCGAAAGGGTTTTTTGTATACTTGTCCATATAAATTCATATTGAAGTATTGACGTAAAATAAAAAGTACTACTTTGAAGTCATAAGGAAGAAAATCATTTCTCATTAATATTTAAGTTCATTTACAAATAAGGAAATAACATAAAATTTCTACAAATATTCATAATAAGACCTAAGACAATCCATGTTTGGTGCTTGGTAGCTCCATCATCATCCAAGAAGAGTCCAGTGGTAAGGATCTAAGTTAGCCTTGATCAACCTTTCCTTGCTAAGACTTGGTGAGCTCGTAGCTTTCTTTGTGAATCCTCATGATTTCTTCGTTTATTTCGTCTGAGTTCTATACTCTTCACAAATTTCTTTCGAAGAGCATCGGTTAAAGGAGGCCCAAGGTCCCCAAGAGCCTTGAGTTTCTCGGATCTCTCGCTTTGAAATTTCTGCCAGATATTCAGGATTGAAGCTTTTCATCCCGCTCCATCTTACGGATCGTCTTGGTCAAAATTTTGGCGTTGGACTTCAACTCCTTGATCTTATCCATCCTCGGTTCACTCCTCCGAACTAAGTCGACATTCATGTTGACAATTTCAAAGATCTTGAGCTTTAGTCGACTTTTAGTTCTTCCTTGGAGGCCTTCACTTCTCCCTTAGCTTGGGCTAACTCTTTCGAAGACCTTCATTAGTATGAAGAAGGCCTTCACGATGAGTCCTTTCCCGAGCCAAAGCGATTTCGAGGAGAGGAATTTTCCTTCTTGGTGCCTCCTCCTGGATTGACTTTGAGAGATCAGGGGACGCAGACGTCCAAGATGAAGATTTGCCTATTCATGTTCGGTGTTATTCAATCGACTTCGGATGTATGAGTATGAAAATAAGTAAGCAAAGGAAGAGAAGAGTCATTTACCTTAGCCAAGTGGCTCATGCCTTCTTTAAGCAAATCTCCGTTTGAATCTGTTCCCAACCGATGGTCATCGGGCCTCATGAACAAAGGCCTCAAACGATTGAAAGGGGAAATTGGCATTGAACCGATACATAGTCGGTGAACCCATGGCATCATCTTTGAAATTCGGATGTCATTGGTCCTCGAGGGGAGGTATAGTCGATCATGAACCGGTGAAGGATCCGCGTGCATTGCCTCTCCGAGAGGTGATCGATCGGTGGCATTGGCTCGGGAGTTGAAGAAGGTTCAAGTCGAACCGAAATTTGACCGTCCAAGGCATTTTCTTTTTCGGGGACGGAGAAAGGGTCGCCGACCGCGCGAGAGCTAGGTGTTGGGGTTTCATTTAAAGGGTTGGATGTTGAAGGAGGGGGAACGCGGAGTTCGTCGGCAGTAAGAGGAATTATTTTGCTTCTCAATTTTTTAGCACGAAGGACTTTCGCCCGATCGTGTGGAGGAATGTCGAGAGAGACTCTTTCTTGGATTTGGTTCGAGAGGTTGGTGGGGTTGGTTGAAGTTGGTAGGGTTGGTTCGAGAGGTTGTTGTGGGTTGATTGAAGGAATCGTTTGTGGGTTTACCTCGGAAGTACCTCCTCGCCGCTTTTCAGGATTTATCTCGCGAGATTCTCGCCCCTTTTGGCGGCCTTCTTCTTCTTGGCGAGGTCGGAGGACCGCTTGGGATGATAAGATTGTCAACCAGGTCATCATCCAGAAGGGGAGTTGTTGTTGGCTCGAAAGGGGGTTGATTCGGGAAGGCTCCTCGTTAGGGAGTTCTTCATTTGCATCAAGAATCCTCCCCGCCAAGAAATCTTCCAAGTCTTTTTTACTCGAGGAAGTTGGTTTGATCAAAGACACCGCAAATAATCACAAGTTAAAACTGTACCACATAAACATTTCAAAAATTATATCACAGAATGGTCCAAGACTTACGTTTATGGTCATACAACCATGCTTGCTTGGTCGAAGAGAGTGAAGCTCCACTCTTGAGAAGGATCTTATTCATGAAGTCGCCCATCTCCTCACGCGCCCCTCGGGATGTCACCAAGTCGCAGAGATATCATTCAAGTGGTCCAATCGGAAGGAGGAAATTCCAAGACCGATGACGAAGAACCATTTCTCGTGCCATCCTTTGTTGCTCGAGGGGTGCTCATCGTGGGTCTCTTCTCGAATTTCGAGTTTGGGCGTGGGGATTTGCTTGCTCAAGATTTTGAACCCTCGTTCTCGGATCGCCCGGAGAAGAGGGTGAAGAAGAGATCAACAGAGGGGTAACCCCTAATTCATGATGAAGGCGATGAACGCCGTTATATGGATATAGGAGTTAGGCACTTGGTTATGTAATCCTACTCCAATAAACCCTGGAGGAGGTAACTATGAAGGCGTGGAGGGTAAGCGAACCCCCTTTTCCAAAGCAGAGTAGTCGGCATGGCGACCCATCCGTCTCTGTCACGGCCAGTACATTCGCCTCTCACTGGTTGGAGCCCTCATAAAGAAAGTTATCCGGAACATGATACCGAATCCAGGAGAGTTCGCAGATTTGATTCGTAAAGCGGTGGAGTGATGTTGGCATGAGGAAATTGTTCCCCATCCTTGAAGAAATCGGTGGGAGATGGTGGATTGGCACTTGAACCCCTTGGTTGGGGTTTGAACGGAAGAACTTGAAGGGGTTTGGCTTGGATTCACCATTGTTGATTCTGTGAAAGCTAAAGAGAGGTTTTCCGAGAGAAGGAAGAAGAAAGCTCAAAGGTTCGAATTTCAAATCATGAGGTAAACCGCCAATTTTGGTGAGGTTTATCTTTTATAATTGTGATTTACACACGTGGATCGAGGCCGACGTATTTAATGTCAGTAATAATGGGAATTAAAGTGGAATACGTTTGGATGACCTTTGAATATCTTATCAGATTGGGCCTGACTGTTGGATCTCTATCTTATTGGCCCATCCCGTCCAAATTCAAATCCTTTATCAAATTGGGCTTATTGCTCTGGATATCCACTATCCAGTTCTCCCTTATTCCACTTCGTATATTAAAAGTGGGTATGATCCACTTATTTCCTATCTTTGGGCCTTTATTAAATCCTAAATATCATGAATCATATATAGTTTTCCATTAAACATCTTGTTTAACTAAAAAACTAGGGGGTAATGTTGGGTCATAATATTTCTCCTATTTTGGGCCGGATAGATTGGGCCCATTTATCAGTATAATCCGTTGGGCTTTTATTATTAAGCCATGGGACTCTTTGAGCCCATTTATTGTGTCAACTTTATTTAATCTGTTGTTGGATGGTCACTTAATGGATCGACCCATTAGATATTTTAATATCTCGTTACTTTGACTCATGATGATGAAAAAGCATGATGGTTGACTAAGGATCCCGCCATGCATTAATGTGGATGGGATCATGGCTTGGTAAGACGGTAGAAACAAGTGGCCAAAAGCGTAGATAAACCCGATATATGTCGTGAGCCCATCGGATCGAGAGGGGTGTCGGTAGTAGTAGTGGGTGGCACAGTAATCCAAGCAAAGGTAATATAACTTAGCAAGGAAGCCATCATATAGAGGTACGTTATCTGATATATTGATTTTTCATATTCTCCCATATATACAACTGAGATTTATTATCTCTCTCAATACACTAGACCATATATTCTTCCATTGTTAACCGTGTGAACCCGTTCTAATTCTCACGCCTGAGCTATCCCCCGACGGAACCGCCGTCAAGCTTTCGGTGTTGACTGTGTTTATTGTGCAGGATCAGGACGTCTTACGTGATTGGGACGTGGAGAAAGATCTTGGCGTTAACATATATGTATATATATATAGGCCAAAATGACAAGTTCATTAAAAAAAATAGAAGTAATAAAACATAAATCCAAGTGTCGTTTCAGGCACAACAGAATAGCATTATGTCAACTACAAGGCTATGTCTGTTTGTATATTCTTTGGCTCCTTTCCCACTTTTATAACTTTTAAGTGAAGTTGCAAGGGATTTGCAAATACTCAGGTTTACTCGATACTCAATATTAAGCTAGTCGTGTACTATTCTTAGACATGCAAAGTCTCTTTCTTTATCAGAAATCTTGGAATGTTTGCTCTACTAAGTTCTATTTGAATTGCAGCAATGAAGGATTTATCCCAACAAAACACAGATACAATTTATTTATATACCTTTATAGAGGACAAAAATATTTTTTTAATTTTATCCTTTATATTTTGATTCCATCACACATTCACCAATTAAAATGTGTTCATATGAATTATCAACTGCTTTTCAAATTTGATACACAACCTTTGGTCCGTTCCACTGGTTAATACTAGCACATCAGCATGAGCTACAATCTAAAATTACAACAGCAGGAGAACCCGACTTCTGTTTTTACAGCAACAGGGAACCCTTCTCGAGTCGTTCTGTAAATTAGATTTCAATTTATTTGGCATGTCCATGAAACCATGGCAGCCCAGGTTGAAGGCAATGGTTTGTATCTGGAATGGGAACAATCGGACCCAAAAAAAGGCGCCACAGGTCAAGTATTATTGTGACGAGCATTGCAGCCCCCAATGCGTCAATGGCCACTCTCGGCAAGTCCCATGGATTACCAGGCTTCTCATCAACCCTACAAAGAAGCATGAATCCATCAATAAAGTTCGGAAAAAAATAATTGCTATAGCATGATATTATAACATAATTTTCTGAATCCTGCAATGTTCATGAAGGCGAGGAACGAACGTCAAGAGAGAAATTAAGCAACCATTGCATTTTTCTGCTTAAAATAAGGGAAGATGCTGGATGTCAAGTTTGCTGGAGGCAGTTTTCTATCCTTGTGTTCAAGCCTTCTAACAAGTTCAAGTAACTAGTTACTTGTGAGAAACAAACAAATAAATAAATAAACCAAAATTTGAGTATCACTCCCCAAGTACTGCTATGCAGAAATTAGGCCAGGTTCAGGCACCCCAACCCCACACCCCGTAAATATCTTATAGTACATAGCAGTCGGTGGTTCTCAACTACATAAGGATAGACTAAATGGTTAACGATCCTCCATTTAACAAGGGAATAGTTAATTCTACATCAACTTCTGATCATCCATAACACAAAAGTTGTACCTTGGGTTATTAACAAAATTGATTTGGCATTATTATCATTTCCCATATCACAATAGGCTGTTGTTTCATTTAAAAACAATATCTATAAAAATGAGTAAACACGAGATGCCAGAATCTATCAAGGATGCAGCACAAGGATCAGACACCACTATGTCGAAAATGAGGAACATTCCATTATCCCACCCAGTATATGAACTATAATGATAACTAACTCTATCAGCATAATAGTAATTTAGACTGTGATAGTCCAGCATATAAGGTAAATGCACATGTTAAAAGCAAAATACGTTGATCCACTGGGTCAACTTCTTACCTCAAAAACATTGGGAAGCTTACAACAAAATAAATTGCATAAAACACGGAGCCAACTTTGTACATGGATGCCCGATCCACGAATTCATAGTAAGGGAACTGCACATGTTAAAGTAGAAAGCTGCATTAGAGACTTTATTCATGTATTCACTAAAATGAATTTCAAACTATTTTTCTAAATCCTGCGCAATTCCAGAGGCCGGGGAAAATTTGCATATAAAGGAATTCGGAATGAACAGACATATAACCATAGCAGCATCTACGTGTTCTCCAAAGCATAAACATGAGGAGAAAGGATATAAGTCTGGCATAAGACCACGTGGGTTGAGGAAATTATAAATTTCAAATCAACTGGGAAGGCTCCGATGTTGTTGGAAGACAATTATTTTTTCCTGAGATTAATTTTTATTTGTTTTGAGAACCTATACTATTACAATTCAACTCTAGGGATACATGCAATCCTAGGGGCCTAGGAGAAACCTTAGGACGGGGTGTCGGGGTCAGGTGGGGAACAAGGGAGGGACCTAGGGGGAACTTACCTTCAATCTGTAGCGCCTATTGAATTTTGGCTTCTGCTGAGTGGTAGACTTGAACCTGTGACCTTGCACAATAAAGCGAGAGCCCTTTACCACTAGGCTATTACCTTTCGTCTAAGCGTACCCGTATTTCTCTAAGCCCAGTGAGTTTGAACAAGATGGTAGTGCTGAGGCATAAATTGTTGCTAAAAGAATTTGGCAAGAATGGATATTGGTGATTTAGGCTTCCCTAAGATTTATCCAGTCCAGAAGCAGAGCAGGCTGATGCTTTGAGGAAAGGATCAATATTTAACTAAAAAGAAAACCATATGGTATTAGTAGTTGACTTGTTGGTATAGACAAGAAATATATGTATATTTATTAAGCACCATACTTGATTTTATTTTTTTGATGGGTAATTTTGGCCCCAAGGATGGAGATTGAAACAGGACCTTGAGACCATACTTCAATATGTTGAGAACAATATTAACCATATTCTGTTATTTGAGGTATTTTTTTCATTTACGATGTATTGAGTGAATTATGATCCTATTCTATCAGCACAAGACAAACTGCAATAGCAATATGGTATAAGAAGTGAAGCAACCACATTATCACTTACATTTGAAATAGCTAGTGTCTCTAGGTATGCTGTGAAATAAGAAAGAGTCAAAATCCATGCAGCTTTTGTGACCCACTGAATTTTCTGTGGCAAGCCAGCTACAGAATGCTGTAATCTACGTAGTGTTAAGTTTGATGTAACATGGTAGAACAAGAAGCACACATGTGTCAGAAGGAAAGTTGTGTGTGGTACCTACAAAAAGTAACAGATGTACTAACTACTAAGTGAGAAACCAGGATATAAAAGAAATATAATGATCAGGTCATCCAACCGACAAACCAAAGTAAAGATTTATGCATCATGGCTTACATTATTCATCTTCCATGATGGGAACGTATATGATGCACCCAAGACAGTGAAGAAATAATGGGTCCAAAAGTAATTTCCAACATAGCTGAAGATAATTATCCAGACACTGGCCTGCATCAACAATAAGGTTAATAACCTGAACCATAAAATATAAAAATAAAAAAACACTCAGCTTTTCACAACAAATTTCATCATCAATGATCCGACCAATAAGCCCCTTAAATACGTCAGGAAAAATTGGTGTTATAAGAGACATGCATGGCCAATCAATAGGCCAGAGCAATAGTGGCCAAACAGTTGGTTGATTGATAGAATATGTTGGTTGACCAAATGAAATTGTGATTAATCCTGTGAAAGAATAACAGCCTAATGGGATAGCCAGGTAATAGTAAGCTACAGCCCTATAAATGCCCTTAAAGTGCCATCAGTCTTGTCCATGTAAGAGAAATGAATTATCTAAGTGGATCTAAAGTCGTTTGACCTCCATGGGACCTTGGGAAGGAAGTGCCCAAGTAGATCCATGGTTAACATGAGGTATGAAACTTATAAGGATGAGGACCTTAAGAGGCCATAGCTGCATAAAGAAAATGAGTTCCACTAGCAAAGTAACATACTTCTAGTCTGAAGATTGACTGCTGAACTACATCAGTTTGAAAATATACATTGCTCAGGCAATCCATCAGTGTAATTCTATTTTTTTTATTACTATTTTGCAAGGAACGTGCTTCAAAGCTTCCTACAACTTTTCTCTCTCGATTTGGAATGGACAAGTCACAAATCAAAATTCATTATAGCCCATGGAGCTAAATACTTGAATAACAGGACCAACATTCACATTGCAACAGTTGGTACCACAGCAATCGTAACGTCAAGCAATTAACATTTTTTAAAAAGAATACTTGCCTTAACCCAGTAACGATCCTTCCAACTGATGCTACTATCAGCCTGAAAAAAGTGTGGTATGATAGAAAGCATAAGCATATAAAAAATTCAAGGGAATAGGTTAACAAAAATATCTATCTTTTTGGGCAATATAATCTCCAGATGGGGAAGTATTCATCACAACATATTACAGTAAAAATCATACAAATTTTAACGGAATCTTAAACAATGGAAATAATTAGTAGTGGTAGTCTTATACTATAGCTGATAACGTTTTACTTGCAAACAAATAGAATAATGTATTAACTAGTCTATGTCAAGCAGTCATTGACCCAAATCTAATTAAGAATCAAATTCACAGCTGATGCAGCCTAAGCCAATAGCTTTGGAGTTTGGACTCACATCTTTAAAATGAACCCAAAGTGGGGGAAAGGATCCAGTAATTTACCTTTCCAACAACAAATATTGGTATCAAGAAAGCGGGAAGAACAGAAACTAATCCCAACAGCAAGTACTCCAATTCCGTAAAACTCTGTCAATAAAAAGTGATGTGTAAGCAACACCAATAACATACATATATATATATATATATATGTGTGTGTGTGTGTGTGTGTGTGTGTGTGTGTGTGTGTGTATTTTTGTGGTAAGTATTTAAGTAACATATACTCCATAATAATATCCATAGAAGTGTGAGCATTCATTTGCATGTCCATAAGAGAAAAAGTTTGCTGGTTAGTCGCAAAGAAACAATTACTGGCCTTATGTATCAAAAGATATATTGATGTGAACTGGATAGTAATAGTATAGGTTCTCTCTCTCTCTCTACATATACATATACATATACATATACATATTGATGTGGAATAGACCAAGAAAGCTAATGAAAATTGCAAGTGATTAACTAATATTATTATTACAAACCCCATACTTGGGGACAAATTAACCTATAAAAAAAGTATTAATTTTTATTATTATTTGTGGATAATTTAGTTGTATAAATTACATCTTTATGTTAGTATGTAGATTAGTCTACATCTTTATTTATAATAGATAATAATCAGTAGTTTTTCTTTATTAAATTGGTTTACCATCACGTTAGCGTTTTATATACTATACAAACTGATGTAATCCAAACTTTAGAATCTCAAAGTTTAATATATTGATTGATTTGAGATTGGTTATGTGCCATTGTGGCATTCGGTAATATTATTCTCCCCTTTTCCCCTTCATTCTACTCCTTTACCCCACCTAAACCCTTCTATACCTTGTCCTGCATCATATATCCTTTGGAAAATACCCATCAATTCTTTTAGTTATAATAGCAATTTATTCATGGATTGTATTCTTTTAGAGCTAAGAAATTATTTCTTGCAGCTTTGTTTGAAGTAAATTTTTATTATTTACATCTTCTCTTTTAAGCGGTCAGGCTATATAACAACCTCCCCTTCTTTCTTCTGTAATTCAGTTTATGGCACTAATATCGTGCTAGCCACTTTCAGTGTTTCAACACACAAGCATATATATATATATATATATATATATATATATATATATATCTGATGAGATCGAGAAGCATTCTCCTTAAATAATATTTCGCTTAAATAACATTCTTTTATCAAAAGCAGCGTAGTTTTTGGAGGGACGTGTGGCATTTTTGTAAATACAATGCCACCGCGTATTTAAAAAATGCCACCGCGTCCTCCAAAACTACGTCGTTTTGATAAAAAAATGCTTTATTTAAGGCAAAATGCTATTTAAGGAGAATGCTCTTGATCCTGACCATATATATATATATATATATATATATATATATGTTATAATTGCAATCTACTACTACAAACTCTCTACATCAACTTGAGAAACCCATAACGGGCGATACTCCCCTATTAGGATATATTTCAAGTTATCCAAAATGGATAGGAAAGAAAATGGGGTAAAGGTCTGTTTCAAGTCAACTCCATGATACTAGTAGTAGTACTTACTGAAAATATCCAACATATAATATTCTCATCAAGATTTCAACTTTTCACTGAGCTTAGTTCAAAATTAGCTCATTACATCAACAAAAGTGACAGTGTAATACTGTATATATAAAGAGAGGTAAAAAAGTGTGTATAAATACCTCGTAGAGCTTGTAGGGGACGACAAAACCGAGGCAAAGAGTAAGCCAAACGGGAGAGTAAAGAAGGAAGAACAACTCGCCCCATCTCTTGCTTGGATTCGGAGCTAACCACAGACTCGAACTAGGATAAGCTGCTACTTCTTTACCTGTGCATTCATGTAATTGTTATAAAAATAAATAAAAAAGTGCGAATTTTTATCAAGAAATTGATTGCTGAACTTACTGAGATTGCAAACCTAAGAAAAAAAGAAAGTAATCTAAATCTTTTGATTGAGCATTGACTCACCGCCCATTTTGCAATTCGGATCTTGAGCTCTCTCAGTCTCTCTCCACTTCAGTGCCGAAGGGGTAAAGGTCTGTTTGAATGTGCTAATTTTTGGCTTATACTAACCGAGATGACTGATAAGACCGACACCCTTCTTTATTTTTAATTCGGGTTAATGACAGTGCTGTCCCCTATGTTGGGAAAGTTTTCGTTTTTAATCCATAAGATTGGGAATCAACAACTAAACTCCCCCCAAATATTATAAAAGACAATATTCTTCCCTTGTGATCTGTACGACCAATTTCTAGTCGGAAACACGATTTAAATTGCCCAAAAAAAGAAGATGAATTGAGAAAGTTGCAGATGGTGGGGATGAAGAATTGAATAGAATATGAGCTTTTTTTGGTGGTGTTTCCACTGTCCCTTGCATATGTCTTGTTGATGAATTGGAGGTGCTTCCGGCTGTTGGTCCTCCTGAGTTCCTCCCTCCGATTCTGCCTATCACGACCTTCATTCTGATTCTCGTGATTGTTTCGTTCTCTTCTTTCACTCCTATTATCTCTGTCATTTCTAAACTTCCTTGCAACCCCTTATTTAACATGCCTCTCCAGGTGTCTGCAGTCTTTCTTTGGAGTTCTGTCATGGTTTGGGGAATATTCTTGGCCAATGACACTTGCAGATGTTCATTGGTTGTTCCATTAGTAAGAGTCACCACTGGTACGGATTGATCTAGCTTAGGAACTTTCAATGCCTCCTTGGTGAACTGGTTCAATTAGTCCCTCACATATTTTTCATTAATTGAGGCCGGAGCAAGTTGTTTGGATTGGAACTTTCAAGGTTTATGGAAAAACTTTAGACTTTATAGCATATGAGACATTATGCAACAACAACAAAAACATCAAAAAAAATTACAATTCATGTTAGAAAAGGGATTTACAAATAACCCATGTAATGTAATTAGTCCTTCTCCGTCAGCAAATTTTACAATTCATGTTATAAAAGGGATTTTATCCCTCCTCCCAAAATACTTCCCCCTTCTCTAATTTTAGAGATATATACTTTTAAGATGATGATTTTCAATTTAATATGTATAATTCTGATAATATAATAGTATTTAATTTATCTATAATTTAAATAATATTATATTATAAATTTTAATCACTTTATAATTTAAAATTAAGAATGTACCATTTCATCGCTACGCTTAATAAATTTAAGAGAAGTTAAAATGTATCATTAGATTTGTAAATTTTATAAATTAAATTCTTTTGTGAAATCGAAATAATTATTCTCTTTATTCTACAAAAGGACGTATTAATTCTATTTATTTTAACCAATAAAATCACATATATAGTAAATTATTATATAAATAATACAAACAATTTATATTTTTAAAGGATAACCAAATATTAAAACAATAAAATTAAAAGTGAATTTATTTCACCACAAGCCCTCAAAACGATATATAAAATCAATGGGTTACCTTTTTACATGGGAAGGCTATAATGTCAAGACAAACTTTTGCTGTAGTGCCATGCGTCCACCAACCCAAGCCTCGTCCCAATATAAACGCCCATATATACGATATGGAGTACATACTTGTTTGATAGACATACATTTATAATCCCTTTGGAGTGCATGCAGAACTTGTTGAGAGAGAGAGAGAGAGGGAGAGATGAATGTGAAGGAGGGTTTGGTGGTTTGCGGCGACAGGAATTTAGGCGTGGGACTAACAATTTGGGACATAGAGACAGGGGATCGTCTTCTCCACATACCAACTTGTGCTTCACCTCCATTTGGGCTCACTTGCCTCAGAAATCAGTACCTTGTCGCCTCTCAGATTCATAGGCCTGGCTCTGTGGGTGGCGGGGTCATCTTCACATGGCCCCTGAATAAGGTACAATTCGACTATGTATAGAAACTACTAGTAATAATCTTGTGGTATTTGTTAATTAGTTTCTTGTAGTTTTCGATTAATTTGATCAGCCAATTAATTAGTTATCTTCATAGTTTTTGATAATTTGATTCCTTGAATGGGTAATTTTTAAGTTTCATTTGTCCCTTGTTTGACAGTTTCCCATTGGCAGCTTATAATTTGTTTGCCAACTTGGTAGTAGATCATTGTAATTAGGTCTAATTTGAATTGTGGACTAAAAAGTTAAGCTAAGAATTCGTATTTTTCTACCGTGAGGAAAGTGTTAAAATTGATTGTGTTGAATTGGCTAGCAAATAAATTAAAAGTTTGCACAGTAACTGAACAACAATAAAGCAATAGGATTTAGATTTGCTCAAAGATAGGATTATGTCCAAAGGCAAATATGATCCAAGAGCTAAATTTAGGATGTTAGAAATGAAAATTATGTCTAATAAAGAGTCATATGCATCAAGATTAGTAAAAAAAATTTTATATCCAAAACTCAGTTTCTATTTAAAATGGCTAAAAATTGCTTTAGTAAAGCTTTAAGTGATTGAAGGCATCAAGACCTGCTCCAGCTCTGTATCCACCATCTAGTAATTATAGACATTTTATTGAAGCTCAAAATTAAATAATACATATGTTGATACGAAAAATGATGCAATGATTATGGTTAATGATAGAATTAAATTGTATGAAAATAACAAGTAGTATCTATTAATTAGTAGATTAAGGAACATCAATGTAGATCAAAAGGACCTAATAAAGGAAAATGTAATATTTATGTTGCATTTGTAAATTGCAAAATTAAATCAGTTGTTGAAAATTCTATATTTGAAAAACTCTTTGCTATTCACTTATCCTATTTTAGGTTTATCTTGTTAACGTATATGTTGTACTATTAAGTTACTTCCAGACGCAGGCAACACTGCGTAACTATCCACTGGAAGTTATTGGACCTCTTTGTTGCACGAAGGATGGAATATATCTTGCAGGTGGTGCTCCTTCAGGAAATATTTATATTTGGGAGGTAAGATTTTATAATCAATTTTTAATTATTTTTTTTTTGCTTCTAACCCCTCCACTATTCTAGACAATGTTCTTTACTCTATTTGGTGTAACAAGCCCCTTAGGGAAACTGAAGTAACAAGTTGATATCCTTGGTTTCATAATTGTCAACACTGTATTTTGGCCATTACTTTATCTCTTCTTCAATCTATGAACCAAGCCACATTTCACAACTCAGAATGTCATCTGTTATTTTTGTAATCTCTAGGTAACAAATGGCGGACTGCTCAAGAATTGGCGTGCTCATCAGTTATCATTAACCTGTTTGGTATTTTCTGATGATGGTTCTCTTCTTATATCTGGCTCGGAAGATGGAATGGTTGTTGTCTGGTCCATGATTAGGTATGATTATGAGTAGTTAGCCATATTCTTCCCACTCCGAACATATTTATATGATCTGTTGACATTCAATACATACATTTACCAAAGAAAATTGAATGTGATACATTGTTATAATTTATAACCAAATATGTGACAGTTTGCTAGATAAGATTGACAGTGGAAGTTGCAGTTCTATATTAAGTTATTCAACAGCGCACACATCCTTTGTAACTGGATTATTATCCACATCAAGCAACTCAAATTCCGTTTCTGTGTCAAGCTCACTTGATGGCACATGCAAGGTTTACTTTACTTGCAGAAGCAAAATGCTTGCTCTAATACTCCGTCAGTTCATAAATATAGGATTAATATTGACTTTCAAAGCAAATTTTGAAAAAAAATTCAAAATTCAAAATTCAAAATAATATGAATTAATGTAGTTTAGACAACAATTATGAAAATTGTAAACTATCTAAATAGAACTACTAATTACAAAATTATTGTTTTCAAAAGATAAATGAATCACATGAAGTTTGAATTTGAAAATATTTTATATTAATTTTGAAAAGTCAACTTGATCTTATGTTTTGGAGCGAGGGAGTAATTTAGTTTTTTGTTGAAGGGTTTCTTTCTCATACTGGGAACACTTTTTCGTATTTATAGGTGTGGGATCTAGTCAGTGGGACACTACTGCAAACTCGATCCTTTCCAATCCCGATAACTGCAATTGTTCTTGATCCAGCAGAACGGCTTTTGTTCTCCGGAACTGCAGATGGAAGGATTTTTGTAAATACATTTGAAGCTGGATTATTGGAGGATCCTTGTGTCAATCCAGAGGATCAGCAAATAGTGTTAAACGGGCACAAGTAATGTGGTTTTTAAAATGCAATTCCAACCAAAATTCGCCTGTGTTTTAATCGTATCTTATAATATATTTGTGGTAAGGTTTTTATGGTACTAGTTCCAAGGAAAATATATAAAAAATTTAGATTCAAAATTTAAATAAATTATGGTATAAACTTCCTCTATTTTATATCCATGGGCAGTGTTGTTAGCCATCAATAAGTTCTATACCACAATTCAGAAATACAGTAAATGCACACAACAAACATAGCGTCACCTACCCACTCACATAGTAGGGGTGAGAGCAGTTGGGGCAGAGGGACAACTGTCATACTATAATTTACTTTGCTTAATTTTTTTATACATCTATGTATATATCTGTTTAGTTATAGACAGTGAATTATCTTCTTGAAAATTCAGGAAATCGGTAACTGCGCTGACCTTTTGCGGATTGGGCCTCATTTCTGCATCTGAGGACTGCACTGCCTGCCTCTGGGATGTTGTCCATTGGGTGATCATTAGGAGATTTGAACATCAAAAAGGTATATATGTTTAATGTCGTGTTTTTCTCTTGGTCTTTCTCCTTCACAGTGGAACATATACCTAGTTAGGGTCTGCATTTTGTTCTCTTTCCAAGGTATTCTTGAGATTAACAAGATTACAAGACCATTCACAGGTACCACTTACGCATAGAGTCACTAGGAATTGGTTATTCACAATTTTATAGATTGCGTAAAAATACTCGAAAATTCTATTTTTCTTTGTGTTGTGTAATAATTTCTCAGATCCCCGACTATTGTTTCCAAGCTGTAATTTGAATAACACGTGCTTTCACCAGTCAGAATTTTGATATGTAGAATGTCTCTCTTATCTGTATGTAGGGTCCATATCTAATTTGCTAGTGATCCCACAATCATCACTGATTCCTATAAAGAACAATCAGAGAGCATCCAATTCCTTCCGTATATCGTTGCTCGAGAAGTATCCTCAAACACCTAGCTCATTCAAGGGAATGGTTACACTTGCACCTGCACAAGAGCAAGAAATCATGGGGGAATATTGCAGCACTAATTCACTCAACCAGCAGATAATTGATTTTGAGGTTCACTCTTTCTCTGTGTGTGGTGTGTGTGCTTGCTCCTATGTATCTCTGAGTGCACCCCAATGTGCTTGCACAAAAGCATGCCTATGAACTTGTAGATGCTGCCATGAAAATGCACGTCTTATCAAATTTTCATAGAGTTGTACGAAATGATTTTGCTGGAGGGAATATATTACATTTTAAACTTGGCCACATTTTTCAGTGAGGATTTTGTATAAATTTTCTGAATTTCTATCAATTTCCTTTCGCTGTTTTGCATCAATTCATGTTATTCTATATGAGGTAGCAGCAATCTGAACCAACCATTTTGTCTATGTTATAATTGGACAGGGAGAAAAAACACCTGACGCTATTCAAATGAAAGTCGATACAAGCATAGAGAACCGAGTATGGGCTACGAAAATGACAAAGCATATGATGGAAATGAACAAGCACTTGCAGTCAAGGCTACTAGATTTAGCAGAGTTTCGGCTAATAGAGCCTGCCGAAAGCAATTCATCTGCCAAGGAACAAAAGAAAAGAAAGCTCAAGGTAGATAGTTTGCCATTACAAGGAGAAGAGGACATACAACCTCAGGGTTGACTCACTTGTAGGCTTGCAATGTTATGTGGTTTACTTTTGTCATAGAACCTGTGACCTGCCTTCGGAAGCTGTATGATGCCCAATGGCCAATACAACCCTGCCCCCCCCCCCCCCCCCTCCCCTACCGTGCTTGCTTTGAAACTTAAATGGTAGAAATAATTATTGGGTATCAGATTCTTTTTCTTTGTGATATTGCTACTAGTTTTTGTTTTTTTTATAAAGAGAATTTCTCGGCATTGTGATCAGTCTCTGTCTCCCTCCCCAAGAAGGCTTTCTTAAGCTTGCTTTGCCAAGGGCATGGTCTATAATGCGTGGGATCTTGTGACAGTTTTCCAACCCCGTATTTTGGGCAACTGTGAATTATGGAATTTGTATTTTCAACTGAGCTAAATGTTGTAACAAATTTTACAAATATCGTATTTTTTGATAAAATCTTTTTATATCTGCATTGCAAATTAAAATCTATTTATGGCACACACAAAAATTATGACCAAGCCGTTATAAGATGTAGCAGTTGGTATATAAAAAAAATAAATTATATTTTTATCATTTTATTTCTCAAAAATGGGCCTACGTTATAACAAAAAACATGACCAAGCCGCTACAGCTGGTATATAAAAAAATTAAATTCATTTTTTAAATGGCTATTTGGCAATATGGGCACACGTTAACAAGTTAATTTGACTTTTATTAAAATAAAAGCCGCTACAATATGTAGCGGCTGGGTATATACCCACCGTTAATTTAGAGAAGAGTTGTGGACAGAAAAATGTCTAATATATCCTCACTTTAGTTAGATTTAAATAGTTTTAATGTATTAAATATTTGTATAGATAATTTCTTAAGTAATAAAAATTAATATTGCCAACTATATATAATGTATTAATTTTTATAAATAATTTTTAATAAATAAATTTAAAATTTTAATTATATTCAATGTATTTATTTTTATAAATATTTTTTTAAGTAATACTAAAATTTAACATTATCAACTATATTTAATGTATTTATTTGTATAAATAATTTCTTATGTAATATAATTTAACATTGTCCATTATTATGACAATTTAATTATTTAAAATTAAAATCCATATTGTAATACAACTTGGAATTATTCATACATTCACATTTGAAATTATTTATATAAATAAATACAATATGTAGTTTAAATTTTAAATAATCGGAGTTGGATTAAAAAAGTAAAGTAAAAAAGCATGGGAGGACATAACAGTCATTTAAGAAACCTTCAAAATACTAACTTGAGTTGGTGCAGCGGCTTATATTTTCAAGCGTTGGAAAGTCCGAAGACTAGGAATTTCCTTGGGAGAGGAGAGGAGAGGAGAGGAGAGAGAATGACGAATTTGGAAGAAATTCCTTCAGTCGATCTCATGACGGAGCTTCTTCATCGAATGAAATGCGCCACCAAACCTGACAAACGCCTCATCCTCGTCGGTAATTACTCAATTTCGCTTTCAACTTCTTATCATATTTATGACAAATCTGTCTTCTCTCTCTCTATTAATGTTCACATCCGATAATTTAAGAGTAACTAGGTGTAAGGTTTTTGCTAAAGGTCTCAAGTTGTTTTTCCTTTAAATCTTCTCTTCTCTGATAGGAATTGGGATTGGGGGCTATGGTTTCATATATTGTTACTTATGGTGTTGTGTGGGTTTTACCTCTGAATTTTAGTGCTCTTTCCCTACTAGGAAACGCTTTCCTATATTACATTGAATTCAGTCAGAGCCGGTCCTGATTTTTGTAAGTCCCAGGGCAAAAAATTTAAAGTGTGCCCCTTTATATAAATTAAACAAAAATAAATAAATAAATTATCAACTAATTAAATTTTATTAAAATTATAAGAATTTACAAAATAAAAGTAAGAACACTTTGGGGCCTCGTTAAAAAACTTGTTTGGCGAAAATTTAATGGGACAAAACCCCAAACGAAGGAAAAAGAGTACCCCGAATTGTAAACATTGCATTAAAAATGGGGTTAAGTTCAGATGACCACCTGGGGTTTGGCGGTTTCCCACTTAACCACCTATAGTCAGTAAAGCTACATTTAAACACCCGACTTTTTGAGTTAAAGTGAAAAAGTGTTTTCCGTCTTAACTCCGTTATTTTATTTGGCTAAAGACTTAATTACCCTCACTTTAAAACACCTACTCTGTTTCAATGACTACTCTGTTTTGGTACCACCATTACCAAATTGGTGCAGAGATTGGGGCAGGTCGTGAAGCAGCTTGCGTGGAGGAAATATAAATACACAGAATTCCTCATCTTAGCTAAAGTAACAATATAAGAAGGCATAAATCAGTGACACCAACATAATTTGGTCCTTTGATGCAAACCCAGAAAACCCAGAAAAATATGAGGAAACTGAGGAATCATATAGCTGTAAGAAGCATCCAGAAGCTAAATCTAAAATTGAGGTGATGAAATCAAGGGAATTTTTTTTAAAGCTACCCAAAAGCTAGATTTTAATGTATTGTAATAAATATTGACAAAAATCACCTCTTCAACAAAATCAACACAAAACCCATACCTTAATAACTAAACTGGCCAATCTTCATATAGCAAAATGGATCAAATAGAAATGTCCAATAAATTACAGTCCATCAAGGGAAAGAAGAGCAAATAGAAAGAAACATACATCTCTTATAAAACATCTCTTATAAAACAGAGCAACCAGAGAGATAAGGATTTGAGAAGAATTAAGAAAGAAATTTGGGGAAGAAGACAGAGAGATAAAAATCAGGAGATAGAACTGTAATGTAGCAACAAATGGCCAACCTTAAGCAACGTCTCTAATTCCAGCTCTTTCTCCCTCTTAATAAACAAGCCCATGATATTAGAACAGAAATTTGATTTGGTATGCGTATTGTTGATCCCTTGTTTCTCAGCTCACTGCTTGCCATCACTTGTTACATGATATGCTACACTCCAAAATATTAAAATAAGATTAGAAACTATGCAACCTGTTAAGTGCAGACCACACTTGCAAACAATGCAAGACTTTCAACATGTTGTACTAAAACATTAGTAACCACCAACCAGTCCAACAGATACATCAATATGATGTCACCAGTCTTGCTGCTTGAAGGCATATGTTTGAGCACCAATATAAGCAAGCGGTAACTTTCCTACAGTTACAAATCATAACATCCACCAGAGCAAGATCAAACTGGCCAGCTCCAATTGCAAACACAGGCTGCATATCATATTCAATAAATCTTCCCCAGTCATATGTCAAGTCCTGCAGCCACACATCCTGAATTTTTTCATCCCATCTCATCTCATTGAATTGAATTGAATGCTCTCAACAACGCAAAAGTGATAGAATTCAATTTTGTGCAGGGCTGCTGCAACTAACCTGGTCCCATCTCCTTTGAGGTAAGTGCTGGATCAGATGATTTCTTAATTTCACATTCTCTATACCTCTTCTTTTCAGTCTTCATTCATTCCACTCCCTTCAAATTCAATTTCATAAAACCCATTAAAAGAACCACTTTTCTTCAGTACTTGCAATAAATTCACTCATTTTTTCTTCTACCTTGGCATAGTAATCCTTCCAGACTCTGCGGGCAATCTGATGACCTCCCAAATCAAAAGCTTTAAACTTGATTTTCCCAATACTCAGCTCCTCCGACGTCGGATGCTGTGTCGGTTGAAAAATAAAAATACCTAAAACATAAAACAAATCTAAAAAAAATACCTCGTCTTTGAGCATGTGAAGCAAAGTAGTTTTGCCGGCATTATCGAGCCCTAGAAACAAGATCTTAGCCTCTTTTTGCCATAATCCGAGTGAGGCTAACACGCCATAGAACCAATCGAGAAGAAACATCTTATTCTTCTTTTTTTGGTTTTGATTTTCCGATGAAATAGAGAGATGGGAAAAGGAAGAAAGTGAATCAGATTCGAATTCCAACAGATCTGGACTTTGGGAGTGAGTACCAGATCTGGACTCTGTTCGTTTGCTACTCTGTTCGTCTCTCTCTTCTCTCTCTCTCGTACAGAAGGAGGATGAAGAAGAGGGTATTTTGGACATATACTATTGTTTTTTGACCGTTATAGCCATTCTCACGCGTTTTTGGCGTGTGACATACACGCACAGTTAACTTGGATGGAAAAGGTGACGTTTTCACTTTAACTCAAAAAGTTGGATGTTTAAATGTAGCTTTATTGACTATAGATGGTTAAGTGGGAAACCGCCCAAACCCCAGGTGGTTATCTGAACTTAACCCTTAAAAATGAAGAACAAGAATCCCAGCCAAGTTTTCTGTTGAATCAAATAATAAATAAGAAAAAATTAACAAAAATATATATTACAATTTACAAAATTTACTTATCTAGATTCTATATGTATCTTTAAAAAAAAATTACCTTCAAAGAAAGGCACTGGTCTAGCTAGTGGATGATTTATTTTCCAACTTTGTTGGAAAAGAGGAGAATCATCGATTTTTTTTTTGTGTTGCCTTATGAACTGAGAGGGTCGAAGGGTTTTTCCTTCTTTTTGTGGCTAATAGTCTATTTTGATTCTCAATATTTATTGATTTATTTTATATTATATTTTATAATTAATTTTTTACACATATATACATCATTTTTTAAAAAATTTGGGCCCTCTTGACTTTGTCTGCAGGTAGTAGCCGGTGAACTCCCTTGAGTACGGCTCAATTCAGTGGAAATAATTTTGGAAGCTTAGCAAAAACAATTAGGGGGATTTGTATACTAATAGTTAGTTATATGGGTTTACAAATCTCTTCTTCTCAGATTATATGTAAGTGAAAGAAAACAACAAATATTTTCTTCTTCTGAAGCCAAAAAATTACTTACTCAAACAATAGGATTAATTTTTTTATATTTTCATAAATTTTATGAGTTTTTTCTGTCTTGGCTCCCAATTAGGAGTACTAACTGAATAAGCTTTTGTTGAATAGTTTGACTGGACATTCAATATAGATGGGTAGATGAGAATATTTTGTCCATCAGTAATCGAAATTAATTTAGTAGGAATGCTTGTTCCAAATTTTTTGTGTGTGAACAAATAATAGTGGTTAAGCTTTTACTCCTTTCTATTTTGACTTTCTAAAGTCTGTTCGCAAAATACTAAAATTTAAAATTGATGTAAATTATTTACGTTTTGAAAATTAAAAAATTTGTAATTACTAGTACATTTGACATAGTTTAAAATATTACGACTGTATTGACTTAAAACAAATAAACTTATTTTTTGCTTCGTCCACCAAAGTATAATAGAAGTACACAAATTTAGTCAGCCAGAGGTTGACACAAGTACAAGATCGAAATGTTTGTAAAACGACTATTTTAATCTCAAAAGGGTACTTGGTTGGGGTTCACTAATTTTAATAAAGAAAAGACTCATTAGCATGGTTTAAAGTCGCACTAGCAACTTATGTCTCGAAAGATCATTTTTAACTCGATATCGGTTTCGAGCGATATGCATTGTTAACTAGTTAGGAGCTTTATTTTATTTTAAAAAAAATTATAAATAACAAGAAAATCAAGATGGATCAATTAAGTTCACAAAAATCACTATCTAGTGCACATAACATCGCCCAAATGATAAAACAAAAATCTAGCCGATGTGTTTAATCAATTTTATATTTGAATGAAGTTGATATTAATGTTGTCTTTTAGCTTAAATGGTTGAGCATGCAGAACAACATAATTTAAGTACAATGTAACTTCATATTTTAAGTGATTTTTTTAAATTTTTTTTTCAAGTTATTCTTAACTAGGTACTATATATGTACAATTTGATTACATTTTAAGTACAATTTAACTTAACTAATTATATATTATGTACAATTTTTTTTTTTACCTTTTTAAGTTATACTTAACTAGATGTTATATATGTATGATTTAACTTGACTAAGTATTAAAGTATAATATTTTTTTTATATTTTTTTTAAAGTTATACTTAATTAGGTATTATATGGGTTTAATTTAACTATTTACGTATAATTTATAGAGAAAGACTTGATATCTTTTGTTGTCTCTTTTTATAGCTTTTAACATGTTTGATTTTTTTCCGGTGGTGTTTCTCCCCTTTACGCTATGATTTCTCTTTTATTTGGTTCAAAACCGTTACATTACGCTAAGTTACCGAAATTTCTCTGAAAAGTACTCTTTACACGAATAGTACCTAATTTTGCGACCCGTGTCAAGGTTGCGATTTTGTATTGGCCGATACCTAATCGATACACCGTTATTTCAACATAAATACCGATATTTTGAGCCATGCTCATTAGTGTAATTCAGTGTGGTCCACTACTCCATAGATGGGTATTATTGGTACTCATGTTATTCTCTCTTCTCTAATTTGATTTTCTTAATGTGTGAAAGTTTTGCTTATGTCATCCTTTGGTGAATATCAATTTTAAGTTTGAAAGTATCACACAATTAACTTCAAAAGGTCAACGGAGGTAGTATATAATGTTCTTTGTTTTGACTATTTAAATTTGGCCTCAAATGGAATAAGTGTGAGACAAGTCACATGTTAAGATTTGAACTTAAGAAAATGATGGGTTGTGTACCTGGTTTGAGATTGAAGCGTTCCTCGACTGTTGGACTCAGCGGCCGTTTACGGGTGAACCTTTACTAGAAATATCTTACCTTGACTTGGGATTAGCCATTTTGGAATCTTGATCATTTGGTTTGGCTTTTTACTTTGCATCTCTTATGAGTACAAATTGTTAACAGGCTTCTTTTAATAAGTTATATGGTCACATCACATTGTAAGTTGTCTCCTAGCTGATGAACTCATAATGCTGTTATCAAATTCTGTGATGTTTTTGTTTTACTTTTTAAAATGAACGATTGCCTTGTTCATTATCAGTTTGTCACTAAAGACATCGTGTGGCAGGACCCCCTGGATCAGGAAAAGGAACTCAGTCACCAATTATTAAGGATGAGTATTGCTTGTGCCACTTGGCTACTGGTGACATGCTGCGAGCTGCTGTTGCTGCTAAAACTCCTCTTGGTATTAAAGCCAAGGAGGCTATGGACAAGGTAAAGTGCAAATCTTAATGCTTGCATATTATGTGTGATTCTTAACTATTCTAATGGTTTTTTGTAATTTGGGTTTACAATGCTTCCACAGGAAGCACTTGTTCTGATTGTTGGGATAATAGATGAAGCTCTGTAGAAGCTATGTGTATGACGATGCTTAATGATTCTAATGGTTTTTTTGTACATTGTATTTGTAATGCTTCTGCAGGGAGCTCTTGTTTCTGATGACTTAGTTGTTGGGATAATAGATGAAGCTTTGAAGAAGCCTTCATGTCAAAAAGGATTCATTCTTGATGGATTTCCAAGGACTGTGGTCCAAGCAGAAAAGGTCGTACATTGCTTGAAATTTAGATGGTTATGTTTTTGGACTAGGAAACTATCTCTAGGTCCTTATATACTATATCTTCCCCAGGTTTGAATTCTTTTTTACAAGTCAAATTTGTTTTTGTTTCATACTAGCAGCTTGATGAGATGCTTGAAAAGCGAGGGGTTAAAGTTGATAAGGTGCTCAATTTTGCAATTGATGATGCAATTTTGGAGGAGAGGATTACTGGTCGTTGGATCCATCCTGCAAGTGGTCGGACCTACCACACAAAATTTGCACCTCCTAAAGTTCCTGGCGTTGATGATGTAAGACTTTCTGAAGGTTCACTTTTCCATCACGTGAAAGCTACTTGTCAACATATTCTGCCACCTATGACTGATTTTACCTTAACAATTACTTTATGCATCTTTGATGTGTCCACAAGTCAACATTAAAATATATCTTGAGAAACAACATGACATACACTGAACACACGACGATATGTTACAAACAAGCATTAAGCGTTACTTTCTTCAGAATAGGAAATAATATAATTTTAAAGATTGATATTATGGTTTTGTTATTGAATATAAAAGCAAAATTAGAACATTGAAATGTTTAATTGATCAATAGAAGTAGGAGGGGATGATCTATCATAGTTTACGTACATATAAATATTATACATATGTATGGATGCAAATGCATAAAAACGACCGTTGGTGCATCATGGTTGGTTCATCAAGGTAATTATTGTTTATTATGGTCCTTATTTGAATAGTATATGTATTTAAAACAATATTAGGTTTCTTCTTCAAAAGAACATGTTCATTCCTTATAATTTACTTATATATATAATATATGTTCTTTGTTGTGTCCTTGACATATAATTGTCCTACTTTCTAAAACTTATTGAGTTCTTGTGTCTGTGCTCCTTGATCTAATGTTAACTAATCTCCTCGTTCTGTCAACTTTCTTAGGTCACAGGAGAATCTTTGATTCAACGTAAGGATGACACTGCAGCGGTTCTCAAATCTAGGCTGGATGCATTTCATAGACAGACTGAACCGGTATGATTTTCAACTAAATCAGTTTTGGTCATGTAATATTTTCACGACTATTTTCTTGTGTCTATATATGTGTAAATTCAGTTCTTTCTGATGGTATTTGGGCACTGAAGTTTCACTTGATGTTCTTCTAGTAAATTTCACTAAATGTTGTTAGTTGGTCTCTTTGTTTATTAAAAGGCTCAAAAGTTTCAGTAGTTTGTTATTTTATGCAACTGGTTTTCGATATGATGGAAAGTTATATCTATGTATTGTATTTCAATGAGGTTTGGGCAATGAGGTTTGATAATCATATGGTGGCATACATCTGCTAGAAAGAAAATAAAAATAAAAATAACATTTGAGTTAGGCCTGCCCAGGGATCTTGTATGGATAATACATCAACCTTTTTCAGGGTAGCCTATGTTGTAACCAGGCAATCTGGTTGTTTTTATGTTGCATTCTTTCTAAGTCATCCCACAATTTTTATTCTCCAATCTGATCTGTTGTTTGCTTGCTTGCTTGCCATCTCTGCACAGTATTATGTTTATCTATAGGGTCACATAACTGGTGTTAGTACCCTTTAAATTATATCTATTTTCTCTTACTTATCGAGGTCCTAGAATGTATGAATGTTTGTCAGGCCACACTTGGCTCCGATTGAGAAACAAAGAGAAAATAGAAGAGAGAATTGGGAGGGGAGAGAGAAAAAGAAGTATTTTTCTTCTTCTTCTTATTTTATAAATACTCTTGTTCTCAAATAGTTTAGAAATTAGATTAAAACCCTATATCCTTAAGAGTTTAGAAAAGAGTAGTTGAGAGTTTAAATGGAGGTAGGTAGGAGGGAAGTAAGAGGGAGATAGGTTTAAGAGCAAATGCTACTCATTTTCATATATTTTATTACTTGCAAAATGTAAACCTATTACAACTATTTATAGAAAAAGTTACTTGCAGAAAATTAAAGCTAATCCTACACCACTCTTATCCTTCACTTAAAAATAACTAACTAGCACATGTGCTCAGATGCATTTCCTTACTACTAGAATCTACTATTATATTCTATATTCTCTAGAATGCCCTTAGCCTGACATTCCCTTCCCTTTAAGAGTTTCTATGTCCTCATGGAGCAAGGTTAAATTCAGGATAATTAGTCTGGAGTAGCTCTTCATCTTACCAAGTTGCATCATCAGTGCTGGGAGCCTTTTCATTGAACTAGATATTGGTAAATGATCCTGCTCCCTTTATAAACTTTCCTTTGTTTGAGAACTCTGAGTGGCCCAATGTTAAAGGCCCCATCTTGTGTAATAGCTGGTAGTTGAGTCCGTGCTTGGAATGTGCCTAGATGTTTTTTAAGTTTGGAGACATGGAGTGTAGGGTGAATTCTGGAAGTGCTAGACATCTCTAGTTTGTAGGCTAACTTCCCAATTTTATGCAGATTCTTGTAAGGACCATAGAATTTTGGGGCCAGCTTTAGGTTTCTCCTCATTGCCACCGAGCTTTGTCTATAGGGCTGTAACTTTAGGTATGCCCAATCCCCAATATCAAATTCCTTTATGTCCTTACTTTATCAATTTGTCTCTTGATCCTTTGTTGCCCCTTTACCAGATTTTCCTTGAGAATCTCCTCCATTTGTTGCTTTTTTCTAATAGGATATCTTCAATGGTTGCAATGAGGATGTTACCTGTATTTGGTATAGTAAGATGGATAGGATCAAACCCATATAACACGTTTTAAGGAATGGTTTGTAGGGAGGTATGGTAGGTGGTGTTGAACCACTATTCAACCATAGGTAACCAATTGTTCCATTGCTTAGGAGAGTGACTGCACAAGCCTTTGAGGTATTGCTCTAAGCACTGGTTCACCCTCTCAGTGCTGCCATCACTCTGGGGTTGGTAAGAGGCATTAAGGTGAAGTTTGGTTCTAAATATTTTGAACAAGGTCTGCCAGAAATCAGTTAAAAATAAGGGATCCTTGCCACTTACTATTGAACTGGGTAGTTTGTAAATGTTGGGTAGTTTGTAAATGTTTTCAAAGTATAGATGGGGAAAGTTTTTAGCTGAGATGGGGTGGTTTAGAGGTAGGAAGTGAGAGCTTATGCTGTATCTATCAGTAGTGATCCATATGGTGTCATGGTTTTTGGAACTAGGGATGCCACTAATAAAGTCCGTAGCAATATCTCTCCAAGGCTGCTGGGTTATGGGTAAAGGTCGCAAGAGCCTAGGGGTTCCTACTATCATGCTTAGAAAATTAGCAAGTGGGACATTCAACCACCCATCTATCTATTTCTTTCTTTATATGCTGCCAATAAAAATATTGTTCTATTCTTTTTAGTGTGGCTCTTTTCCCCGAGTGCCTCCCACACCCTTTTCATGTAATTCTTTAAATATATGCCTCCTGAGATCTCCTTGAGAACCAATGACCCATTTTCATTTGTATTTAAGTAAACCATGGTTCAACTCAAACTCATTAGGTCCCATCTTGGTGGAGGAAAGTTCAGAAATTATTTGGGCCAGGTTTTCATCCTCTTCATAGGTATCCACCAACTAGCTCATCCATGCTGGTTGTGCTATGGAGAGATAATTGCAAGAGGAATGACTACTTGGTCTAAGGGTGGTTTCGCTTCCTTGTGCCTTGCAGCCTTATCATTTTTCCTTAGTGTGAGAAGATAAGCAGGAAGTTGTTGTAATCCAAACTAGGTATCCAAGATTGGATGTGAATTTGTTCTCCATTTGGGAGGGTAATAACCTGAGTTTCACAAGGTGAGGGCTTGCATTGAAGATTACTTGTAGTTGTCTGGCTCAAGAAATTGAAGGTACTTCCACTGTCAACTAACATTTGGAGAAACTCCTCTCCCTTCTTCCCTTGTAGAATTAAGGTATGATCCTGGTGTTCAAGTGAGATTTCTAAGGCTGCTAGTGGTAGTCTGTTCAGCGCGCGCCTCATCGAAGTGAGGCACACATTTTAAAAACATTAAATATATATAGAGGGACCTATTCCATAGCATACGTTAGCTGGAAGCACTATTCCAGCAAACAAATCTTACACCGTTAATTCAGAGATTCAATGACCCAAAGAGGAAATGGTCGCACTTCTTACATGAGGCCATAATTTTTTTTGCTAGCCACAGGTAAGAGATGCGGTCAGGAGAAATGTCTAAAACGCCCCCACCTTAGTTATTAGATTTAGATAGTTTCAATATATAAAATATTTGTAAGGTAATTGTTTAAATTTTAAATAATCAAGTTATCACAATAATTGACAATGTTAAATTATATTACATAAGAAATTATTTATACAAATATTTTATAAAAATAAATAAATTAAATATAGCTGACAATGTTAAATTTTATTACTTAAGAAATTATTCATACATATTTAATGTTTAATATTGTCAACTATATTTAATGTATTTATTTTAAAAAATATTTGTATAAATAATTTATTATGTAATATAATTTAACATTGTCAATTATTGTAATAATTTGATTATTTAAAATTTAAACAATTCCCTTACAAATATTTTATATATTGAAACTATTTAAATCTAACTAAGGTGAAGGTGTTTTAGACATTTCTCCTGGCCACACCTCTTACCTGTGGCCAGCCAAAAAAGAAATTCCCTTTGGGCTCTCTGGATTAACGGTTAAAATTTGTTTATTGGAATAGTGACCATAGCTAGCGTATGCTATGGAATATATATATATATATATATATATATATATATATATACACACACACACACATAAATACAGACATTCGACCATTTAAGTATCAAATTTATTAATTATAAGTAATTTTACAAACTCCTAAGTATGCTCAAAAAGTTTCTATAACAAGTTCAAGAACCATACCTATGTATTATAGTGATACACTTATATGATCATATCATAATTACATTCTGCATAAGTACAAAGTTACTTATATATATATATTTAAGTAGTAAACACTAAAAAACAATATAAATGCATATTTAAATATTAAAAAAATACTTATAAGTTATATTCACATATTTAATTATTTTGTAAGTTCGTAAACACCGGAATGGTAGTGTAGTAAAGTACTCAAAATTTTTGAAAAAAATTGGGCAGCATAACCCTTAAAAGTATTTTGCATAATAGTCTTTTTTTTGGGCAAGAGAAAGAATAAAAAAAAGAAGGGAGAGACTTTGTTGGAGGGGACTGCAATTAATGGTCTAGATTGATTAGAAAAAAATAAAATTACACAACTTCGATGAGGCCCACGTCGACAAGACGAAGAGCCCAACGTGGGTTGAGATGGGCCTCACGCCTAGGTGCGCGTCTAGGCGCGCCTTTAACAACACTGCCTACTATAATAAAGGACTTTAGGTTTTTGCACTGGTGCCCAAGGGTATATTTCTTATCACAATAAAAACACAGTCCCTTGAATTTCTTTTCTTCTTTTTATGCTGTAGTAATAGGTTTGGGTTTATTGAAATTGGTTTTAGGATAAGTAAGAAGGGAAGTTTTTGTATTTGCTAGGAGGGGAAGTTCTTTTTTGTTTGGGTTTTGATGTGATAAAAATACGTAACTGTAAGCGCACATTGTCAAATTGAAGATCTGACAAGTACATGTCAAACCACAGACACTAGATTAATTTCAATGTATCCTTAATATTTATTTTAGGAAAATTAGAAATAAAGATTGAGAATCGATTAACTATAATTAAACTAACTAATAATAAGAAAGCAATCTAGCAATCTGAATCTATTAAACAAAAAACATAACAAAAAATCCAATCTATTCTAATTTAATAACTTAACTATTTTGATCTTCATTCCCTTTAATTTAGTATTTTTATAATTAACGTGAACAAACATAGAATATGAAAATTTAAGGATTAACTATAACCCATCAAAACTTCTTAACAATAATCCATCAAAACTTCTTAACAATAATCTATCAAAACCTCTTAATTAATTTAAAATCACATAAGAACTATAAAACGAAAGTATTTTAATAACGAAACATGAAGGCAAAATCAATTAAACATAAAAGCATAAATAATAGAAGAAATGAAAAATATTATCATGAATAATTATTTAATTATATCTTCATCCTAGTTATTAAAAATTAGCTAAACATGAAAAATAAATAAACTAACTAAAATAAGGAAGAAGAAGAAGATTAAAAATAAAATAAGGAAACTCTCGTTATTAACGATTCCTCCAACAAGAAGTAATTTAATCTACTCATAACCTAAACTAATACATCCCTCTCTCTCTCAAACAAGAGACCTATTTATAAGCACAAATGAATTGTAACCTAATACTAATACATTAAACTTTGTCTCTTTTGTTCCCTTTTATCCTCTTCTTTCGTTCTCGACTTCAATCTCTACATGGTAATCTCCCAAGAGTCCTTTTCCATCTTTAAAAGCTGGAACAATTATTTTTACTTATTCACCACGATAAATAAAGTAAATCCTACAAAATCAAATAAAATGTATTAGTTAAATAAAATAAACATATAAAATGATAAATATGGGAATATTAAAATGTATAAAAAATATGTATATCAGGCTTGTATTGGTTGGAATAACAGTATATGGTTTAATATAATTGTTGGTTGGTTTTGGGCCTTTTGGCAAGGGTACCTCGTAGAATTTTACTTGTTTATAGTCTCTACAGGGTGTGTGGGTCAAGGAGTTTGACTATCATTTTGGTCTCATCCTTAAGGCCTCCAATGAAGTTACCCACAAAGAAGTCCTCTCTTAACTATGGTATTTTTTCAAGCAGCATGCCTTTGTACCTTTCAAACTCATCATAATAGGCATTGACTATGCTGGTTTGTTTTAGAAGTTTGAACTGATCATAAATGTTGTCTAACCCAGCCTCTGAAAATCTATTAATGAATTCCTCAGCAAAAGTTTTCCATGTTATCCCTTCCTTATGACTGACAAAAGACTTGTTCGGTATTTAGGAGGCCCATGTAGGTGCGTACCAGCAATGGCAATCCTCCTATAGGAGTGGTTGCCATATATATCAAAGTACTCTTCACAATTCTGCACCCAACTTCTAGCATCATCCCCCTTGGTGAATGAAGGAAAAACTAACTTAAGGTATTTCAGCTCCCTATCTTCTCCTTCCTCACCCTCACCTTCACCTTCCTAGTTGTTTCTCTTCCTCCATATGTCATTTTTTTTCTTCCTCATGTTTCTTTGTCCTTTCTCTTTTAACATGCTCAGGGTCTCTAAAACCTCCTTTGGGTCCCTTGTTACCCTCTTGAGCTGGCCTCTTACCCCTTGCCTTATCTCCGAATGGGTTTTCATAGTCCTCATGAGACCCTGGAGCTCCTTGTCTAAGAAACTCATTCATTCCATTCATAAACCATTCCATCTTTTCATTACTGGTTTCTAGTTGCTCATTTGTGTACTCTCTATAGCTTAAGAAGTCCTGCTGAAACATTTGATGGGAAGTGGGGTTTGATGATCCTGCCATCACTCCTATTTGTAGGAATAGAAAGAATTCTCAGAACAATCGAGAATTAGAATAGAAAAATTTATCTAGCTGTGTCAACAATACTCGATATTCTGAGTAAGTGAGCTTGATTATTGTTTGTGTGAATGGAAGGTCTCACAAGAGCAATTTATGGGCTCAAGTTTCAATGAAGTTTAATCCTGACTAGCACTTGGCTCAGCAAGGATTAATTGAGTACAGAAATGAAGCTAGGCTAACAAATGACCAAATTAGTATTAACCAAGTCTTAACAGTGTGTTAACACAACTAAAACTGAGCAGGAACTGTTTGTGGGAATGTTTGTAAGCAATTTAGATGATCTGTGATGAATATCTATGATGGAAACATGTTTGAACACTGAAAAACTTGCCACAGATCTATTAAGAAAAATATGCAGAAAATAGAATCTAATGTCGAAAAAGTAATTTTTTGGGGTTTTTAACATAATAAACTAAGAGAACAGGCTAATTAAGAGTTGTAAATGCTTGGGCTATGTGATTTATACTTTAACGAGTCCTGGGTAACAAAATTATACCTCAAATAATCACAGGAAGTGATTTTAATTCTCAGTTCCAGGTGATGGTGCGAAAAACAGAGCATCGACATCTCAAACTTCGATCCATGTGTTTGCTTGTTTCTGGGCTGCTGCTGCTGATTGTTTGAGCTGCGTATGATGTTGTATGAGCTATAGATGATGGGATTTGAGTAATCAATTGAGTTTTTATGGGTGTTAGGAAGATTTTGGGTGTTTGAATGAAAATAGAGTACCGAGACCTATGTTTTAATTTTTCTGCAGAAGTGGGCAAGTTACAAAGAGGTTTGGGATGAGGGAATTTGAGAAGAGGAAGAAGATGGTGCTAGGCTTCGACCGAGCTCTGATACCAAAATTGTCAGGGCACACTTGGCTCCAACTGAGAAACAAAGAGAATAGAGAAGAGAGAATTGGGAGGAGAGAGATAAACAGACTGACAGAGTTCAGTTGGAGGAAGGTAGAAGGTAAGAGATAGGTTTGAGAGCGAATGGTACTCATTTTCATATATTTCATTACTTGCAAAATGTAAAGCTATTACAACTATTTATAGAAAAGGTTATGTGCAGAAAAGTAAAGCTAATCCTACACCACACTCTTAGCCTTCACATAAAAATAACTAACTAGCATGTACATGTGCTCACGTGCATTTCCTTACTACTAGAATCTACTATTATATTTATTCTATGTTCTCTAGAATATGCCCTTAGCTTGACAATGTTACAACAAACCCCTCTTCACAAGACACTAGGCAATAATCTCTTCTTCGTTTGAAATGATTGTGATTTCATATATGGTTTATGAAGCCTGCTTATAGGAATTGATGATACATTTTGTGGAAAGAGTGGAATGGTTTAGTTACCCCAAAAGAGAAATGGAGGACTCCTGGAAGCATTTCCATTTACCCCCTCTTTCTTTTGGAAAGTTGGAATATAAATGTGATAGTAGTTAGACCCCATTATTTAACCACAAGTTTTGTTTCTTTTTGATATGCAGGTTATTGGTTACTATGCCAAGAAGAGTATTGTTGCAAACCTTCATGCAGAGCAACCTCCTCAGGCTGTGACAGCTGAGGTTCAGAAGGTGCTGTCATGAAAGGGAGCCAGTTTTATTTGACTTGAAATTTAAGTAAACAATAGAAATCCCAGAATTTTGGTACCATGTATTCTGATATATTTTTGGTCTGCTGACCTGTCGGCTACTTCCTGTTTTTTTGAAATGCGTGTTTCAAATCTAAGTGGTTTAACTGAGTTATATAGTAGTAATAATTTATAAGTACAATTTTGTGTGTGCGTGTGATAGAGTTTTTTTTTCTTCTCCAACCCACAGTTAGCTGCTGGTGCATTTTTCTTTGACATCTTGTTTTCATTTTGATTGGCTCTAACTCCATTACGCTTTATGTTAAACAACTGCAATAAAGGGATAATTACAAAAAGTATATATATTTAGGGAGTACAAGTTCATAAGGACTTTCAAGCATCAGATAGTTAAGAAGTATGGCAAATGCAGCACGATCCATTTAGTAATGAAGTATGTAAAACTATTGACTGATTCTGCGGCTAGCCTATATAAAAATTAAAAATGTATAGTTCTTGCTTAAAATAACAAACTATACTCCATATTTGTGAAATATGAAGCCTTTATAGTATATAAATCGCAGATATCATAAAAACAGTGATACATGTGATGAGTACATATACATTGCTGAAAGCCTAAACCATTACGTTTACTTTAATGAAGAAAAAAGAGAGAGAAACATGAACATAGATCAAAAATGGGTATGCTGTGTTTGAATAAGAAAATAATAATTAACGGAAAGAGATAAAGGAGATAATCGTGGGTCACGATTAAAGGATACCTAAATGTATTAATTTTGTAAATAAATATAAAAAAATGTATTACTTTTGTAATTATTTTATCTATGCACTATTATTGTAATTATTTCTAAAAATGTACTAAAATATGTAATGGCTACAATATCAATCCTACCATGTTGGCTGGCTCGATCTTATTTACAAACAATTAAACAAGCCCTTAATTATTGACTAGTTATATATGTCGATATTCATTGAAACTTTGATTTTGAATTAGAGAGTTTAAGCGTTGTTTTATATTTATTATTATTATTATTATTATTATTATTGGCAAAAATGAAATTTTATTAAAACAACAATCAAACATGCAGAATGTGACAAATCAAAAGGCATGGATAAGGCGTCTTTATATGTAAGACAATATTGTGACGTGGTTATTAGAGATATATTAATTTGCATGAGATATTATGTGGAAAATGTAATGGAGAGAAGTCATGATCTGATTAATTTCTGGATTTCCTAATAATTAATTTTATACTGGCTATTAATTTTGTGAAATGCAAATAACGTGCAACTAGATGGCATGGAGGGAACTCAAGAGCAGCCCATGTGAGAATTAATTACAAATTCGGATCATCACTTTAATTTGTTGCTTATACTAACTACTAAAATTTTGGACTTGGAATTAAATGAAATTTTGTTGGATATATCGAATCTATATCAAAGAGATTTAAACTGATGTTGTTAACATATTGGAGAGAAGAGAGTCAAGTACTTGACTAAAGCCTTAAAACTTAGAAAAATTAAGTTCCCTCCCGAATTAACTCGATCATCTCTAGACTCTAGTTATTAAAAGAAAGATGCATGGTAATTGGTAACCATGCATGGATACATACATATACAAATACGTACAATACTGGAAGAGTGGACAGCTTAATTAGTTACTAGTAATTCCCTGCATGCATGCAAGCTAGCTGTTGGCCGGCCGGCCGACCGACACAAATATTAATTAAGTAAGTACGTACTTAATTAATTTTCTCCCCCGGCCCTGTATTGAAATTATAGAACCATTCACCAGATTTCTTTAGGTAGCGTTTGGAATTGTCCAGGTAATCCGTGTAGCACAACCCCGTTCGGTTGTTATGGCGCCCTGGGAATTCCAAACAATCTAACACTGACCATACAAAATATCCTTTTACTTTAGCTCCTTCCCTGCATTTTTTTTTATTGCTTCACGAATAGCATGAAGATGAACGATAATGTGATCAACACGGTGGTCGTCGTTTAAGGCTTTATCTACCTCTGCATGATTTTCAGTCGCCATTGCTTCCTTAATCGACATTTTGATATCCAGATCAGAAGTTATACCTGTTTCAGTAATTAATTAATCCACGTCAAACTCTGTTTATGTGATAGGATGGATGTATATAAAATAATATTCCTTCTGTATAAGATTATTGTTGAGTACTTTTGCATGTCAATTGAGATAAATATTTTCAAATTTTAAAATTGACATGATTCGTGAAAAGTTATGAATTAATATAATTTATAATTAATAGTAAATTTATGGTTGAATTGACTTAAATAAATTCATGTCAATTTTGAATTAAAAAATGTCATTTCTTAACTAATAAAAATTAATAATGGTCTTATATTTTGAAATGGATGGAGAAATATAAAGATGAATTATATATTTTGTATAACAAGCTGATAAATAATTAATGTAATAAATAGGTAACTAACCATTTTCAGTGATGTATAAAAGAGGGTCATTGTATTTATGTTTCATATACAATAATGCATCACGTAGTCCATCTGGATAAATGTAACAATCTGTACTTCCAGGAGCCTGCAATTTAATTTAGTTTCATGTTAAATTATTGAAGACCAAAATATAATTACTATTGATCTCGTTGTCATAGTAAAAATAAACGAAGGGATTACCAAAGGTCCAATTGGCACTCCATTTCTGTCAACTGTAAAATAAAAAAAAGATCAACTACGTACTATTATTATGTATATATATATATATATATATATATATATATATATAGAGAGAGAGAGAGAGAGAGAGAGAGAAAGAATCAAGTGCATACCTCTTATCTTACTCACCCATGCTCACCCCCTTTAGGCGACGGTTTCGGTCATATAACCGTTGTTTATACTTTTAGCGACGGACAACATATAACGTCGCTAAAAGTATAGACGACGTTTGTATGACCGAAATCGTCGCCTAAAGAGGGTGAGCACGGGTGAGTAAGATAAGGGTATGCATTTGATCCGGACCGTATATATATATATATATATGTATATATATACGGTCAGGATCAAGAGCATTCTCTTAAATAACATTCGCTTAAATAGCATTATTTTATTAAAACTACGCCGTTTTTGGAGGGACGCGGTGACATTTTTATAAATACGCGATGGCATTGTAGTTACAAAATGTCACCGCGTCCCTCCAAAACGCATTTAGTTTTTAATAAAAGAATGCTATTTAAGCGAGAATGCTATTTAAGGAAAATGCTCTTGATCTCTATCAGATATATATATATATATATATATATATATATATATAACCTGATGCTACCTTTTTAGCGATGGTTTGGTCATACAACTATCGTCTATACTTTTAGCGACGGACAACATATAGGCGTCGCTAAAAAGTATAACGTTTGTCAGATATGACCGAAAACCGCATCTAAAAAGGGGGTAAACACGGTGAGTAAGATAAATGTATGTATGATCCTTGCTCTATATATATATATATATATATATATATATATATATATATATGTGTGTGTGTGTGTGTGTGTGTGTGTGTGTGTGAATTAGAAAATCGTACGTACCTTTCTCCTCAATGCGTTGGATTTTTAGAAGTCCTCTTATAGGGTCCACCGATGAATAGTGTGAGAATGTTACATATCTTGCGGTATAGTAATTGATTCCAATCCAATCATACGAACCTCTTACTAATTCACTTTCTTCCTCGGTGAATACAGGGAGACCGACCACCTTGTCCTTCATTATTTTAGGATAGTCACCGTAACACAATGGCTCCATGTACCTGCATGCCACATTAGCATCGATCAGAATTAAGAATAACCTACATTAATTGATGTATAGTGCATGTTTCGATATATATATATATATATATATATATATATGTTGCAATGAAAATTGAGTAACTTATATACCATCCAACTCCAAAGTCTCTAGCATTCTGTGCCGCGGCCTTATCCTCGAGGCTATCTGAAAGTGGCTCAAACCACTTGAATGACAACGATATTCCAACCCCTCCACCTTGAGTCGCCTAATTAATTAATTAATTAATGATCCAGGTGTTAATTAATTTTGTTGTTTAGGTAATTAAGGAAATAATTTTGCTAGTTGATAGTATATTTCATGTGTGCATATATGCAATATATAAGCAAATTAAACATCGTGAAAAATAGTATAGATTAGAGGTAGGTCTAACAAGCCGGCCAATTAATTAATTTTTACCAATTTTGGAATCATTTTAATTATTTTTGTATTCAAGAAGAGGCCTGGGTTGCAGGAGTGTTTGTGTGTACGCGCTTACGTACGTGTACATATTAATTAATACATTATTACCTGGAAGTTTTCTTTGTATGACTTTGCAGCAGTTGCATGGGCTAATAACACATTATGTGTGCTGCTTAGGTATGGGCTGCCGCCTGCTTGTGCTACTTCTGTTGCGCCAACATGTACTACAGATGGTTCATTGATTGTAACCCAAAGCTTCACTCGATCACCAAACGTTTTGAAACAAAGCTCCGCATATTCTTGGAAATCTTTTCTGCAAAATATATTATATATATATATATATAATTGATAATTGATTAGCTAGCTAGGTTATGTACATAACATACGTACTGATATATCATCATATAGGAAAAAAGAATAAATAAAAAAATAATTTGGATCGAAGGAATTGAAGAATACGGACGGACGTACACAATCCTTTGGCTTAAAAAGCCATGATACTTATCTTGCAGGGCTTGCGGCATGTCGAAGTGGAACAATGTCACAACCGGATTTATCTCTTCATAGACAATGCATGTGAAAGAAATTAAATCAATAAGGAAACAATTATTACAAAATAAACATTGGCAAAATTAAAGTTAAACATGCAGTATCAAGAATTAAACACACACACACACACACACACACACATATATATATATATATATATATATATATATATATATATATATATATATTATATATATATATAGAAATGATCAATGACTTACTCCTTGATCTTACATACCTTACATACCCTCTTTAGCGACTGACCGGACGACGGTTTGATCAGTCATTATAGGTTGTCCGTCGCTATATGTTGTCCGTTGTTAAAAATTAAGACAACGGTTCTCTAATATAGCGACGACCCGTCGCTAAAGAGGATGAGTATGATATATAAAATAAAAAGTGAGCCCTTGAAATGTACTCTCTCTCTCTCTCTATATATATATATATATATATATATGAATGAATGAGATCAGTGGATACTTATCTTACTCATTAATTGCTCACCCTTTTTTAGCGACGGATCTAACGACGGTTTCGATCATACAACCGTCGTCTATACTTTTAGCGACGAACAATATATAGCGTCGCTAAAAGTATAGACAACGGTTGTATGATCGAACCGTCGTCGAGTCCGTCGCTAAAGGGGGTGAGCACAGAAAGTAAAATAAAGTGATGACTGATCCTAATCAGATATAAGACTATATATGGAGGTGCATGTAAACAACTTAAGATATATATAATATGTTCTTACGTACGTACCATTTGCAATTAGCTCATCTATAAATTTGTTGTAAAAATCAATACCCTCTTGGTTTATTCCACCGTTTATGGTTCCCTCTGCATATTATTATTATTATATATATAACAATATCAATATTAGGCACAGAGAGTGAGAGGGAATATTGATTAATAACAAATTAATATAATTAAACAACGCGAGGACATAGAGATATATATACTAGGTAATATTCTGGCCCAAGAAATGGACATTCGATAACTATTCATTCCCATGTTCTTCATAACCTCCACATCATCCTGCAGTATGCCACAACAAGGCTTGTGTGAGCTACCTACATGCAGTACTGTACCAGTAATTAAATACTCTAGTTATTTGGAATTGATTAATTTCAAATGTCAACTTAAATATTGTCCTACGATCTATATATTACTACATTAATTACTCACTACTTCTCTGTGATTAATATTGTATCACAACATACACATAATATGATTGCTAGATATCCTCAACTTTGAAGGGTTTATTATTCGTGTCTAGTCACGCATATGCTTATGAAGCATTATCTTTTAATTTTATTATGATGATATGGATGACCATTAATGTTATTGAATTTTATAATCTCATCTTAATATATATATAAAATATATAAGTATACTTTCATATCTATACAAAAGTATTTATACATAGTATGTCCCTACAATTTCATAATGCTACAAAGTAGACATGAGTACTACACGTGAGACCATTTTTGTGAGACTAATATTGCAAAAATGACGTTGTACCTTTTCGTAAATGTATCATTAAAATGGGGATACTTATGACCATTTATAAATTTTTAATTTATTTCCAACAATTAAATGCATTGAAAGGTGAGGCTTAACGATAGTATAACTTGATGGACAATATCTTCACAATCTGAGAAACTAAAAACTCAATTCTACATCTTAATTAGTTTTTCAAATTTTTTTTTTTGTAAAACTTTCAATCTAGTACGAGTAATTTTACTATCTCAAACTTAGACATCAATTAAGGTCTCAAATAACTATATCATTATTTTAATAATAACATGTAATGTAGTCAACAATATATATAAAAATATCACAATAATTAAAATTAAATTAATACATCTAATTACATTACCATATAGAGTCTATGCCCCCACCCCTCCCCATATATATATATATATATATATATATATATATATATGTGTGTGTGTGTGTGTGTGTGTGTGTTATAAAAAAATGAGAGTTGATTACGTACAATCAACTCTCATAAACGGTTTGACTTACCCTGCCGATAACCCAATTGGACCAGATTAGTTTTATACGATTGGACCCGATTAGTTTTATATAGTTATTCATAAACGGTTTGACTTTATTAAAAAGATTAAAATACTTCTAAATATAATTAACCTCAAACTAAAATACTTTTAAATACAATTAACTCCAAATCTAAATATTCTAAATGAAGTCAAACCTTATTTTAATACAATCAAACTGTATAAAACCATTTATATTGTATTCCGATTAATTTCAGTCCAAAAAAATTTATATGCAATTAGGTAGTTGATGTATAAGAGATCTTGACATACATAAGTGTATATATTTGGGCGGATGTAACAGTAACATGATAGTACTACTAAAATTAACAACATTATTAATTATATAAACAATGACATGACATATTAATACAAATAATTAATAATTAATAATTAATAATTTAATAGAACGATCGAGTGCACGTTTAATAGAGAGAATGATGGATATATATATATCGACCTGAAGTGCGCAAGTGGAGGCACCAAACAGAAAATCAGGAGGGAAGTCGGATCTCTTTAGTGCTTGCCGGAGTTGAGGGGGGTTAAAGACGTCGGCGGTGGTGATAAGAGGAGCTATAGCTACAGAATTAACGGCGTGAGGAGCCGTAGTCTTCGTGGTCTCTCTCTTGAGGCTTTTTACACTCCGAATTAGTCGTTCTCCGTTATTCTTAAGAAAAGTAGTAGGAGCAGAATAGTAGTGGTAGTTAGCTACATTGTTGTTTTGGTGTTTATTTAAGTTGTAATAATGAGTACTAGTAGAGATGAATGGAGGTGGAGGTGTAGAATATTTAAAATGGATCAAAACAGCCATCTGATCTGTACGTAATTAGAATTTAGAACGTCGGAGCTTAGAGCATCTCCAATAGGCCGGTAATGAACCAATCCTAGACTAAATAATCTAGGATACAAATCTCGACACACTAAAGATAATCCATCCAAAAAGAAAGAGGAAGATGAGAAGGGTCTAATAAAAAAAAGTAACAAATAGAAATTGAAAAATCTATAAATATGCACAATAATTCAATATATTTTACTATCTCTCAATTAACTATTTCAACTTTTAACAATTATAAATATTTTGTTAATAATAATTTATATTTTTATTATATTTGATTTTTATTTTTTTATTGATAATATCTCTTTAATTTATTTTTTAAATGAAAAATCATGGTCCTCCGATGTATTATATTTGAGTTTTTTGAATTCATTGATTATTTTAATCTTTTTATATTATAGTTCACGGGATAGTTCATCTACCGAAAGAATTGAAGACTCGAGGACATCTGATAATGTCATATAAACTAAATATAACGTAACAGATCGTCCAGCTCGAGATGCTCTTAGCTTAGCTTAGCTTAGCTAGTGAAGTACTGATAGATCTACTATTACTATTACAACTATATTTACATTTACTAGTACTAGTAAATGTAAAAGCAAGTCAGCTATTTCCGGCCGGCCGGCCGTCCTGCCTGCTTGCAGGTTCTTATTAATAAATTCAAACTGATCATGGATATATGGATGGATCGATATATCTTCAATGAGCGGTGGAGATTTCACCCAACCTGTACCTACAAGATAAGGAGAAGATATTTTTACTTGTGCTCGTGTTTCACGGGTTTATATATGCAGTGCAGCGAAACATGTGATCTGATGCTGTGGTGGACAATATGCAGGACCATTTTGACTAAGTAGTTATGATCAAAGAATAAATTGTCAGGAAAGGACCATTAATAATGGAAGTGGTTAGCATTAAATTCGTTTTTGGATAGGTTAATTAATTGGTACTAATAGAGTCTTTGATACGCGTGTGAAATTTCTATGTGTACACACTTTTTATTCTACCAATTAACCAACTTACTAAAAAAATAAATTTCATACTAACCAGATCCATTAATAAGGAACTTCAAATTTTATGTTATCGCATGACTAGTATTTGCATTAAATCTAAATAGTAGTTCATCAGTTCCATAGATAATGATTGTGTAAACGAAGATATACATATTCGTATCTGAAAAATCAATTCAATATTTGTATTCGTATTCGATATTAGACGGATTTTACAAATATTATCTGTATCTAGTATTCGAAATAATATCCGAATATGAAAAATATCTGTTTTTTGTTTGTTTTATTCAAATAAATAGATTGTTCGAATATTTGAATTCAATTATCAATCACATAATATAAAATTCATTCAAATTATTTACAAAAAATAAAGGAAAAAATTGAATAATTATTCTATCACCAAATAATTTTCGAAAATGTTTTTGAAACTAACGAGTTTTTGATATAGAACTAAGTAAAAATATAAAAGATTTAAGCTTTTTAATCGTTAAAAATGCTTTACAATAAACAAGTATCCACACACACAGTAGCAAGTATCGTACAAGATTAGACATTTAAAATTTTCAAAGTTATGATTTTTGATAAAAATTAATCGGTAGATGGGATAATCTAATGGTTAAACATTGTTTAATCGGTGTGGATTTTGTATTTTTTTTTTCGAAAATAATAATTTTGTACCATATTAATTGGGGTTTGAAGAGGAAATGGAGGGAAGGAGAGATAACGTCTGATGAGAGAGCTAGGTTAAAAGTGAATTAAATTTCTTCCCTTTTGTATTTTCTCTCATAATTGTTGATTGAACGGATTTGGAAGGTCCTATAATTTGATTAAATGGATGGGGATGGGGATGATATTTAGTGGAATCCACGTGTCATGTATTGGTTGGTTATTGAATAATAACGAGTTTTAAAATATAGTTCATTAATAAATGAATATTGTTAATTTATTTTTAATAAATACAATAATCAATTCTCTAAATTACAATTCAAAAGTTTTCATCATTTTTGAAATCCTAAATTTCTAAATGATTGCTCTAATTACAGTTATAACTAGAAATAGAAAAATAAATAAATAATGAGTTTTAAAATATAGTTCATTAATAAATGAATGTTAATTTATTTATTTTTAATAAATACATTAATCAATACTCTAAATTACAATTCAAACAAATTTTCATCATTTTCTCCTAAATTTAAATTTCAAACTGAATGCTCTAATTACAACTATAACTAAAATAAGAAAAAAATAAATTTTAAAGTATAGTTCATTAATGAATGAATGTTAATTCATTTATTTTAATATATAATTTCAAAAGTTTACATTGAATATATTTAATTATTTTTTTCTCAAATACTTAATTAACATTTTAATAATATATTTACGGGGAGTTTTATTTATTATTTATCTTCAATAAATAGATTACGTAGTTATATAAAAATTATTTTATTTATTATATTTATGGAGAGTGCGTGCTATAATGTATGTGTGACAACTAATTAATCCAATTACTTGATCCAAAATTGACATTGGGCTTACTTTAAATATATGGACGTATAATTTATAAATAATTTAACAAATGAAAGTGATAAATACTCACTTCATCCGAAAATTCATAAACATGAATTAATCTATTCAACCCTCCATTTTAGATTAATTCTAAATTAATTCGGACCTAATTAACACATTTTAACAATAAAATTATATTGTCCATTGCTCCCTTCTCCCGGCATCGATATCACAAGTACGTTTTGAAAATAAAAAACTTGTAACAAACAAATAGCTATAATTTTGTTCTTGTAGTATATTATATTTTTCTTGTTAAATGATACATTTTAAATATTTTAATTTTATAATTGTAAAAATCCATTAACTATACTTAAATCAATTTATTTCAGTTTATTAATATTATAATAAAAGTGGATGTTATTTCCTACTAGCAGTACCAGCATGTAGAGATAATAATATTTATAAATTAATATAAATTATTATTAGTAATACAGTTTTCCAAATTTATTTTTGAGAAAGGTCTATAACAAACAAACAGATTCATTAACACATGTATGTGTGCGTGCATGAGAAGTTGAATTAAGTAGAACAATTAAATGCTCCTAAAAGCACCCATAACAGAAAAATGATCTTATCTATCTCGCATATTTTAGTTTTTCACATACACTACTCCATTCCTGCTTAAAACTGTTTCATCAGGAAAAACCATGAGGGGAAGTAGGGCATGAATTATTTACACTAATTAATTAAATACTTAATTCTCCTACTTGCTACATTAACAATCAAATCTCAAACTTCTAATACTTTCCTTCCTCCTTTAATATATGTCGTTTTAAATAATATTAATTATCTATATTGTACTTGTATTAAAAAGATGATATTATTTATTTAATAAAAAATAATGAAAAAATTAAAATTATATTTAATATTTAATTAAAATTCTAAAACGATAAATATTAGTAAAAAACAAAAATAATTCTCTAAAATAATATTTAAAAAAGTTCATCGGGGGTAAAAGATATTTCACATCATAGCATTAATTCCAAGACACAACCAATATTCAAGGATTGCGAAAAACGATTTTTATGAAGGTTTTGAGATACAACAAGTCTACACCGACATTTGGAATTCGATATTTTTAATTATTATTTTTTTTGATTTTTCTAGTGATTTTTAAAAAATGTATAATTTTATTTCAACTAGAATTTTTATAAAATATAATGTTTTAGGTATAATTTGGAATTTGGATATATATACAATCATGTTCTTGTACATGTATTTAAATTACACATAAAATACTATATTTTATAAAAATTCTAATTGAAATAAATACTATATTTTTTTAGAATCACTAAAAAAATCAAAAAAAAATGAAAATATTCAATTCCAATGTCCGTGTAGAAGGACTCTTTTGCGATATTGATATTTATGAAGGGAATTCAGTGTGCTCATCTTGATTTTGTAATTCTTTAATCTTTAGTAATATAGGTGTATTAAAAGTAATGTGACCTCCTATAAAAAAAAGATTTAATGACTTCAAAAAATAAAGTATTTAAAGATGCTATCGTACCGATTAATTTTATGTATTTTTTTGGAATTTATATTTGGTGTATTTTATTTTTTTCGTTGTTTCACAATATAATAATCTCATTTTGTTAATATTTTTATATTCATAAAAGAGTTTATTTTTTTAAATTTTATTATTGATAGTAGTATAAAATAACATAATATCATCAATTTTGTCTTCATAAGTTCATTACATGTTCTCACTATTAAACTTACATCTTATTATTTTTAATGATAAATATAAAATAAATACACATCATTAATATATATGTATATAATATTATATTTACGTAAGTCAAGGAAGAATCAGCTCACCCATGAATTATGCTTCCAGTCAGATTGTTCCCATTTCTTGTTGGCCCACGCGCACAGACTAATTATGATGTTCAATAAGTTGAGGCTTGAGGGGCCTCTCCTCCTCTAAAGCATTTAAACTAGTGGCACACAAATGCAGGGAGACCGGTGGGAAGCTTAAACGAGAGCCGTGCTTTTAGAGGAGTAGTTGAATTTCTGTGGGAAAGCTATGACGGGCATTTAACAGCCGTGTTTTTAGAGCAGTTGGTGGCAAAAATTGCTGACCACTGACAGCCAAGTGTAGTTCATGGGGGGGGTACACTTCGACGTAAGATGACAACATAATTATCTCAGACTAATATCAGCATAAATAAAATAAAATTTAGCTTTAAACTACCTCTAAGGTCACATCATGATCCATCAGACGTGTCCTTCATCAAGTGTAGTTCATGGGGGGTACAGTTCGACGTAGGATGAAATTATCATCTCAACTTATGAAATTGAGCTCAGCCATATAGAGCTTCCACTCCCAAAGCTATTGTGCAATGTAATTGAATTAATTAACAAAGTAACAGTCCAATAGACAGAGAGGAAGAGAAGGCCACGACTGGAAACCGGAAGGGAGTTGATGATAAGGTCAGAACGTACCAACACAGCAGCGATTAAAAAAATACGAAAAAAAACTCGAATTCGTTAATAATATGATCCAAATCTAAACATTAAAAATAGTTCGAATAAAAATATGAGTAGAATCTGAGCAAGGTTATACTCGACTGAGCAAGGTTATACTCGACTCGTTTAAGATTCAAACTACTCAATTTTTTTTATTGTGATTCGATACATACTCGGTTAATACATATTCGATTAGATGTTCAATACATTCTCTTATAATATATAAAAATTTAAATCAAATTAGGATAATTAATTATTATTTTATTTTATTTTTAATTTTAATTGTGATTTTATATTTGTAAAGTGTAATAATAAATATATTTTTTCATTTTAAAGTAAAATAACAAATTCAATTTATAATTATATTTATTATAAAACTAGTTATTATGTGGATACTCGTATTCGAGCTTGAATTTGAAGCTCACGAGTAGTTTGAATAAATATTCGAGTCGAGTCGGATCGAATCGAATTCGAGTAATAAATATTCGAGTCGAGACGAATTTGAGTAGAAATTTTCAAATATAATTCGAATTCGAGCCGAATTCGAGTACGAATTTATCATTTCGAGTCGAATTCAAGTAGCTCTCTGTTCGCTCCGGTTTGACTCGTTTACATCCTTAGTTGATGAGCATACAAATTCCCACCATTCTTAGACAAATATATACAAATAAATAAAGCTAATTTGTTTTTAAAGTGGACATTCCATTTTAATACACTGCCATTATTTCTTGATGTACATCATATATTCTTGATGCAGAAGACCAATCAGACACTTTCGCTCAACAATAGAAACAATCACACGAGTCTTTGTAAACTTTTCAGCTTTTCCCTGAGAGTTCATTGCTTACCATGGTTGTTAATTCATATCAGTGACCGCAGAAGACTCGAGGGTGTTAACGACCGAGTCGATCGCTATTGGTGGTCGCTGACACATGGGCTACGTCACCCATAAGACCCGACTCACGATGACTCAACTTTCTAATAGAATCGGTCGCTATAGAGCGATCGTTGATCGATATGTCGATTGCTAAAAGTGATCGCTGGTGTCCACCCAAGGATCAGATTATGTGCAATCATTATTAGCGACTGAATACGGTCGCTGATATTCATCTGTTATCGAGTGCAATAGTTGATGTGTGATCGCAAATAAATTTTTTTCTTGTAGTGTAACTTTATATCATGATATCATTATTAATTTAAAAGGAATATAAAGAATAATAGAAAATGAAACAGAATCTTGCCCTTATTACTATGAAAGCACGATTCTAACTTATTCACGTATCTTAAGTTTATGTGTTAATAACTATCTTAGGTGGCCTTAATTATGTGGATCTAAAAGGAAAAATTTATACCAAATAATTTTTTATTTAATTCTTTACAAATAATAATATAAATTGAAAAGTTTGTCAAAAAATAAGAAAATAAATAAATATATATTTAAATATTTTTTGTAATTAATATCAAATGAATTTTTGTTTAATTATTTATAAATATAATAATATAAATTAGAAAATTTAGCCAAAAAATAAGAACATAAATGAAAAATATATTTAATTATTTTGTAATTAATATCAAATTTTTATTTAATTCTTTACAAATATAATAATATAAATTAGAAATAATATATTTTTAATTATTAAATTCTAAAAACTAGGGTTTTTTTATTTTGTGCTTCTGAATATGAATTGAATATGGGGGTTTTTGAATTTTCACTTTATACGGGTTAATAATGATTGCAGGGAAGACTCAGCTTATTAATCATTACTTGGTGAACAGAAATTGGTACCTTGTGTGGATTTGCCTGGTTATGAGTGAGTCTTAATTTTACTAAGATCATGACTGCTTCGTACTCTCTCCATTCATATACGTAGATCGTTTTAAATTTTTTTTTATATTTTTAATTATTTATCGTTTGTAGTTATCTAAGAGAATTGATTATTATTTTTTCTAAATTGTCTCTTATTACTTCACCTAATTTTTTAATTTAAATTTATGAGATAAGTGAGGTGAAAGATATTATAGACAATTGATACTATAGTTAATGCTTTTCAATCATTTTTTTAATTCTTCTACATATGTCTAAAACGACCTATATTAAAGAACGGATTTCTGTATGTTTATACGTCTTTGCTTGTTTTCATAATTAGCCAATTGCAAACCCACAAAAGCCAATGGTTTTATTGTTAGATTATTGTTTATGCTTTTGCTGAGAAGTTTGAAGTGACGGAATTGATTGTTTGAGGTTTCTGTGTGTATGGGGTGAGCTAAAGGGAATTTTGTATATTTGGATAGGGTTGGTATTTATGAAGTAATTTAATAATATATTTTTAATTATTAAATATATTCTTTATATAATTAAAAATATATTATTTCTAATTTATATTATTATATTTGTAAAGAATTAAATAAAAATTTATTTGATATTAATTACAAAATAATTAAATATATTATTCATTTATTTTCTTGTTTTTTTGGCTAACTTTTCTAATTTATATTATTATATTTCTAAATAATTAAACAAAAAATCATTAGATATTAATTACAAAAATATTTAAATATAGATTTTATTTATTTTCTTAATTTTTTGACAAACTTTTCTAATTTATATTATTATTTGTAAAGAATTAAATAAAAATTCATTTAGTATAAATTTTCCCTTTTAGATCCACATAATCAAGGCCAACGTGGGATAATTATTGACACAAACTCTTTTTTTTTTTCAATTCGGTTGATTATGTGTCAAATTCCGTTAAAAGTCAACAGACTTAACGGAATTGCAAACGTTTTGTTAGTAAACTAAAGTTGAGTGAGTTGACTGTAAGAAAAAAACATTTATCCCGTTATTATGAAGTTAATTTTGGTCGATTGATACGCAGGCTGGTAGTGATTTTTTTTCTCTGCGTATCAACACTATATTGATTAATTGACCAAATTATTGTGAATAACCGAATGCTTAAAAAAAAAAAGGTTCATGATGGTATATATCACAAGCAAAACCAGCTGGAGAGGAAAGTGATGGTGGGCCCACAGCAAACTGTAGCTCTGCCACATATCGATTGATGAGATGATATGAATATCGATCCTTGGTAACGGAAACCGACCGAAGTCGTATCTATTGCAGGCACTCGATCGATCGGTTATTCTATAAATAGCACCTTACAAAATGTTCATGCATGTATGCACTCGATCTGATATAAAATATAAAGACATAACACTATACCAGTTACTTTACGATGGCTGCTCTCAAACTTGTTTCTTCCCATCTAAATATTAATCTTGTTTTTCCTGGAGGATCAGCTGCAGGCCGTAATAATAATAACTTCCAACAACGGCGCTCAGCAGCCGGTGGGGTGAGACGCGGAAAGCCATCTCTTGGTATTGTGAAATGCTTAGACGCCAACACAAGTATCCTTCCGGTGCCCTCACCGGAACCAATAATACCCATCACTTCAATAAAAAGAGATGACTTCTCTGGTGATTTCACGTTTGGTGCCTCCACTTCTGCTATCCAGGTCCATCGATTAATATTAATTAAAAAATTAATGCTCCCCCTCTCTCTCGATATATACATACATACACGATACATATATATTAACTCGTGTATAATTTCTAATTGAATGCATGCAGACTGAAGGAAATCTAAATGTAGATGGGAGAGGACCGAGCACTTTAGACGATTTCATTAAAGCCGATGAGGGATATAATGCAACTGATTCTTACAACCTTTATCTGGTAATATTGGAGAATATTCTCATTTGACATACACGCACTTTATTTTCTTAAGCACAACTACATTCATTTTTGTTAATTTAGGTCCTATTAATATTTTTCATAAAAAATTTTATTTTTATTTTTCTCATATTTTATCTATCTTGGTTGTCCCATTATTTTAAAATAATATATTTTTATTTATATAAATAGATTTTATATGTCAAACACAATTACATTATCTATCTTGATCGATGTGGTATATATGCAGGATGATGTGAAGGCTTTGAAGGACATGAGAATGTCTGCTTACAGATTCTCGATTTCTTGGACTAGAATTTTACCAAGTACGTACTTATGCATGCATGCCTCTCTCTTTTTTTAATACTTCACCGGATTTGTTACGTATATTAAATAATATAATTTCTTTGATTTTTTAAAAATTGAAAAAAAAAACAATCAATGCAGAGGGAAACCTGGAAGGGGGAATAAATCAAAAGGGAATTGACTTCTACAACAAATTGATAGATGAGCTAGTTAATAATGGTAAGCATGCATATATATTACATATGATTGATTACCCTTAATTAATTCCCACGTGCTTCAATTTTGTAGGCTTTTTACTTTTTTTTTAATACAATTTTTATTTATAACGCTAACTACTTATTTTCTTCATCATGAATGAAGGAATAATTCCTTATGTGACCTTAGACCACTTCGAAATACCGAAAGCTCTGGTAGAATCATATTCTAGTTTCCTTGACAAACGGATTATGTAAGCCTTAATTCCATTTTTTTATTTCCTAATTTATTCTTGCTGTTTAATATCAAAACTTTTTTACGTTCTTCTTAATTCTTGGTTAATTACTTGAGAGAGTTCAATCAATCCTCCATAAAAAAACGAGGCATTTTTAATTATTAATTTATTTTGCAGAAAAGATTTCAAAGATTATGCAGATGTTTGTTTTGAAAAATTTGGCGACCGTGTGAAGTACTGGAAGACATTTAACGAGCCATATTATGTGGGTTCATTTATGTGGGAGTTATACTGCGAACCTATACCTGAAGATGGTGCATTTAAAGCTACACATAATTTGATTTTAGCTCATGCACATGTTGTAGATCTCTACCGAACTAAATATAAGGTAGTCAAAATATTTAACAAATTCTTTTCGCCATGTCTCTCTTTATATATATATAACATTGACAACTTCATTTATCATATATTAACCAACACAAATTTGCACCTTAATTAATTAATTAATCAGCACCAACAAGGTGGACAAATAGGAATTTCACTGGCATTCAAGTGGATTGAGCCATTCTCCAGTACTAACACCGAGGATAAGGACGCGGCACAACATTGCATAGACCATGAATTTGGATGGTAATTAAGTTAATTATTATATTAATTTACACCCACACACCCATATATATATATATATATATACAATGGAGTGATATATTGATCATCTGAACATATATATTTTTCTTAATTTGTCCCCTTATTATTGATATCAATTGATCAGGTATATGGATCCATTATATTCTGGTGAATATCCAAAATCAATGAGGGACAAGATTCCTGAACTCCCTACTTTCACCGAAGAGGAAACGAAATTAGTTAAAGGTTCTTATGATTTTCTTACACTTAATTACTATCACACCTATTATGCAAAACCCGTTGAGAGTTGGATCGTTGACTCCCAAAAAGGCTTTGTTCATCAGTCAAGTATTGCCAATGAAGGTAAATTAATGATCACCTTAATTACAATTGTAATTAGCTAGTATACATGATATGACCCTCCTCATAAACCGTCTGTTGACGGACTAGTCTTTAGCGACAGACATGTCCGTCGTTAAAGCTCATAACATGCATATTATATATGAGCTTTAGTTACGGACATGTCCGTCGCTAAAGATAGCTAGTTAGTTAAAATCTGAGAACTGATTTATAGCCAAATTGTAAGGATAATGTTATATTTACAATCTATCTCAGTCGTCCATTGAACGGTAAAATTGAACTCCCGTCTACAGTTTAATATAGGGGGATACTACAGTTTAATTTTGCGGACGAAAAATTTATCAAAAATGCCCCTTCCCGTCCGCAGAATTAAACGACACCATTTTTGTCTGTCTGTCCAGAGTTTAATACTGGGGACGCTGATCAATTAACCATCCATAAAATTAAACTGTGGTATCTCTCATATTTAACTACGAGCAGTAGTTCAATTTCACCTTTTGATGGTAATTTGAGATACATTGTAAGGATAGCTTTATCCTTACAACATATATATATATATATATATATATATATATATATATATATATATATATATATATATATATATATATAAACCCCATCAACCTGCTCTAACTGTGGCTAATTTTCTGTCTCCAGGCCACGCACAAGGACAACAGCATGATAAATTGGTAAATTAAGACTTTTAATAAATTTTTACACAAATAACTTCATGCAAATTTAAATGCAGTATATATAAATTATAATTACGCAGTGTTAATAATTAATTGGCCAGTACTAAAATGCATGGAGCTTAAATTTTGCAGGGGAATCCTGCAGGCTTTCGTGATATGCTCTTGTATGTCAAAGAAAATTATGGAAACCCTAGAGTTGTAATTACTGAAAATGGTTAGTGAGTTAACATGTTAAGTTCTAGTGTTTCTCTAACAAAATAAATAAATAAATATTTTATTAATTTTACCAAATAAATTTCATTTATAAAACGTATGAATATTAGGGATAAATTTATTTTTTTCCATCTATACCTCTAAAATAATAACTTCTTTACTTAGTAGTCTTGTACGATAAAAAAAAATATGATGACAAATTTGATATATATAGTATATATCATGCATTTTATATTATTATAAAAAGTAAACTTTTTTTTATGTAATACAAAATTTTTACGAATGCAACTATTTTTGTGAAACAAAAGAATATCGGAGTATATATATATATATATTCACTACACATGCCATCGCGGCGTACAATCTCCATGGATTAGAAATTAAAAAAATTAGTTGAGTGATTTAGAATTAATTAAATTATTTTGGATTTGACAGGATGGCGTGCGGATCAAGAATTCAAAACATCCATACAGGACTTATTGGCAGCTGGAAATATCGATGAAATAACAAAAGCATTAGTTGATGAAGGTCGTCTTTACTATATCCAAACTCATCTTATTGCTCTTCGCGAGGCACTAAGGTAATTAATTTATAAATGTCTCATCTCTCTCTCTCTATCTATATATATATATATATATATATATATGGATGATCATTCCCTTGCTGTTTAACAGTTATATAATTAATAGTATTGAGATGGAGAATTAAATTAAGGTGAATGAATGTTTAATTAAATTTTTTTGTAGAGAGGGAGCGAATATAACAGGATATTTTGTGTGGTCGTTGTTGGATAACGTGGAACCGCTTCACGGGTATTATACCACACGATATGGGCTGATGTTTACAGATTACTTGGACTATTGTAAACGTTATCCCAAGACTAGTGCGAAATGGTTCGGCCAATTCCTTAATCCCGTCAAATCATCAGTTGCATACACACCTAAACGCCCCGACAAATATTAGTTCATCTCAATTTGTAATTTACAGCGAGTGATATATATATATATATATATATATATATATATATATATATATATATATATATATATATATATATATATATTTTGTCATGCATGAGTGTGCATGTTTAATTGTACGTATGTGCGTTGTCACCATTTAAAATAAGGTTATTAATTGTATTCATAACTACTATATATCATCTATGTGATGATTTATCTCTTGAATAAGCTGCTGCATACATACAATTGTTTGTGTCAAAATGCGAAAATAAATCTCAATAATTAAAGTACTTATTTCGATCTGCATATCCGTGTTTTATCATCCCTTCTTTCACATATATTAATCGATAAAGTACCTGAACATGCATGTGAATTAATAAAGATATATATATATATATATATATATATATACGTGGTTATGTACATACAAACAATCACTTAATTGCACATACATACCTTGGTTTTGAAATAGTATAGTATGATAGTGTGTCTAGGTAACATATGACAACGAAAAGGGTGGGTGGGTGAAGGAAATTTATGTTTTAACAAAGATAATTAAGAAACGCTTTTTATATATAGTTAGTGAAACACTTGTGGTGCCTTGAGTCGGCAACTTTTGCAGAATCTTGCAGTTTCTTTCTTTCTAAACAGTTTCTATAATAACATTTTTCATCATTAATTAGAAACCCCCAAGAAAAAAGGTGGGAAAAGAAAACAGAGAAGGAGCAAAACCAAAACAACACAATTTTATCCCTCTAGGATTAATTTTCATATCATCTCTTCTTTATGGAGGAGAGGGGAGGGGAGGGGAATTGATACTTGCACTCCTGAAAAAAGTCTCATCGCTCAACTTTATTATGTACTATTAAAATAGGTTTGGTGATCTTGAGTGCACAAGGCTTATTTTGCATCCAAAAACAATAACAATAAAAAAATATTTATCATGTGTAACATTTTCTTAATATCTTTCACGTTCCAGGTTAATTGAACAATTACCTACAAAAGAAATTTCGAAATGCCCAAAATAATAAGAACCGACACTATATTTATTAAATAAATTGGATTAATAGCCAATTAACTCCAGAAACATCTTCCACAAAGGTAAATATAGTTACATGTATACAAAATATTTATACAGATTTCTATTATACACAAACTCATGATCTGGCCGGAATATTTAAAAGTTTCATATCACTTGTCAAATAAATACTCCCTTCTCCTGGAATTGAGATGCATGCTTGTGTATCCACCTTTTTCCGACAATTAAGGTTTTTCGACACACTCACTTTTTTCAATATAATTTATAAAGATTATTTTTTGTAATAATATATATACTATGGAAGTCTCCCAGTAATGACCACTTTGAAAGGCGAAGATAAAATATTAAAAAATAATAATTCAAACCGCCACCCCCCAGGCCACTCTAAAAAAGAATTAAAAAAAACAAGAGTCAGTTCACCCCCTGCCTGCAGAAGCACAATGGAAAAAACTAGGTGTATTGAACAGTATTGTTAACGCCAAGATCTTCTGTCACGTCCCAATCATGTAAGACGCTCTGATCCTGCACAGTAAACACGGTAAACACCACAAGCTTGACGGCTGGACCGTCGGGGGATAGCTCCGGCGTGAGAGTCAGTATACGTGTTCACAAGGTTAACAATGGAAGAAATAAAATGTCTAGTGTCTGAGAGAGAATAATAATATGAATGTGAACGTACCTGTTTATGAAGACTTCCTTGTTATGATATAATACAAGACTCGGTTCTTTGTGCCACTGACCCTCCTGACACCTGATAATCCCATCCCCTCGTCATCACATTGTTGCCATTGTGTTGTCCAATCCTTATTAATGCCATGTAAGATATCAGTCGGCCATATCTTTGTTATCATCACGGGTTCAGAACCCAAGTGAAAATATTTAAATATATGATGGGTCGACCCACTGATTTGATCCAATATTAGAAGGACTTAACAAAGATAATAAAGTGACTAGGTCCAATAATGTCAACACCCAATAATAGTGAAGACCCGATAGACTAAGCGAATAAAGAGCCCAATCCATTCTACCCGATAGGAGAAATAACACGACCCAACATTGCCCCTAATTTTTTATTAAGCGGGAGGTTTAATAGAAACTATAAATGGCATCGGTTCAGACAAAAGGAATTATAATAAGACCAATAAAGGACCAAAATACGGTTTCATCAAGCCCATCCAGTGAACATCAAATAGCGGCATAAGTTAAGATCGAAAGTCCAATTGAAGAACTTTCTTTCAGTGGGACATACAACAACAAATATTTCACCGCCTCCCGAACAACTCAGACCTTCGCCACAAAAACCATTTTTTTATGAATCTAGGCGGAAAAGTGTGGCGACACCGATGATCATCGGTTCGGCAATAATTCCATCATGGAACTGATGGGTGAAGGAGTGAAATACCAGACTAAAGGAACTTGAGATTTGACCATCAATCTGAATCGATCGATTAATATTGGTCATCTATGAGTAAACATCGTCTTGGTACCTCAAGTCTCTCAAATACAAAAAGTCAAGAGGATACCAAAGAGAATGCCGAAGAGAATACCGAAGAGAATACCGCCCGAAGAGATAACGCCATCCGAAAGTCTGTGTTGGCAAAAGAAAGAAACAACCTTGACACTGTTCTCCTTAATAATGAGTGCCTCCGGAAGGATATCGACAAGGTCAAAGAAGAACTGAAAATGACCAAGGCCACTCATCGGGTCATTACTGATATAAATGTCGATCTGTCAAGCTAAAGGATCAAAGCATCTGACACATCGCCAGAAGCACGAAGAAGAGCTCAAAGAGCTTCGAGCCCTTAAGAATTTGAGTCCGCCACTGACCGATGACCTTCATAAGAAATCCACATAGCATACAGAAAATCCGCTAAGCTGGACGATGAGATCGACCATATGTAACACCGAAGTAGATGAAATCTGTGATGATGAAGAAGCCTGAAGATGACCTCCCCTCTACCTTTAGCTGTAGTGTGACACCCCCAAAATAGGTCTACATCACCCATTCTGAGTTGTCAATACACGGTACAGAAACAACTACAACTTTATTATTACAATAGTAAAACTGTGAGTTTAAATACAGATATTGCCATCTAGACAATATCCACATACAAATAAATCCTCATCACAATTATTGATACATTATTTTACAACAATGGTGAGGACTACTAAACAACTCTCCCTAGAACTTTCATTCCATACCCCAGGCTGCGTCTTTCGCATTATATTCTCGCCTCACGAGAAGAAAAATGGAACAAAAAGAAAAAGGGTGAGCTCGATAGCCTTGATAAAGAATATTATGACTAAGATAATATACAACAAAATTATCGTTAGTCTTCAACGAGGAAAAATATAATAGAATACAATAGACAACAAGTTTTAAATCAATATTCGCAATGGAAATAATAATTCATTAGAAGAGTTAAGTAGAGAATGCAAACTACTATCTTACGTGTATGAATTTTAAAGTTCATCGTCTATTTTTATCCCTGTAACATCAATCAATATATATACAGGATCAAATATTCATCCTTGCACTACTGAGCCGAGGACATTCACCCGATTAATCATGTTCATCTAAACACTGTTCATCTTTGCACTACGGCAAAGATATTCATCGAAATCATTCATCTTTGCACTCTTGGCCAAAGATATTCATCATAAATCATTCATCTTTGCTTTCTGAGGCCAAAAATATTCAATAATATCATCATTTAAGACCGAGGATGATGAAAAAAATTTTTTTAAAAAAGCGAATCCGGTGAAACAAAATGACAAGGATTAAGGATTAAGGATTAAGTACTTTTGTTTTATCCACGTCCAAAATACCTCAAAAATAATCATAGTGGTGTAAAATTCAAGAATGATCAAAACATAGATACAATCAAAGCTAGTATCCACAATAGATATTTTTGAACGAAAAAGAAAATTTTTATTTTTTGATGAATAGTCACAGTATTAAGTGAATAGATCAGTATCGTGAATAGTGCAGTATCGTGAATAGTAACTCGACACCAAAAGTTCCAAATTTGATAAAAACTTGATTAATATTTCAACATAATGATATTGAAGAAATAATATCATTACGAAAAAATAATATCCCTTACCTCGAAAGATCGAGATTTAGCTGAAATCTTTGGATATAAATTTATATCTTGAACTTTCACATAGTATAGCAATACTCAAAGTATACTCAAAATACTCACAAGAATACGCTCGATAATATAGAGAGAAAACTTGATTTACGGTGTGATTTTCAATTCTAACCTAAGCACCTATTTATAGGAAATTGCTTAGAACACCAAAGCAGAAAATTTATTATAATAATAATATATATAAAAATTTTCTACGCCCATTCTTAGAATCTGAAAATCTGAATACAAACCACATGCTCCCTTCTAGAAGAAGTAAAAAAAACGTTTTTCATAAAATAAATAATTAAAACTTCCAAAAATCAATTATTTCGGAGCTTCAGAACTTCAATAATTCATAATAAATAGCCCTTTTGTCAGAAAATTCGAATCTCGCGAGTTTTTATAGAAAATTCAATTCTCTACAACTTTGCAGAAGAAAGTTTTTCCAAATTTCAAACAGAAATTGACCAAAATCCACAAAGCAGGCGATTTTAGAAATTTATAATCAAATTTCGATAATAAATGGGGTCCACCAGACATGTTTAACATGTTTTAAATATTTATTGCAACAAAAATACTCTTCCTCCTCGTATACTCATATATCCCACATTCGTTGTAAAAATATCACCATTATTATATTATTAAAATATAATATTATATATATTTAAATGAATTATTTTATCAGAAAAAGATAAAATTTCAATTTTCAACAATTGTCACATTAAAAATTTTCTCCATCTATATCCACATAAAATCAATATTTTTCCTCATCATATGAATCAATAATTAATTATTCACAAATAATATTACGAGAATCACAATATTGTGACTGTGAGGCGGTTCAGGAAGAGGGGCTTTCAATAAGAATTTCTCTTTCTTGGCCCGCAATTAGGTGACCAAACCTCTCCTTAGAGCAGAACTTTCTAGACATTGCCAATAATGTTATCTAATAATATTATTCGAGATAATATGAATTATTCTTCGATAATGAAAAATCTTGTGTAATGACAATTATTAAAACAACGAAGAATATAAAATGTCAACGCAACAATTATTGAGTCAATAAAATAAAACAACGAGCAAAGTAATTCATCAGTAACCATTATTGAGTGTGCCTTTACGTAAGAGTCGATAATTGGTGCAATACCCAAGTGTCTTCACTGGTGCAACAACGCCAGCGTATTCTTGTGTTTTAACCACGGGTATTCAACGAAGATAATCGGTAATAACTACGCAGATTATTTATAAACAACTTATATTTGTCGTTTTCTTCATCCAATCGCTTTCAGTTATGGGGCCCAAAAAATGCTGGCCGTAAATACGAATATTCCCAAGCGATGCGAATATTCCACGACCAAACGAATATTCCTCGACAATAATGAATATTTTATAACCACTTGCTTATGAAATATTTGCGCATTTTACCCATAACTAACAACATTAATCAAATCAACCCTTACTATTTCAAAATAATAAATAGAGGAAATTCCATTTTTATTTAAAAATTAGGGGTCTTCTGACCTCCCTCCTTATGAAATTTCGTCCCTCGAAATTGACGACGATCATTCAGTATTTGAAAAGATGAGAATACCTCGCTTTCATTTCCGTTTCCAACTCCCAGGTCATTTCCCCAATAGCATGGTTTCTCCACAAAACTTTAACTTGTGGTATAACCTCGGTACATAGGATATGTTCTTTCCTATCCAAGATCTTGACAGGTACCTCCACGTACGTTAAGTCTTCGGCTATCTCGTCCGGTTCTAACTCAATGACATGGTTCAAGTCGTCCACATATTTACGTAACATCGATATGTGAAAAACGTTATGAACACGCGTCATACTTGGCGGTAAAACGAGTCTATAGGCCACAGTTCCTATTCGATCGAGAATTTTAAATGGATTAATAAATCAAAGGTTTGAGCTTTCCTCACCTCACCGATTCTCGCTTTTGTAATAACAACTTCTTGCATCTCCTTCTTCAAATTCATCAGCTCCGGTGTGTAGCTTGAACAGTTTTAAATTTATCGATTAAAATCGATTATACTCGTATATCATCACGTGGGTACCTATAGTTTTCATCTCCATCTCTATTATTTGTAAGTTATACTAAATGAGTCTTTGAAAATATCGTACTCGTACTCGTATACGATCTTCTACTCAACACGTCATTTACGCGTTCGTTTTTCCAAGGCGGTATGGTGGCATAACATGTGCGAAATGAGTCTCTCTCTTGAGTTCTTGAAGCTCTTCCCACATTCCTTGCTCCATTCAATTTTGTATCTCTACGAGTCAAATTTGCGTTAATGGAATAGTGATTCAAGAATATCCTTCAACGAATCTCAGATAATAAAGCAACTAAGCCTGAAAGCTATGTATTTCGATTACCGACTTAGGTTGTTCTCAATTGTGACTCATATCCCAACCTTGGATAAGACGTTACAATGACACCTATCGGTTTTCTTATCGCGACGAATATGGTGTCCCCTACGAATGCGGCTTTGGTGCATTCCCAAAGGAAGTCACCAAATAAAGGCTCGGTACCAAATTCTATAGTTGAATTTTAACTCACGAAGTTCAATAGGAGCCATTCGACACGAGATTTTAAAAATGAGTTTTGTCTCGGGTTCAAAGTCGATACAAAATTTAATATCGAAGCTTTGGGAGTAAGCAAGAAATTCTTGAGAATTACGTCGGGAAAAATCAATAACAACATGGGAATATTATTCAAATTTGGCGTGTCTTTATTCAAATCCATAACATGGACTAAGAAAACTTGACATTCGTTTTTCAATAAACAAATGGCTTTATAATTTAATATGAAAGAGTTTGACTTCAATGGTTTGGTTCTTGAATTGAATAATGAGTTCTTTGAAGAATATGAAAACTAATAACCTACTAAAGCAATCAATTTTGGCATGATGAGTAGTTAACCTTAAAATCACATCAAAACAAATATCTCTATAGAAATAAGGTTAACAGGACAAATAGGACCAAGATCAATAGTGCAAAAGTGAATGTGGATGAGCCACCGAAGTCTTTCTTAGAATCCCCGATTCTTTCAAGAATATCTCTGCCGAAGTGCTTTGTAGACCAACAACCCGGGCCAAATAATCGCCACAGATGTATTTGTGAATTTCTCGAAGAACATACTAAACCCGGATGGAACCAAATGTTTGAGCAATGGTGACGAAAAGGACCTTGAAAAAGATTCTTATTAATGAGAACAAAATTGACACTCTTGTCTTGGTCTTCTTTGCACATCGATCCGAGAAGGAAAGGCGCCATCTGCCATCAAAGTTATAAGCATCTGTAGTGGCGACTTTGATAATGCCGTGGTGGAATTGTTATTGTGATCGACTCCTTGATAGCTGTTATCGATGTACGAAATAGAATATCCATCTGCATGCAATGTCCATGAACTACGCCTTTGAAGAAGCTATAGCGGCTTTGTCGGACTCTCGAACTTCTCTTTAACTATTATCGACTTTGGACCACAATGTCAATGACCTTGGAAATGTTTAGAAGTGTTTGCATTTCGAGTGCGACTTATAGATCTGCTTTGGTGGCGAATCCTTCATTTGTTGGCAAGAACACTCAAGGCAGAGTGCCTTTTTTGTGTTCTCGGGTGAATATATTCTTGAATTACTCCCTCGTCTACTTGTGCCATAGTCCCGAGAACCCCTAGGATGAGGTACCCTCTTTGGATGCTTAGGAATATGTGTGCATTTTGTGTGCTGAATCTGAACCTGACAGCCTTAGATGGGCATTTCTGAAGACAAGTGTCAACAGGGCGCTGTGCCTTCAGTGAATTCTTAGGAATATGGCTTCTGGATCTATTCCGACCATAATCCCGAAGACCAATAGGGCAGAATACCCTCTTCGGTCAATCAGGAAAATGGCTGTTTGAGTCTTCATCTACTCTGATTCGACCATGATCCCGAATACAAATAGGGCGGGATACCCTTTTTGGTCAATCAGGAAAATGGCTGTTGGGTCTTCATCTACTCTGTTTCGACCATGATCCCGAAGACAAATAGGGCAGGATACCCTTTTCGGATGCTCAGGAATATGGTTCTTTGGTTTTCTTTGGTCATGAGGATCACCTTGAGACATGTCCTCAAAGTGTATAGACTGTTCACGGTTGTCCATCTTTAGGCGTACCACATCTTTCAGATGGGACATAATTGAATGCTTTGTCCCTCGACTTGCAATCAAGAAGAATGCATCTGTTGTATCCTTTGCTTCCTTTCATTTACCTCCTCATTTCATTTCGGTACATCCTCGCTCCGCTCCAAAAGAACCTCCAAAGTTCTATCTGCTTCATCCACCATCTTTATCAGCTTGATCACTTCGGTGTCGAGTTCTAGGCGGGGTGCCTTTACTTGCCTTCGGCCATGATTATGCTCTTTGTCAACAGCAAAGACCAAACATCTTCAGGCTTCACTGTGGGTTCTCGAACGAGAACCCCCTGATTTATGCTTGGAAGCTGTACTCTCAAGAGCACTTTTGTAAGGACCCAGACGATCCTTAACATAACTTTCGATGTAGAACAGTTGGTAGGATTGTGATTGATAACTCAAGAACACTAGAAAACAGCCCTCCTTCTAGCGCCAATGTTAACGCCAAGATCTTCTGCCACGTCCCAATCACGTAAGGCATACGATCACCTTGCGATAAGAAAAGGTAAACACCAACAAGCTGGACCATTTTGGACCGTCGAGGGATAGCTCCGGCGTGAGAGTCAGTATACGTGTTCACAAGGTTAACAACGGAGGAAATAAAATGTCTAGTGTCTGAAAGAGAATAATAATATGAATGTGAACGTACCTATTTATGAAGACTTCCTTGTTATGATATAATACAAGACTCGGTTCTTTGTGCCACTGACCCTCCTGACACCTGTTAATCCCATCCCCTCTGTCCACCGTTGGCCAACTGTCCAATCCTCATTAATGCCATGTAAGATATCAGTCGGCCATATCTTTGTTATCATCACCGGTTCAGAACCCAAGTGAAGATATTTAAATATATGATGGGTCGACCCACTGATTTGATCCAATATTAGAAGGACTTAACAAAGATAATAAAGTGACTAGGTCCAATAATGTCAACACCCAATAATAAAGACCCAATGGACTAATTGAATAAATAAGTCCAATTTATTCGGTCCAATAAGAGAAATAACACGACCCAACAAGTATAAAAACAGAAACTTTCTGGGAAATTTTACCTGATGGTTGTCGGTGCCTGTCACCAATTTACGGTGATCATCTTTACTCAAGAATGTTGCTGATCATGTAAACCAAGTAGGGGTAAAAATATCAAGACTATTTTTAGCAGGCTGCACGAGATACACACACCCCCAAAAAATGGGGAAGCTTTTTTCATTCTCTTACATACTTGGTGAGTGTGAGTGGGGGCATATATCATCTATCCGGTTAGTATGAAGTTTATTTTTTAATAAATTAATTAATTGATTAATAGAATACTGATACACATAGAGTCTCACCTGTGTGTCAACAATCTATTGACCAACTTATCCAAAAATAAACTTCATGCTAACCACTTCCATATTTATACGATAGAGGTTGCTGTGAATTAAAAATATATATTTTATTGATTTATCGTTTTCATTCCTTTGGAGAGTAATTTTTCATTTGTGAGTTTTTTTTTTCATTACTCGTGTTGAATAATTACTCAACTCTATATATTATATTGTTACTTTTGAAATATGATTATAATAGACCGTCTTCTTAATTATTTGTTATTTGAAAGGAATATCATTAAATTCTACTACATGAAGGTCACCCTATTCATAATTTAGCTCATTAAGTAATTAAATTTATACACATGTTACATTAATTATAAAATTGCATACAATGTCCCCCAAATTTATTTTCCGATTAAAATTGGCTGGAATATAAGACTCGGCTGATAACCCAATCGGACCCGATTAGTTTTATACGTTTATTCATATACATTTTGACTTAATTAAAAAATTAAAATACTTCTAAATATTATAACCTCAAACTAAAATACTTTTAAATACAATTAACTCCAAACTTAAATATTTTAAATGAAGTCAAACTGTATTTTAATATTACAATCAAACTGTATAAAACTATTTATCTTGTATTCCGATTAATTTCAGCCAAAAATTGAATTTAACGAAAAATTATATGTAATTAGGTAGTTGATGTAATATGATATGTATAAATCTAATTAGTTAATGAGTTAAATTATGAGTAAAATGGAAGTTGATATACATGTGTAACAGTAACATGATGATAGTACTACTAAAATTAACAACATTATTAATTATATAAACAATGCATGACATATTAGCACAAATAATTAATAATTAATAATTTAATAGAACGAGTTGAGTGCACGTTTAATAGAGAGTGATGGATAACCTGAAGCTGTATGTACAAGATAAGGAGATAACATATCGTACTTGTTCACGTGTTTAAGGAGATAATATAGTAGTCCATCTATGTGATGATTTATCTCTTGAATAAAGCTGGATGCTGCATTCAATTAATTGTTTGTGACAAAATGCTAAATTAAATAAATCTCAATAATTAATTAAAGTACTATTTCGATAGATCTGAATGTGTTTTATTGTCCCTTTTTCTCACATTTATGCATCGAAACATGGTACGAGCTAGTGGAGGAGTAATTAAGATCAAAGAGATACTCCAATTAAACTTACTCACTAGCTCAATCCCCAATCCCAACCTCTATATCAAAGTCAATTAATTATAAATATCACTATTAAATTAAAATAATTATAAAGAATAATAATATATAGAAAACGAAAACAATTAATTTTGGCCTTATATATGGAGTATTATGAAGGCACGAATCTAACTTATTCACGTACCATAATTACAAACAATTTGATGTAAGGAAATATAAATAATCTTAAGTATGCCAATTCAATACAATTAAATTGCCAAAAATATAATTGAAAATCCAAAAGGGAAAATCAAGGTATAAATTAATAATAGCACAAGTAAGACGTCGTGAAGGGGAAAGTGATGGCGGGCGCACACCTGCTGGAGGGGAAATTAGGTGACGGTGGGTCAGCCACATGCATGCATGCATGCATATCGATTGATTGATGAGATGAGATGAATATCCTTGCATTAATTGGTAATTACCCAAGTACGTCGTATCTTTAAATTTTCTATAAATAGCACCTTAAAAAATGATAATGTATATATGCAATCGATCTGATCATCGGTTAACCTACCTACCTACCTACCATAAACACACATATATAGGAGTAACACTTAATATATATGGCTGCTCTCAACCTTGTTTCTTCCAATCTAAATATTAATCTTGTTTTTCCTGGAGGAGCTGCAGGCCGTAATAATAATAACTTCCAACTACGGCGCTCAGCAGCCAAGCCATCTCCTGGTATTGTGAAATGCTTAGACGACAACAAAAGTATTCTTCCGGTGCCCTTGGAACCAATAATACCCCAAGGAGAAATCACTTCAATAAAAAGAGATTACTTCTCTAGAAATTTCACGTTTGGTGCCTCCACTTCTGCTATCCAGGTCCATCGATTAATATTAATTAATAAATTAATGCTCCCTCTCTCTCTCTCTCTATATATATATATATATATACATACATGCATGATACATACATATATATGTATTAATTTATAATTAACTCATGTATAATTCCTAATTGAATGCATGCAGACCGAAGGAAATCTAAATGTAGGAGGGCGAGGACCCAGCACTTTAGACGGTTTCATTAAAGCCGATGAGGGATTTAATGCAACTGATTCTTACAACCTTTATATGGTAATATTGGAGAATATTCTCATTTGACATACACTTTATTTTCTTAAGCATAACTACATTCATTTTTGTTAATTTAATTTAGGTCCTACTAATATTTTTCATAATAAATTTTATTTTTATTTTTCTCATATTTTATCTATCTTGGACTCTTGGTTGTCCCATTATTTTAAAATAATATAATGTTAATTATATAAATAGATATTATATGTCAAACACAATTACATTATAAAATTACAAAAAATTGTAAAAAAATTACTAAATAAAATTGGGGGACCAAACCAAATCTTTACGAAACTCATGCAGGTAAGAGACGTATTGAGTGTTAAATACTCCCTCCGTCCAAAGATAAAAGTCCTTATTACTATTTTAGGCAGTTCCATGTTAAATGTCCACCTTTCTTTAATAACCAAACTTTTATATATTTTTTCCTATTATACCCGTAACATTAAATATCTCATACTTTTCTTATTCTAATTCTCTCTCCATATTTAATGACATATTATTATGGACAATTTTGTCATTTTTTTTTTTTAATATGCGTAAAAAGCCCACCAGGACTTTTAAGTGGGACAGGGAGTCATGACTAAAGTATGCAACTATGTATAGAGAAATATTTTTATAAAAAAAAAAAAAAAAACCTAGTCGAGTCAGGTGGCGCTCACTTGCCACCCCCATAGCTCCGGTGAAACCAATTTATACCATACACTACTGTTTTCCTTTTCAAGTATTTTATTCTTAAACATAAAATGTTTAGTTTACGTTTTTACCCTTATAATTTTGAAGACAAACGTTAACTATAAGGAGCATTTTACACTAAAAAAAATTTGGTCATAGCCGGGAATGACCCACTGTCCATTGCCAATGACTCGTTTAATAATAAAATTAAGAAGTTATAGGCGACAGTCACCCTGTTGCCATTAATAGGTTGGTCTGTCGGCAATGAATAATTTAAAATCTTTAATCAACCTGTTCATTTCTAGTGGTACAACCCAAAAGAAAAATATACTTGAAAAGAAATATATTTACAATAGTATAGGTTCTTACCACAGGTTAAGCAATTGCTATAGAAAGAGATTATTTATTAGTAATGTACATAGCAATTAATTAGATTATTAATTGAAAGCTTGATCGATGTGGTATATATGCAGGAAGATGTGAAGGCTTTGAAGGGCATGAGAATGACCACTTACAGATTCTCAATTTCTTGGACTAGAATTTTGCCAAGTACGTACTTACGTACTATGCATGCATGCATGCATCTGATCAACTTCTTGTTATTAATTAGTTAATTAGCCTCTCTTTTTTTTAATTCTTCACCGGATATGTTAATTATATTAAATATTAATATAATTTCTTTGATTTTTTTTAAAAATTGAAAAAAACAATCAATGCAGAAGGAAACCTGGAAGGGGGAATAAATCAAGAGGGAGTTGACTTCTACAACAAATTGATAGATGAGCTACTTGATAATGGTAAGCATGCATATATATATTTATATATTACATATGATTGATTACCTTTAATTAATTCCAATGTGCTTTTTTGTAGACTTTTTACTTCTGCTTTTTTTAATACGGGATTTATACAATTTTTATTTATAATCCTAACTACTTATTTTCTTCATCATGCATGAAGGAATAACTCCTTATGTGACCCTAAACCACTTCGACATACCCAAAGCTCTGGTAGAATCATATTCTAGTTTCCTTGACAGACGGATTATGTAAGCATTAATTACATTTTTTTTAATTTCCTATATATATATATATATATATATATATATATATATAACTTGTCAAAACTTTTTTACGTTCTTCTTTTTGGTTAATTACTTGAGATCAATCAGTCCTCCATAAAAAACGAGGATCATTTAATTAAAACTCTGTACGTATGAGGCATTTTTAATTATTAATTTATTTTGCAGAAAAGATTTCAAAGATTATGCAGATGTTTGTTTTAAGAATTTTGGCGACCGTGTGAAGTGCTGGAAGACATTTAACGAGCCATATTATGTGGGTTCATTTATGTGGACGTTATTCTGCCCATCTATACCTGAAGACGGTGCATTTATAGCTACACATAATTTAATTTTAGCTCATGCTCATGCTGTAGCTGTAGATCACTACAGAACTAATTATAAGGTAGTAAAAATATTGAACAAATTCCTCTCGTTTTTTTTAATTTTGCTGGAGAAGGAGACTATATATATATATATATATCAACCTACAGAAATTTGCACCATAATTAATTAATCAGCCGCAACAAGGTGGAGAAATAGGAATTTCACTGGCATTCAAGTGGATTGAGCCATTCTCCAGTACTAGCACCGAGGATAAGGTCGCGGCACAACATGTTATAGACCATGAATTTGGATGGTAATTAAGTTATTGTATTAATTTATACCCACACACACACACACACACACATATATATATATATATATATATATATATATATATATATATATATATATATATATAATTTAGTGATATAATTAATATTGATCTAAACATATTTTTCTTAATTTGTCCACTTATTATTGATATCAATTGATCAAGTATAAGGATCCATTATATTCTGGTGAATATCCAAAATCAATGAGGGACGAGATTCCTGAACTCCCTCATTTCACTGATGAGGAAACGAAATTAGTTAAAGGTTCCTATGATTTTCTTGCACTTAATTACTACCACACCTATTATGCAAAACCCGTTGAGAGTTGGAGCGTCGACCCCGAAAAAGGCTTTGTTCGTCATTCATATTTTGCCACGGAAGGTAAATTAATGATCACTATTATATATATATATATATATATATATATATATATGAGAACTGATCGATAACCAACCTTATAAAGATAAGGTTATCCTTACAACATATCTCAGTTGTCCATTGAACGGTGAAATTGAACTCCCGTCTACAGTTTAATATAGGGGATACCGCAGTTTAATTTTAGCGAACGAAAAAATTGTACGAAATACCCCTTCTCGTCCGCAGAATTAAACTGTGTACTCTAGATATATAAGGCTTGAACTGTCCACGGAATTAAATGACGTCGTTTTTGTCTGTCCGTCCGCAGTTTAATATCGCGAACGCTGAGTTAACCGTCCGTAAAATTAAACTGCGGTATCTCTCATATTAAACTGTTGACGGTAGTTCAATTTCACACTTCGATGGACGGATGGACGGTTGAGATTTGTTATAAAGATAACTTTATCCTTACAACGTTAACCATGAATCAATCTATATATATATATATATATATATATATATATATATATATATATATATATATATACTATTCTGATTAGGATCAGTCATACCCTTATCTTACTCACGTGCTTTCACCCCCTTTAAGTGACTTTTTTGATCATACAATCATCGTCTATACTTTTAGTGACGCTATATGTTGTCCGTCATTAAAAAGTATAGGCTGACGGTTGTATAACCGAAACTGGAAAACCGCGCTAAAGGGTGAAACGAAAGTAATATGATAAGGGAAGCAACCCATTTTTTATTGTGCATTCATTGTAAGACCCCAACTTATTATTAATGAAATTTAATTTTCTATTTATTATTTTGAAATAGTAAGGGTTGATTTGATTAATGTGGATAGTTATGGGTAAAATACGCAAGTATTTCAAAATAAGCAAATGGTTATAAAATATTCATTATTGTTTGGGGAATATTTGTTTGGTCGTGGAATATTAAATGCTGTCGGGGAATATTAAATGCAATGTAGCGAATAATAATATGTGGGTCCCATGTGAAGCGATTGGAGGAAGAAAGCGACAAAAATAAGTTGTTAAAAAAAATACAGGCGTAGTTATTCACAGATTTACATTGTTGGAATACCCGGTGGTTAAAACACGATGTCTGGCGTTATTACGAAGAAGACACAGTATTGCACCAATTATTGATTCTTACGTGAAAGCCTTTACTCAATAATGGTTACTGATAATTCTTATTCAAATTATTTTATTTTATTGATTCAATAATTCTTTGCGTTGATATTTTATATTCTTTGTTGTTTGATAATTGTCATTTACGGTATTTTTCATTATCGAACCAATAATTCATATTATCCGAATAATATTATTAGATAACATTATTGGCAATGTCTAGAAAAGTTACATCTAAGGAGAGGTTTGGTCACCTAATCACTTGGCGCTTGCCAGAAGGAAAAATTCTTATTGGAAGCCCCTCTTTCTTAGAAGGCGCACGGTTGTCGATATTGTGATTCGTAATATTATTTGTGAATAATTAATTATTGATTCATATGATGAGGAAAATATTGATTTTATGTGGATATAGATGGAGAAAATTTTTAATGTGACAATTGTTGAAAATTGAAATTTTATCCTTTTCTGATAAAATAATTCATTTAAATATATTATTTTAATAATATATTAACGATGATATTTTTACGATGAATGTGGGATATATGAGTATATGTGGAGGAGTATTTTTGTTACCAAAAATGTTTAAAACATGTTAAACATGTCGGTGGACCCCATTTATTGACTGAAATTTGATTATAGCCTGTAAAATCGCCCATTTGTGGATTTCGGTCAATTTCTGTTGGGAATTTAGAAAAACTTTCTTCTGCAAAGTTGTAGAGAATTGAATTTCCTATAAAAACTCGCGAGATTCGAATTTTCTGATAAAAGGGCTATTTATTGTGAATTATTGAAGTTCTGAAGCTCCGAAATAATTAATTTTTGGAAGTTTAAATTATTTTAAATTAGAAAAACGTTTTTTTTATTTTCTTCTAGAAGGTTGGCATGTGTGAATTGCTGAGATTCAAATTTCAAGGAATACGTATAATATTTTTATAAATATTAATATTTTATTAAATTTTCTGCTTTTTGGTGTTCTAAGCAATTTCTATAAATAGGTCTTGGGTTAGAATTGAAAATCACACTTTAAGCTGAAGTTTTCTCTCTATATTATCGAGCGTATTCTTGTGAGTATTTTGAGTATACTTTGAGTATTGCTATATCTGGTGCAAGTTCAAGTCATAGCTTTATATCCAGGTGTTTCATTTAGAAATCTTGTCTTTTGAGGTAAAGGATGTTATTTTCTTCTCAAATGATATTATTTCTTCAATATCATTATCTTTGAAATATTGGTTGGAACTTTTTATCAAATTCGGAACTTTTTCATATCGGGGTTCTTATTCACGAGTTCTTATTCATGAGTTCTTATTCACGAAAGTCTTATTCATTTAAGCGTGAAGATGTTTTTTTGTGAAATTTCTATCTTTTGGTGTCGGAGTTACTATTCACGTATACGGTACTATTCACGAATACGGCACTATTCATCAAAAAATGAAAATTTTCCCTTTTCGTCTAAAATATCTATTGTGGATACTAGCTTTGATTGTATCCATGTTTTGATCATTCTTGAATTTTACACCACTATGATTATTTTTGAGGTATTTTTGGACTTAGATAAAACAAAGTACGAATCCTTAATCCTTAATTCTTGTCATTTTGTTTCACTGGATTCGTTTCTTTAAAAATATTTTTCATCATCCTCAGTCTTAAATGATGATATTATGGAATATCTTTGGCCTGTAGTGCAAAAGATAAATGATTTATGTGGAATATCTTTGGCCGTAGTGCAAAAGATGAATGATTTCGATGAATATCTTTGGCCCGTAGTGCAAAGATGAAGCAGTGTTTAGATGAACATGATCAATTGGTGAATGTCCCTCGCTTTTGTAGTGCAAGGATGAATATTTGATCCCGAGATATATATTGATTGATGTTACGAGGATAAAATATCGACAATGAACTTTTAAATTCATATATAGAAGATAGTAGTTTGCATTCTCTACTTAACTCTTCTAATGAATTGTTGTTTCACCGCAGATTGTTGATTTAAAAGCCGGTTGTCTATGTATTGTATTCTATTATATTTTTCCTGTTGAAGACTAACGATAATTTTGTTGTATATTATCTTAGTCATAATATTCTTTTTGGGCTAGTTGAGCTCACCATTTTCCTTTTTGTTCCATTTTTTCTTCGGGAGGCGAGAATGTAGCGATTCTTAGTCGGGGTATGGAATGAAGGTTCTAGAGAGAGTTGTTTAGTAGTCCTCACCATTTTTGTAAAATAATGTATCAATAATTATGATGGGGATTTATTTGCGTATGGATATTGTACAGATAACAATATTTGTATTTAAACTCACAGATTTATATGTTGTAATAATAAAGTTGTAGTTATTTACGTACCATGTATTTGTGACTCGAGAATGGGTTGGATGGAATGGACCTATTTTGGGGCGCCACAAACATTATTGGCAATGTCTAGAAAGTTACATCTCAAGGAGAGGTTTGGTCACCTAATTGCTTGCGCCAAGATGGAGAAATTCTTATTCGAAAGCCCCCTTTTTTCAGGAGGCCGCTTGGTTGTCGATGATTGTGATTCTGTAATATTATTCGTGAATAATTAATTATTGATTTATATGATGAGGAAAATATTGATTTTATGTGGATATAGATGAAAAAAAAATTTAATGTGACAATTGTTGAAAATTAAAATTTTATCTTTTTCTGATAAAATAATTCATTTAAATATATTATTATATTTTAATAATATAATAATAGTGATATTTTTAATGAATGTGGGATATATGAGTATACAAGGAGAAAGAGTATTTTTGTTGCAATAAATGTTTAAAACATGTTAAACATGTCTGTGGACCCATTTATTGACTGAAATTTAATTATAACATGTAAACTCGCCCGTTTATGGATTTCGGTCATTTTCTGTTGGGAATTTGGAAAAACTTTCTTCTGCAAAGTTGTAGAGAATTGAATTTCCTATAAAAAAAACGCAATATTCAAATTTTCTGACAAAAGAGCTAATTATTATGAATTATTGAAGTTCCGAAGCTCTGAAATAATTAATTTTTAGAAGTTTTAATTGTTTTTAATAACAAAAACGTTTTTTTTTGTTTTTGTCATTATTGTGGGCGACATTGGTGACTGAATTCAGTTGCCAAAAGTGGGCGTAAGAATTTTGTTTATATATATTAATATTATATTAAATTTTCTGCTTTGGTATTCTAAACAATTTCCTATAAATAGGGTGCTTAGGTTAGAATTGAAAATCACACCAGAAACTGAAGTTTTTTCTCTCTATATTATCGAGCGTATTCTTGTGAGTATTTTGAGTATATTTTGAGTATTGCTATACGGTGCAAGTTCAAGTCATATCCTATATCCGGTGTTTCAATTAGAAGAAATGCGATTTTTAGTGTTGGGGTTCTTATTCACGATATACGACCTTATTCACGATATCTGATCTTATTCACGAATACAACATTATTCATCGAAAAATAAAAATTTTCCTTTTTCGTTCAAAATATCTATTCGGATACTAGCTTTGATTGTATCCATGTTTTGATCATTCTTGAATTTTACACCACTATGATTATTTTTGAGGTATTGTTGGACATGAATAAAACAAAATACGAATCCTTAATCCTTAATCCTTGTCATTTTGTTTCCTTTGGATTCGTTTCTTTTAAAAATATTTTTCATCATCCTCGATCTTAAATGATGATATTATTGAATATCTTTGGCTGTAGTGCAAAGATGAATGATTTCGATGAATATCTTTTTGGCCGTAGTGCAAAGATGAGCAGTGTTTAGATGAACATGACCAACTGATGAATATTTTTGGCTGTGAAGTGCAAAGATGAATATTTGATTCGGATATATATGCAGAAGATAATATTTGTATTCAAACTCTCAGATTTACTTATTTTAATAATAAAGTTGTAGTTGTTTACATGCACTAGTGTATTGACAACTCGAATAGGTGATGTATACCTATTTTGGGGGCGCCACGATTGGTATCGAGCTTAGGGATATGATCTCTGGCGGATATCGGGGAATAAAACTAGGAGGGAGAGGCGAGTAAATCCTTATTAGTGTGTCTTACCTAAGCTTATTTATTAGTTGGTCAGTATATAGGGATATCATGTGATATATTGATTTGCTTAATTAACCCTTGTTTTATGACAGTATTTAAGAATGGCAACCGAGAATGTTAACAGTGGAGTAAATGAGACCGAGTGGAGATGCCCGTCTTTTTTACCAACGAGGAGAAGCGTTCAACGGTGACAACGTTCCTCCCGTGAAACAACACCATTGATCGACGACGATGAACAGCGCAATGTTTAGAAGCTTTTGCGATTCATGCAAAAATCGACGAGGAGACTTCGTGTTCAAAATCTGAGGAGGAAATGATAGCAATTCACGGGTTTCACTGGCCAAGCGATTCAAAGAGTTGGGACCACCGAATTTAAGGAAAGCAGATCCGATCATGGCGGAAACATGGGTCAAGCAAATTACCAAGATATTTGATGTCTTGGGATGCGGAGGAAGCAGAAGGTTCCATTCGCCACCTTTATGTTCCGTGGCGAGGCGGACTCTTGGTGGAGAGTCGTGAAGCGTACTCCATCCATCCGTAGACTCTCAAAGATGTCTTGGGAGACATTTGAGAAACTATTTAATGACAAATACTTTCACGAAAGTGTTCGTCATATATGAAGGAAGTGGAGTTTATTAAAGCTGGAGCGAGAATAACATGGCGGTATCCCAAAGACGAGGAAAAGTTTGCAGAGTTATCCGAGGTTTGCACCTCATTTGGTGGAGAATGAGGAACGATAACGCGGATGTTTCTTAGAGGTTTGAAACCCAAGATACGTCGAAGATCTCATTTCTCATAAATTTTCTCTCTTCTCGGATGTTGTAAATGAGGCTCAATTATTTAGGCGAGATAACGAGTACGGTCAACTAAGGGACCACAACCGAGGATCATACCTAGAAGATGGCGGTCAATAAAACAACGATAACCGGCGGAGAAAGAAAAGATGGACAAAAATGGTAACCACTCTGGTGGTAATCATGGCCGTGAGAATAGAAAAGCGAATCGGGAGGTGATTTGAAAAGAGGAGATTCAACAACGACAATGTAAAATGGCAAACACCAAAGAAGAATCGGTTCCAGGAGGAGCGACCACCGGTCAGTATCTTACAAATGCGGAAAAGAGGGATATATCATCAAAGCGCCCCACAGATTCAAGGTATGCTATAATTATGGAAAGGAAGGACATATCGCTCGGGATTATGACGAGAAGCGAAACCTAGTTCAATGGGGACGGTGACTCAAAAGATTATCCCAAAAAGTCAAAGTCAAGCGGTTCTGGAAGAGCGTTTGTTGTATTTGGTCAAAATGCGAGGAACCCAAACGAGGTAATCACGGTAAAATTTATTTATAAATTCTTGCGAAGTTTATACCTTACTTGATCTACTGGTCTTACCCATTCATTTATCTCTCCTGCTTGTGCTCAATGTTTAAACTTGACTCGGAGAAATTAGACTTTGACTATCTGTGGAAACTCCGTTAGAGAAACTTTCATCACATCCGCCGTTTATAAATCTTGTTTGATTCAAGTTGGCACCATCACCTTACCATTGACCTTATCTCTTTAAAGATACTTGCTTTTGATGTGATTTTAGGGATTGATTGGTTAACTACTCATCATGCCAAAATTGATTGTTTTCGTAAGGTTGTTAGCTTTCATATTCCTAAACAACACGTTATGCGAATTCAAGCAACTAAACCATTAAAATCAATCATCATCATATCTAATCATAAAGCTATTCGTTTATTGAAAAGCGGATGTCAAGCTTTCTTAGCCCATGTTATGGATTTGAATAAAGACACGTCAAAATTAAATAATATTCTGTTGTTATTGACTTTCCACGATGTATTTCTGAAGAACTTCTCCGGTCTACACCCCGAGCGTGAAGTTGAATTCTTTATTGATCTTGAACTGGCATAAAGCCCATTTCTAAAACCCCATATCGAATGGCTCTATTGAACTTCGTGGAGTTAAAGGTCCAACTACTGAGGAGTTGTTGGACATCGGTTTTATTCGCCCCAAGACATCTCCTTGGGGTGCTCCTGTTTTATTTGTAAAGAAGAAAGACGGGAGTATGCGACTTTTGTATTGACTATCGGGAATTGAACCATGTCACTATCAAGAATAGGTATCCTCTACCTCGTATTGATGACTTGTTTGACCGATTGCAAGGAGCACAATTCTTTTCAAAAATCGATATTCGATTCGGATATATCATCACCAAGATTAGAACTAAGGATATTCCAAAGACTGCCTTCAGAATTCGGTACGGGCATTATGAATTCTTAGTTATGTCGTTCGGATTGACTAATGCTCCTGCGGCTTTTATGGATATGATGAACCGAGTATTCAAGGAATATTTGGATCAGTTCGTTGTTATTTTTATTGATGACATCCTCATATATTCCAAAAGTCGTGAAGATCATGAGCACCATTTGAAGCTGGTACTACAAAGGCTTCGTGAAAACAAGTTATATGCCAACTTAAAGAAATGCGAGTTAAAGCGAGGAAGTAGCATTTCTTGGGCAATCAGTGTCAAAACATGGAGATCTGTTGACCCGTGAAGATTGAAGCAATACAAAGTTGGGAGCAATCAAGATGGTGATCAAGACGTAGCTTTACGGGCTTAATTTGGTTATTATCGGAGATTCGTGGAAGGGTTTTCTCGAATCGCTACTCAGCTAACTCAGTTGACTCGGAAGGATACAAAATTCGTTTGGAGCGAAGAATGCGAGAAGAGTTTCCAAGAGCTTAGAGGAGACTTATTTCAAAGACTGTTCTAACAATACCATCCGGTTCGGATGGATTTGTTATCTACAATGATGCTTTGGGCAAAGGGTTAGGATGTGTTCTCATGGAACGTGGAAAAGTCATAGCCTATGCCTCGCGACAACTTAAGGAATATGAGAGGAATTATCCTACTCATGATCTAGAGTCAAGCGCTGATCGTTTATTATTAAAGATCTGGAGGCACTATCTATATGGGGAGAAAGTGGAGATATATTTCGACCATAAAAGCCTTAGATATTTCTTCACTCAAAAGAACTCAACACGCGGCAAATGACGTTGGCTCGAGCTATTGAAAGACTACGACCACACTATTCAATACCATCCCGAAAAGCGAGCGTGGTAGGCGGACGTATTGAGTAGAAGATCTTATACGAGGAATGAGTGCGATGATGTCAAGTATATGACGTAGAGCCAACTTTAATAGAAAAAGTTAAGGTTGCTTCAAGCCACCGACTTCGGTGAAATGATGCGTATGAAGAAGAAAGTACAAGAAGGTGCTATTCCGAGGCGAGAATTGATGAAGAAGGAATACTTGAGTCCACTCCGGACTTTGTGTTCTAACGACTACGATTTGAAGTACAAGATTATAATGGAGGCACACAATACACCATTTGTAATCCATCCTGGAAGTACTAAAATGTATCGTGATCTTCGATATACATTTTGGTGGAACAATATGAAGAGAGAGGTTGCAAAGTTTATCTCGACGTGTTTAACTTGTCAACGTGTAAAGGCGGAGCATCAAGTGCCAAAGGGTCCGTTGCAACCACTTGAGATTCCGAAATGGAAGTGGGAACACATTACCATGGATTTCGTTACGGGTCTTCCTACGGTTTCTCAAGGCATCAATGCCATTTGGGTTATTGTTGATCGATTAACCAAGTCTCGCTCATTTCTTGCCGTCTGGGAGACTTATTCCTCGAACGTCTTGCTTCAAATGTACGTAAATGAGATTGTGAGATTGCATGGCATGCCAAGTATCCATAGTTTCGGATCGTGACCCAAGATTCACTTCAAGATTTTGGGTTAGCTTGCAAAAAGCTATGGAGTGCAGATTTACGATTGATTCGGCATACCATCCTCAAAGCGGACGGACAATCGAGAGGACTATTCAAACTCTTGAAGATTTATTAAGACTACGTGTCCTAGATTTTAAGGGCAGTTGGGATAAGTATTTACCATTGGTGGAATTCTCCTACAACAAAAGTTATCAGGCAAGTATAGGTGTGGCTCCATTTGAAGCATTATATGAACGAAAGTGTCGCTCTCCAATATGTTGGGATGAGGTGGGTGAAGCAACATTGTTGGGACCCAAGTTAAGACGTATGACTCACCGAAAAGATCCAAATGATTCGACAACGTATAAAAGCGGCACAAGATCGACAAAAGAGTTATGCAGATCTTCATCGAAAAGGACGTGGAATTTAGTATAGGGATCATGTATTGTTCATGAGTTCTTTCCATGGAAGGAGTTACAAGATTTGGGAAGAGAGGAAAGCTCAATCCACGATTTATGGTCCATTTCAAATTCTTGACCGAAAGTAGAAAATGTAGCCTATAGACTCGCGTTACCTCCGAGTATGTCTCGTGTTTATAATGTGTTTCACATATCTGCGTACTTCGTAAATATGTGAAAGACCCGAACCACGTTATAGATTTAGAGCGGACGAGATAGCCAGAAGACTTAACGTATTTGAAAAGGTAATTGTCCAAGATCTTGGATAGGAAGGAGCATGTCCTACGCTTGAAAAGGTCATACCACAAGTTAAAGTTTTGTGGAGGAATCATCTTATTGAGGAAATGACTGGGAGTTGGAAAGCGAAATGAAAGCGAGGTATCCTCATCTTTTGAAAACACCAGTACGTGACGTCAATTTCGAGGACGAAATTTCATAAGGAGGGAGGTTGTAAGACCCAACTTATTATTAATGAAATTTAATTTTCTATTTATTATTTTGAAATAGTAAGGGTTAATTTGATTAATGGGATAGTTATGGGTAAAATACGCAAGTATTTCAAAATAAGCAAATGGTTATAAAATATTCATTATTGTCGGGGAATATTCGTTTGGTCGTGGAATATTCGTACTGTTGGGGAATATTAAATGCACGACGAAGTAAATGACCGTGTGGGCCCCATAATGAAAGCGATTGGAGGAAGAAAAAGACAAAAATAAGTTGTTTAAAAATAGCAGGCGTAGTTATTCAAGATTTATAATTGTTGGAATAATCGGTGGTTAAAACACAATGAATGTCTGGCGTTGTTGCCGCGACAAGAAGATACCAGTATTGCACCAATTATTGATTCTTACGTAAAAGGCACTACTCAATAATGGTTACTGATAATTCTTATCGAAGATTTATTGATTTAATAATTGTTGCGTTGATATTTTATATTCTTTGGGAGGCCGCTTGGTTGTCGAGATTGTGATTCTCGTAATATTATTCGTGAATAATTAATTATTGATTTATATGATGAGGAAAATATTGATTTTATGTGGATATAGATGGAGAAAATTTTTAATGTGACAATTGTTGAAAATTAAAATTTTATCTTTTTACGATAAAATAATTTATTTAAATATATTATTATATTTTAATAATATAATAATGGTGATGTTTTTAATGAATGTGGGATATATGAGTATACGAGGAGAAAGAGTATTTTTGTTGCAATAAATGTTTAAAACATGTTAAACATGTCTGTGGACCCATTTATTGACTGAAATTTGATTATAAGCGTGTAAAATCGCATGGATTTATGGATTTGGTCATTTTCATTTGGGAATTTGGAAAAACTTTCTTCTGCAAAGTTGTAGAGAATTGAATTTCCTATACAAACTCGTAAGATTCGAATTTTCTGATAAAAGAGCTAATTATTATGAATTATAGAAGTACTGAAGCTCTGAAATAATTAATTTTTGGAAGTTTTAATTGTTTTTAATAACAAAAACGTTTTTTTTTGTTTTTGTCATTATTGTGGGCAACATTGGTGACTGAATTCAGTTGCCAAAAGTGGGCGTAAGAATTTTGTTTATATATAGTAATATTATATTAAATTTTCTGCTTTGGTGTTCTAAACAATTTCCTATAAATAGGGTGCTTAGGTTAGAATTGAAAATCACACCGTAAGCGAAGTTTTTCTCTCTATATTATCGAGCGTATTCTTGTGAGTATTTTGAGTATATTTTGAGTATTGCTATCTGGTCTGCAAGTTCAAGTCATGCTTTATATCAGGTTTCAAATTTAAACTTGATCTTTCGAGGTAAGGGATATTATTTTTTTAATGATATTATTTATTCTAATATCATTATGCCAAAGTATTGATCTGAACTTTTAATCAAATTTGGAATTTTTAGTGTCGGAGTTCTTATTCACGTATCACGACATTATTCATTCGCGAATCTGACTATTCATCAAAAAATGAAAATTTTTCCTTTTCGTCCAAAATATTTATTCTCGGATACTAGCTTTGATTGTATCCATGTTTTGATCATTCTTGAATTTTACACCACTATGATTATTTTTGAGGTATTGTTGGACATGGATAAAACAAAGTACGAATCCTTAATCCTTAATCCTTGTCATTTTGTTTCTTTGGATTCGCTTTTTTTAAAAATATTTTTCATCATCCTCGGTCTTAAATGATGATATTATTGAATATCTTTGGCACCGTAGTGCAAAGATGAATGATTTTCGATGAATATCTTTGGCCCGTAGTCAGAAAAGATGAGCAGTGTTTAGATGAACATGATTAAGTGATGAATATTTTTTGGCAGTAGTGCAAAGATGAATATTTGATTCGGATATTGTCAGAAGATAATATTTGTATTCAAACTCACAGCTTTTACTATTGTAATAATAAAGTTATAATTGTTTTCGCATCAGTATATTGACAACTCAGAATGGGTGATGTATATACTTATTTTGGGGGCACAGCCTACTACTGCATGGCTTATATATATAAAAAAAAAAAATTGTCTAAAGTAGAATGCAAGTAGTAGTAGCGGCTACTGGCCAAAATGAGTTAAGCCCTCAATAACCGATGGAATTCTTTGTGGATGGAATCACTATATATATATATATATATATATATATATATATATATATATATATATATAAACCCATCAACCTGTTCTAATTGTGGCTAATTTTCTGTCCCCAGACAACGCAGAAGGAAAACTTCGTCATATCTTGGTAAATTAAGACTTTCAATAAATTTTTACACAAATAGCTTCATGCAAATTTAAATGCAGTATATATAAATTATAATTATGCAGTGTTAATAATTAATTGGCCAGTACTAAAATACATGGAGCTGAAATTTTGCAGGGAAATCCTGCAGGCTTTCGTGCTCTGCTCTTGTATGTCAAAGAAAATTATGGAAACCCTACAGTTGTAATTACTGAAAATGGTTAGTGAGTTAACATGTTAAGTTCTAGTGTTTCTCTTACAAAATAAATAATTAAATAAATATTTTGTTAATTTTACAAAATAAATTTCATTTATAAAACGTACGTATGAATATTAGGGATAAAAAAAATTCCATCTATACCTCTAAAACAATTTCTTTACTTAGTAGTCTTGTTTGATAAAAAAAAATATGATGACAAACTTGATATATATAGTATATATTATGCATTTTATATTATTATAAAAAAAAAGTAGACTTTTTTTATGTAATACAAAATTTTTACTAATGCAACTATTTTTGTGAAACAAAAAAATCGGAACATATATATATATATATATATATATATCGGAAGAGATCTGGTCCGGGATCCCGCAAATTAACCAAAATACGAACTTCTTCTTTCAACCGTCAGATACATCCAACGGCCCAGGAAAGGATGCGTGTGGGAAAAAAACGCGGATCTCAGTTCGGGTCAAAAGAGAAGCCGCCTCCAAAATTTCCCCAAATCGAGTTTCTCTTTCAAATCGCGCCGGACGAAAGAAGATCAGAGGAGCAATTGGTTCAGCAAGATTGAGAATACATTTTCCCCTCAATCGCTCAAATCTGGTATACATCTCGCCGGACGAAAGCATGTTCGTCGTCTCTGTCTCCGGCCGAAAACTCAGCGATTTAGGTACTTTGATTTGTCCTCTTTCTGTGTTATGTCCTAATTATTCTGAACTGAGTTTGCTTGTGAGAACTGAACCAAACTGCTCTATAATTTTCATATGCAACTTGTAGGTTTGTAGAAATATGTCCTAATTATTCTGAACTGAGTTTGCTTGTGAAAATTTAAGGGTATAATTTTCATATGCCCTATAACTGTGTTATGTCCTTCACATTGATTCTTTCACTTGTCCAAAACTTGTTGGAATGTACGATGAGGAGGACGTTGACATTAACGATGATTGTAAGTCTTTTACATTGATTGTTTTCCTTATTGCAATTTTGTCTCCATCTTGTAGTTGTGATTGATCACATTTCCGTGTTTCAGGATGGACTATCATTTTATAACGACTCTGAAGCCTGTTTTCCTAACTGGAAAATTGCAGGTTTGTAAATTTTATTAAAATTTATTGGTATGTTTTGTCTGTTTTGTAGTTCAGTACTTGTATCTAGAAATATGCTACAGGTTTGAACTTTGTTCTTGGTTTTTTGCAGGTTTGTATCATGGAAATATGCTATCTCTGAAGCCTGTTCTGGTGAAGCTGTCAAGTCCAAGAGTTCTGATATAGGAGATTATGATTATGCACGATATTTTCTGATATATTGTTGTTATGGTAGCATAGATTATGATTGGGGAATTGTTGTTATATTTTCTGATATATTGTTGTTCCTTTAATTAGAAACCTTCAATGGTGCTATTGTTATTTTTACTAGTCATCTGACTAAATGATTTGCATTTTTATTGTTACCATGATATTACAGATGGTGAATCATCTATTAGTGCAACAAACAGTCTTGTCACATGTGATGTTGTTGTTTGTGGAGTAGTTATTATATACTGATTTAATAAACACAGAAATGCTGTCAATGATAGGGCAACGGTCAAGCTTCCTTTGGCTCAAATAAGCATAACATAGGAGACTCTGCTTTATGAACAGACCCTATTTTTTTTGCTAAATTTCTACTGCCTTCATTCATACTACATACATTTATTTCCTTTATAAACAGTTGAAAATATATGATTTCAGTTTCACCCAAAACTTTCTAACAAAATCTGTAATATATGACCATCTAGATATGGTTACAATCATTTAAGTTGGAGGTAATTTGGCAAAAGACCTAGGATTTAGGAACCTCAAAAATAGAATAGTTCCGTAAATAGAATAGTGAATAAGTTACAAAAACATCATGAGATAACACAATTCATGAGAATATAACATATCCAGCCTACCCACAAAGCTTTGCATCAACACTCAAATTGGCTGGACAACATTGCATAATGGTCTTTCACATAATTAAAGTAGGATGTTCGTATATTTCCTTGAATTACTACTACGTTACAATCATATACCAATCCACTCCAGTTGACATAATTACATGAAATAGAAGCAGGAACTAGCAAGAGTTGGAGAAACATATTCCTTAACTTCTTCAGCAGGCGTTGTTACAACAGCAGTAGCAGCGGCACTTATTTTCCCACCAGTCTTACCTGACTTCCTTCTCTTCTGATGATATTTGCCCAAAGGGAAACCCGTAAAATAGGCAGTTGCTTCAAGAATACATAATTTTTTAAGCTAAAAGATGTTTAAATCGCTTTCTGAAAGCAATATCTAGCAATGATAAGAGAAAGTAAATACCGACAAAGGATAAAACAGAACACAAAAAATTTAATTATGTAACAGTATTGAAGACTTGGCAAAAACTTGATTGCTAGAAATTAATAAGTTGCAATTAATTAGAATCCTGTCAAGCAAGTACCCAAATAAGTATACACAGTAAACCTAAGGCTTTCAGTTCTTAGGTTGATTTCTGAGGTTCCAAGATACAATCAGAATAAAAGAAGCTAACCAAGTCTAAACCCTAATCAAGTATAATAGTGAACATAAAGAAGTAAAAACTGAAATTACATACCATATGTTTCTGTAAGATAAGAACTGGGATTAATTCTAGAAATTGACCGACCAGCAGATGAAATTTGCGTTGTTGAAGCATAGATTGAGGAAGTTAAGCTTATATTGAGGAAGTTGAGGAAATTACATACCTCAAAACGCTCAAAATGAGGAAACTCGATTTATCATATTATTTATCATGTTCTGCTGAGGAAGTTAAGGAAGTTAAGCTTCTCTTTTGACCCGAACTGAGATCCGCGTTTTTTTTCCCACACGCATCCTTTCCTGGGCCGTTGGATGTATCTGACGATTTAAAGAAGAAGTTCGTATTTTGGCTAATTTGCGGGATCCCGGACCAGATCTCTTCCGTATATATATATATATATATATATATATATATATATATATATATATATATATATATATGAATTCATCCATGTCAACCTAGGTTGTTAGGAAGAACCTAAAAAATCAAGTGACAATATTTGTTGTTATGCAGGACAATTAAATTAGTACGTCCCATTTTAATTGTCCTCCTGCACAATAACTTTTGTAATACTGTATACAAAAAGTCAAGGCACAATAACTTGTAGCGGCTGGAATCCTATTTTGTAATATTAATATTAATATCAATTATAATATTAATATTAATTCAATATTTTGTAATATTAGTATTTACTATAATAATATTAATAATATTACAAAATATTATTATTAATATTAATATTATAAATACTAATATTACAAAATATTAATATAATAGTATTAATAATCAAAGTGGTAAAAGAAGACAAGTGCCAAAAAGAAGGTTACTCCAAAGTAGCTACAAGTTGTTGTTGTGCTCGATTATCTCAAAAGCACAACAATTTGTTGTGTTTTGACTTTTGAATTACTCTCTCAAAATAGGATTCTGTGGATGGAATCCTCTCTATATATATATATGTCGTTGCGGCGTACAATCTCCATGGATTAGAAATTAAAAAAATTTGTTGAGTGATTTAGAATTAATTAAATTGTTTTGGATTTGACAGGATGGCGTACGGATCAAGTATTCACAACATCCATACAGGAATCATTGGCGGCTGGAAATATGGATGAAATAACAAAGGCATTAGTTGATGAAGATCGTCTTTACTATATCCAAACTCATCTTATTGCTCTTCTCGAGGCAGTAAGGTAATTAATTTATAAATGTCTCTTCTCTCTCTCTATATGTATATATCGATGATCATTCCCTTGTTGTTTAACAGTTATATAATAGTATTGAGACGAAGAATTAAATTAAGGAGAATTAATGAATGTTTAATTAAATTTTTTTTTGTAGAGAGGGAGCGAATATAACAGGATATTGTGTGTGGTCGCTGTTGGATAACGTAGAACCGCTTATAGGGTATTATGCCACACGATATGGTCTGATGTTCACAGATTACTTGGACTATTGTATGCGTTATCCCAAGACTAGTGCGAAATGGTTCAGCAAATTCCTCAACCCCGCATTATCATCGGTTGCATACACACCTAAACGTCCCGGCCCGACAAATATTAGTTCATCTTAATTTACAATTTACAGCGAGTGATATATATATATATATATATATATATATATTTAATTGTATGCATAACTACTATATATCATCCATGCGATGATTTCTCTCTTGCTGCATACATACAATTGTTTGTGACAAAATACTAAAATAAATCTCAATAATTAAAGTATATTTTTCGATCTGCATGTGTTTTATTATCCCCTCTTTCACATTTATCGACAAAGTACCTGAACGTGCACGTGAATTAATGAAGATATATACGTGCTTATATTGAATATATATATGATCTGGTCTAAATTGTTTCACCCTAACCAAAAAATCGCTGAATTGCACATACATACATACCTTAATTGGTTAGCTCCCTCCCTTTCCAGTTTAATTAGATTCAGCTCAATTAATATCCTCTGAAATTTATCTCTCTCTCTCTCTCTCTCTCTCTCTATATATATATATATATATATATATATATATATAAATATATATATTATACAGTACTGTAAGAAATGAAGCATAGATCGATCTTTAGTGGAATAGAACTATGGATGATAAGGACAAGGTCGATCCAGCCACCGATTTCCCGATCGAGTGGAGCTGAGAACACTCAGTTAGCTAGTACGTACTCCATACAGACGGATAATCGGGACTCATTCACCTTCACCAAATAAGAAATTAAAGCCTCTTTAGTCAGACATGCATGCATATATGCTTTAAGAGAGCAGACACGATCATCTCAAACGGTTCGTCCATGCATCCCCAATAGCTGTAGAAGGCTAGCTCTTACAAAAATAATGTGCATGATTTCCCTTTTGATTTCAAATTTGGTGCTTGTTACCATCTGTTTGTCAGTTTTATTTTGGGATTTCAAAAAATTAGAACGTAGAAGTTTTCTTTTCGGTCCCTCCAAAACAAAACTCACAAAAAGGGAATGATCGCCCATATCTACAAAAGTAACAAAAGATAGGAATAGAAAGAAAGAGAAGAATTCCAACGAGTCTGGATTCAACAGTTTCTTTCGGAAAAACTTCGATTACTGTCCTAATTAATTAAGAAGACTAACCATGGATGGATGCGGGTTATTTTAATGCACTTTCAGATCTATCTAGAAAACAACTAAAAATTAATTTAAAATATTTCTTGTAAAAGTAAATTATTTGATCATTATATACATTAAATATGAATATAATAATGGATATAATGATATGTATATATGACTTTTACGCATAATAATGTGAGCAGTAGTATATGAAAAATGAACATACATGCATCTAATATATATATATATATATATATATATATATATATATATATATATATATATATATATGTGTTGTTAGTATTAAATAAATAATTATGTGTTAGCTTAGTAACCCATCCAAGTGATTTGTGTACCAGTGCTACAAGGTGTTTTTTTTATCAAATAAAAGATTATGGTTGAGATGTTTAGAACCTAATTTTGGTTATGGGTTCAAACTATTTCTGTGCAAAGCAAAATGGACTTTATTGGTAAGAAAAGGCAAACAACTGGTTCCAAATTAAAACCCTGTCACGGTCACACGGTTTTCCCATACCCATCCAGGTTAACCAGGCTAAGACGGTTTATTTGCTTAAATGACGACCCGCCCAAGCTACTTGTCTCCAGGTTGACCCACCCATTCTGATAACACTGTTTCCAAACATTTATTGTTAAATAGGTTGGATGAGACTACAGATATCCTTCAAGTTCAGTCACAGGCTAAATATATAGTAGATAATTTCTAATTTGCTATGGTTTGAACTACCTCTATATATAGTCCCTAAAGCGGAAAAAAAATTGACAACACAAAACACATTCCAATCTTATAGGAGATATGTAAATTATATATACATATCAATTTGCTCGACTAAATAACTTCACTGATCATGTTATTGAGCTTATAGCAACAACATTCCAAAATGTCGATGCTAAACATAAAATCCAATCAGAATTGTATACCTGTGCGCGCGTCTGTCAACAGAAGCAAGGTCACCCGACCCATTTCCTATATATATTGGGGTCTCCCAGAAATCAAAAGAGATAACAGGTCTGCTCTGAGCTGCAATATCATAGAGACGCACCTGAAGAAGCTACAATCTCCTTATTTAATATCTGCACATTCACATACTGATATGTATATATAATTTATGCATGTACATATGGGAAATGCAATTACATCAAGTGTAGACGCTAGACAAAGATCATGGTGCAGACAAAGACTGTCATTGTTTTAGAGAACAACAATGACGTACCATATACTAATCTTATAGGTAACATCTGTTGTATTTTATACAAATAATATATTACAAAGTTAAATAAAAATAAATATAATAATATATTTTGATGATATACCATTAAAAGAGTTTAATATGTAAATTAAATATATTATAATTAATATATTTATGGAAATTTTATAACTGTTCATATATTAAATACTCATTATTGAGATATTAATTTATTATCGTTTTTTTTTCATAATATTACCGTTCCATTAATATAGTACCGTTGCTATATATTAAAGTTTATTACTGTTAAGAGTTTTAGTGTTGTCATGCCATCTATTCTTCTATAAAAAGGTAAGGCAGAGCTTATATAGGTACATATCTTCTTTAAAAAGATTTTGTGAATATATATATATATATATATATATATATATATATTATAGTAAGCAAGCTATTGCCGAGTACATCAAAAATTCTGTTCTCATACATATTTATATATACTATCCTCCGCAGTATTATATATATACATATATATATATATATATATATATATATATATATATATTTAAACAGTAATTTTCATATATTTTATTGTATATACATGACTTATATTTGATTTCGAGTAAAGAAAAATTAAAAGTTGTTCATGGGTCATTCAACTCTTTCTAGTGTTGGTTAATTGGATGAAGAGCCGTTGAATCCTGGAGTAAGATTTCGTCGGTCACCTTAGCACCGAGAAAAAAGTTCTCAGAGGCGAAATTTTACTAGGCATGACGGTCTTAACCGCACGCCTCTGCTCAACATAATTTGCTCTACATCGATAAGTTTTATTTCTGCCCTTCTTTATTTTATATTTGAATCCTATATTTTATTCGTAATTTTTCCAACAATCTTAAGTAGAAATTAATACCTTTATAATAAGATTTTATTTATATGAGGCGAATTTTGTGAAACAAATAAATCAAGTCAATATATACGGAGACTGAAAATTGACAAGAAATAGAAAAAGAAAAGTATATATATGTGAATACATAAATCGGAGAGAAAAATAGAGAAGTGAAAATTAAGTAAAAAAAAAAAAAAAAAGGTTATTGGCCTTTGATAGTAGCTACCCTTTTCCGGATACAACAAGAAACAGAAGGTTCAGTTTGTGATGCACTTTTTGAAATGCACCAAATGACTTAAGATGCACTAGTAGGAACAGTGTTAGACATGGCAGTTGTCATATCAATTCCACTTAAAAAATTTTGAGCCTAATTGATATGGAAAAGTGGTACGAGTAAGAATAAAGTCAAATTCATTTTGGGGTGAAAAATATATATAATACATTCTTAATACTCCTCAACATATTTTATTTATTTAAGAAATAAGGTGTATACATTTTTAATGTGTTTTATGTTTTTGAATAAAGGAATCGTATTCTAAAGTATTGGTGCAGTAAAATCTTGCATTGTCTACCAAGTTGCAGTATGTTGAAAATGCGTTGGCAAATCTCTTATATGAGGTTAACTGTGATTTCACCCTCACATCTCTTCTATATATGATAGCTCTCCTGTGATATGCAAAATAGTTATCGGATTCTGGAATATGGGTGCTTAATGTGAAAATGGTAATGTTGTGTGGGTGTAGGAACATGTTTAGAAGTTTCTTGTTTACTTTACTTACGTTGTGACATGCCTAAAAATCTAAAATAAAAATTTGAAAGTTTAGGTATGGACATAATTTATAAAGGAGATCAAATAGAAAGTCTCTTGTCATTGAGACCCTATACAGAAACAGCAATCTCAAGCAGTCTAGGACTCTATGGAGGTTACTTAAAAAAAAAAAAAATCTAATAAAAGATGTGAATTTCCTCCTGAGATAGTATTATGGTCACTCCTCAGAAAATCAAGGAGGCAACTACTAAGCAGGGGTGTACGAATGCAAAGTTTAAAATTTTAATTCCCAATATGAATAGTCAAGTTTGAATACTTGTGTGTATAATGTGTATATAAAGTTACTTGTTGGTGAAAACTTGAAAAACACCCTATGAGCTTTGCAAAAATCATTTATCTAACTTGAAATACCTTAAAGTGTGGGGGTGTCTTGTTAAGGTAATGTTACCTGACCCTAAAAAAAAGGAAAATTGGTTCTAATCCTGCTAATATGCAGTTAATAAACTCAGCAGATATATTCATAATCCTAATAAGGATCATTAGACTGCTTTATGTAGAATACTCAAGTATTTGCGAGGTACTATTGGATTTGGTTTGTATTACTGCGGTAATCCTGCAGTTCTTTAGGGCTATAGTGATGCCAACTGGATCTTTGATTCAGATGAGATCAAATCCACAGTGACTACATATTTACCTTGGGAGGAGGGCGAGTTTCTTGGAAGTTTACTAAGCGGACTTGTATAGCTATTTCTACTATGGAGTTGCGAGTATATTGCCTTAGAAGGCGCGGGTTCAAGCATAGTGGCTCGTAAATCTTTTGGGAAATATTCCTTTGTGGTGGGAGACCGGTTTCATCCGTGTCTCTACATTGTGATTGCTGTCGCTATATATAAAGCGAGCTAAGAATAAGAGCTATAATGGCAAGAGTAGGCATATACGCCTAAGACATAATATTGTGAGACAAATTTGTTATGTGATGGGATTATATCTCTTAATTTTGTTAGAGTTAAATCTTGCGGATCCTCCGACAAAGCCCACTAAGTTAAAGAGGCTAGTGAGCAATACATCGAGGGGATGAGACTATTGTAATATGTAAATCAATGATGATGGTAACCCAACCTATATGAATGGTAATCCCGGGAAGTAGGTTCATATGGGTAACAACAAGTCATTGGTTGATTGGTTGAGACACTATCCATTTTATACATATTTGAGTTCATCCCTATGGTGTAGGATAGTGTAATTCTACAGTGTTAGAGGTTGAGTTATATACTCTTAATGATTTCCATAGTCCTATTGGGTGATGTGTTTAACTATAAAACACATTTGATGGAAACACCTATATGAGTGTAGAGAGGTGAGGCGCTTTCTTTATGAAAACAAAAGCATGAGTTTTCTAGAGGCGCTCATGAATTCGTGTATGGCACAAGGCCAAAATGTGCCAAATCGCAGTAAAACAACTTCTAATTAGAGTTTGTAGTGTGAGTAATATGATTACTGATTCATAATAAGGAATAAGGTTCATAGAAATTTTTATTTCACCAAATTCTTGTGAATCAAGTCCTATTCACTCTATACATTGGTTCATAGTCCAAAAGACACCAGTGTTAACGCACTGCATTCTTAATTTTCTTACTCAATTTTATTTTATTTTTAACTTTGTAATATGTGGGGGATTGTTGTATTTTATACAAATAATATATTACAAAGTTAAATAAAAATAAATATAATAATATATTTTGATGATATACCATTAAAAGAGTTTAATGTGTAAATTAAATATATTATAATTAATATATTTATGGAAATTTTGTAACTGTTCATATATTAAATACTCATTATTGAGATATTAATTTATTATCGCTTTTTTTTCATAATATTACTGTTCCATTTAATATAGTACTGAATTCTTTATATATTAAAGTTTATTACTGTTAAGAGTTTTAGTGTTGTCATGCCATCTATTCTTCTATAAAAGGTAAAAGTAGAGCTTATATAGTACATATCTTCTTTAAAAGATTTTGTGAATATATATATATATATATATATATATATATATATTATAAGTAAGTTAGTTATTTAAAAGTACATCAAAAATTTTGCTCTCATACATATTTATATATACTATCCTCTGCAGATATATATATATATATATATATATATATATATATATATATATATATATATATATATATATATATTGTTGGGCCATAATACTTTAGACATGTTGAGGTGGGTCTTGAAAGTATTAGGCCGGTTCATTGGGCCAGCCCATTAGGTGGATATTATCTTTATTTTGGAGCCTATGAAGTATTGAGCTGTGACAGTGGGCCAAATTACTAGATAAGTATGGTTCCACTTGGGCTTTGACCGGTGTAAATTGGGGATAGAACTTTGACTGTCATCTCTGCATTGCATTTAATGAGGATTGAACAGGGCTTAGTCGGCTAAAGGAGGTGGGCCCAGGGAAGTCAGTTGCATACAGGACAAACCGGACTTTGGGGATATAAAGCAAGGATGACACACGGTGAAAGGTAACTAATTAATTATTACTCTCAAGTCACTAGATATTTATTCCTCCATTGTTAACCTTGTGATCTTTGTCAGACCGACTCTCACACCGTGAAGCTATCCCCGACGGTCCAATGAAGTCAAGCTTTTAGTGTTGATTGTGTTTCTTGTGCTTGAGGATCATAGCGTCTTATGTGATTGGGACGTTGGGAAGATCTGGCGTTAACATTGGTATTTAGAAGGAGGGTCGTGTTTCAGTGTTCGGAAGTTTTCAATTACAAATTGTAGGCTTCTACGTCGGAATCCATGGTGAAGAAGAGTGTCAGCGATTACCTCTAAAGGATACCGATGGTTATGACTTCGCTCACACAATGAGTATCTGTCGAGGATTGATTGGGTCCTTCAAAGTCTTTCGCTTTGGTATTGCTTCAAGCGAGGTTTACGAGGGTTCTCGTTCGAGAACCCGAGGTGATCTTAGAAAGAAGATTGATTTTTTCTTTGAAGAAGACCGACCATGGTGGGAAAAGGTAGAAGGCATACCGCTTAGAATCCTATACGGAAATGGTCGACGATGCACCGATCAAGTTAGAAAGAAGTTCACACTTTAAAGACATGTCTCGAGGCCGTTCTCGGGATCGAAGGCACCAGCCAGACCATTTTTCCGATTGATCGACCGAGAATGGTATTCCGCCTATATTGGTCTTGAATTATGGTGAGCGAGTAGATGAAGACCAAAGACCATTTTCTCGATTGATCGACCGAGAAGGGTATTCCGCCTATTGGTCTTGGGATTATGGTCAAGCGAGTAGATGAAGACCCAACGACCATTTTTTCCGATTGATCGTAGAGAAGGGTATTCCGCTACTATTGGTCTTGGGATTATGGTCGAAGCAGAGTATATGAAGACCCAACGACCATTTTCTCGATTGATTGGCCGAGAAGGGTATTCCGCCTATTGGTCTTCGGGATTATGGTCGAAGCGAGTAGATGAAGACCCAATGACCATTTTTCCGATTGATTGACCGAGAAGGGTATTCCGCCTTATTGGTCTTGGAATTATGGTCGAAGCGAGTAGATGAGACCCATCTCCCATTATTGAGGAATTTGGTGCGTCCGAAGTCTGCAGATGTTATTCGGAGGGTTCATGTGGATATTTGTGTCACTAAATGATTTGATCTCACATGACCACCAAAAGGTTATATTCGATTTTATCTCCTATACCTCTTTGCTTCATCAGGGGGTAGTCATCTTTGGGTCCATTGCTGGGGATCAAAGTTAACAGCGCCAACTCATGGGATCGAAGTTTAAAACATTCATGAGGACTTTGTGAGCTCATCTATAGTCCGTGAGCCTGATAAATGCCACCTCGGTGTTAGGAGGTTCGGGAGGACTCGCTGACCATTCGATGGTAGCCTCTTCGGCAGGTGGTCATCTTTTGGCATTGTCAGGCCCTTCGTGGTAGGCAAGTGTCATCTTTTGGCATTGTCAGGCCCTTCGTGGTAGGCAATTGTCGTCACTTAGACCTTGTCAGGCCCTTCGTGGTAGGCACGCGTCATCTTTTGACATTGTTAGGCCCTTCGTGGTAGGCAAGTGTCATCTTTTGGCATTGTCAGGCCCTTCGTGGTAGGCAATTGTCGTCACTTAGACCTTGTCAGGCCCTTCGTGGTAGGCAAGTGTCATCTTTTGGCATTGTCGCCCTTCATGGTAGGTAATTGTCGTCACTTAGACCTTTGTCGAGCCCTTCGTGGTGGTAGGCAAGTGTCATCTTTTGACATTGTCAGGCCTTTCGGGGTAGACAACTGTCATTCTTTAGACTTCGTCAGGCCCTTCGTGGTAGGCGAATGTCATCTTTTGGTTTGGTTAGGCCTTTGGGGGTAAACAAATTCCCAATGAAGCAGATCATCGTCTCACACTACGGAATCCTAAAGCTTTGGATGATATCTTTAAGCTTCCTTATTGTCCTCGTTGTCAAGAATCGAGGAAAGCGGGTTCACTTTGGCCAATACAAGTTTGGCTTTATATTTGCTTGGCGATTCTCGTATCCTTCAAAGTACATGTGGACAACTTCATTATTCAAATTTCGGTGGACTTCACGTAATTTACTTCAATCTCCTCATGAAGTTAATCGGTTAATGGTGGGCCCAGATCCCTAAGAATTTGGAGTTCTCGGAGTTCCTCTTCAAGCTTTTGACGATGGGCCATATGCTCTGCATCTTTAGCTTGGATATCTTTATTTTGCTTCGACAGAACTGAGTTGGATTGGGCCAGATCTTTGATTTTCTTCGCCAAAATTTCGTTTTTATTCAGAAAATCGATATTTATATCAGTGATGACTTGATGAGAGGCCCGGGACGTTTTCAAATCTTCTTTGGTCTGGGCAAGGTCTTTCTGAAGGCACTCATTATCGTGAAGAGCAACTTTGAGACTACTTCTGTCTTTCGTCAAAGCAGACTTAAGACTTAGGTATTCTCTCTTGACGAAGCTTTCTCTCTTGGCCGGCCTCTTGGTATTTGGGACGGAGGCGTCCGAAGACAGTGTTTGCCTGCGGATGATCAGTGTCCATGATAGAGTTGTTGCTGAACCGGTGGTTGTCGGTATTATGAACGAAGGAGTTGTAGAGCTCAAATGGGAATTTCTCTTCTGATTCTGGCTAGAGAATGAGGGATTCAGGTCTTGAACCCAAGTCCAGGAGGTTGGTTGTCTTTTTTCGAGCAAGTTTGGGTGATCGTACCACTTGTTCTTCTGCTCTTCGTCAAAACAACGATTTCAACCGGGGAGGTTGGCGGAGGATCGACATCGTTAGAGTACTTGTGGTCCTTGGGGTAGGAGAATTTACTGGTTTTCCTCTTCGACGTGAAAGATTCGGGTCCGATTCGTCGAAGGGCATATCGAGGAGGCCTTTCGGTGTGATTTTACGTGGGGGTGTGTTTGGGTTTTGGCCGCCTTTGCTTTCTTCTTGCATGAGGTTGGCTTGTCCTTTGATAGAGTTGATTCGGTGGCTTCAAGCTCTTGGTTGGTATATCGGCAGAGGTTGGCGAAGATGTACCGAAAGAAATCATCTAGATCCCTTGATTCGATTGGCGTTGGTTTGATCGAGAGACACCGCAGCAGATGAAAAATAATTATTTACGAGAACTACTGATGGAAATTGGGATTTAAACAATAGAGTGGGTTCGAGACTTACAGTTATGGTCATACAACCATGCTTGTTTACTCAGAAGTTCGAAGCTCCCTTCCTTAATGTGAATCTTCTCTAGAAGGCTCGCCATTTCTCTCATTCGTCCGTTAAAATATTTTCAAGTTTGCGAGAGATACGATCGGAAGTGATCCGATTAGGTATGGAGGAGACTTGGGTCCTTTGACAAAAACCACTCCTTATGCCATCCTTGGTTGCTCGAAGGAGTGTCCATTAATGCTCGCCTCTCGAACCTGGCATTAGGTTTGGAAGATTGTTTGTTCAGAACCTTGAGAAGCCATTGTTAGCAAATTGCAGAGAAGGGAAAGAAAGCTCGAAGGTCCGAAATTCAAATTGACAGCAATGATTGTGAATTTGAAGAGGTAGCGTGCAGTTTCGGCCTTCATTGTTGACCGAAGTGGGCTTCTCTATTGGGCTTCCGGTTTCTATTTGAATTGTTGTTTGAGATTTACCTATTGGGCCTCGATAAGTTGTATCTTGGGCCTTTGTTGATCTCATTATAATTCCTTTTATTACGGGACCGATTCCACTTATACTCTTTCATTAAACCTCTGTTTAATAAAAAGACCTGAAGCAATGTTGGGCCATAATACTTTAGACATGTTGAGGTGGGTCTTGAAAGTATTAGGTAGGTTCATCGGGCCGACCCATTAGAGTGAATATTATCTTTATTTTGGGGCCTATGAAGTATTGAAATGTGACGATGGGCGATTACTTAGATAAGTATGGTTCCACTGGGTTTTAATGGGGTGTAGATTGGGGATAGAACTTTGATCGTAATCTCTCGCATTGCATTTAATGAGGATTGGACGAGGCTTTGTAAATTAAAGGAGGTGGGCCCGGGAAGTCGATTCATACTGAGGACAAACCAGGACTTTGGGGATATAAAGCAAGGATGACACACGGTGAAAGGTAACTAATTAATTATTACTCTCAAGTCACTAGATATTTATTCCTCCATTGTTAACCTTGTGATGTCTGCCTTCGACTCTCACACCGGAGCTATCCCCCGACGGTCCAAGCCGTCGAGCTTTTAGTGTTGTTTGTGTGTTTATGCGAGGATGATGGCGTCTTACGTGATTGGGGACGTTGGGGAAGATCTGGCGTTGACATATATATATATATATATATATATATATAAGCGATAATTTCCATATATTTTATTGTATATACATAACTTATATTTGATTTCGAGTAAAGAAAAATTAGAAGTTGTTCATGGGTCATTCAACTATTTTTAGTGCTGGTTAGTTGGATGAAGAGTAGATTGAATCTGGAGTAGGATTTAAACAATTGACCTTAGCACCGAGAAAAAAGTTCTCGAGGGACGAAATTTCTACTTAAGGACGACATCTGATCTGCACTTCTCTGCATATAATTTGCTTCTACATCGATAAATTTTATTTCTGCCCTTCTTTATTTTATATTTGAATCTTATATTTTATTCGTAATTTTTCCAACAACATCTTCTCAACTCAACTACTGTCTTTTATCCCAAACTACTTGGGATAGGCTTCAATGAGACAACGAAAAAGTAGGGGAGGAAATTCATGTTTTAACAAAGACAATTAAGTCATTAATTGAATACGCGGATCAAATACGCGGTCATAAATAATTGAAGCGGCGAGCACGCATTTTGAGGAATCCGGCTCGCCCCCATCTCTCAACTACCTTAGCAACTCCGCCTTGCTTACCAGAGCTTCAACAACTACACATAAGAAATTTACATCCATGCATGAGACATATATATATATATATATATATATATATATATATATATATGTGTGTGAAAGACAGTAAGTGTCATCACCTTTAACAAGACCTAGAATATCGAGGGTTAAGGCTCGAATTGGAGGGCAACCGGGGGACTCCACCACACTTGTCCGTGGCATTTTCCCCTCTGCGTAGTTTATAAATTAAGCAAAACGATGTCCTGCAAAATTTAGCCGGCGACAACTGAGGCTGAGGAGTAGACCGGGCAAACGGTCGGGCCGGGCCAACGGCTGGCTAGGCTAAAATGGCTCGGGTTTTAACAGACTGAAATTGTAAATTCTGTGGTCTGGGCTGGCCCGCAGGCTTTTCTTTTTTTTTTTTTTTTTTTTTTTTTTACAAAATCAGATCCATCGGACTGTAGTCCAGTCGTAGACACGATTAGTGCCTTAGCCAAAAAACACAGATCGAAACTAAACAGGCGAGCCAAACAACCAAACAGAGCCATGCAGAAATACAATTCTTGTGCTCAACTTAGTACTATATTTGTGTCTTATATTTGGGAATATATATATAGTGTGAACTGAATATAAGCCAACCATGCAGTCATTTAATATTAATATTAATCAAAAAAATTAAAGCATACCAATATATGTTAGTTGAAGGTCCAATCAAATTGGTTCCTTAGCATGCATGGCGGGTTATTTGGTCAATTACTTAAGAACATGGAAAACAGTCCTGGAATTTATACATTATATAAAAGAACTTCTAGACCAGCATTACACTAGATGCAATTGGTTCAATTAAATTTGTTTCTTAAGAATTAAGAATAATAATATATACAAAATTATTCAAACAGTCCTGGAATTAATACATATATATATATAAAAGAACTTCTAGACCAGCTAGTTCGCTCTTATTTTGATACATTATTCTATAAATTAGTTAATTTTTATAAGAGTTCTTTGTAAATAAACGGGGTGGGTGAAATGAAACTTGACAATAACAAAGTCAAATTAATTTAATTAACCATATTCTTGTTTGGAGGATCAGTTTGGGCTTTATTTTTAAAAATAGTAAAATTTGAATAAAAGAAAATAAATAATATATTGAAGATTGCATTAAAAACAAATAGTTATTGTAGCTCAATTGGTTTGAACTTTTAGTTATTTACAAACCTTATATTCCAACAAAAGCCACTAAACCAACTACATATCATGTTAAAATTTATGTAATACTAATATTTAAACCAGCTAACATCGTTTCTATGCATGTGAAAATGAGATAATACACTTTTTGGTCACTGTACTAGGAATTGTAATAATAATAATAAGTGTAACAAAATGAATATTATATAACAAATAAAACTAAAAATAAGTAAATCTATCTATATAATTCTACTACTCCGTAATTAAAATTATTTATAAGTTAAAATAAGATATAAAAGACGGTTAAAACAAAAGATAAAAGAGTTTTTACATTTAATCAAATTTATATATTTTAAAATAGATTAAAATTATTTTATAAGAAATAAAAAATATTATTACTTCTCAAAAATTATTTAAAAATTAAAAAATAAATCACAGTCAAATTGTTGAATAGTAAAAATGCCCATAAAAGACGATCCACACCACACTCTCTCTCTCTCTCTCTCAAAAAAGACAAATTATATATTTAGAGAAAAGTAGTAGTAGTAGGCTAGTAGCTACAAACATTAAGGAGTGCTAAATGGCAATGGCAAATCTACAAGAAAAAAACACCGCCACGGCAGGCGTTGAGCCAAATACTGGGTTCTGCCCCCAAACAAAAACTTTCCACAGCCTAAGACCACCAGTCCCACTCCCTCCTCCCTCCCAACCTCTCTCCCAACCTCTCTCCATCATCCAATACGCTCTCTCTCTCCTCCAATCCTCCGCCACCTTCTCACCCCAAACTACCACTTTTCTCATCGACGCCGCCACCGGCCACCGCCTCTCGTACTCCCAATTCCTCCACCAATCCCAGTCCCTCGCGTCTTCTCTCCTATCTAACTTCCCTTCTCTCTCCACCTCCAACAACATAAACCAAAACGTGGCGCTCATTCTCTCTCCTCCCTCTCTCCACGTCCCCGTCCCCGTCCTCTACTTCTCTCTCCTCTCTCTCAACCTCACCATCTCTCCCGCCAACCCCCTCTCCACTCCCTCTGAGTTGACTCACCTCGTCCAACTCACTCACCCCCTCATCGCCTTCGCTACTTCCTCCGCCGCCAAACACCTCCCCTCACTCCCTCTCGGCACCATCCTAATTGACTCGCCTCAATTCCTCTCCATGTTAAACTCCAAAACCTCAATTCCATGCCCAGTTCACGTCACTCAGTCCGATTCCGCCGCGATTCTCTTCTCATCCGGCACGACCGGCCGAGTCAAGGGAGTCGAGTTGACTCACCGAAACCTGATTGCCGTGATCGCCGGATTTTACCATAACAGAAGCTTAAATGCTGATAATGAATCGCCGGCGGTGTCCTTATTTTTTCTGCCGTTTCACGTTTTTGGGTTTTTCATGCTGATTAGGGCTTTTGCGCTTGGAGAGAGTTTAGTTCTGATGGAAAGATTTGATTTCGAGAAGATGTTAGAGGCGGTGGAGAAGTACAGGGTTAAATACATGCCGGTCTCTCCGCCGCTCGTGGTGGCGATGACCAAGTCCGATTTGGTGGCAAAGTATAATCTCAGCTCGCTTCAGCTGCTCGGTAGCGGTGGGGCTGCGCTGGGAAAGGAAGCTTCGGAGAGGTTCACGGCCAGGTTCCCCAATGTGGAGATAGTGCAGGTATGGTGATGACACACACGTCGCTGAACCGCGCGTGGAGTGATCTTAGAGAACGTAAGTTGTTGTGATATAGTAGTATTTGTTAATTGTGGTCTTAGTTTGCTTAAATTATTGGTGCGATATAAATTGCCTGGATTTTGACTTTTGGGAGTGAACCAGTCAGTAGCCATTTTGAGTCCGGATTACCCGTTCCAACCGATGTCTATCTGTTTTTCCAATAAAGAGAATGAGACTGTGTCGTGTGCCAATATGGTTTGGTTAGTCTATTTATCAACAATAAATGATATGAAGGAAATAAATAGAAAATCATAATGGTTAGGTTAGTCTAACTTTTTCTTTTATACAACTGTCCAAAACCTTAATGATATATATATATATATATATATATATATATATATATATATATATTTTAAATCCTAATTATTAAGGAAACATAATTTCTTCGTTTTTTTTCTCTTCATTTTCCCCATGCATTAGTTACATAAAACATAAATGTTTAACCCATTAAGTGTGCTAACATTTGTAGAAAAAAAGTTTAATAATTTAGTAAGACTCATTTTCAAGACGATATTTGAGTATAGAGTCCTTCTAGGCGGACCGGCGTTTTCCGACTGGGTAGTGACCGGTTGAAATTTTTTTTTTTTTTTTTTTGTTCAAAATAATTAATGTAATTTATTAAATGAAATTTTTACAACAATCGCATTGATTTAGGTGTCGTTTGGATCGCGAAAAAAGCGAGGTTATACTGACTTTATAACCCCATTTTGTTACGTGTAACCAAAAAGACACCTAAATCACTGCATTTTGTAAAAATTTCAGTTCTAATAAATTACATTAATTATTTTGTAATCAAAAGCAAAAAAAAAAAAAAATCCGGCCGGTCACTACCCCGGTCGAAAAACGCGGGTCCGCCTAGAATTTTTCTTGATGAGTATAATGTTATGTTCTTTTATATTTTTTATTCGTATACAAAAGATAATTACCACACAATAAAAAAAGTATATAAAGAAAAAAACAATTCTACATTTAAATTACTAATTTATCTTTATATTAAATTTTGTTGTATTTGTAATAAGTAGATGGTATAGTAGATGTTATAAGAAAAAAGAAAACTATGAGAGGAAAGAAAAAAAAGTTGACAAGTTTTATGTCATTCCCCCCTGCTTATTAAAAACTCGAAAACAAGATAGTTTAACAAAAATTAAAAATATTTATTAAAATACTAAAACAAGAGATTTTGACAAAAAAAATCAAATCTTCTGTCACTCTCTTTTCTTTCTCGTCTATTTTAAAATTTAGAAAAAGAATGTAAAATTTATATAGTAATTTTACCATGAAACAATATAGTTTCATAGTGAAATGATTAATAATTTTGAATAAAAAAAGAGTTGCACAGCGTGTGTCAATATTATATATATATATATATATATGTGTGTGTGTGTGTATGTATTTCTTCCTATAATATACTCCTTCCGTCCCATAGAGACAGACCTAGTTTGATTTTTTTGGTCAAATTGATTAATTTTAGAATTAATAATTTTGCAAATTTATTTATATTTTTTAACTTCCAAAAATTGAATTGTGTAGTAAATTTCTTATGGTTGTAATATCTTTACCTAGATTTAAAAGAAAATGGGATAAATTTTTATTCTAAAATTGGTCAATTTAATTTTAAAATTCAAACTAAGCATGTCTTTGGGGGACGGAGGGAGTAGTATGTAAGATTTGCATACTTTAGTCTAATAAAACGTAATCAGAAAAGAGGGAAATAAAAGCAATATTAGCAATTCAAGCCTGTAATTGAATAGGTTGCTTGATTGATGAGATCCGCTGCATCTTTTTTGGATTGATGCGTAATTGAATATTTGCTAATTGAAGTTTCCTTTTATTTGTTGACAAAAAAATTATCTAAAAATGCCACATGATATGATAGATGAGACATTGTTTGGGACAGGTGATCCGGACTCGGTTAATTTATTACTTTAGCTACATAATAATTTATGCCGTATATTCTGAAATGCACAAAATTAATACGGACCTTTAAGGAATCAATTGTATTAGAATATTTTAAGCAATTAATAAAATATTTATATAGATTGTGCTCAGTTTCTTTATAAAATACGATCCTGTAGATCGAAAAGTCATTAAAGAATAAAAGAGGCTAATTATAATTATGTTTATGTGGTGGCTTAGGGATATGGTATGACTGAGACTGGACTGGAATGGTTGGGCCAGATGAAGCTAAAAGGTATGGATCTGGCGGTCGTCTAGCTGCAAACATGGAAGCCAAGATAGTTGATCCTGGAACTGGTGAGGCCTTACCGCCCGGACAGCAAGGGGACCTAATATCATGAAAGGTGATGCATTTACTGCTATATATAATTCCCCATAATTGGTCTTCACATGAATGGCATTATGATTATACTTATAAGGAAGATGGATGGATGGATGGTTGGTTACAGGTTATGTTGGAGATAATGATGCAACTGCGGCGACCTTGAATTCAGAGGGTTGGTTAAAGACTGGTGACCTCTGTTATTTTGACTCGGATGGTTTCCTGTACATTGTTGATAGGTTAAAGGAATTGATAAAGTATAAGGCCTACCAGGTGATACTGTCTCTAAGCATTACATGGTTTTAACATGTGGCTGCAGCTGTCATTATTTGGTCCTGATCTAATAAATTTGGATTAAACTGCAGGTTCCTCCAGCCGAGTTAGAACATATACTTCACTCGATTCCTGGTATTGCTGATGCAGCAGTGATTCCGTATGCCATCTCATGATTTCATTATATAAAAACTATATATCCTAGTAGACATTGTATGAATGTTGCAATCCATCTGAATCTAATAGTCGGTGACAACAACTCTTTTAAGTAAATAAATATTATGGCCGTCATATGGGGTACGGAATTTAGTATGTAGGTTTGAGCTATAACATTATATCATGTACAGCTCTAATTATGTTTGCTTCATCTGAAACAGATATCCCGACGAAGAAGCAGGGCAGATTCCCATGGCCTATGTAGTGAGAAGTCCTGGGAGCCATATAACTGAGGCTCAAATTAAGGATTACGTTGCTAAGCAGGCATGTTTACACTTGAGAATACACAAATAATACATGTTTTATTCAGTGTGAAATGTGGTTAAAATGAAAAATGCTTACTTCCACAACACCATATTGCATGAAATTCACTCTGTTTTTTTTAGTAAATACTCTATTTTATTAGCATTAATTGCAGGTGTCGCCATACAAGAAAATTTGACGTGTTGCATTTATCAATTCTATTCCAAAATCTCAAGCTGGAAAGATATTAAGAAGGGAGCTGGTCAATCATGCTGCTTCAGCAAGATTATGATTCAAGGAATAATTCCTTTAATCAGTAGTATTATATATTTGCTTTTTGGCCATTTCTCATTTGTCACAGGCAGCAGCGTTAAGATATTGGGTCATATTGCTCTAGGTTACACCAAGTTTTGGTCAACTTGCCCATAATTTTTTTATTTTAAAAAAAAATAGTTTATGTTATTACATATTTATATATATATACGCGTATTTGTGATAAAATTTAAATTATTATATTTTAGTTCAGTAATTTTACAATGATTAACTCGTAACAGATTACTCCACTCATTACTTATTATTAGTTTTTTTTTCTATCTCTATTTTCTCTCTTATTTTTTATCATTCATGTTTTAAAAAATTAATTAAAAAAAAGTAAATTTTTTTCTTAATTTCACACACAGGGTGTGCCACATAGAGTAGAGTAGTATCTTTAATACTCTTATTTTTATTTTTTTCCGGACTAAAAGTAAATGATAAATATGTTATTTATTGAGGTCCACTAGTATAAATAATAATAAAAAATTGTGGGGATAAATATGTTATTTTTGTCTACTTTACTTTGTTTGATGTTAGAAATAATAGTAACAAATTGTATTTATAATGTTACTTTATAATCTTAAAATTGTATTGTGCTTCTTATTTTAAAATAGAAAAAATATATTAGTATAAATTTTCAAACTGATTAGTGTCCAGAAACGTAAAGAAATAAGCAATAAATTGAAACAAACAAAATTTTGTTCACACCCGAGTGTTGAATTTAGTATTAGAGTCGTTACGTTGGGAGAGATTAGTAGAATTGAAGTTGTATCTTTAATTTTGATTTGAGTTTTTTCACAAAGGAAAGAAAGCAAATGAAGAAAAACCCTCTTTGTAAGAGAATAATATAAAGGAAAGGAAATGGATGGGTTAGTTAAAATAAAAATATTTATAACATTTTATAAAAATACATTTTTTTCAATTAATTAATTTTAAAGTAATATGTTGCCATAAAATAAAATCAAAGAATAAGACAAAATATTAGTAATTATATACTCTTTTCCTTTCAAAATTAAATATACAATTTGATAAATAAAGAATAAGACATAATGTTAGTAGCATTTAGAGATGCCTTAATTATATACTCTTTCCGTTTTAAAATTAAAGATATAATTTAATTTTTAAAATTAATCAATGATATATTAAAATTTTAAATTTGTATGATTCATAAAAATTTTAAATAAAATAAATTTCATAGTTAATAGTTTTTGTTATATATATACTTTTCTTATATAATTATAATTATAATAATTAAATAAAATAAATTCGTATAATAATTATATCTTTATTAATTTTACATCTATGCACGCGTCCTCCATTTTTAGTACTCCCTCCGTCCTCCGTTCAATGATAAAAATCTTGGTATACTTTTTACGCATATTAAAAAAATGAAATGACAAAATTATCTATAATAATGTCATTAAATAATAAATATAGAGAGAGAATTAAAATAAAAAATATATAAGATATTTAATATTACAGATATAATAGAAAAATATATATAAAAATTTGAATATTAAAAAATAATAAATATTTAACATGAAAATACCAAAAATAATAGTTCTAATAAAAAATTTTATCATGGTCACCGGAGGGAGTCTTTATTTCTCAATGTCGTTTTTTCCAGAAGAATGAGTGACTGACGACTCCCTCTTCATTCTCTCTCTCAGCCCAACCTCGTTTCAATGCCTGCCGGCTGCCGCCCTTGGACTTTCCCCCAACTTTAACTTTACTTTACCCCTTCACTCCCTCACTCCCTCACTCCCTCACACGCATAAAAAGTATTCAGTCGGTTTTAATGGCGGTCACCAGCATAAAACCACCACCACCAGAATCAGAATCATCCATCCCACTCATAATCCAACCACCAAACGATCAGGATGAGACTACTGCTAGTAGTAGTGTAGTTGTAATGGATGAATCAATACACAAATTGCAAGTATTTCTCACTTTCTTGGGCTTCTCTCAGAACTATTCTGCTTTCTCCACCTTTCTATCCTTCCTTGCTTTCTCTCTCCTCGCACTAATTGCACCTTTTCTCATTACTCTCTACTCCTTCTGCTCCGACTGTAAAAAGTATCAGATTAGAGTATTTGAGCTTGAAATTCTCATATCTCAGTCAATTGCAGCCGCCATTTCACTCCTCTGCATCTCTCACAATCTTCGTAAGTACGGCGTCAGGAATCTCCTCTTCGTCAACGATCATTTCCACCCCCATTTGATTCCCCATTACATTCAAAAGATTCATGTAAGCAATCAAAATCTTTCAACTAGGCAAATTAACTTATTTTGGGTTTGGAAGTAAGTAAATTTATTTCTTATTATGTACTAGTATTGGTTTACAATTATGTCATCTATGCTTTTGCTTTTGATAACATTACCAGCATATGTAAAATGGTGGTGGTAATGGCTCCAACTTATGTTTTTGTAAAATTTCAGTTACACGTCTTCTATTTTGAACCTGGAAACAAAGAGAAAAAGGAAGATGAAAATGAAAGGGAGAAAGAACCTTGTAGACGAACACAAATGCATTTTCACCTACTTTTAGAATACTTATAAGGTGAAAATCACGTGTAGTGGACCTTTGACAAAGTTCTTGTCTTGAGTTCCAAACGTAGGCGAATGCCACTTAATTATTTTCCCCAATTTTCTACATGGATATCTAGATGTCTGCTTAAACAAATTAGATTCATAAGAAGATGGTCGTCCGTATTTACAAATGCTTATGGCAACATCAATCTAGATTTTGTAATTAAAAATAGTTGAAAGATTTGTAGTGTATCTGGCATCTACCATCTCGTTCTGTTTGTATGACTAATTAACATTTGGAGCTGAAATATGCAGAAACAATCTTGCTGTAAAGTCCACAATTTTTCCATTCGGTTTAGCAAACTGAAAGTTATCTCTAGTTTTCCATCATATTTTTATCATCTCACCACACTACTAAACTAACAACTTATTATTTTTAGGAGTAAACGTAGAACAAAATTAAGTTCTTAATACTCGCAAATTTTGTGAATAATACTCTTTTTGTGAAACGGAGGGAGAAATAGGTTTGATGATATTGTGGTACCATGCATCTTTTTCTGTTACTTCTTTATTGGGTTTGTGTTTTGTTGGTTAACCTGCGAATAGTGTTCAGCATGAATATGTTTTACTCTTTCACCCCCCTGAATTCTATACATTCAGTTACTCATATTTTTTTGACTTTGGCATCCTGATTCTTCAGGTTTTTTACCGCACCCTGGCTACATGGATTTTAGTCTGCTTCGTATTGAAAACTGCTCGTGAAGTCACTCGTATAGTCTATCTACATCATGATTCATGGTGGCAATCTGTTGGTATGCTGTTAGCTTCACTTGTGTGTTGGACTTACTCCACTACGCTGTTTCTATCAGGCACTGCTTTGTTTAGTTTGGTAGGAAATTTTCAAGTGATACACTTTGAGAATTATGGGAAGCTTTTAGAAAGGGATTTGGATGTTTCAGTTTATATTGAGGAGCACATGCGTCTAACCTATTATTTGTCCAAAATAAGCCACAGGTTCAGGATATTTGCTCTTCTCGAGTTTTTGGTTGTGACAGCTAGTCAATTTGAGGCTCTCTTGCAGACAACAGGAAACAAAGGAATCATCAACTTCATTAATGCTGGTGACTTTGCTGTAAGTGTGTATATAAACATCTGTTTAGTTGATGTAGTAGAACATTCAAACTTTGGGTCTTATTTTCCTCCCTTTACAACAATGGCAGGTCCTTTCTATTGTTCAACTTGTCGGAATAGTTCTTTGTCTAAATGCGGCTGCAAAGATTTCACATAGAGCTCAAAGCCTTGGATCTGTTGCTAGTAGATGGCATGCAGTAACTACATGTAATTTTAATGATGCTTCTCAGTCAGGAATCTCAACAAATGGAGGAAATTTTGAGTCTGCCATTCCAGTGGGCACCATATCAAAAAATTACTCAGACAGTGATTTAGAGTCTAGCAACTACGTGCCCCTGTCCACGAATATGCAACCCACTTCTCGTATGTCATCATTCCATAAGAGACAAGCCTTCGGTACGCGCACCTTTAACTTTCAATAGCATTAATTTTTGGTCCTCGTGATTATTCATCTTCTCGCACTTAAACCTTTCTCATAATCCATGTAGTGCAGAGATATCTTTTGTTTCTTGTATAGAATTTTCGTTATATAGGCAATGTTAACATTCTCATAATCTTGACCTAGTGCATCTGATCATATGTGCAACTACAAACTGCGCTAGTAACGGTTTGGTATTAGCTATGTATGTGCATTCTGTTTTTTCCATTCTGCTTTTAAGCCATAACTTCATGAATGGTGGAGACATGAATCTTGTCGCTGTATAACCTTTCGTAATGTTGTCTTCCCCACATTATTGCAGCTTTGTTAAACTGATTGTATCACTACCTTTGAATGGTCCAGTCATCTGACTTTTATCATTTAGTCAAAGTGCCTAATGGATTAGATCCTAAAAGGGTTCTCAAGTGCTTTTTCTGGTGAAAGGGTGTATCAAAATTGAGAGTAAATTACAAGAAACCTATCTCATCTTTTAGCTGCATGTTAAATAATAATTCATGTTATTATGTGGTTGCAGCCTAAGATGCCATCTCTCAATCTATTTTACTTGCTTCATGTCGAAAGTGGATACCAACACAGATCACTCAATCTAATACTTATATTAAATCTTGGATTTTGCAGTTACATACATGCAGTCCAACACAGGTGGATTTACAATTTTTGGATGGATAGTTGATCGTCATCTAATTAACACAATATTCTTCACTGAGATGTCGCTGGTATTCTTTGTACTTGGGAAGACTATAAACATCACTCTCAGATAACACGTACAATACTTGTACAAACCTCTCAAGAAATTTGACTGGCCCAGAATCATGTTTCATTGAGAGCTTCCGTCACCAGTACATCATCATGATTCATGAGGTAGCCACGCTTATAATATAGCCTTAATATTATTGGTAGGATTAGACTTATCAAACAAACTTAATATTAGGATTTGAGAAGACATTGAAAAATTATTTATGGTATGATCCGGTTATTTGTACTTGAGAATTTTGATTTTGTGAAGTAGTATAATAACATAATGGTCATGTTAAGCTATTACCTGATTTTGCTGTTTTGAGTTTATAAGTGCATCTTCTAATGAACGCCTGCACAAAATTCCATCATGAGAAACAAGATTTAGAAGAGTAAATTGTTCTTCTTTGGAATTTTGATACTGAAATAGCAATTAACTCAAAAATTAATAAATTATTCTTAGAAAATTTGACACCTTGTTGTGAAGCAGTCATCTTCAACGTACACCATGGAAGCTTGTTATTAAAATCACTTTGTTTTTTGGGTTTTGCTTTTTGCTGCAATGCAAAACTAATGTGCTACGTGTCATTAAACGGGACACTCATTGTATACCCTTAAAATTAGGATAATAAATTTGACAACACAATTTCATTTTATATTATTAGTAATACTAAGATGTGTAACAAAAGTTTTGACAATTGAGACCCTTTTCTTCTTTCTTTTTTTTGGCAAGGAAGGAGTACTAAAAGCAGAAGTGGGTATAAATATACGGAATTGAAATTTGCACAAGCTTGTTAATTATGACCCTTGTTCTTCATTCAAAGAAGGAAAAAAATATATTCAAAAATGGCGGGCATGGAGACTAATGGTTACAATGTGCCGACGGCGAAAAAGATTGGTGCAGTTTATGATGTACCGGAGGGGGTGGACATTAGGGGAAGATACGATGCAGAGTTTGCTAAGATTCTTAATTACTAAAGATGCTTTGCAATTTGTTGCTGGATTGCAAAGGGAGTTTAGGAGCCATATCAAGTATGCAATGGAGTGCCGGAAGGAGTCAAAGATGAGGTATAACAACGGTGGCCTTCCGGGGTTTGATCCGGCAACATGCCCCCATGCATATATATTCATACTAATCACTCGTGTAACTTGAATAATCAATTTCCTTCAGCTAGTATAACATGTCAGAAATACAAAAAAACAATGTGGGCCCACAGCGTGCTGGAGAGGAAAGTGATGGTAGGCCCACAGCAATCTGTAGCTCAGCCACATATCGATTGATAAGATAATATGAATATCCTTGGTAACTTACAATGCCACCGCGTATTTATAAATCAGATTTATAAAAAATAATATCGCTGCTCCTCCAAAATTACGTCGTTTTGATAAAAGAGTCTTTATTTAAAGTGAGTCTTTATTTAAGGAGAGTCTTTCTTGATCCATTTCTCCGTATATATATATATATATATATATCTTTTTAATAGTTACCCCTTCTGTTTTAAAATTAGAAATATATTTTGACTTTTTAGAGTTAATTTGCGAAATCCTAAATTGATATAAATTTATTTAGTTTTAGTACAAACAAATATAACACTGTAAACTAACTATAAAATACTACTCCCTCCATTCCTATATGTAGGTCGTTTTAGACTTTTTTTTGTTATTTCTAATTATTTGTCGTTTGTTGTTATCTAGGAGAATTGATCATTATTTTTCTTCAATTGCCACTTATTACTCTACCTAATTTTTTGATCCATATTTATGAGATAAGTAAGGTGAAGGGTATTATAGACAATTGATAATATAGTTAATGTTTTTCAATCATTTTCTTAATTCTTGTGCACATGTCTAAAACGACCTATATTAAGGAACGGATGAAGTACTCATTATCATCTTTGTAGTTTTCAAAACTTGAACAAAATTATACTACCTCCGTCCCATAGTTATAGGCTGATTTTCCATTTTAAGATGTCCCAATATATAGGCTACTTACTATTTATAAAATTTAGTTGGTTCATTGTTTTATTTTTATGCCCTTATAATAAATATTCAACCATTACTCTTTTTTTGAAGAAACAACATTCAATGTCATTATTTTTATCACCACATTTAATGTTGTTGTATTCTCTTTGGTTAAAGTTTTTGGATTTTAAATTTTTAATGGTTAGTACACGTCAATCAATGAAATTGAGAGTTCCAGTGTGATAAGTAAGGAGTAATTAACTTGTTCATTAATTCCATATTAAGGGGTATATGTGAAAAATTTATGTTAAAAATTGTTACTTAACTGATTTTTTTAAACTATGTGCCAAAAGAAATCAACCTATAACTATGAGACGGAGGGAGTATTAATTTTGAGTTTTAAATTTTTATATTTTAACTTTAAAAAGTCAAAATGTATCTCTCATTTTTTAAACGGAGGTAATAATAGACCATCAAAAAACCCTTAATATTTATGGATTTTGAACTGAAGCTCCTTCTTCTTCTTTTTGTTGGTTTTTCTTTTACCCCACCTTTCTTTCAATCTTTTGTAGTGTTTGGTAACCATGCCACTAACAAATTATGGGCCACCGATTTCGATCTTCCAATTACAAGACGTATAAATGTGGCCCAAAAGTAAATGTTGGGCCTGATTCCTTTTTTCCATCACGTATATATAGTCCAGTTAGATGCAGACTACTATGGTACTGTTGCTACGTGAGTTCATCTAAAACAATATGCCAGTTTTTGAGATGGTCACATAAAGTGGGGGGTGGGGGGTGGGGGTGGGGGTGGGGGGTGGGGGGGGGGGGGATATTTTATTACTCACTCCAACAAAATGAGTCTTAGCTGACTATTATTCTTGTTAATTTGTGAAATTTTAAAATTCAAATTGTGATGTAAAATGTATTTTAATTTAAATAATAATAATTTTTATTTTGCACATTTTTTTAAATTATTTTTTTTTCTTAGTAATTTTTTTCAAGTACTTTGCAATATCAGTTATTATATTCATCAAAATCAAATATATTCACATCTATTTTGACTTTGAGACTTCAAAAAATGACTAGAAAAAATGAATTATTTTTGTGAGAAACGTAGGAAGTATTATTCAGTTTGAAATTGCATTATATTTCTATTCTATTTTGGTGAAATTTTATGAGCATGCTGCACGCCTCCCAAAAAAATGAGTCCATCTCTTGTTTTTTGGTAAACAAGGTTTTTTTAATGGGTGATTTACATTTTCTATTATATTTTAAAAAGAAATTACAACAGCACTCATATAATAATTATATAACTAATACACTTTCATATTTATTTACATATTCTAGTGTAAGTAGGATTCCTTAGTTTAGAAATTATAATTCAATTAGAATTCCTTAATTTATGGATTAGTTATACCCATGAATTCTTCTCTCTCTTCTCATCTATAACATCTATAACAACTGCAGAGTTATATATATATATATATATATATATATATATATATATATATATAACCAAACCATAGCCACCGTCGTCACTTTCACGTCTGGCCCAATTGAGCCATCCTTTGGAAAACTAGGGGCAATGGTCGTGATTCTTTGGGAGTTCACTTGGGAGAACTAGGAAGACAACAACATGGCTCAGCCTTTCCGACGAGAGCAATGGCTGATTTGCATCTAGTATACTTAGTAACACCCATTAATATTGATGTTGAGCCAGATTGGGAATTGTATTACGAAAGATTTATGGAGTTGTCTCCCTCGATCAGGTAAAATTCCTTTCTTACTCATTGTTAGGGTTCAATGTCCAAATAGGAAAATAAACAATGTCGGTGATAATTATTGCATGCTACTTCGAAATCATTACATGCGGAACTTTAGTGTATCCTTCTAATACATTCAATTGGTTACTGTCATATGCTACCTATAAATGGCCTTTTTTAAATTGTAAGTATTCACCTACAATATCACTCTTACAGGCAAAAAAGAACCAAACCTTCATATCTAGGTAACCAAACTGTCATATCAAAGTAACCAATCAACTTCCTCACTTTAAATTTTTTCTTAATACAATTGGTTACCAAACTTTCAGATCAAGGTAACCAAAACTTCGTACCAAGGTAACAAAACCTTCATAACAAAGTAACTAATTCACATCCACACCTTTAGTTTTTTCATAGTGCAGTTGGTAACCAAACCTTCAGACCATGGTAACCAATTCAATTTTATCAAGTTACCAATTTCGTTTGAATGTGATGCAGTTGGTAACCAACCATTCATTCAAAGGTAACCATTTTATTATTTATGAGTAACAAAGTATTTATAAAAAAATTTCAGAACATTAATAGTTACATTTATTTATTTTTAAATTTTTTGTAGAGCGAATCTTCTTCTTATTCTCATTGGCGTTTTGGACAACGAAAATTCGCGGCGGTGTAGCGACGGACTATTATTTCAAGTTTATGTGAGGGAGATGAAGATTTGAATTTGAGTATTTAAATTTGAATTATTATTTTGAATTTGAATTTATTTTTGTTGTTAGATCCAAATATTTGAATTTGAATTATAGTAGTTATTTGTCCTTGATTTTAGGTTTCCTTATTAATGTGAATTGTACTTTTTTTATAATAATTATCTTCTTTTTGTAATTATTTGGTTGATGCACTTTTCTAGTAATTACTTTCTATTTGTTGTATACTTATGTAAAGGACCCTTTTTTAATCGCAGTTTGATCTAATTCTTTAAAGGGGAGCATTAATTCTATATGTATTTTTGATATTTTTATATGATTTCTTGTCACATGAAGATAAGACCCACTGTATACTCATGTGAGAGAAAACCATGTAGAAATATCAAAAATACATTTCCCTTCTTTCAATTATATTTCTGTAATAATAATTATAGTTGTTAAAGTTTAATACTAATTTTGTTTTATGAAAAGAGTCGCATTTAAGTCTTTTCTCGTAATCTATTTGTGACCCTAAATTAATATTTAATTTTATTTGATTGCAATAGCTAACAATGTAAACTACTTAAACAAAGGTATTATTAAATATAAAATTGTTATTTAGGGAATTAAACAAACTCATCACAATTTAAATTTTAAATTTTTACTAATTAACTAGACTATTTTTGTAAAAAAGAGAGATTCGGAAACAAAGCAACAAAAAAGTAGTATTTGATTATTTTATACCGAAATAGTATAAAAGATGCAACTGTGAGAAAATATAATAATACTATAAACATGATTCATGATATTTGAGTCTTGAATGCAAAAGTGGAGTGTTTGAGTGTGTTAAATTAGCAAAAATAAATAATAATCAAATAATTATAATAATAATAATAATATCATAATAATTAGCAAAAATAAATAATAATAATAATAATAATAATTTAACCCAAAGCAAAAATTAGCAACTGCTATGTACTAAATCAAATCACACCCATGACATCACAGTCAAGCCATTTATCATATCCTCTTAACAAACTCACCTCCCAAGGCAAAAGCCCAAACTTCAAGAATGCTCAGGAAAATAAGTGTCCCAATTTTATCATATCTGACGCGCATAAGGCCATTTACTACACACCATCTTGTTAATACTCTCCATGCCTATCCACTGCTAGCTCATCCCTCCTTGGTCCTTTCCCTTTATATATTTTTGCCCACCCCTTGTTCACATTACGTATCTTTTTTCATTCAAAGAAGAAAAAAATATATTCAAAAATGGCGGGCATGGAGACTAATGGTTACAATGTGCCGACGGCCAAAAAGATTGGTGCAGTTTATGATGTACCGGAGGGGGTGGACATTAGGGGAAGATACGATGCAGAGTTTGCTAAGATTCTTACTAAAGATGCTTTGCAATTTGTTGCTGGATTGCAAAGGGAGTTTAGGAGCCATATCAAGTATGCAATGGAGTGCCGGAAGGAGTCAAAGATGAGGTATAACAACGGTGGCCTTCCGGGGTTTGATCCGGCAACTAGGTACGTGAGGGAAGGGGAGTGGGCGTGTGCACCGGTCCCACCGGCTGTTGCTGATCGGAGGGTGGAGATTACCGGTCCAGTTGAAAGGAAGATGATCATCAATGCACTTAACTCCGGAGCCAAGGTTTTCATGGTAATGTGTTGTGCTTTTACTTTATATTATGACAGCACGAGCCCCCATGCATATTCATACTATTCACTCGTGTAACTTGAATAATCAATTTCCTTCAGCTAGTGTAACTACTAGTATAACATATGTCAGAAATACAAAAAACAATTGGTACCTGATGAAACTGGGATATTCTTGTAATTATCTTCTAAACAGGAGAGAGGGAGAGGGAGGGAGGGAGGGAGGGAGGGAGGGAGGGGGGGGGGGGGGATGGTGAACTGATAAAGAACAGAAACTCTGTAAACCTAAGCCTTAGGATATATCCGATCAGCTAACAGGAGGACGAAAATTGACAGTCAAATAAACAGCAAATATATACTTTGTTCGGTTGTACCTCAAAATATTGTAATATGTTCTTGGTCCCAAGAAGAGAATGACCACTCAATTAATCAATGCATTAAATATTCCTGGTACACATGTACTAGACCATTTGCTTACTTTTTGTTCTGGGTAGTCTGCCCCCTTGTAACATCAGTCATCGGGAGATCATATCCTGCAATAAAAATTATAACACATAAAATCAGCACCTCAATTTTTAAGGAACATAGAACTTTGCCGATACATCAAAAAAATTAACTATTAAACATCTATGCAAAAATGATATAAATAATAATTTATCCACTTATGTGCTCTATATATTATACAACCTGTAATCCAATTAGAAAACAAATTGAAAATTTTATTAATCTTAATAGGCTGATTTTGAGGATGCACTCTCACCAAACTGGGAGAACCTTATGAGAGGGCAAGTTAATTTGAAGGATGCTGTTGATGGCACAATAAGCTTCCATGATCAGGCTAGGAACAGAGTTTACAAGATGAATGATCAGTCGGCTAAGCTTTTTGTCCGCCCAAGAGGCTGGCACCTACCAGAGGCCCACATCTTCATTGATGGAGAACCTGCAACTGGTTGCCTCGTGGACTTTGGCCTTTACTTCTACCATAACTATGCATCATTCCGCCAGAACCAAGGTGCAGGGTTTGGACCCTTCTTCTATCTTCCAAAGATGGAGAATTCAAGGTATGGAGTTATGGCTTATATACTATAAACTTTGAATGTGTTTGTGTGTTGATGGTACAAGTTGTGGACTCTTCACATATAAATTATATTTTGGCAGGGAAGCTAAAATATGGAATAGTGTGTTTGCGAGGGCAGAGAAAATGGCTGGAATAGAAAGGGGAAGCATCAGAGCTACTGTTCTAATCGAAACACTTCCGGCTGTTTTCCAAATGGATGAAATCCTTTATGAACTAAGGGATCACTCTGTTGGTTTGAACTGTGGTAGATGGGATTACATATTCAGCTACGTTAAGACTTTCCAGTCTCATCCAGATCGCCTGCTACCAGACAGAGTACTTGTTGGCATGACCCAGCACTTCATGAGAAGTTACTCTGATCTTCTTATCAGGACCTGTCACAGACGTGGTGTTCATGCTATGGGAGGCATGGTATGTAATTCTCCTGCATATTATGCATCCTTGGCTAAACCTTGATCAGCGTTATTAGTTATACATTTGGGATCAGAAAATTATTACAATTTACAACTACAATTCTTTTTTTGCAACCATGAATGTAAAAAAATTAAAATCAGTCCAAGATCAGAAGAAGACTAGCAATTAGTATAGCACAATTGTTTAAGACATAATATAAAATATAAAACTAGGGACCATATAAGATATGCTTGACATAATCAAACTATACACGGTCCAATTAGAAATGTGTTAACATAATTTCCGGATTCTTAACTTTTAAACAGGCGGCTCAAATTCCTATTCGGGATGATCCAAAGGCGAATGAAGCAGCATTGGAACTGGTGAGGAAGGATAAACTAAGGGAGGTAAGGGCAGGGCATGATGGAACCTGGGCAGCCCACCCTGGGCTGATCCCAGCCATCTTGGAAGTCTTCACCAACAACATGGGAAATTCCCCAAACCTAATCCAAACCATGAAGCGTGAAGATGCAGCAAACTTGACTGAAGAAGATCTTTTGCAGAGGCCTAGAGGAGTCCGAACCATGGAAGGCCTCCGACTCAATACTCGTGTTGGAATCCAATACGCAGCCGCATGGCTCACTGGTACCGGATCAGTTCCTCTATACAACCTCATGGAGGATGCGGCTACAGCTGAGATAAGCAGAGTTCAAAACTGGCAGTGGTTGAAATATTGCGCAGAGTTGGATGGAGATGAACTTGGGGTGAAGGTGACCACAGACCTCTTTGGGAGAGTGGTTGAAGAAGAGATGGCTAGGATTGAGAGAGAGGTTGGTCGTGAGAAGTTCATGAAGGGAATGTACGCAGAGGCCTGCAAGATTTTTACTCGGCAATGCACAGCCCCAACACTGGATGATTTTCTGACTTTAGATGCCTACAATCGTATTGTCATCCATCACCCTAAGTCATCATCTAAGCTCTGAGCAAATTATTATCTTTAAGAAATCTTCATAAATCAAGATCAAGTTCCAGAGATCTTGTTATATCAGAATTTCTTGTTGTAAGCTTTGTTTGTGTCCATTATGTGAGTACTCTTATTGCTACTACTAGTAAAATAATTGGTTCACTTTGTTATCGTAGCTATTTCTAATAAACTTGTAGCTTTGAATCTAATACAAATGGAAATTTAAGAACTTCATATGACTATGTTTAATTGCTGGTAGTCAGTCTCAGAGCACCTTATTTAAATACCAATAAAAATCAGCATATCAGTTTACTGCACGTATTTATGTATAAAAGATCCTCCCTTTTTTTCAAATTATTTTTTGGGAGGGGGTAAAATATGAATAAAAGATCATGAGACAATGAGTGAATAAGAGGCCAAACCACTAATGGAACAAGCTTCGAAAATAATAAAAGGTTTAGCAGATATTAACAGATAGAATAATAAGCACAATGTCATCCATTTGAACATTCTTCACAAAGAAAATTAAGCACGGTCGAGATGAGCTTATTTTGTGCATACTACGAAAGTAATATAGTAAAACAGATTTATATATTCCTACTACTCAAAGCAAATGCCTTCAAAAATAAAAATGTCTAATTAACAAGTGTTCATAGTTAGATAAAAACCTAAAAGTTAATTCTGCAGCAGCAGCGGCGGCATTCAACTGAACTGAAATAAAGAATACTAACATCACCACAACAATTAGATGATTACAAATCCACAAGCAGTCTGCAAAACAAGGCTAATAGCTTTTTGATGAACAAAACATAAAATATACGGAGTGCGACGATGAAAGATACTAATTACCGTATAATATATCCCCTTTTACCTAGATTTTGATTCTCTACTGTTAGTCTTCTGTCACGTTCCAATCACGTAAGACGTTTCGATTCTGCACAATAAACACAGTCAACACCAAAAGTTTGATGACTGAATCGTCGGGGATAGCTCAGACATGAGATTGTGAGAATCAGTACAGACCGTTATAAGGGTTAACGATGGAGGATAAAATATCAGTGCTAGAGAGATTAAAAAATATGTGTTGTATATATACGTATATTTTCTTGGATTTTCTTGCTATGATATAATAAAGACTAGGTTTCTTGTGTCACTGACCCTCCTGACCCTACCCACTGCAGGTATCTTTCCTGTTAATCCCATCCCCTCTGTCCATCGCTGACCGACTGTCCGACTGTCCAATCCTCATTAATGTGATGTAAAATCACTTATTATGGGACGGAGGTAGTATATAAAACTAACTACTACCTCCGTCCTATAATAAGTATTTTTTTAGCTTAAATCACATATACCAATACACAAGTTAAAATGACAAAAACACCCTTAATATATTTTCTTTTAAGTTGAAGAGTTAATCAGTGTCATTTAATTGTAGTGATGGTAAGATGCAATAAATACCATTGAATGTATAAGGGCATATATGAGAAAATATTGCAAAAATTATATTGGAGTTCTAATACATCACTTATTTTGAGAAAAAATATTAAGTCTAAAGAAGTATTTATTGTGGGACGGAGGTAGTATCGTGTAATATTATTATGGTGATTTAGTAATAGAACTAACTATCAGATACATATACACATCAATTTGGAGAAGGAAAAAAATATTTCACATGTAGTGACGTCGATGAATTAATTAATGAGGCGACTGTATTATTTATTTAATGTTCAGGTATAGATATTTTGGAAATTAATTTGTCTGGATATCATGATCATTTTAAAAAAAATTGAGGTTAATTTTGTCTAGAAATTTTGTTTTAGTCTTATTTTATACTCTCTCCGTCCCATAGTTATTGGCTGATTTTCTATTTTGAGATGTTTAAATATATAGGCTACTTACTATTTATAAAATTCAGTTGGTTCATTGTTTTACTTTTATGCCCTTGTAATAAATATTCAACCATTATTCTTTTTTTTTGAAAAAACAACATTCAATATCATTATTTTTAGCACCACATTTAATGTTGTTGTATTCTCTTTGGTTAAAGTTCTATTGTTATGGATTTTAATGGTCAGTACACGTCAATCAATGAAGTTGAGAGTTCCAGTGTAATAAATAAGGAGTAATTAACTTATTCATTAATTCCATATTAAGAGGTATATGTGGAAAATTTATGTTAAAATTAACATTTAAGCTGATTTCCTTAAACTACGTGCTAAAAGAAATCAACCTATAACTATGGGACGGAGGGAGTAATTCCTGAACTAATAATCTCAAGTTTAAATTTAAAAATAAACAAAATACTGAAATTAATAATTTTATCTCGAATGTTATCATTGCAAACAAAATAGTCCGAAGTTATCCTTACTCGTAGGACCTATGCCCTATAATTACAGGACATAATTGTAATCCCTTTTTCTCTGTCTTAATTCCTAATAGTATCAATTATTGTTATAAAATACTTCTATTTATAAATCTGTTAAAAAAGTAAATAAAATTAAATTATGAAATATATTTAATTTTAAAATGAATAACTTAAAAAATAGTACTCCGATCCATTATATTCACAAATGTGACATTAATAAAGAATAAATGTTCTTATTAAGTAATAGAGGTTATACTGAAGAAATGATAATACATTATATATACTCTGTTCAAACTGTTTTTAATTAACTTTTAAAAGCAAAGAAAAAGGAAAAGAAAATAAATGAATAAAAACATAAGTATGTGCTGAGTGCTCAATTGTTTTGAGGACGGAGTATCAGAATCCGAGTACTCACCTCTGGGCCAGTATGTGCTCAATTGTATGGGCCAGTATACTATTTCTTCATTTGGACAAACACTGTAAAGGATCTAAATATCTTGACCCGAAAAGCCCAATCTGAGCACGCACACGGCAGTAAAAAGTGAAGGCCGACACGTACTCTTTCCTTCATTCTTGCAACATTGATCACTATTCTCTGAAAGAATATTTACAACTTACGCGCTGTATATTGATGACACTTATACTTCGGTATCATATCAGAAGTCGAGTATACGTTACTCTTTAGGCTGACGCGTGGCCACAATTTTCGAATTTCATATAGTTAAATAAATTAATCCCGTTTTGAAATTACAGCCGTCAGATCTAGATCTGTTGGTGTTATGTTGAAATTAAATACTGGCCACTAGATTAGAAGCTGGAGAGTTAACGGCTGAGATTTCTCAAAGACATGTCGGCTTTTTAAGTAGAGGGACGGAGGAGCAACAAGGCCACACCTTCTCTCTCTATATTTTGGTTTTTGTATGGAGGTGATAGGCGATTAGCGAAGAAGGGTTTCTAGGGTTTCAAAAGCTTCCCACCAATCCTCAACGGCTCTACTGAGAGATCCAGGTTTTGAATTGGACTCTTTGTCAAGCATTTATAGGGTTTTGAATTTGTCCCCTATTTTCAGATTCTCATTTTTTAGGTTTTCGCTTCTTCTTCTTTTTTTTCTGTCTCTTCCTTCTCTTTTGTTTCGATCTAGATTTTCCTGGGCTTAGTTAGTGCTCAATTACATGTTTAAGTTGGTTGCTGGCATTAATTAAGTCTAGGTTTTTTTTTTGTTTTCCTTTATTTTTATATATAACGATGAAGTTGAACAGAGTCCGTGGGTTATAAAGCTTACATTTTTAAGTTGGTTGCTGGCATTGATTAAGTGAATGTTGGCATTGAATGATGGCATTGATTAAGGGAAATGTTGGCATTGAGTGATTGAATGTGTCCAGGTTAGGATTTCAGCTCATAATTTTGGTCAACGATTCAGTTAATCTTCCAATCTTTACAATTTGTTTAAATTTAAATAAATAGTTCTGATGATTGCTGGGGGACAAACATCAATTGTAAGTACAAGGATACAGTACCTTTGAATGGAATTGTAAGTATAAGGATACTTAAACATTATCTTTGCATAGAACTCTTTTCAAACCAAGGATTAACTCTTTGAAGGATCGTTGGTCGTAACAGAAACCGTGAAAATTTATATAGTACAGAATAGTGTTACAACATTGATTTATTGTGGTGAATTAGATATATGTAAATTTGGGTTGAGAAACAAGAATAAATCTTAAAGGCAAGAATTGAGATGTGCAGTTATTGGGGTATAATCTCATGGCACCATGTGTTCCCATAGAGTTCACTGGACAGAGGGAATCAAATAAGGGGTCACAAGTAGGTGGTTCCCAATTGATGGGAAAATCACGAAAGGTATCAAAAGGTTATCCATCTTGTTTTGTTCCAGATTATCGTCATGCAGTTGAAACCATGGCTGAATCAGAAGGGTTTGGTAGCTCGGGATGTGTTGACACTGAAATTACTGCCTTAGAGGATTCTTGTTCCCCTAAAAGGAAATGCATTAGCTTGAATGTGGATAGTTACGATCAATTGGGGGTCCCCTTTCAAGTTTTGTCATTATCAAAGATGTCTCAGCCTGATAGAAAGGGCCTAAAACTCAGGTTGAAAAATGAGCTTGAACAAATAAGAACTCTTCAGAAGAAAATTGCTTCCATGAGCTCAAGTGTTGTGGTTCTGTCTCCTACTAGTGATATTTATAGCTGTAGTAATGGTCAAAGGAGGCCCATGTCTGAAACTTTTCAGAGGTTTGTAGGAATGTCCGCTTCACAGGGAAAGAAACGGGATCCAGCAGGCCAGAATGAGTTGCGTACCAAACGGCCAACAGCAGTGGGGCGATTTGACTCAGCAAAGCAGAGTTTCTTGCCAAGTTCTTTGCATGCTATGTTGATGAAACAGTGTGAGACACTGCTGAATCGGTTGCAGACACATCAGCATGGTTGGGTCTTCAATTCTCCTGTTGACGTAGTGAAGTTGAACATTCCAGATTATTATACTGTTATCAAGCATCCAATGGATTTGGGGACAGTGAAAACCAAGTTAACTTCAGGTGACTATTTGAATCCATTGGAATTTGCAGCAGATGTTAGGCTCACCTTCTCAAATGCACTGACTTATAATCCGCCAGGAAATGATGTTCATATCATGGCAGGGGTGGTCAGTAAATATTTTGAAATGAGATGGAAACCAATAGAGAAGAAGCTTCCTGTAACAACCGATGCACCAGTGCCTTCAAAATCGAGTGTTTATATCAAATCTGAAATTGCAAATCCAATGCCTTCGACCAAAAAGAAGAAAATTCCATCCGCAAAAAATAAGGTTAGGCAAGAACCTGTGAAACATGTTATGACTGATGTTGACAAGCATAAACTAAGCATGGAGTTGGAGGCTTTAGTTGCTGAATTACCGGAGAGCATTATTGATTTCCTGAAAGAGAAAAGCTCTAATGGGAATCAAACAAATGAGGATGAGATTGAGATTGATATTGATACTCTCGGTGATGATAATCTGTTAACAATGCGGAAGCTTTTAGATGAATATTTGGTGGACAAAACAAGAAATGAGAAAAAGGCTGAAACTTATGAGATGGAGGTACTTTTCTATCTCTATATATCTATCTATCAATCTATCTATTAGATCATCTATCTATCTATAAATATATATATATATATATATATATATATATATATGTATAACACATGTGACAAATATTATGCTATAATCTGCTGCAGCTACACAATGAATCAGGATTTAGCAATTCATCGGTGCAGCCATGCAAAGGTTATTTTTAAAAACAAAGCTGGACTTTTAGAAGTTGTATGGAATGAAGGTAGCATTTAGTTAGGGTTCTGAACTTTTATGTTCTTTATTTTCAGGAAATGATATGATCGACGAGGATGTAGATATTGGTGGAAATGATCTGCGTATTTCTAGCTTCCCTGCGATAGAGATAGAAAAAGTTATGCTCCTTAGAAATAGTAAATGCAGTAGTTCTAGTAGCTCCAGTAGTGAATCAGGCTCCTCATCCAGTGGTTCGTGTTCTGTGACCTTTACCTCAAATCTTCTGTTAGTAAATTTATGTACCATTTGTTTACTTTCAAGGCGTTGCATTCGTATATAAACGCATTTGACTACCAACTAAATTTAGCACAGGGTGGAATTGAGTATGATTTTTCCTTCTCAGATTTGACTTTTCTTTTTCTCTTGTAATTATATTTATTTCTTTTGGTCACTAAACTGCATTTAATATCTCTTTTTGCTTTCTCTTTAAAGCTCAATTCAATGTATGATGGAATTAGAGTTGAGGATGATTTTTTCCTTTTCATATTTGAGCTGCTTTTGTTTTGGTCATGTTTATATATTTATATTTGAGTTGCATTTAGTATATCTATTTGCTTTCTCTGTGTATTATATCCGCTTAACTGCATGAGTCCATGTTGCCCCCTAGTCCATGAATACATTAACTGTTGCCTGAGCTTGTCACTACGTCATTTGTTCCTCAATGAGATTTACATATCACAATGTTGTTATCCCCTCCCAATCCTTTATTTGTAACTACTGGAAGTCAGGGTACTCACATTTAAATTTTACTGGCTTTTCTTTCAATGTAATGAAGATTTCAAGAAAGTAAAAAAGAAAATTTTGAATGTTCACCGTGATTGTTATTAACATTGGCTATTATCAGTGTACATTTTACAATTTAAGTGTACTGTTTGTTGTGTTTATATAGCTGTACGAAGATCTCAATTCATTTTGTTGTTTTGCTTGGTTGTTTTTTTAGATTCAGATTCAGGCAGCCCTTCTGGCAGTGACTCAGATGGTGCTAAAGCTGCTGTACCTGCTGATACCGCAAAGGTAGATTCTAAAATCATGGAGTCTTGATATAAGTTTACAGACTATAGTTGATGTTGTGGTGAGGGTGAACATTTATTGATTCTTATTTTTCAATACTTACATTTGTGTTTGTTTAACTCCAATGTTAGGATTCCGTAGGTTCTAGAGCTAATTTAGAGGTTAGGAAAAGTGACCTTGGTGATCCAGGCATTGGAAATGGTGAGTAGACGGGTTCTGCAAATTGACATTTGTTCGTATTCGGTGTATGATATGTTTGTGGTTTCCATTATTACTGTTGTTTTTTGAGACCTCTTCTATGTATTGACAGATCCGTTAAATGATGTGAACCAAATTGAGCTGAATTCGCAGTCTATTCCAGCTTCTGTTGAAACCGATGGACTTCAAGAGGGTAAGCAATGAAAATTGTGAAGAAACTGTGTCCTGTTAATTTTGCAACATCATCTCACCCACCATGATATAAATTATAGGGGAGAGTGCTCAACCTGAGAGGCAAGTCTCCCCCGAAAAGCTTTACCACGCAGCTCTTTTGAGAAGTCCTTTTGCAGACACCATACTAAAAGCTCAAGAAAGGACCCTTGGAAAGGTGTGTTACTGATCTGGAATTCTTGCCATAATTTTATGTTTTGCGCAGTTTTTCTTGTATGGTGGTTCTCAGATAATTATAAATTTTAATGGATTTGGGAGTCCAGGTTGAAATACAGGATCCTGAGATATTGAGGATTGAGAAAGAGGAGCTCGAGAGGCGGAGAAGTGAAGGTTTGGATTATTAATTTTTAATTAACCTAAAAATAATGTCTGCCATTTGCTGTTAATTCTTGTGATCATAAAATGAGTTGAATTGTCTCTATTTTAGTATCTTTCAGTTGCATTTAAGTATCTAATTATTTTTTGTTAATAATATTTAGAAAAAGCTCGGTTACAAGCAGAAGCTAAAGCTGCAGAAGAGTCTCGAAGAAAAGCTGAAGCAGAAGCTGCCGCTGAAGCCAAGAGGAAAATAGAACTTGAGAGGGAAGCAGCACGTCAGGCTCTACAAAAGGTAATCAAGACATTGTAAAAAAATAAGAGTAGGGTTGTGTTGCACCTCGCGTTCATGATATCTACATTCAACTGTTCCCCGGAGACACGGTCAAAGCACCCCTTGGGGTTTTGTGGGAGTTGGGGGGGAGGGAGAGGGGACTGCTGTTCTCGAGCTATAGTTGCTAATTTTTTGTTTCTTGCAGATGGAGAAGACAGTCGATATTAATGAGAATTGTCGGTTCATGGAAGACCTGGAAATGCTTAGGGTTGCCCCTACCGATCAATTACAAAGCTTTGAAGATGAGACAAGCCCTGATCACTCTCTGGATGGCCTCAGTAGTTTCAAATTTCAAGGAAATACTAATCCGTTGGAGCAACTTGGTTTATACATGAAAGCAGATGATGAAGAGGAAGAAGGTGAGCCCAAGAGTGTTCCACCTATTGTAGATGATCCAGAGGAAGGAGAGATTGATTGAATTTTTTGGATTTTTGTCATGATTGGTGCACCATGAGAAGGAAAATTCAAGGATGTTGGACCTGCTTTTTTAAGAAGATAATTTGCAAAGATGCTGCTGACAGACAGAGGCAGATCTAGGCTTAAAGCCAGCTATGGTAATTGCCATAGGGTTAAAGCAGCAATAGGCAATAGCTCTGGGTTTTAGGAAATTTCTAAAAATAAACAATTAATATAAATTGTTAGTATTGTGTGTTTAGTATTATAATTCCATTTCACATTTCATCATAAGGCCTAGGTGGAAACCTAGGGAAGGGGGCGAGGGAGCTTGGGAAAACTTGCGTAATCTTTAGAATTTTGAAGAGGGATAGGCTGGAATCTGGCTTGTACAGTAAAGATAGAGACTCGTACCACCCGAGGCTGAGGCGCTATTACCTTTGGTGGGTTAGTATCCAAATTAGAGGACAATGTCAATGCATAGTTTAAAGATTTGGGTCTCAATTTTTGTGTTAAACGCGTCTTAAATGAATATGCTATTGCTATTGCTATTGATTAAGATAAATGGTATTTATTGTATGTTATAGGAATTAGGATCCTCTCTATTATGATTCTTCATTCTTTGTATATTCTCAATCATCATCATATAAGTCCATGATATATAGGCTATCACGTGAGATATATTCAAATCAATAATGATGGCATAAAATTTGAGAAAAAGAGTCGTCATATATATTCAAAGTTGCCGACAAAACAGAATTTTCTTTCACAAAGAAGTGGAATTTTGTTAGATATGTGGCTTCAAATAAAAAGTAAACTACAACTTTAATGATTTGAATTTCAAGAACACTTGCTAGAAAGAAAGATTACCTAAATTAAATAAAGTGCACGCCCACTTATCCAGGCCACAGATACTAAATTAATCCATCAAAAAGATGACGAGTAATAATTACAGTACTTGACAACCAAAGTAAAGAAATCGTGCTATCGATCGAAGTTATCATCATTATATATGTTTGATTCCTTGTCAAGAGTAGAATTTGAAGTCCTTGGCTTGCAATATGATCCCTCTCAATGCTCCAATGGGGGCTGTAAGCGTCAATAACACACCAAGCACAATGCAAATCTGAAAAACAAACAAAAATATATATTAAGCTAGCTAGGACTTAGGAGGGTGCAACCTTAATTCTATATATATTCACCAAAAAAAAATTTCATATAATTCAAGATAATTAATTAACATTCTGGTGACATACGCAATTTATCCACCAAGAAACGCTAAACCTTTTAGGTTTGCAGATGAGAAGCCATATGATGCAAGGAAGCTGCAAAAGGAGAGGAGTTACATATATATGTATATATGTACAAGGCCGATCAAGAGCAGGACGCTTAAATAACATTACGTCCTTAAAGAGCATGACTATATAAAGGGGCTCCGTTCTTTTTTTTCCCTTCACTTTCTCTCTCCTCATGAGTTACGTCAATCATTGAGGCGAGCCCTATACCTCAAAAAAAAACTTCCTCCAAATCTTACGGGTAGTAGAAGAGGAGCAAGCGAACTTGTCTTCATTTTCTATCTCCTCGCATGAGAAGCATTATCTAAAATCTTCCATCGACGTAGAAGAGGTTAATTCTTTGCAAAATCGAAGCAAATCTGGTCCAAAACTTCTCCAAATCGAAGTGAAGCCCTAGAATTAGAAGCCGAAATGCTTGCGAAGCCAAGCCCTAGAAATCTCGGTTCCTTCTCTCCGCCTTAGGGTTGTCTTCTATTTAAAATTACCGGTTTGGGAGTCCATGTCTTTACTAATTTCTTGGTTGTTATTATTGAAGTATTCCTTTGAGATTTGGGAAACTACGTGCCTCGCCTTCTCTATCCATTGAACTGTTATTCAACTTCCTTGGAGCAATTCTTGATAAGTCCATGGCACATTTGCCTAGCCTGAGGCTGCTAGTGGTTTTGATACAAATACACTGTAAAAAGTTAGGCGGGGCCATCAAGCAATATATACATGGTTCATACTTATTGCTATGCGAGAGCGAGTTTTCCCAAATCTCAATGAACAACCAAGAAATTTGACTCCCAAACCGGGTAATTTTAAATAAGACAAACGAGAAAGCGGAGAGAAGAAAGATTTCTAGGGCTTAAAATGAAGACTTTTAAAAAGTTTTGGAGATTTGCTTCCGATTTTGAAGAATTAACCCTTGGATGGAAGTTCTCATGAGGAGATAGAAAAAATGTTTGTAAGATTTGGAAAGAAGTTTTTTTTGATAGGTCTGCCTCTCGATGATGAGAACTCAGGAGAGAGAAAGTGAAGGAAAAAAGAACGAGCCCCCTTTATATAGTCATGCTCTTTAAGGATTTAATGTTATTTAAGTCATTGCTTCTTGACTACTTTGTATATGTATATATATAATTTTAGCATTCCGACCCCCATATAATATATATATATATATACAAAGATTAAAAAATGGGTCTTACATAGTATGATGTTGGAGCAAAAGCAAACCCTCCAAAGAAAGCGAGAAGCCCACCAAAGAAAGGGAATGTTATACCAATGAACATTGTTAGGGCTGGCATGCATAAGAGACATGACACGACACGAGTGATCGATTTATTTTGTCCAAATCAAATGAATTAGCTCAAAAACATAAGTGTCAATATATATATATATATTCCTTACCAACATAAGAGGAGCGTGTAAGTAACCGAAGTAATGTACTTGGCTTAAATTTCATTTTTAACACCAAATATGATTCCATCATGTCAAACACTGGCATTGCGAAAACCTATGATACATACGATTTTGTGATCATCAATTAAAACTTAGCCTAGCCAGCCTGAATTGATCGAAGTAATATATATATATATATATATATGCATGGTGAATTCATTAATTCATATATTCTACGTACGTACGTACGTACGTACGTACCTACCTACCTGATAACTTCCAATAACATGGACTACGACGAATGCATTAGCAGCGGCAACAAGCCAGATGGGTTTCTCCAACGATATGAGCACATTGTCCTCCACACTGTTCCCAAACACCCAGTAACCAATCACGGCGACAGGGAAGTAACAAAAGGCCACTATGATATACGCAACTACCACGCCTTTCCACATGGGCTTCTTAGACGGCGAAGGGATTGTCGCCTGAATCTCCAATACCACATTGTGCCCGGCAAAGGCGAATGCTACATCACCCAATGCACTCAGAAATTGGAATACTTGTCCTGCACTTGTTGAAGCCCTAGGGGTGTATTTTACATCTGCTTGAACCCCTTTATGTAGAGTAGCTACCCAAGCCATAGTTGAATAACTGCATGGCGCATGCATATCAGCATATATATATATATATATAGCTATCAGATCGATCTAGTTAATTAATTAAGAAATTTTTTAATTAATTAATTAGTACATACGCTAGAGACATGATCGAGGCTATAAAAGAAACGAAGCTGATGGAGTTCAAATTGGGGAGATGAGAGAGGACAAATTGGACGGCGGCAAACATCATGATAAAGTAGGTGGTTCTTATGTCGTGTGTGTCTGTTGGACGGAGAATGTCATAGACCTTCTTGAGGGACTTGCCACCGGTGATCATGTAGACTATATTCACACCCACTTGCACCATCAGTTGTTGAGGCACCACAATCCACAGTCCGGCTTTCTTGCCAAAAGCTTCCTGCCCTAACTCGTGGTACCTGTCGAGTCTCTTTCCAGGCACCACTTCATGCATTTCCACCATTTGCCACAGTGTATACAGAGTGATAACCCATGATAGACTTATTATGGTTATCCCAGGTCCCCTACATTAATCAAACAAACAAACATATTAAAACCCATTTAACCAAGAATTAATATCTATATCAATAAATTAAATTATATATATTACTCATATTTATTAATTAAGAAACAATTGATGAACAAATTTCATTACAAATTAATTATCCAGAAAAAAAATATTTAATTCTAGCTGGGCATGATATGATTGATGGATCGGATCGGATCGGAGGTAGTCCAGTTACGTACCAGCCAAGCTGAGACATGGCGAAAGGGAGACCAAGAACACCAGCACCAACCATGGCAGTGACATTGTGGAAAGCTGAATACCACCACTTTGCATTACGGGATGAGGTTACCGGCAGCCACTCATTCAGTTCTTCTATCCCCTTCTTATTCGATGATCTTATTTCACCACCTAATTCCATTATTAATCTAATTTATTAATAATATATCGATGGATGGAATCGATCGATCCCTTTTTATAGAATAGAATATTGATGTAACTAACCAACTAGCCAGACAAGATCGAGAAATTAAAAGTCACAAAGAATTAAGATCTATCTGGTAGATAATTGGTACTATTAATTAAACAAGAGTTTGTTTCCTACTCTAACTCAAAATTATCAGAATGAGTATTTAAATGCATAACTAACCAAATTAAGACTCTTTTTTATTTTTTATTTTTTTATGTTAATGAGCTAATAAGTTATTAACTTTTATAAATAAAAAGCTAGCTTGACTTAAACTTCCAGAGTACAAATTTCATTACCAAAAATTAAAGAAGATATATAGAGGTAAATGATTAATTAATGATGTATTCCTTAGATTAAGAATGATTATTAACATTAGTTGAATATATATTACTACTTTCATAAATAAAAGAACTTTGTGCAATATAATTTTTTGATTATTCTATTTGTTTAGATATTTTGTGAAAAGTCAATGAAATTTCTTTAAAAAATAATAATTTTAATACATTTTTCATTAACAATTTAGTTTTTAAAATGACTTGAATTATAGATAAATTTCTCAGAGTTGTGCTGTGCATGCCCTTAACAGGAGTAATAATACTAGTATTAAATATTCTTTTAAAATTTATAGTTTTAGGAATTTGTTGAAATTATGAGCCAGCCAAGCGAGTAGATTGCAATATGGAGTGATGTGAAGTATATATATATATCCTAATCAACTTATTGTTAACTAACTGGAATCCGAATATTCCTGCTATGATCCATCAGTTTTCTTTGCCAATTAAATGCAAACACACACTTTTGTCAGCTTATACTTGGGATTGAAAGGTGGATAATCCAACCCACCAATCAAAAACCGGAATTAATTAGTTAAAGACTAAAGTTATATTAATTGAGTGCTACGTTCGTATTAACAAAACATAAACAAAGTTAGATTAATTAATTAGTTTTACTAATAATAACAATGCTGGATCCTGTCCTGTTAAATGTCAGTATCATGTTAATATTATTTTTAAACATGTTTTATCCCACAAGTTTATAATCTTAGTTTATTGAAAAGGCGCCTAATTAAATCCTAGAACCCCTTAATTGCCATTTAAACTTTGAGAACCATCATTTTACCAAATAACAAGTAATTACGGTTTCAAAATAAAATCTGACTACTGAATTTACCGCTGGTGATAAGAAAGGTGACCAAACAAGAATCAAATTAAAGGTCTTTTACTTGAGAATGCACACACCATTATTAGGCATGTAATGAGAGAGAGAGAGAGAGAGAGAGAGAGAGAGAGAGAGAGAGAGAGAGAGAGAGATCTAATGAGTATTATTACATTAGTCAGAAACAAAACAAGGCAATATTTTGATAAACATTGAAAGATAAAACTCCTCCTCCTCATCATAATCCTAAACCTAAAACACACTCCTTGAAGCAAAGGACGGACAACCTTTACTAGGTGAGGAGGTGTGTCTTTCAAGTTGATTCCCATGCTCAATTTATTAACTAATTGAGGACAAAACACCTGCTGCTGCAACTCCGAGCAAAAGGAGTGAGTTACTGAACAGATGCAATATGAACGATCAAGTCAACCACACGTGTGCTGCAATAGGCCACACCAAAAGGGTCAGTAAGTATGATCTCATCATTTATCATGTGGTACAATTAAAATTGAAAATAGGTATACTCTATTATTATCATGCTTACAAAAATGTCTACCAATTAAGAAACTATTGCTACCAGTCATTGACAAGTATAGTGCTTTACCTGTATCCCCACTCATTGTCATACCAGGTAACCAGCTTCACAAAGTTTTCATTTAGAGCAATTCCTGCCTTTGCATCGAAGATGCTTGACCTGGAATTAGAAAGCCTTGTCAACCGATGAATTTAATAGTTTAAAAGGTTGATGTGGTTAAAAAGGTTGAAACCAACTTGCACAGGCAAGTCCTAATCAAGTAAATAAAAAGGTTCAAGTGGTTGTTAAAGAGCTACCCAACTTGCACAAGCAAGTCCACTCCAAATCAAGTAAATAAAAAGGTTGATGTCCCCATTAAGACAATTTGACCCATGCACCAGGTAAAACCAGGTTGATGGGTGGTCCAATTATAATACTGACCCATGCACCAGGTTGGAGAGAGAAAAGTGAAGGAGGAAACAACAAAAACAACCACAAAAGACTTCCTGTATCAATCCTTACCTGCTGTCGCCCACAAAGTCAGTGGAGACTACATCATCTTCAGTGTAACCCAAGATTCCCTTGAGCTTTCCCTCCGACTCCTCCCTAACAAAAGTAAAAGAAAAGAAAATAATGAATCAATGAAAAGAAAACTAAAACTGCACTACAGTGAGGTTTTTGTGAAACTTAGAAGTTAATAGCATGCAGAGACATTAAAATCTCCTCTATAATTCAAAGCATGATCCAAACATAGTTTTTGTGAATGAAGACAAACATAAAAAATCACAGTAGTTTTTCAATCCTTACTTAATAACAGCTTTAATTTCCTCATAGCTGGCCTTCTTTTCCAACCTGACAGTGAGATCAACCACTGAGACATCCACAGTGGGAACTCTGAAGGCCATTCCAGTCAATTTCCCATTTAATGCAGGTAGCACTTTCCCAACAGCCTACCACCAAACCACAACACCAAAATTTGAAACAGCATGCATCAATTAGTAACATATAAAAAAATGAATTAAGTTCATGAAAAATGTCAAGTCCACCAGCCAAGAAAAGAATAGGCTTTTTGCACAACAGAACAAGAAATTTGGTCCCTCTATCGAATAAAAAACAAAATAAGTTCACAATTACCTTGGCAGCCCCAGTACTGCTAGGAATGATATTGAATGATGCAGCTCTTCCGCCTCTCCAGTCCTTTGCTGATGGTCCATCAACAGTTTTTTGTGTGGCTGAATCACATGGAACACGTTTGCATTTACAAATGCAGTACATTGTTTATAATCAAGACAGATAAAATAAACAAACTACTACCCAAAACCCACCAGTAATTGAGTGTACAGTAGTCATAAGCCCCTCAACAATGCCGAATCTGTCGTTGATCACCTTGATATTAAGAAGGAGAAACCTTAGAAAAATTTGAGCCCTCCCGAATTGCTCAAAAAAAACATATTATAAGTTAGCAGCAGAGATAATAAAATACCTTTGCAAGGGGAGCAAGGCAGTTAGTAGTGCAGCTAGCATTAGAAATAATATGAAGGTCAGGTGTGTATTCCTTCTCATTGACACCCACAACAAACATGGGAGCATCCTTACTTGGGGCAGAAATGATGACCTTCTTTGCTCCACCCTGAAAAGCACAAGAAATTACCACCAATCAAGAAAATGCAAGAGATTTTTTTATAGGATACAATAAACCAACAGAGTCCAACCAATAAAGTATTATTAACATTAAATAAAAACTAACATGACTTTACTTGCAAAAACTGTACAAATAAATCTGACGCACTAGAACTCTCACCATTACATCCGTACATACAAATCTCTACTCCAAACCATGTCATTTAATAAAGAGAAATGTACCACAATAACATGGTAAAACAAAACTGCATCATGCAATTATTCATCTTTCCGTGGCAATTGGAAGAAATGCACAACATTTTCCAGCATGAAACATGCACTCCTAAAACCTACCAGAAATAAAAGGAAAACAGGTACTAATAAAGTTTAGGATGTAGCAATACCTGATCCCATCAGGCTATCAGTAATGAAGAACAAATCAATACCTAATCTAAGTAATGAAGGACAAATCAATACCTAATCTAAGAAATGAAGAACAAATCAAAACCTAATCCTATAAGCAAAGAAGAACAAATCACGAAATCAGTAATTCAGCATATCTAAAGTAAATTCTAGCAGAGTGTGTGCAAAATAATAACAAACCTTCAAATGTGCAGCAGCCTTGTCCTTGTCGGTGAAAACCCCAGTGGACTCCACAACAAACTCCGCACCAGTACTAGCCCAAGGAATCTCCTCTGGGTTCCTGTATATCCAATCAACAAACTAAGCTCAAAATTGCCCATGTTATGAACATGTTTAAACATTAACAATTAAATATATATAGACACCAAAAGCCATATATTACAGCATTGTGGACGATACCTTAAACCAAAGACCGTAACTGGCTTCTCACCGAAAAGAAGGGTATTCTCATCCTTAACTTTTAGTTCATGATGCTTCCAGGGACCGTGGACACTGTCATACTTGAACATGTATGTCTGAAACAAACAACAAAAATTAGTTAATCTAAAGTACCAAACAAACAGCAAATTAAAATTGAAATAAACCAAGCTAGCCAATTATCAACACTAATTGGCTTTATACCCACTAATAATCTTAAAACTGTACTAAAACGACAAAGATATTGCCAGAGCTGATTCTCTTATACTACCGCTAATCCCAAATTTATAGTTCCCATTAAACACCACGCTATTAAATATTAAAGCTTGGGACATGATCAGATCTAGAATGTACCCCATATAGCTCAGCAGAGTATATAAACGGCTCATTAAAATTGGTTGTACATATCTTTCATGTATAATCTATCAAGACCAAATTCTCTATGCATGCAACCACAGTAAAAATCCTAAAATCTTGAGGGGAAAAAAGCCATAAAAGTTAAATTAGCCAACTAGAACTTCCAGGTCAGCAAGATCTAGTGAAAATTCAAATAAATTCATTCAAACAGAACCATGACGTACAAGCAATTGGAATGAAAAGTTGAATGCATACCATGTAATCAGTTGTAATGAAGGGATCGTTAACAGCAACGAGCTCAACATCGTCTCTTTGCAAAGCCACTCTGGCCACCAATCGACCAATTCTTCCAAATCCTTTACATCATATTTCCATGATCAAAACAAAAATCTAGGTAAAATAAGTAAATTCCAGTAAAAAATGAATAAACAATGATAGGAGACTAGATCTAATACCGTTGATTCCGATCTTGATCTTGGCTGAACCCATACAGAAAACAAAAAACACGTACAAATCAGATTATTACAAGGAGAAAAACATATGAAAACTTCCCATAATAAAAGAACGAAAGTAACAGTAAGATCATACCCATGGTTCTGAAGATAATACTGAAAGACTGAAGGGAGAGAAAAAGTAGTACAGAGAGACGGAGTAAATGAGAGAGAGCAGTGAAGATAAAATGAGTGTTTTTGTGGGGTTTAATAGGGAAGGGTGTGAAAGGGTGACCGGAACAGTCGGTGGAGATGGGTGTATGGTGGTAATATAGGGATCCATAGATATTCGCTGTCCGATTCGATGATTTTGAAGGAGCGATGCTCATGGACGGCCGTCTGATTTTGGGGTGGATCGGTCATGCATTTATAATTGACAGCACTATGTAATAAATTTTTGATATTTTTATATGGTAATTTTTATATAAAAAGGGACCCACTTTCTAATTTTTATCAAAAATCAAAAATTTTATGTGACCATGAAAAATTAGACATGAGTGTATTTTAAATTCACTTATTTTTATTTTGACCAATAATGAGAGCTAAAAATATAAATAAATGAAATTGAAATACACTCATGTCCAATTTTCATATCCACCTAGAAGTAGGGGGTGCTCAAAACTTTAGATTTTTTATCAGTCTTAGGTTTTTTCAAGTCTGGATTTTTTTCGATCTGGAATTTTTTTGGTATTGGTTTTTCGGTATTTTAATACTTTTCGATACCGGTAGCAGTAATGACTTTTTTGAATTCTGTAAAAACCAAAATAACGAAAATAACGAAATTTAATAATTAATAATTAATATTTTGTAATTTTATATATTAAATATTTTTTTTATATATTAATAATTTCTATATAATAGTAGTTTTATTAATTTTTATATATATTAATAATGTTTTGTAGTTTTATTTTATATATTAATTATTATTAATAGTTAATGATTTCTTAGTTTTTTAAAAAAATATTAATATATATAAAAAATTATTTAATTATTATTAATAATTATATATATTACCATGTGGTATATAAAGAAAAAATTGGTATCGATTTTTTATCTTAACAAGTACCAAAATCGATAATAATCTTAGATCGATTTTGCTTGTTTTCCTGGTAATTTCGAATTAGTGCAGGTTCGGTATTTTTTGAGTCATAGATTTCAATTTTTTACCGATGAGTACCCCTACCTAGAATAACTCATCAAAAATATGTAGTACTCATTCCGTTCCTAAAAAGATTGTCGTTTTAAGAAGAAAAAAATTGTTTCAAAAAATTTGTAGTTTACAACCTTCGAGGATAATAAATTATTTACTTTTCTATATTACTCATACCTTCTCTCATTGTCCCAGAAAATTCTCTCCCTTATATTACTCCTTTTGTCCCATGATAAAAGTCATGATAGTCTTTTTACGCATATTAAGAAAAGGAATGAAATGACAAAATTGCCCATAATAATATGTCATTAATTATTTTCAATGTAGGTGAGAGAGTAACTTTCTAGCTATTCAATTCAAAATATTATCTATTCATACTTATTAAATATGGATAGAGAATTAGAATAAGAAAATTATGATATATTTAATGCTTCGGGCATAATAAAAAAAAATGTGTAAAAATTTGGTTATTAAAGGAAAGTGGACATTTAACATTAGACTACCTAAAAAGGTAAGAGTGGTGCTAGAGACACAAACTATTTTATAAATATTTTACAAACTACTGATGTGGCGTACTCCACGCCAGCCTATTGATCAACAAATTGTTTAATGTAGTCTTCGGTCCCACACAATATACTGATGTGGAGTATGCCATATCAACAGTTTATAAAATATTTATAAAATAGTTTGTGTCTCTAGCATTATTCAAAAGGTAATAAAGACTTTAATTATGGGTCGGAGGGAGTAATATTTTTCAATTTCCCATAAAGAGGTAGTGATCGAATTTCAAATACATTTTACTTGGTAAATAATACTCCCTCCGTCCCAAATTAATTGTTCAATTTTAACTTTTTAAAATTAAATTGACTATTTTTAAAACTAATTTTTTTATTATTTTTACTAAAATATAAGTGAATAGATTATATCCAAAAGAAAGTATATACTTTCTTTTTCTTTTTTTTTTGCACGCTATTTTATAACGGAGGTTGGTATTGTGTTAACGGTGACAGAATGTTCTAGAAGGGCTGATGAGGATCACAAATAAATAAAAAAGATTTTGCATGTCAAACGAGAGTAGAACTTTTATAAATTAATATTGTTGTAACTGATTTTTTTTTATTAATTTAAAAAGTTATTATTTAATCGAAAAATTAAAAATTTATTAATTTAAAGAGTATTTTTATATTCGGTGTACATAAATTTAATTACATTAAAATTATTGTATTTTATTGATGTTTATATCATACTTTTTTTTGATGCTATGCTTAATAAATTAATTAATAATAGAATTCATTGTAAGTGATATTAATTATTTTTAATATCACTCATAGCGTCAACCCCTGAACTTTTGGACGTAATGAGAAAAATTAAGGATGAAATTATATTATATTTGAATTTTAAGACAAAAAAAATGAGAATAGAATCATATTTTACAATATTACCCTAGACATATTTGTAATTTAAAAAATATTAATTTATGATTTTGATGAGACCATATATTTATATAAGGGTGTTTTTAAAAATTATTATTTTATTATTTTTATCGAAATTATTAATTTATTCTATTATCCCAAGTTTAAAACTATAAAATATATTAGTATTTTTAAAAAAATATTAATTTATAGAGATTCTATTGTTGGCCCGGCTAAAAATGGCGTCATTGTTACAACGGACACAAGACCATCGATTTGCGTGAACAACTCAACTGGTGAGGTTAGCTTGATTAATCAGGATTGATAAAGGGTTTTGAATTATGGAGTGTTTTACTATCCTATCCTTTTATCATCTTAGCTCGTGATGCTTGCCAATGTAGTTGGACTTGTACCCAAACATTTCAAATCACAACTTTCTAAATTAAAATTAAGTAATTAAAATCATTCAATAAATTAAATTATTTAAATGAAATAGTATGTGAATATAAAAAAATTATTTGGTAACTAAAATATATAAAACATTTAAATAATATTATTTTACTATTTTAACTCTATGAGTTATTTTAAAATTTTATTTGAATGAAATTAAAATTTTAAATTGAATTTATGGAGGCTATTTTTATCTTTAAATTTTAAACAAACTATTAAAAGTGAACTCTTAATAATTAAGATTTCAGTTTTTGTCTTAATCGATTAAAGAGACATTAAGAGGCAAAAAAAAAATACCAAACAAGATTTGCGATGAATTAAGAGGCATTCAGACACAAACAAACACCACCTAACTATTTTTGTGGTTGGGTTTATTACCTTTACCTCCCTCCAGGCTCCGGATAAATACATTTTCTAAAATTTTAAATACAATATTAATCCAAACCCAATGCAAGTATTATTATTATTATTTTTCTGATGGAAAAATTACAGAAAAAACTTGCTGTGGAAAATCTAACAATCATACTTAAACCTGGATGGATAACAATGGACTGAAGTAGTGCCAGTGAGTCATCTCATCAGCCCATGGTACATCAGGATGCTTCAGATCATCAATCATATCAATAATTTGGTCGTCTCTCAACCCTTTTAAGCCTATCCAACAACGCCTGTCCAGAAACTTGGTGAAATAATTCCTTTTCTACACTGTCACATGAGGCGTGGAGAGGCAAACCTTGGTGACCAAGAGAGAATGTGTGTTAGTTATTTGGGCTTATTATTAGTCAACAAGGATGATTAGCTCATATGTCAAGTTTACCCTCAACAAGATGATTAGTGTAAGTTGTCAGCGGCCTCACCACCTTGTCTTCATCCTCCAGCCAAAAGTCCTGTCTTGCTTTTAGGCCAAATGAGGATTTAATTGAATGTTTTATTGCTTCAGAAGAACACCATCAATGCCAATCCTTTTTGTGGACAGAAATTACCCTCCCAACCTGACAAAAACAAAAACAAAATGAAAATGGAAGAATCGGCTCATAAAAATGAATGAATAATTTATACAACTAGTGCTGCGACAGAAGACGAAGGAATTCTCTCCCAGGTAAAATTGAACCAGCTACTGGAGATGAAAAATGTGACGCAACTCATTTGCTACCAGTAATGCATCACTAGAAAAATGTGCTACTAAATGAGTGCTTATATAAAATCACTTAAAAGCTGAGGATCGCACCATTACCGTCCAACATAAAAAGGAAGTGCCAAACTATTTGGTTATCTGAAACCAAAAACTAACACTACTACAATTAAAACCAACGCAACACAGACTTAAGATGGCAGATACAGAAAAAGCAGGTAAATCTGGTAACTCGTGTTCATTGATTAATAAATCACAATAAACAAGACTTCCTCTTCCATTAATTTCAGGGCCCGTCAACTATGGCTGTCAATAATATTGCAATTTATGGACTCTGACCTAACCTCAATCAATCCTTAACATCTACTGCTGAGCAAACATTTCGCAATTTAAAAGGAAATGTACTGGGTTTCACACTGACGCCTGGTTTCAGAAATAAGACCAGCTGGTGTAAATAAAGCTCATCAATGTGCCAGGAGTCACCAAGAAGAGGAGCCTAAATGCATGAAAGACACGGGATACATTGCAAAGGGAAAATAGACGCAAGTGGCAGACAGCAGCTCAAACACTTAGCAAAAGCCACGCAACCCAGGTCTAATGGCGTACACAATGACAACAATAATATACGAGCCACGCCATTTTTGTTATGTAAATCATCATCGTTGATCTATGAACGCTAACACACTCCACCTAGATGAAATAAACCAAATGGGGCTAATTTAGTAGGTCATAAAGCCAGAAAACTACAAGAAAGGTATTCAAGGTTTGAAATATATGAATACCTTTTTAAGACAGAAAATACCAAATGGATGATAGTGGCAAATAACTTGTTCAAAAATTATATGCGTGCCACGTACTTGGGAGTTCAAATGAAAAAACAAATAATTTGTTGCTAAATTATACTACTATGGTGGTCTATTAATGAATGCAGCTGAGTATATTTGCTGAATTATGTTTAGAGTTTTAGCCAAGTATAGAAGTTTCTGTTTTCTAATGAACCACAGGTGGCAAGGACCCAAAAATATGTTTTCTTATTAATTTGACATAACACCTGATGGAGTATGGGTACATAAAAGTAATACTATGAAATTCGACTTATCTGATCCTATAGACATGACAGATTAACTAACTATTTGCTTAAAAAGAAAAAAGAAGGGAAGGTGTGAGAGTTTGAAGAAGTGAGATCCAGAAAAATCACCAAATAAAAGTGGGTTCAGAAGATTTTAAAGAAGAAAAGAAAAATGGACAAAAGGGAAAACCTAATACAATTTGAAGGTGTCTAATGGTCTGTGTGTGCTATTAAAAGTGAGCTGTTCACAAGCTCCTCAAATAAACTATCTAGTACTCTTTCCAATAGTAGAACCACCTCCCTAGAGGTTCTAATCGACTTGCACAACTACTGCTCTTTAATCAATGAACTCGCACAATCATAATTCAGTCAGGTAATTTGTTGTATATTTCAAAGAATGTATGTATATATATAACACAAAGTAAGAAAAAATAAATCTTGGAATAAACGAGTCATCGACTCGTGAATAGGTTATCGTAGATTAAAAACTTGATAAACAGCTACAGAAAAAAAATTCAGCCAGATACCAAGGAAAATCAATGTGAATCATGGAGAATTAGCGAACAATTACCTTACTCTCTGATCATGAGTGAAAGAAAATAATCAATCCTTCACTCGGTGATTTTCTCTTCCATTCATTCACTAGAAAAGGACGTTAATGTCTGTTGTTGTTGGAGGAGGAAGAAGGAACCCCGTCCATATTGACTTCATTATTAATTCTTTGCATTTTAAATTTGGTTGTACGGTTAGTTATAAAATACTACTCCTATAATTTAGACGATTTATTTTTATTATTATTCAATTAGCTAGTTTTTTGTAAAAAACTATTATAATTCTTTTAAATTATTATTAGTTGAGGTAAGTATTAAAAAATGGCTTAAATATAATTTAGTATCCTAAACTATATGTCATATTTCACGGTGATTCACACTTTAATTTTGTCAATTAAATAATTGAACTATTAATTTTTTCCAATTACAATAAATTGAGTCTGCCACGTTAAAAATTGCTGACGTGACTATCTAGGTGGACCGTAATTAAGCTTATATGTAACAAAATAATAATTTTTAAATTTTTAATTAAATATTTATGATATATTAAAGACTAAAATTGTCAAATAACTTTATATCAAACATTAATAATAATCAAAAACATCAAAAAGCAAAACTCAACCATCAGAAGTGATAATAACCAGCACCGTCACCACCAGCACCATCATAACCGCCTCAGCCTTTCCTTCGGCCACAATCATAATCACCGCCACCATCTTCCCAAAGACCTCCTCCTCCGTAGCCACCGCCCCACCATATCCATCTTCACAAAGTCTATCACGCCTACATCATTGCTTGAGAATCCATCATGCTTGACAATATACCACCACTTCTTCCGTAGCCACCACCTCCACCATACCAGATCTGAACAATAAATATCTAATTTGGACAAAAATAATATTAAATAAAAATGTAAAGCTAGATCAAATCAACAACCGGAAAAAACAAGTTTCGGCGATAAATGATTTAAGATCTGGTATAAGACTATATCCGAACCAAAAACCTCTTCTAAGAACCCCAAAACAACCATCAAGATATGAAATCCTCACCCTAAATAACACCCATCAAACTTTCACAACAGATCAGAACCTCCGATTTTAGCACAAACTTCATCAATACCCCTTACTAATCAAACAATGAAAAACCACGATCCATCAACCCTCAAACTTGGCACTGAATAGATTAGAGAAGTGACATTGAGGATGGTCCTCATCTAGCCGCTGAAAAAGTTAAATAGAACCATGGTTCAACGGAAGGGGAATGTGAAATGGATAAGAAGATTATGAGAGAGAGAGTTTGACTTTTGATTTCTTTTAATTTTAGTTTTGATTTGGTTTAATATGATGATTTGTTGGTTTTGTTTAATTTTAATGTTTAATATAAAATGATTTGACAAATTTGTCCTTTAATATATAATAAATATTTAATTTAAAATTAAAATATTCTTTTTTAATGACACATCAACTGAACTCGGCCATGCAGAAAGCTAGCTCATTCACAATTTCTGACGTGAAGCGAGGTCAAATGAATGAAATTGAAAAAAATTAATAGTTTAATCATCTAATTGACAAAATTAAAAGGTGGATCACCGAAGTGAAATATGATTCATAGTTTAGGATAGTAATTCATATTTAAACCTTAAAAATTAGAAGCAATTAATTATTTTTAGTTGAGGTAATTATTAAAAAATAGAAGTAATTAAAAAAAATTGACTTAAAATGTCACATAATTTCATTGAAGAATGAAAAAAATAAATAAAAGGTAGAATAATTTGGATGGTCATTACTTAGAGCATGTTCATGTTCGGCAATAATTTATAATTTGGTCAAATCAATTTATAAGTCATTTGTTATTATTTTCTTGTTTGACAATGACTTATTTTTTTACTTATAAATTGATTTATAAGTAAAAAAACAAATATTTTTAACTTATTTAAAAAAGGCTTATAAATCATTTTAAAATAAATTAGTATGACCAAATATAATATCTATTTTTGTCTCTCTTTTTTTAAATATTTTTTTTAGTATTATTTAATTTTAACTTATAAGTCATTATGAGTCGAACATTTTTATTTTAACTTTAATTTTTGACTTATAAGTCAAATTAATGTTGAACTCTTTAATTTATATCAAGTCACAAATTAAAATAATTTATATTTTAAATTTTAAATTATTTTAAAATAAGTAGTTGCGGAATGGGCTGTTAGTGGAGCGGGAATAACAAAGTAGACTTGAATTAGGAAAATTGTTGTTTTAGTAAAACGGGGATTGCTATGTCGTTTTCCCTTCCCTAAAATAAATCCTGACATATCTTAAATCACTCACTCACTCACTCACTCACTCACCTACCTATCTCTTGACTTTTGAGAGGGACAGAGTAGAGGGAGAGGGAGAATGGCGGTTTTAGGAGGAAGTCCGTTTATTACTTCTTCACTTCATTCATCTGCTGAAAGAAGAAGAAGAAGAGGGTGCTTATCCCAAAAATTTAACCTCCGCATAGCGGCATTTCAACCGCCGTCCCATCTTTTCTCATATTCCCTATCTCGTCTCCATGCCTCCAAAACCCACAACAAATCCAAACCCCTCATCTTTCTTCCCCACTTGGTTGCTTCTATGGTATGTATGCTTTGTTTCTCTCTCGCAATTCTACATATACTTACTTTGATATCTCATTTTTCTGATTTGCTCAGGAACAAGTGGAGGAGACTTACATAATGATTAAGCCCGATGGCGTTCAACGCGGCCTCGTGAGCTTTTGCTCCACTGTTTCAATTTCTTAAATTTTTACTTTGTTTGTGGAATCCTGTGTTGATTTGTGTGTTTTGAGTTGGTATAGGTTGGAGAGATAATTTCTAGGTTTGAAAAGAAAGGGTTTAAGTTAACAGGATTGAAGCTCTTCCGTTGCCCTCAAGATTTAGCAGAGGTTTGTCCGCTACACTCAAATTACTGGTTTTTAATAATTATTTTTTTGTGCTAACATAGTCATTTCTGTTTAGTCCAGCAAAATACGTGTGGTGTATGGATGAAATGTGAACTAATAAATATAATGCTAGCTGAGAGATTTTTTCTTTGCACTATAATTATAACCGACTGTTGTAGGAGTATACTGATTCTATTGTCTGTGAGAGGTCTAAAGTTTTTTTCTGTGTGTATTTTTCGATGATTATAGGAGCACTATAAGGATCTCAAGTCTAAGTCCTTCTTCCCCAAAATGATTGATTACATTACCTCTGGTCCTGTTGTGTGCATGGTATTTTTTTCGTTATTGTTTTATTTTCTTAGTACCCTTCTGGAGGAAAATAAAGATCTCGATTTCCATCTTTTATTATGGAAATGTCTGTTTATTTTGTGTTGGAAAGGCTTGGGAGGGAGTTGGTGCGGTTGCGTCAGCTCGTAAGCTGATAGGAGCAACAAACCCACTTCAGGCTGAACCAGGCACGATTAGAGGAGATCTTGCAGTTCAGACAGGAAGGTTTGGCCTGGCTTATCAAATATTCTACCTTTATATGTGTTGTATATTGCAATGGGTCATCAAGTAGCATGTGTGATTTTTTTGATCAATTATAAAGTCTTATGATTCGTTTGGCAGGAACGTGGTTCATGGGAGTGATAGCCCTGAGAATGGCAAGCGTGAAATAGGTAAAGCCTGTGGAAGAGAATGTGGTCATACATTTGTTGCCTTAACGTTATAGTTTTTCATGACGAATTGCCTCTTTGTTTGTGCTTCAGTTTAGAGTATTCCTAGTTTGTCCTTGTCATATGGTTAAAATTTATTCTAATTATCCCATCCTTGCAGACAGTCAGGATGAATATTCTATCAACCTGGTCCTATAAATTATTTGTCAGTCAAAACAACCTTTACTTCTCACTTGACTGAGAGATAACTTATAGAGGGAAAGGAGGAAGATCGTCTTTTAGTTGTGCTTAGGCTTCATCTTTGGTAAAAACTGAATGAATTTTAATCTGAATATGAATAAAAAAAGTTAATTTGATAATTGACATGTCTGAAACATCTGAATAACATATTTTTATTATTTTACCCCTCTAAAAAAATTCTACATTTTTGTAAATTTATTTAATATTACTTAATATAATAGTTAATATTGTAAAATAAAAAAAATCATTCAGCCCTCATTCAACCCATTCAGCCACAAAATAACACTAACCATTCAGCCCAAATCATTTGAATGGCTGACCGATTCAGTCAATTTTTTTTCCCAAAACAAACGCACTGAATGGCTGACCGATTGAGTCATTCAGTCTTAAACAAACAACCCCCAAGTGATCAATTGTGTAGTACATAAATTCTCTGATAAACAAAAGGCCATCAAATATATGTTTTCACCAACACTCGTATCTTAATCTTTGTCAAATTTTCATTACTCCCTTCAGTATTTTCATTACATATGTTAAAGTTCATTTGTGTCATTCCAATCTGATTTCTATATAACTACAAACATATATACTGCTAAAGATTAATCGAAGCTTGGGATTGTCCTTCAGCTTGGGATTGCCTTTTCTAAGTTTTTAATTTTGTTTTATTCTCCCTACAGCTCTCTGGTTCAAAGAAGGTGAAGTATGTGAATGGACACCAGCTCAAGCACCATGGCTGAGGGAATAAGCTTTTTCACATGGCAATCACTTATAGAGTTAATTGGTTTTACATATATCTCTTGAGGCTGCCTCTAGAAGATGATTTATTCTTTTGTAAGATTATACAGCAATGAAATGATAATTCATATTGCTGCTATGCTCGAAACGTAATTTTGTTGTACGAACTATCTAAATGGTAACTTACTTAAGCCTTCAGGGGCTTGAATTTATATTCTTACTTTAATTTCGTGAAATTACCATTTAATTTTACATTCAAAGTATTGAGAAGGGTCGAAATGCATTTTGTTCTTTGTATTCAATAAATATATGAAGGGTATCAGATCAAGCAGTATTAACATTCAAAATAAATTCATTTGAGTGTCCATGTTTTCAATAAAATTTTTACCACAGTAAAAGACCTCCCTTCCATCTGGACTGTATACGAGGGTCCTTTTGTAACTTAAAGTGAAGCCAACAGCTTGAGCATGTAAACAGCAGCCCACAACGTTTTCTTTTTTTTTTTTCCCCTTGTTTGAACGAACGAATCACAACGTTTAATGTGATGACTAAAATTTCTTGTGATACTTCACACAAGTTCAACTTTTTCTCCCATCTAAATTCCAGCTAAAACAACTTACATATTGGCAGCTTGTGCTGGATGCTACAAAAGAGCTTATACATTCAAAAAGCCAAAACTATGCATAAATCATTGGAGCAAAAAGGGATACACACTTTAAAAATAAGAAACGTGAAAACCCAGGATAGCTACCAACAGCATTAACAAAATAAATCATGGAACAATAATATAGTGCTCGATCCATTACAATACAATTTTTGGATCATAAAAAACCCAAATTGAAATCTTAAAATTTAAACACCATGGGAAGAAATATTTCAATTCCAAATACTAACTAGTGCCACTAACCAACGGACAATCATTTGGAATCTGACATGTATTAGACGAAAAACAACCATTCTCTATTACCATTGCCTTCTGATCAGGCGAGCTTAAACCATGTCGAGAATTCTTGTATCTGGAAAACAGGTAAAGAACAGAAACATTCTTGTTTTGTTGCTCGTTTGAGGTGCCTATGGAATGACAATCACTCAAATTTGGAGATGCAGCAGCAGAACAGTCAGCATCGAAGGTCATTGCCTCCTCCCCATCGGGTATTATGCTTGCCACATGGTTTATATTCTCTGTAGAGCCCACATTGGATAAGCTTAGATCACGACGAGAGCCTTGTTTAAGCTTCATGAGTGTATTCTCTACATCAAGACAAGTATGTTAAAAAGGCGTTGAGTCATCGTTTAGCAATTTGTTTTAAAACAAATGTCATAGTACCCTGTATATGATTTATGTTCCGCTCATTCTAAAGCTTCAAACTTTATAAATGAATGTAGCCATCGTGCTTCAGAATATAATTCATCAAACTAGTCAAAACAATCATCATAGCCATCTAAGGGCAAACTACAAGCCATGTTCAGAATATGAAAAATTAAGCTAAAACATAATCCAACTAAGCTTTTTTGCATATCCACCTTGAAGGATCTCATCTAGGTAAAAGAAAGGCTCGTTCTTGAGCTCAACATATATTCAGTTATATATTTAAAGTTAATGATTGATTAGTATTGTCAATTTTTTTGTGGTGCTGTGTTAAACATGTGGGCTAATTAAAAGGGAAGAACAAGTAATGTCAGATCATATAGTACATCATGAGTCAGCCAGAGTATCATTCTAAGAAAAAGGACTTGTTGCCTCCCTCGCACATCTGAAGTGAGTGATCTTGCTAAACCCTTAGTTGAGCCCCTTGTCTAAAAGTTTTCTACCACATACGCCATGTCTTACTTCTGCTTTAACTACTACAAGTCTAATTTAGTGCATGATATAGCACCGTTGTATCAATAGTGCTTCGTTTTATTGTTGCTTTATTCAAGTCAATTGATCTTGCTATCATCCGCTACAATTGATTTCGATATTCGGTCAACAAGTGTTGATCCTGGCCCTTCATCATACCTTTTTTTATCCTTTCTAGGACCATTCATCTTTATTACAATAAGTGAGGTAGACATGCACAGTGTTGTTAAATGTGCACGCCTAGGAGTGAGGCCCATCACAACCAATGTTTAGCAGTTTGCCTCCCCCGAGGCGAGGCTCCTCCAATGAGACGCACACAAGGCGAAGTTGTGTAAACCATAAATTGAAGCCTCCTCCACCAAACAAGTCCCTCCCTTCTCCTAATCTCTTTTCCTTTTTCTTTATTCTCTTAGGTTATTTTATAAAATACTAAAAGGTTATGCTGTCCAATTTTTTTTATAGAAATTATGGGTACTTCACTACATTATTGTTTTGGTGTTTACTAACTTATTAAATAATTAAATATGTATATATAACGTATATGTTTACTAACTTATTAAATAATTAAATATGTATATATAAAGTATTTTTTAATATTTGAATATACATTTATATTGTTATTTAGTGTTTGCTACTTATATATATATATATATATATATATATATATATATATCAAAATGGATCGGTCCGGAGTCCGGGACACGATAAAAAACGGACCATTTTTTTTGCTTTTTTTTTTGAAACAACTAATTTTTTTTAAATATTTTATGGAACTGAAATTTTTCAATAATAAAATGTTTTGGGCATGATTTGGATACTTATACCAAAAAAAATAGTAGTGCGATGCGCGCAATTTGTACATACATGTTTTGTTATAGGTATCCAAATCACGCCCAAAACATTGTATTATGAAAAATTTCAGTTCCATAATTATTTATTTATAGTTGTTTTTAAAAAAAAGAAGCAAAAATAAATAAAAAAAAGTCCGGATTTTGGTCCGGTCCGAGAGTCCGGACCTGATCCGGCCTCATATATATATATATATATATATATGTATATATATATATGTATATATATGTGTGTGTGGGTGTGGGTGTAAGATTGCAAGTATTTAACTATGTACCTACGCATAATGTAATTATGATATGATTATATGAGTGTTCCACTATACTATGGAGGTATGGTCCTTGAACTAGTCATAGAAACTTTTTGAGCATGCTTAGAAGTTTGTGAAATTACTTAATGATCGATAAATTTGATGCATAAATGATTAAATGAGTGTATATATATAATTTTAATATATATATATATGTGTGTGTGTGTGTGCGCGCGCGCGCCTCACCTAGCACCTAGGCCACTAGGAGACTTTTGCGTCTTGTGCCTTAAATAACAATGGGCATGCAGAGATTGGTCATTCAGAAGCTTATTTACATTAGGACACCACATTCAGCTTATCAGCCCTTTCAAATTTCAATTGATATCATGTAAGTAATAAAACTTTAAAAACTACTGCAAGAACTTCATCTAAAACAACCGTGATTGGTTATCTACTTGATTCCAAATCAACTTCTATTCACATATATTATTCTAAAGATAACAAAGTTAAAATTTTTGTAACCATGATTGAAAAATCTTGTTTAGTATCAGGAAACTGCTAAAATAAGGCAAAGTTATTCTATCTCGAGTCCACCTTTCCTGTTCAAGATGTTCAAAACTTAGAGCCCATTTTGAAAATAAATAAATAAAAAATCAAATATGGATCTTTTCTTTTATAAATAAGTACTGATATTAACCTTCAATTACACACCACTAAATTCAAACCTGTCTCAAAACTTTCCCTTTCAAAAGTGTACTTTCATTTTGGGACAGATTGAGAGTTTCAAAATCTGACCCACATGTATGTATGTTCTATACATCGAACCCCTAATTTCTCAGCAACCAATCAGATTGATTAGCAGAGCGGTAAATAAATGAGGATGAATAACAATATTGAAAGATCCAGTTCCGAATTTGTAATCTAAACACCAACATACATAGAGAAAATTCAAAGCAGGAGTTGCGTACAGATTATTAATTCATAATAGGAGGGGATAAATAATAAAGTTAGAGATTAGAGTACCGTAAATGGAGAGAGAATCGTGCTTGATGAGCTTAGAAGAAGAAGCTGTCCTCTCCGTTTCCAATTCTTCCAGTGAACTCCAAGACGATCTTCTCACCCTCCCCAACATTCTCTCTCTCCTTGTTGTGGAAGTTTCGCTGAGGGGAAAGTTAAAGTTCGGGTCTTTGCCTTTGGCGCGGCAAATGATAATAAAATATAAAATTAATAGAGCGGGAACCCAAAATAAAAGATTGGGCTGATCCACTTATGTTTCCACTTTGTAATGAAAATTCAATCAATCAATTACATATATATTATATATTAGTCATCACCATAAATTTTAGACCTCACAACAAAAAAAATTCCACTATCCGAAAATGAGATAGTGATTTTAATTTTTTTGTGCATATCTAGAATCTCAAACAATTCCAAATAAGAATTAAAAGAACTTGCATTCTTTTTCTCATCCATTAATCAGTACCCAACGATTATACAATTTTCTTTATTAAAAAATTTATAGAAATTTGAAAGACTTGTGTCAATTTGGTTTCAAAATTGTCAAAGGAATCGAAATTTTATTATGTGAATGAATAAAGAGATCCAGTAGAGACTATATAGAAATCAGAAACAATTAATCCCTACTAGCATCACTTCCAAATGAGTACTATGGGGAATAACAAATCTATTTTAGTATTTACATTACAACCTAAAGAAGAAGAAGAAAATTATGATAGTGTAAAAAAAAAACCCAACATACAAAATGATATTATAAAATATATTTAGTATATAATCGTCTATACATGGTGTGTCTGCTGAATTACAACTAGCCAAATTATTTGTATGATGTAACCAATGACAATTCATGCTTCATATCATCTTTAAACTATAATGCCTTTTTGGGAAAGTAAATGTAGTAGAACCATGATCCCTTTTTAGAAAATTTTCATATAGAAACAAGGCCTCGTACATAGATATGAAATATATACACATAAAACGCAAGCTGCAGCCCCTGAGTCATCCTCACTATTATCAGTAACATTGCCCTAAGAAAGAACTAGCTTTGAAAAATCATGGTAAAGAAAAAACAAATCCATTATTGACGCAGCTGTATAGAAATACTCCAGCCTTGCTTAGCAATGGCAAGGCCTGGACCTGTTGGACCACCAACACTACTCATGTTTACATAGTAAATGTACCTCAGCACAAAAACAAATGCGTAACAATGCCAGTCCAACACACATCTAACCGGCGTGTTGACTATACAAATTCTTCTTTTCCTTTTTTTTTCATGCCAGAGAGAGAATGTCATTGACACCACAAAATCAAGAATTCAAAATAATTTCACATTTGAGTAAGGAATTTTGATAGACTCCTTTATCAGATTTGAAGGGAGACCAATGCCATTTGCCTTGGAAGTATTTTCTGCCGACTCAATTGCTCGGGAAGCTTGGAGGGCCATCTCGGCATGTAGCTGAAGACATGCCATAGCCATCTGAGAAACAATGGTATTTCAAATAGGTCATGTGCAGCTAGACAGCTTTAAATAATTAAATTTTAACAAACTTGCAGTGAAAACAAAGAGGCAAAATTTATAGCAATTAAAGCATATAAATTGTAGCTTTACAGTTTAATGAACTGTAGAAGTAACTTCCTTACATATTCAACCAATGTGGACTATACGTTATATCCTATGTACAAGAAACATTTGGAAGATAAATAATATAAAAATAGAAAACAAGGGGTGAAGTCCAGGCCAATACACATTCAATCAATGTGGACCCACATTATAAGCTCTTGCTTACCGTGTAACACTCTCTGTCTGTGTCTGATTCAGCCACAGAAAAGGCCCAAATACGAATCCACTCGAGCCCTTTCGAAATTTCAGGATTCCCTTCAACCAAGGCAGATGCTACATAAGAGGGATGAAGGGCCACTAATATGCAAGAAGCTGCAAACAGGACAGATCTTCTGACATATGCTTCAACATGATAGCATAAATCCCTGCATTATAATAAGGGTAAAAGCCTCAGTGGCATCCATCATATAAAAGAAAAGAGAAGAAAAAATTCCTTCATACGGACAAATATATATCAATGGGTTATGGGCAGACCAGTAGTACTACACTGGAGCCAGCCAAACTTTGTGTAATATATAACTCCATGGGCAAGGTCAAGAAGTAGGCCTCACTACTCCCAACCCCCGAAGAAAAGAAAAAGGAAAGGAACATATATATGTCCATATATTAATATATAACATCTACGTGGCACACTAGATAAATAATTTAAAGGTTGATTAAAAATGATGTAGTTGAGTGGCATATTAGTAAATATATTGGCATCTAACAAATACACCTTCACAATATGCCATTCATTAATCTAAACTATGTCATTTTGCATGGAACTCTAGACAATTTATCTAACGTGTCACACTAGATATCATTTTCACTTTATATTATATACACCCAATTACGTCTAAGAACAACATGTAGATATATGTCAATTGCTTTTGGTACCTGGAGCTTAACATATCCATAAGGGGAAGTACCAAAGCAGATGCTTCTGGATGCATGGCTGCGCATTTCATACAAACACCAAGCATATAGACAAGTCTTCCCAGGACAAGAAAATCCCTTCCAAGCAAGTCAACTCCGTGTCTTTTCTTATCGAAACCCTGCATGGCTGGAAGCATGAATGCTGCTGCGTACTGAGGAAATCTATTCTGGGACCATTCCAGCTGATGTTCTTGTATATTTTCCGTTCTGAGGCTCCATCGGCGTGACTTTCCTTTCTTGATCTGACCCGGTATGGAAGGAAGTGTTCTCTCATAAGAATATGACCAATTTAAGGGAGTTCCAGTTCCTGAGATCTCTCTCCAGGCACCCACTCCAGGAGGCCCTATGCTACTTGGCATGAACCACGGTTGAGTTTCTGAAATGGTTGATATTTGGGCTCTTGACAGAGCTTTTGGTTTTGTGGTTGTTGCATGAGCAAGCTCCTGTGCTGCTTCTGTCATGACATCAAGGATCATTATACGTTGGCTGACATCTACATTAGGTGAATATAGGAGTTTATTTAGAGTATCAAGGCACTCTAAAGGAGATGTGACAATCAATGCAACCAGAGATTTTTGTCTCTTCTCTTCGGCTGATTCTTCTTCCCCTTCTATAGTTGAATCAAAGCAGCGGACTTGTACAAGAGTTCTGGACAGATCACCAGCTACATATTTAAGTTCATCTGGAGATGCTCGAATAAGCTTTTCAGCAACATTTAGAGCCTTTTCAATCTGCAAGAGAGAGATATACAAGTTACAAGGAGGAATTATCTATCACCAACTGTTGGTCTACAGATTAATCATAATCTGATTTGTGTCACTCTTTTATGGCTTGCTGAGGACATGTTGATTAATCAGGCATACAAGACCAGCAATGGAGAATCACTGGAGCAAACAGTCAATCTAACTACACTAGGTAATTGCAAGTTTGCAACGATTTAGTGATGGACTCTTTCTAGAATTACTGTATACAGTGGATGAAATTGTACGTCAAGTTTCTCCACAAGTGCTTTCTGACCTCATAGATGATATCAATTATAGATAAGTTAAATTAAAAATAACTTCATAAATAACTTTTCCAGAAAGGATAATCAATGAGCTGAAAAAGCTTACCCCATCAGCATTATCAGATTTTCTTAGAGCTCCAATGACATCAACCAACTGCAAAAAGTTTCTTTTTAAATCAGTGTCGTCATCTATCAAGTCATATGGCTGCAAAGATGAGTTGCTCGAGGTTTCAGAATTCTCGGAAGCATCATCATCATAGTCTTTTTCGTCAGAAATCAGCTCTTTATTTAGCATTGCAGGATCGATAACCTCATCTGGATCAACCAAATTAAATTCAGAAATTTTTTTCTTTCCATCTTTCAAAATGTTTCCCATCTCAACGCTAGATGTGTTATTAAGTTCCTTTTCAGGTACCAAGGTAGTATTACACCCTGCCACCTGGTCAATATCTGTTCCCATGCCACGTGATGTAGCAAGAGTACTTTTCTCAGAAGTCACTATCCCAAACTCCCAGTCAACAGTCTCCTCAGGGCATAAATCATCAAGATACAAAGGATTTTTGGGGTCTATTACTTTCGAAAATACTAAAGCAACACAGCTAGCCATTTTGCGAACCAAATGGGATGGGCTCTCCAGCCTACCTGCCAGTAATCAGGAAAGGAAGTAAGAAAAGTAACAGAAGACGATCATAAAAGTAGTAGAATTATCTACCAGTAGCAAGTGAACAAGTTCTTACAGCTAACTCCTTGAAGAATTGAATGCATCGCACCCTTGGTTGCATCCAAATCTTCTTTTGACATCTGCTCCAGAGAAAGGCCAACTGCTGCAGTTACATCTAAACCTTATATTAAGGGGACAACTAAGAAGAAAGAACATGGGGAAAAAAGAAGCAATATTCAAGCCAGGTAATCGAAGAGCTTAAAGTTATCTCCTCCGGAACAAGACAGGGAATGGGAATCATTATTGTAAGATACTCATAAATATAACTACAAGCTTTGGCCCTGCCTACCAAACATAGAGAAACCATTGAGGATTATTTATTTAGATTAGAGAAAAATAAGAACGGATACAAGCTTGCTGCTCTACTGGGGCTGACTGCACAAACTCTCGTTTTGACCATACTGCCACAAGCTGCTGCACTGTGCCCAGGAGACCACATTTGCTATGACCTTTTGTCAGTGAAGCAGCATCAGGAGGGCATTCAAGAACAGCAAATTGAAGGATCCATCTCAAGCAACAGATAGGAAATACCTTCCAAAATAAAAATTTCTCAACAAACATGGACCTGAACAAAATGAGAAAAATCAGAATCTAGTGAAGTAAACAATGAAAATTTTAAAAGTATAAAAAATACATAAATAAAAAGAGACTGAATATATAACTGGAGAACTCTTTATCAAGACAGCAAGACTTGAGTTGGGACCTGGCTGCTGAGCTTAAGCCTCTAAAGCATTAACAAAAGCATGAGCATGAGCATGAGCACGTGAAAAATAGATCGAGTATCAAGCACACGTACAGATTATAAAATTAGTAACCCAAGACTTGGTTTTGGTAATACTGATCTATTACATAGTTTAGTATGATACTCCGTCCCTTCCTTAAAAAAAACGAGTATCGCTTTTTTGTTTCTTTTTCTCAAATATGAAGGTTTGTATATGACACACTGATTTTTTTTTTCTTTCAAATATCTCTTTTCAATTTTAGAGTTTAAAGACTAAAATATATAACTAATATTAAAAAAGTAAAAAGTACTTCAAAGTGTGTCCTATGCAAACCTTAATATATTTGTTTTGTTTTTTGTTTGTTTTTTCTTTGGGGGGGGGGGAGGCGGGAGGGAGGGGAGGGATGGAGGGGGGGAAGCAACAAAGAAGTGGTAACCCTTTTTATGACAAATAAAACTTATGTTTCCTTCTATGATAAACAGTCAAATTTTCCGGATTAAAAAAAAAAAAAAATATATATATATATATATATATATATATAGAGAGAGAGAGAGAGAGTCCAGAGGAATCCCGCACGCTACTAAAAGCCGGACCTCTTTTTTTTTTTTTGCTTTTTTTTGTTAAAACAACTAAAAAAAAGAATTTAATATTTTATGAAACTGGAATTTTTCCATAATACAATGTTTTGGGCGTGATTTTGATACATATAACAAAACAGGTCTGTACAAATCACGCCCAAAACATTGTATTATGGAAAAATTCTAGTTTCATAAAATATTAAACTTTTTTTTAAGTTGTTTTAACAAAAAAAAGCAAAAAAAAGAAGAAAAATGTCCGGATTTTAAAAAAATCCGGGAGTCCGGACCTGATCAGTGTTCTATATATATATATATATATATATATATATATATGAATGCATGAGAGAGGGTACAGAGCAGTTTATTCCATTACAAACCTGACTGATGTTTGACGCTCATAACTTCGATGAAACAATATCCAAAGAATCCAGTAGGCTTCAGCATCACTGATATCTTGAGTTGCCAGGCAATGCAAGAGCTGTTCAGACATTCTTTCTACAGCATAGGGATCCTTGATTGCCTCCATCATCTTTGACCAGAAACCAGAACCAAGCATCAACTCAAATTCTTCACTAACAGTCAAATCTGTCTTTGGTAATAAGAAGCTCCGAACATATCTAAGAATCCGTGGTGCCAGTTCACTTAAAAGCACATCTGTAAAACCATAAGTTATTGTATTTCTTCAAAATCCTACAGTATCCAGCTTTACGAGGAATATATATTACAAGAATCTTGTATTCAAGGTCATGAAAGTCATAAAATAGTTGTAGTTTGTCAACTTTATGTCTGTGGGTCACTACTATATACTATCCTGTAAGAATTCCAAGAGTTGTATTCATTACACTTGCTACAAAAGTTAATCTACCAGCAGTCCTATTTATTTTATTGAAAAAATACTCATGAACAGACCCCTAAATCGACAATATTATGTATTACCTGCAGACCCTCGTCGACAAATGCGAGCAAATGCTTCCCCGACAAATGCAATGCTATGATCCATTTCACTTTTATGTAAGGTAGCTGCTCCATTGCATAAATTCCTGTCCTCCTCTGCTCCAGCAAGAAGTTGAATGGTAATCTGCTTGAAGAATAAACTGAACTCTAGTAAAGAATGAACAATAACACATAACTGCATAAGGAGACGAGAAAGAAGATGAGGTATCATGATTACAATGTACTATTTGGCAGCTGTGGGGCTTGTGAATGTACAAAGTGCAATGGAGGTAGCAGGCTAGCAGCCTACGCAATTAGCCTCCTCCATCGACCACGGAATATGTCAGACAACCCCTTTCTTTCCACCCCCATTCCCTTTTTGTGTATCATACAGTACTGGCTTTTGTGCTAATTATAGTAGTCAGTAAAATATTAAATAACAACACAATGTGAAAGCACCTAACCACTAGTAATTGCTTTCAAGTTGCACAAATCTATAGACACACACAAGTAGCTACGGCAAAGTCTTTAGTAAGCGCAGACCTGCAGATGCATACATGAAAAACAAAACAAATGAGCAAAAGAAACCAAAGGATACTGTGATAAAAGTGATTTTGGGGCTCCCAGTCGTGCTTTGTCAGGAATAGATGTAACAAGTTGTGCAACCCTTGAGATGTCCAATTTTTGTTGCTCATTCCATAGTCCCTTGGGTTGGCAAAAACCACCAAATTCTCGAGCCATATGGAGTACCCCGTCATTCTCAAGTAAACAAAGGGTAACTAATCTGTCAAAAACATTAGAATAATAATACCAAGCAAGATATTATCAGATTGCTAAGCAAAAACAAAAATATAAAAATAAAGATAAAGATAGCTATGTTATTGTATAATTGAACAGCTATGTTTTTTATGGATCATTATATAATGTATAAGTATAACACGTATAGGCAGAATCTGTCGCACACGGCAACAAAATAGACACTTAACCTACTCCCAATGAAAACCTGCTTATATTGTCATGTGAAGTAAAAGTATGTCATAACAGTATCACCATTTAAAATATATTAAACGTATAGAGGCAATACAGATGACAAACAGGAACAGTCGAAAAAGAGTTCAAATTCTTCGTATACGAAGTTTAGATTAATATTCAAACCTTCCCTTTTAATTATTTATAAAAAGCAGCTCACATAACTATGCCAGCATGTGATAAGAAGAACAAATCAAATGGGATTTTTGACACTGTTAGTATCTAGCATAACCTGTGCAGGTTTGCAAAGAACACTGACACTATTGTTTGCAAGAAAAACATGGTACCAAGCACCATGAGCACGTAAATGCTGAAAATGAGAAGCATAAAGTTAAACCAAATCTTACTTTAGCGATGATTTGCAGCACATCACCATTAATACGAATAGTGGGTCAAGCTTATTAATTACTATTTTACTCAAACCAAATAAAGATTATGTGCCTTAATATGCATTACTCATAGTTTAGGCAGGTGCAATGTGAATTGTACTCTTTTGGTAACTAAGTAATACATTAAAAGAGATTAAAAGTAACACAATTTTTTGGGGTAAGAAACACCCAATGTGTCATCAGACACTTGATTATACATTTATGGGGCAAAGTGTCAAATAAACTCAACTCAATAAAGCTTTTTTATTTGGGGTAGGCTGAATAGAAAAACAAGTGTATTAAAAATAATAAGAAAACAAAATTATAAACGGCACAAGAAAACATATATAATAATCCATATCAGATATTAAGCCACAATAAATGTCCAATCCAATAAGGCAGCATATAAATTTTGCCACTACCTCTCGGCATTTGAGCAGACGGGACTATTGCCAAATTTATCATTTCCATTCTGCTGTAAAGAGGGAACTAAAGTTTGAACAACCTCAGTGGCACGTCCACTGACAAAGAACACGTCATACACATGTTTTCTTGCAGAAATGGGGAAACATGCTAGCCAATTTGAAGCAATATCTACATAAAATAATAATTTGAATTAGCAACACTCCACGTGCATTCTTTCTATTCACATCAACAACAAGAGTTCCACGAAAAGAAAAAAGATAAATCATTCTCAAGCATGTGAAACATGTACAAATTATACATTAACAAAGACTTGAGACGCAACTTTGTTCTAGATTCATGCTTTATTTTTTAAAAAATCAAAAATCCAATTCCATACATGTTTCTGAAACTACGGATTAATTCGGACTCATCAACTTTCTTCAAACAAGATGTGAAATTTAAGTATGTAGTTCACTGAATTTCTGGCTCTTCTTAAAGAAAAAATTAACATTCCTAAAACTAACAGCAGGAATTAACTCTAGTATTAATTTTCACAATTCAACAATGTAGTCCTGGAACACGAAATTGAATTAACAAATAAGACTATAATAAAAGAGGGATGTATACAAATGCGGGTAAAATGGTAAATGGTGACAAGATATACCATACAACAACACTCTGGACATTGTAGGAAATGAAGTTCCTCCATAGAACACTTCCCACCAATTCTGTCTTTCCTCCACAGAAGGGACTTTGGCAGAAAGCACCTAATAATTAAAAATTATAACGCAAGATGACTTATATATATATATATATATATATATATATATATATAATCGTGTGAGGAATTTAGCATAGAAACACACACCTCATCCCTGTATAGCTTATCAATTGAACCTAAAAATCCAACATAAACAATAAGTTTGCTAACTTAATTCCAATTTACAATCAAGTCAAAAGTAACGTCAAATAAACCCTTGCATCACTCAGCGACTAAATTTAAATAATTCAAAAAACAAACGGAACGAAAGGACCTGAGAAGGCACGTGAATCGAGGGGAAAGAGTAGGATGGCAAGAGAGTGGAGAGATAAAATGACTTGGTCGACATGTTTGGCTTCGTTAATAGAGCCGATGACGCGACCGACCATGTCCATCATTATTGATTCCACTTCTCTCCTTCTTCTCTCTTCTACTCCTTCACCTTCCATAGCTACTCTTTTACAGACTTTGCTTGCTTATTGTGATTTCGCGAAAGGTATTGCCTTTTATACTACGATATTACAATTTACAAAGCCCGGAACTCCTCTTTTCCTTTTCTTTTTCCCAACTCGGCCGGTTTGATTAAGAGTTCAGGTTGTTTGTTTTGTAATTTTTAAATTATGAATACGAAGGATGTGTGACTGCATTAATAAGGAGTACTGTTTAATAATATTTTTAATTATCTACTTATAGATAATTAAAAACTATATTTAATATACATTTTTTTTACTATTATAAACATATTAGTCTTTTTTATATTTCATTTTTATCATTCTTTTATGGCAAGTTTTTTTGTTCAAGTGATACAAATTAATTTCAAACTAAAAGGTCAATAATGGAAATATAAAATAGATTATTTTAAGAGTTAAGAGGCAAGTGTTACAAGTTTGATTTTATTACCTTCTGCTTTTTTTTTATCTAAAAAATTAATAAAATCTCGTATTATATTTTTTTGTAGTAATTACCCACACACCCACCAGGGCCTAGGGGTGCTCAAAATTTTGTTTTTTTTTTATTTCTTATCGAACCGGTTGATACCGGTACCGACAGTATCGATTTTTTTGGTATCGGTTTTTCGGTATTTTAACATTTTTCGATACCGGTAGCGGTAATGACTTTTTTAAATTCGGTAAAAATCGAAAATTTGAAAGTACTAAAATTTAATAATATAATAATTAATAGTTAATGTTTTGTAGTTTTATATATTAAATAATTTTTTATATATTAATAATTTCTATAGTTTTATTAATTTTTTATATATATTAATAATGTTTTGTAGTTTTATTTTATATATTAATTATTATTAATAGTTAATGATTTCTTAGTTTTTTAAAAAATTGTTAATATATAAAAAAATTATTTAATTATTATTAATAATTATATATATTACTATGCGGTATAACCGAAAATCGAACCCAAAAAATGAGTACCAATTTTGCATCAAACCAAATTGATTTAAACGATAATTGAAGATTAGTTCCGATTCTTGCTTTTCAATAATTTAGGTATAACGACCCCAAAATAGTCCATTCTATCCAACCCATTTCGAGTCACAAATACATGGATACTTAAAAACAACTACAATTTTATTACAACAATTGTCGTAGTAAAATACAACAAAGACATATCTTTGTGAGTTTGATACAAATATATACCAACCTGAAGACGTCACAATGACACCTTACATAAAGGTATAGTCAAAAAACCTGTTTTAGAAATTAGAATCTTTTGGAAGTCTTTCGAGAAACCTTCATTATATGGGAGGCCATGCTTTTAGGTTATGGTAGATATCATATGGCCACAGAATTATCCTTGGTCAATCTAATAGATCCCAAAAGAAAAATGAGAAGATTATTATCATATTCTTCCCAATGATGAGTCTTCTCTTGACATATCATTATCTCCACTGTCTCTAATTGGGAATTTGTGACGACCCCAAATCCAGGTACTTGAAACCCGAACTCGGTTCTCCACGATACCATTTCTTTAAGTTGAATAATACTAATATAATAATACATTCGAACTTAATTTACATACATCAAAGTTTACTTCCCCAGGTACGTGACCTTCAAATACATTCCTTATAATACTTGAATAGATATCAATACAACTATAACCATTAACTCATAATACACACTTATTCGATCGAACTTTTCCTTTTCCTTTGTTTCGTGCTCGAGCCTTGAGTTGCTCATACATAATCGAAAACATTTAATTTAAGCAAGGATGAGCATTTGAGTGCCCAAAGAAGTAATAGCAATTATATATATAAAGTTTGAAAGAATATAAGTATTCTCTTTACATAACACTTCTACAACGAATCGAAAGTTGTGAAATAATCATCTTGATAAAAAAATTCACATAACAAATCTCTTCCAAATTATTTAAATTTGGCTCGCTCTACCCATGAATAGGGTTTAAGAATCATACTATGAACATTCTTTTCATTTTCGAAAAGGTTTGGCGAAATCCATCCGCAAAACCGCTTCTACCAGCTTACAGACGCGGAGGGTGATCGGCCAGATTGTACCTCAGATTGATCAATACTACATAACTCGAACGAAATTCATCGCTCACTCTATCCGCCTTGGCGCAAAAATCTTCCCATATAGAGATGTTCATACATGCTCGGTTCCAAAACAAGAAGGTTTTAATCTTGCTTTCAACAATAATATGTAATTCAACATATATGTATACCGTAATCCAGCAGAGGTATATCAACATGTGAATAAATGCCATGGTTATCCAAGTGGGGACACTTGTATAACCATTTAGAAATCAACGAACGAATATATATCGAGCTAAGATGTTGATAATCAAAAGTACATAATCATGCACGGGAATAGAATAATTCTCGAAACTTCTTACTCATGTCCATTGCATAAAGGAAATGCAAAGGTAGGATACTTACTCGATTCAACGATTACAAATCTCAACTTAGGTTTTATCTCTTTATCACAACCTATCAATAATCGGATCATTCGTTCGATTAGAACAATATATCTTAACACATAAGATCGTCTTATTACAAATAAAGACATAGTCTAATCACATAATCACGGTGATCATACTTTTAGTTCCTATTCTATACTTGAAATATTTTTATACATTTTTCAAATATCTCATCCACGCTCTTACAAAGTAGCCTTTTCTTTTTATTATAGAGGTTCGACATTTGTTGAGGCATCGACAAGCGACTTTATCGGATAAATAATGAGTCTAAGACTCTTATTTTATACCTCAACATCTCGTAAATATCGACATCTTAATTTTTAATCATTTTGAAATTTCCAAAAATTGAAAAATTTAAAATAATTCAAATCATTACTAAAGGGCCTATAGTGATATATCTGTTATTATAGGTGTTCTTCTTCAAATTCGAGAACTTCATAATCGGTTCTCAAGTCACTAGTTTGGTAAATATTATAACTTTCAAATATCGAATCATAATTAAATGATTTAAACATTAAACAATTTCATTATCATTAATAGTTTAATTAATACTAAACTATTAATGAAACCATTGCTAAAATATAAAAGTTATTTATAATAACTCAAACTATTTTTAAAACATTTATATTACCCTTAAATGATTTTAAAACAATAAAAATCATTTTAAATAATTACCATTAATATTTAAATATTAATGTACTATTTATCCAAATATTAAAAGTCATTAATTATAACTTAAAATATTTTTAAATCATTAATATCCTCTTTAAATGGTTTTTAAATAAGTAAAACCATTTTAAACTATTTATTTAATAATAATTATTAAATAAACTAAATATCATTAATATTATCTTAATATCATTAATATTTAATTATTAATGAAATTATCATTTAAATATTAAAAGTTATATTTTATAACTTAAAATATTTTTAAATACCTTATTTTCATTTAAAATGATTTTTATAATATTAAAATCATTTTTAAACTAAATTATTTAATATAATCATTAAATAACTTTAATATCATTAATAATAATTAATTAATGAAATTCATCACAAAATATTAAAAGTCATCACAAATAACTCATTTACATAACTAATTCTAAGCCAAAATAAACATAGTAAACTAACTAGTTTATTAACAACACTAACTAAACTTCAAAAATTTCAAACTTTAAATATCAATTAAAAATAATAACATTACAAAATTAAATAAGAAATACCCTAAATACGAATTCCACAAACCGAATACGTGACTTCCACGCTAAAATTTAACTAAGGAGATCTTTATAAAAGTTCTCCCACAACAAAAGCCTTTCTCAAAAAAATTGGAGGCCTTATTGTTGGTGAATGAAACAAAGGCCAAGCCCTTCTATTTATAGGTTTAGAAAATGGTGAAGTTCTCAATTTAGTCGATGTGGGACTTGATTTATACTAATTTTTCAATAGCTCACTTTGCGATTTTTTAACGCATTGCTCATAACTCCGATTAATCTGATTTTTGGATATGTTATACATGGTATGTAAGACTATTTTTTAAAAATACGAATTATCCAATTCGGGTTCATTAGGTAGCCCAAACAGTGCGTCAAAAGTGGGACGTTCATAATGATTTTTCAATCTCGTTTCAGCTTTACCTCTTTCGCTAAAACAGTCATAACTCTTTCATTTTAAAACATTTTTGAGCGATTCTTGAGCCCACTTGAAGCTAACTTCTGGGGCTACAACTTTTATTCTTTGACCATTTCCAAATTCGAACACATCAGCCCAGAAATTCCGTTCAAATGGACTGCACCGCACTGCACTTGGGGGAAGTTTTGACACTACTACTTTGAAATGTCATAACTCTCTCCTCCGATATCGGATTTAGTCCGCTTTGAGTCTATGGAAAGCTTATTCGATTTACTATAATATACCAAAAGCCCAGAAGGTTTTGGAAACATTAATTGATCAAAACAGTGTCCCGAATAGCACATCCCGCCGCTTGACTTTCGCTTTTGAGAAATTTGACACATTTCCTTCCAATTACAGTAATTCCTCATCCGAGGTCGGAATGAGGTCATTCCAAAGTCTATGGCTTCCTAACTCAAAGTGAACTACAACATATCAAAAGCCCAGACCTTTTAAAGCATAAAAGTGGACGAGAATGCCCCCATTCTACGCATCGCCTAAAAAGCAGTTTATCATGATCTATCAACCATGTTTGACCATCTATAACTTCTAATCTATACATGATATAGACTTGATTCTTTTTTTTGATTAAAGACCACATATCAGGCTACACATAACAACTTTTAAAGAACAAAACTCATGATCGAGCAAAGAGTTATGGCCTCGACATTTGGTGAAAAATAACGTAAATTCGTTTTTCCAACTTGCTTAAATCTTCAAATTTTTGCACTTTGATGTTATGGGTCTTTGATTTATCAACCCATATCATCAATTAACATCCTATTACACAACTTTAAACAATCAATTGCATCAAATAACATCGAATCAAAGGATTTCTAGGTTTAGTGTCCTTATACCCTTTTTGCCAAAAATTCTTGATTCTTGCTTCTGATTTGTTATGGGTGATGGTTGGGCTTTGTTTAAGAGTGTATGGGCAATCTTGTATAAGGCAATTAAATATAATATTTAATCACTAGATTTAATTCTTACAATTTACCAATTAACTTCTATCCTTTGGTAAATTAAAACACTTATACAGTAACATCGAAATTAAACCCGGTAATTGAAATTAGGGTTTCTTAACGTCATCAATTAGGGTTTCTAATTGACCATTAGGGTTCTCTAATTATCTGTGTATATTACTAACACAGTCGTTACGGTTTCTAACTTCAACCGGTTAGGGTTATAATAATTAGGGTTTGTCCTAATTATCGACGTCACAACGATAATTAGGGTTTTGTCTAATTATCGATATTCTTATACACAAGAATTTCATATACACATTACTACTCGTAAATATCTCATAACCGAGTTTAATAATTAGGGTTTCACAAAGACGGTAATATGCTATGACCTAATTGACCGCCATCGTTCAATATTATATGTCCGCACATACCAAAAGACATAATTATGGTAATCGTAAAATAATATAATATTATTATTCTCATCTCTTGATCACAATCCCAATCCAGGTTTGGATCTCACGTATCGACTTATTCTTTCGTACACATCATCAATAATCAAGTTAAAATAATTAACTTAAATATTCGAACAATTCATATAATAAAATATTTATTATATAAATCTAATTATCACATCATATATTATTTCCAATCATGTTTTCATGAAAAATAATTAATAAAAACATTTCGGCTTACAAAAATTTATTACCATATAATTTGTGGTAATTAATAATTCCAAAATTATTTCTAATTTTTTAAGTAATAAATGTATTCGCATTTATCGTTCACTTTACTTGACACTTAGTCTCGTCATTAAATAAAAAAAAAATTTATACGCAAAATTTCTTATTTATTTTATATAGAAAATCTCGGGTTATTACAGAATTAAACTCCAAACAAACACCAATATTATATAGGTAGTGCTTGTAAATATACTCAGCAAGTGGATGAGCCCAACTCTGTCTTATGATGACACGAGGTTGTATGTCATTAGACATCTTGTATGATAGTGGCAAAACACCCTTCCAAGTTAAATTCACCTCACCCTCAACATCTATAGACCCACCGATTCTATTCCTTGTTATCCCCGCTCGACCCAAATTACCTACACTTTTATTACGAAAGGAATTGTAAAAGCAAAAGGGTGAGCACAACTAGCTTCGATAAAGAATATCATGACTAAAGATAAATAAATTATCAATAGCCTTCAACAAAAGAATAAATCGGAGATTTAAAACATATGGTAGATGATAAAACTTTTCAACCATAGTTGCAACGGAATGAGCAATCCATTAGAAGAGTCAAATAGACTATAAAGTCAATTATCTTCTCCATGTTAAAAGTCCACCAACAATGTTTTATCCCTATAACATCAATCAACAATTCATGTCCACAATCACATGTATAACTCAAAATCGTAATTGTAGTTCTAAATTCCTTTTCTCATCCAGGACAAAGATAATTTTCATCACCTGAAACATCAAAGATTATGGTTATACCAAATCACAGTTTATGTTTATAATCCTACTAATAAATTCATCTTTGCACTACGGCCAAAGATATTCATCAACAAGTCATCTTTGCACTATAGGCCAAAGATATTCATCAACAATTCATCTTTGCACTACAGGCCAAAGATATTAATCGATTAAGTCATGTTCATCTAAACAACATTCATCTTTGCACTACGGGCCAAAGATATTCATCGAGAAATCATTCATCTTTGCACTACTAAATTTCAAAGATATTCTGGGTTATATCATTATTTAAGACTAAGAATGATGAAAAATATTTTAAAGAAAACGAATCCAATTGAAGCAAAAGAACAAATATTAAGGATTCGTACTTTTAAACAATTCCGCTCAAAAATACTTCATAAATAACCGAGTGGAGTAAAATTCAAGAATGAAGACCAAAACATAGATCCAATCAAAGATAGTATCCGAATAGATATTTTGGACAAAAAGAAGAAATTTCATTTTTTAGGTGAATAAGGTCGATTCGTGAATAAGGCCAGATACGTGAATAAGAACTCCAACACCAAAAGATAGAAATTTCACAAAAAACATCATCACGTTTCGTGAATAGTGCTCTTGAATAAGAACTCGTGAATAGTAACTCATGAATAGTAAGAATCGTAAATAGAAACTCATGAATAATAACTCATGAATAATAACCCCGACATGAAAAAGTTTCAAATTTGATAAAAATTTCCAACCAACATTCTGGCATAATGATATTGAAGAAATAATATCATTTTAAAAGAAAATAACCTCCTTACCTCGGAAAGAATAAGATCTTGACCGAATATGGATATAGTCTTAAAAGAACTTGCACAGTATAGTAATACTCAAGTACTAAAATACTCACAAAAATACACTTCGATATTATAGAGAGAGAAAGAGAGAAATCAGTAGTTTCTGGTGTGATTTTCAATTCTAAACTAATCATCCTATTTATAGGAAAAATGCTTAGAACACCAAAGCAGAAAATTTAATAAAATATTATTATTATATATATATATATATATTAAATTCCTACGCACACTTGACTTCTGAATTTCAGCATCTAACAACACATGGGCCAACAATAAAAATGTTTTTCTAACAAAAATTTTTTAAAACTTCCAAAAAATAATAATCAATTAATCCGGAACTTCAATAATTCATAATAAATAGCCTTTTTTATCAGAAAATTCGAATCTCGCGATTTTTTATAGGAAATTCAATTCTATACAACTTTACAGAAGAAAGTTTTTCCAAATTTCAAACAAAAATTGACCGAAATTCATAAACGGGCGATTTTACAGACTATAATCAAATTTTAATCAAAAAATGGGGTCTACCGACATGTTTAACATGTTTTAAACATCTTTTACAACAAAAATACTCTTCCTCCTCATATACTCATATATCTCACATTCATTATAAAAATATCACCATTATTATATTATTAAAATATAATAATATATTAAAATGAATTATTTTATCAGAAAAAGATAAATATTAATTTTCAACAATTGTCACATTAAAAAATTTCTCCATTTATATCCACATAAAATCAATATTTCCCTCATCATATAAATTAATAATTATTCACAAATAATATTACAGAATCACAATATTGACAACCAGGCCGTTCCCAGGAAAGAAGGGCTTTCCAATAATGATTTCTCCTTACTGGCGCGCAATTAGGTGACCAAACCTCTCTTTAGACAGAACTTTCTAGATATTGCCAATAATGTTATCTAATAATATTATTAAAATAATATGAACTATTAATCTGATAATGGAAAATACTTAGTTACAATTATTGTAACAACAATAATATAAAATATCAATGCAGGAATTATTGAATCAATAAAATAAAATATTGAACAGCAATTACTATAACAATTATTGAGTAGTGCCTTCTTACGTAAGAATCAATAATTCAAAAATATTGTGCAATACTGGTGTGCCATCGCTGCAACAACGCCGTATTATTTTACTTTACCCAAGGGTATTCCAACAAATGTTAATGAGTAACGATTACGCCGTTATTTATAAAAATTTTAATTTGTCATTTTCTTCATCCGATGCTTATTACATTATGGGACCCACAAATGGATTTACTCAGTGCATCGAATATTCCCAAATGGAAAGAATATTCCAGGACCAAACGAATATTCTCAAACAACAATTAATATTTTATAACCACTCATGTATTTTTGAAAAAAAATCATATATCACCCTTAACTTTAACTTTTTATCAATGTAACCATTTACTGAATTGTAATTATAAAAAAATTGAATATTTTTATTTCATAAAATTCGGGGTATTACATTTCGGATCTAGGCCGGTTCACCTTTATTTTTGGTATCGATTCAATTTTTTAGCGAATAATTTTAGGGGGACATTTTTTGTTGACATTGTTAGCGACATTTTTTCTTAAAAAAAATTATTTTTTTGTAGTACCTTTCAAAAAATGTATAGTATTTATTCAAACTGAAATTTTTATAAAAAAATAGTGTTTTAGGTGTAATTTGTATACATACAAGATGTAAGACCCCAACTTTTTGAATAAAAATGAATTTTCTATAATTATCATTTTTGAATATTATGGAATGAATTTAATATAATGTTATAGTTGTGGGTAATATTTATAAATTTTATAAAGTATTCAAGTTGTCATATAATATTCGATTGGTCGGGGAATATTCGTTTTAAATGTAAAATATTAAAGACGATGGCACAATCATCAGTGGACCCCACAATGTAATTATTTTTGATCGAGAAAACGACAAAAATACTTTATAAAAATAACGTGGAAGTTTTACCATTAATCTTGTTGAACTACTTCGATAGTAAAAAAGTACAAAGAATACGCGTGGTCGTTATAAGTAGATACTCAGATTGATGCTTATATGATAAGTCACTCGGCTTTTATTTTATTGGTATTATTAATGTAATAATACGTAAACTCTTTTATATAAAACATAATACTTTTATAAAGTTATTCTATAAATAGAATATATTATATTCTATTATGCATAGTGTTGCATAGTGTTTTGCGTAGTAAAATATTTTTATATAAAATGTAATACTTTTATAAAGTTATCTCTTTTTTATTAGACAATAATTAGAATATATTATATTTTATTATGTATAGTATTTGCATAGTGCTGCGTAGTGTTTGCATAGTAAAATCTTTTATAAAGTTATTCATTTTATTATATTATAAATAGAATATATTATATTTTATTTAAAAGATTTTGCTTTAATTATGGACCGTCGATTAAAGTAAATCAATCTAGACCTGTTCATGGATTAATTCTTATGCATTCCATTTTCCTATAAATAGAAGCTCATTCCTTCATTATTTTCTTTTAATTCATTGAACTCAGAGAGAGAAACTATAGAGAGAGAAGAAAAAAATATTCGCTACTTAACTACTTTTATATTCAGCTTTTTACGGTAAGGGATATTATTTATTGTATCCATGAGGGTGTTATTCTTTCTTATTCATGAAGAGAAGCATTGTTATTCCATTGTTTATTATTACATTGGAATACCAGATACGCTGGCTTCACCTATACTTGGTGACATTCTTCTATTATTCCGTCTTTCTTATTCTCATTAGAATATCCCGTCTCATGCGTTTTCTGTTTGAACTCGATTCCGTCTTTTTATTATTACGTTAGAATATCACATACATATTTATCTGGCGGACTGATTCCGCTTTTTATTATTACATCTTTTCTTATTCCGTTGGAACATCCCGCATCTGTGTTTTACCTTGGGACTGGTTCCATCTTTATTATTCTATCGGAACATCCTGTCGATTGTGATTTTCACCGACACGGTTCCATTATTATTATTCTGTTGGAATAACTTTCGCCTTTATCAAGCAATCGCATGCGTGGTGATTTGTTGTTATTTTATTCCTTACTATTTTTCGGTTGGTTAAAATTTTGACTTCTATACTCCATGAAATTAGTGGAATATCCTTGATATTCAAGGCTTCATCCAAATTATTTTCATAGAAATATTCTTCGAGAAATCTTGAATTTTACTCTACAAAGCAAAGATCATGTTGACAATTTGGACGTTATTAGTTCTGAATAACTTAATTCTTGAACTTGTTTTATTAAATTCTTATATCATTGTCATCATCCTCATGTTTATATTTTTTTGAAAGTCATCTGTGCTCAGAAAGCATGGATGGACTTGGTATGATTATGACCGAGGATTATTCGATTGTAATCATGGTAGTAATGTTACAAATGATGTGTAAAAAGTTCTCATTGGCCCGTAGTGCATTGATGGATAGTTGTTGGCATGATCATGACCATTGATGAATACACAAATATCCTTGCCCCGTAGTGCATGGAATTTGTGGTCGTGACCCTAATGAATATCCTTGGCCGTAGTGCAGAGATGATGTGAATTATTTATTGTTTGAGTCTCAAAGAATAAAAGTGATGAAAAACTTTTTAAATCATAAAAGATAGTAGATTATATTATCTACTTGACTCTTTTAATGGATTGTTTGATCCGCTGCAGTTAAACTTGATGTTGTTATATTTTATCATTTAACATCTTTGTTGAAGGCTAACGATAATTTATTCTCGCATTATCTTAGTCATAATATTTCTTATCGGGCTAGTTGAGCTCACCCTTTCTTTCACCGTTCTCTTGTGAAATAAGAACATAGCGAGGGACTAGTAGTCGGGAAGCGGAGTGATGGTCCAGGAGGATAGCATTAGTAGTCCTCACTATTACGTGAAATAGTGTGTTAATAATTGTAATGAGGACTCCTTTTGAGTTTGTATAATCTCTAGTAGACAATAATTGTATTCAAATTCACAGTTATGTTTTGTCGATTGCATACCCCAGCAGTTGTTTTAGTAAGTTATATTTGAATTTTGTACCATGTATCTGACAACCCAAGATGGGTGATGTATACCTAATTTTGGGGGCGTCACACAAGAAACATGGTAAAACATGGTAAAGTTTGTACCCCCTACAATGTATATTCATTTATTTTTCTGTGTAAAATTTGATATTGCACAATAATTTACCATCTTCTTATTATATTTTAATTTATTAATTGTAAGTACATGTTTATTATTAAAAAATTGAATAATTTCGCCGCAACGTGCGAGTTTGTATCTAGTTACACCTAAAACACTATTTTTTATAAAATTTTTAGTTTAAATAAATATTATATATTTTTTGAGAGGTACTAAAAAAAAAGGGTCCTTTACATAAGTATACAACAAATAGAAAGTAATTATAAGAAAAGTGCATCAATCAAATAATTACAAAAGGAGTATATATGACCCATATTATAAAAATAGTACAATTCACATTAATAAGGAAACCTAAAATAAAGGACAAATAACTGCCATAATTAATAATTCAAATTCAAATACTTGGATCTTACAACAAAAACAAATTCAAATTCTAATAATTCAAATTTAAATATTCAAATTCAAATTTTCATCTCCCTCACATACACTTTGAAATAATAGTCCACCGCTACACCGCCGCGAATCTCCGTTGTCCAAAACGTCAATAAGAATAAGAAGAAGATTTGCCCTACAAAAAGTTTAAAAATAAATAAATGTAACTATTAATGTTCTGAAAATTTTTTATAACTATTTTGTTACTCATAAATAATAAAATGGTTACCTTTGTATGAATGGTTAGCTACCAACTCCATCACATTCAAACGAAATGTGTAACTTAATAAAACTGAATTGGTAACCAAACTTTTATACCAAGATAACCAATCTATCTTCACACCTGCAGTATGAATTAGTTACTTTGGTCTGAAAGATTGGCAACCAACTGCATAAAGGTTTGGCTACCAACTGTATTACATGCAAAATAAATTGGAAACTTAATAAAACAGAATTGGTTACCTTGGTATGAAGGTTTGGCTACCAACTGTATTATGAAAAAACTGCAGAAACAGAGCGATGGTAATGTTCTTCCCTTATCCTTAGTCTCCATCCTCATCCCCATAAATGTGCATCCCAGCAATGAATTATGTAAGACCCCAACTTATTATTAATGAAATTTAATTTTCTCTATTTATTATTTTGAAATAGTAAGGATTGATTTGATTAATGTGGATAGTTATGGGTAAAATACGCAAATATTTTGAAATAAGCAAGTGGTTATAAAATATTCATTATTGTCGGGGAATATTCGTTTGGTCGTGGAATATTCGTATTATCGGGAAATATTAAATGCGGCAGCAAGCGACCATGTGTGGGCCCCATGTGAAAGCGATTGGATGAAGAAAGCGACAAATATAAGTTGTTTAAAAATAATTGGCGTAGTTGTTACAGATTAATTATTGTTAAAATACTCGGTGGTTAAAACACAAGAAAGACACGGTATTGCACCAATTATTGATTCTTACGTAAGAAGGCCTTTACTCAATAATGGTTACGATAATTCTTATTTAGTATTTTATTTTATTGATTTAATAATTCTTTGCGTTGATATTTTATATTGTTGTTGTTTGATAATTGTCATTACGGTATTTTTCATTATTGAAGCAATAATTCATATTATCTGAATAATATTATTAGATAACATTATTGGCAATGTCTATAAAGTTACATCTAAGGAGAGGTTGGTCACCTAATTTGCTACCAAGTAGTAAGGAGAAATTCTTATTGGAAAGCCCCTCTTTCTTAAGGCGCTTGGTTGTCAATATTGTGATTCTCGTAATATTATTTGTGAATAATTAATTATTGATTCATATGATGAGGAAAATATTGATTTTATGTGGATATAGATGGAGAAAAATTTTAATGTGACAATTGTTGAAAATTAAAATTTTATCTTTTCTCGATAAAATAATTCATTTAATTATATTATTATATTTTAATAATATAATAATGATGATATTTTTATGATAAATGTGGGATATATGAGTATATGTGGAGGAGGAGTATTTTTCTTACCAAAAATATTTAAAGCATGTTTTATGTGTCGGTGGATCCCATTTCTTGACTGAAATTTGATTATACTGTAAAATCGCCTGTTAGTGGATTTGATCAATTTACATTTGGAATTTGGAAAAACTTTCTTACGCAAAGTTGTAGAGAATTGGATTTCCTATAAAAATTGCAAGATTCAAATTTTCCGATAAAGGGCTATTTATTATGAATTATTGAAGTTAAAAGCTCCTAAATAATTGATTTTGGAAGTTTAAAATAATTTAAATTAGAAAAACATTTTTGATATGTTTGGTGGGCTTGGTTGGTTGTTGAAATGAAGCTGATTTCAGGTTTATAAGAGTGTGCGAGAAAATTTTTATATATATTAATATTATATTAAATTTTCTACTTTTGTGTTCTAAGCATTTTCCTATAAATAAGGTGCTTGGGTTAGAATTGAAAATCACACGTAAACTCAAGTTTTCTCTCTATATTATCGGTTTATTCTTGTGAGTATTTTGAGTATATTTTGAGTATTGCTATACTAAGACAAGTTCAAGTCATGCTTTATATCAAGTGTTTCAAATTTAGAAGACCGATCTCCGAGGTAAGAGATATTATTTTTTTCGTAATGATATTATTTCTTCAATATCATTATTTGAAATATTGATCTGAAGTTTTTATCAAATTTGGAACTTTTGGTGTTCTGAGTTACTATTCACGATACTGAGACTATTCACGTATACGACACTATTCACGAATACGACACTATTCATCGAAAAATGAAAATTTTCTCTTTTCGTCTAAAATATCTATTGTGGATACTAGCTTTGATTGTATCCATGTTTTGATCATTCTTGAATTTTACACCACTATAATTATTTTTGAGGTATTTTTGGACATGGATAAAACAAAGTACGAATCCTTAATCCTTAATCCTTGTCATTTTGTTTCACTGGATTCGTTTCTTTAAAAATATTTTTCATCATCCTCAGTCTTAAATGATGATATTATTGAATATCTTTGGCCTGTAGTGCAAAGATGAATGATTTCTGATGAATATCTTTGGCCCGTAGTGCAAAAAGATGACCAGTGTTTAGATGAACATGATCAACTGATGAATATCTTTGGCCTGTAGTACAAAGATGAATATTTGATTCAGATATATATTGATTGATGTTCTGAGGATAAAAGATAGACGATGAACTTTTAAATTCATACATGAAGATAATAGTTTGCATTCTCTACTTAACTCTTCTAATGAATTATTATTTCATTGCGAATATTGATTTAAAACTTGTTGTCTATTGTATTATATTAGATTTTTTTCCTGTTGAAGACTAATGATAATTTGTTGTATATTATCTTAGTCCTAATATTATTTCTTGGGCTAGTTGAGCTCACCCTTTTTCTTTTTGTTCCATTTTTCTTCTCGGGAGGCGAGAATATAAGCGAAGATGCAGCAGTGGGGTATGGAATGAAGGTTCTAGAGAGAGTTGTTTAGTAGTCCTCACCATTTTTATAAAATAATGTATCAATAAATGTGATGAGGATTTATTTGAGTATAGATATTATCAGAAGATAATATTTGTATTCAAACTCACAGCTTTTTCTTGTTGTAATAATAAAGTTGTAGTTGTTTACGTACTCATGTATTAACAACTCAGAATGGGTGATGTATACCTATTTTGGGGGCGTCACAAATTATGTCTAAATGATCTACAAAACGTAGACAAGATTGGCTGGATTATAACTTTGGTACAAACAATTTTCAAATTTCTTAAAGTATATATATCACCTTACTACTAATTAAATGTATTTACATTAATGGTGTACATTTTGATATATATATATATATATATATATATATATATATATATATATATATATGCAGTGCCTTGAGTATGTGTATATATATCAAATATTAGAATCAGTTTGTGCTTCAATGACGAGCTCTTTCGAAGAGAATCTCATAAATCCTCTCCGATTACCCAAATTCGATGAGAAGCCATGATCGCTTAAGTGCATCACCCATGATCACCGCTAGCTTTCTTGTCGCTGCTCTCTTTCTTCTTCATTATTATTATTAAAAGGTTGAATTTGTTAAATAACTTGAGGAGAGAGAGAATAAGCTATAACTAATCCCTAAATTAAGGAATTCTAATTGAATTATAATTCCCTAAATTAAGGAATTCTAATTACACTAGAATATGTAAATAAATATGTAACTGTATTAGTTATGTAAATATTATATGAGTGCACTATTGATGTAATTATTTTTAAAAATATATTAGAATATGTAATTGTCCCAAAAAAAAATCCAAAAAAAATGTCAGTAACAATGTCAAAAAAAACATTCAAACGCAGCGTTTCAACCCAGTGCGAGGACTCCACATATAACCTCACTCTATGCCTGTTTCCACTTTTCTGCGGAAGGAGTAGAGTAGAAATTCGGCGGGGAAAAATGGGGAAGAAAATGAAGAAGCCCGGCAAAGGCAAAGAGAAAACAGAGAAGAAAACAGCCAAAGCCGAGGAGAAGAAAGCTCGCAGGGAATCCAAGAAGCTCTCTCTTGAAGACGACATAGATGCTATTTTGGTATCTTTTCGACTCCTTTAAATCTCTTTCTAGAAATGTAAATAAAAATTTCTCATCACCCCAACCAACTGTTCTTCACCTTATTATTTAAACTATAAAAAATTATATGACACTTATGATTGTATTTATAATTTATGTTTTTTTTTGAGTGAGCAGTTGAGTATACAAAAAGAGGAAGCTAAGAAGAAGGAAGTCCACATCGAAGAAAATGTTCCAGCGCCTTCTCCTCGTTCCAATTGTTCGGTAGGAGTAGGTTTACTTCAGTTTTAAGTGTTTTGAGCTGATGGATTTTATTTTAATTTGGATTTAAGTAATTCATAATTTGAATTGAAGATTAATTTTATGATTTGTGTAGTTAACTATTAATCCTCTGAAAGATACGGAATTGATACTATATGGGGGTGAATTCTACAACGGTAGCAAGGTTTGGTCTTCTAACGTCTATGATTGTATATTGTTTTATTATGTATGCTTATATATTTCTATGTGGATGCCTGCTGCAAACTGAAATTATGGGATTCTATTGATGCAGACATTTGTATACGGCGACCTTTATCGGTATGATGTGGATAAGGAGGACTGGAAATTAATTTCGAGTCCTAATAGCCCGCCGCCTCGTAGTGCTCATCAGGCTGTTGCTTGGAAGAATTATCTATATATTTATGGTAAAAATTGAAAATGGATTTTACTTATGTGAATGGATATGCATATGATTGCGTATTATGCATATTTACACGACAATTAATTCTACATAATGATAAGCTTGCCTTTTGTTGGTCAATAGGTGGTGAGTTTACCTCTCCTAATCAAGAGCGTTTCCACCACTACAAGGTTAGGACTGTATCATCTACCATCTTTAATTGAAAAGAACTTGGTTTATTTTGTACTTATTATACGTATGGAATACTTAGACTTGGGATTACGTTTGGAATGAGGCTTTAGGAATTTTTTTCTTACAGGACTTCTGGATGTTGGACATGAAAACAAATCAATGGGAACAACTAAATTATAAAGGGTGTCCTAGTCCACGATCAGGTCATCGGATGGTAGGTTTGGTATCTCATGGTTGGCATGGTTATCAATTATCTTATGTTGTGGAAATGGATCATTTTCGTTTGTGTTAAGCTTTGTGTTTATTTCATAGTGTTGAATGCATCATTGGCTGAAGTTGATCCCTTAAATACTTTATGCTGGCAATTCATCTTGCTAATACAATAGTGAATGGACTCTAATATTGCATTCAGGCATTACAAATATTTTCAAGAATGATTTCTAAATGATTGACATTTTCAAAACCAAAATATTTTGCTAAAATGAAGGACATACATGAGCATTATTTTTAAATATTTTAATAAATATTTACTTTTTATGATAGTGGGTAGAGGACTCATAGAACCTAACCATAGATCGCACAAAGAAATAATGTCATAACGGTTTCAAGACATTGCCTCCACGGACCACGGAGGCTAGATCAAATAATGATATAGAGACTTGAACTCTTGATCACTCCCCTCCCCTGAAAGAGAATGTCCGAAACCACTATTGTTGGAGTCGCAACTTATTTATATTCATATGCTTAAAGAAAACTAATATTATCTGCATGATCCATTTTTAGGTTCAAAATTTGTTGGAATGCTTATAGTTTTGATTGGTTCTGAACATTTGTTTTAGCCCCCCTTTTAAAACACTTCTGGTAGCTTTTGTTTGGATGCTTTGAGAAAACTTAAGTGGTATATACATGGCTGCTTCTTCATTAAGCTTTACAGCATAACTTTTGGACCCTAATTTGGGTATGACCTTTTACCAAACTCTCCCCTCCCCTCCCCACCCCACCCCACCCCACCCCACCCCAAAAATAACACACAAATGACAAAACAGATATATTCCTTTCTAACGAATGTTATGTTTCTAGTTTAATGTTTTTCCGTTGTTTTAGTTACGTGGAATTCTTCAAATGTCCTAATGCCTCAATTGTTTGGATCTTTGCAGGTTTTGTACAAGCATAAAATTATTCTTTTTGGAGGCTTCTATGACACTCTTAGAGAAGTGAGGTTGTTGTCTGGATCTTATCCAACAATGCTAATGCTTTATCATTATTACATCTTAACAATAATGGCATTTAAATGTCAAATTTCTTATTTAAGGCTACATTAACAATAATTTCATTTTGCGATATTTTACTTTTCTATAATTTACCTTTATATATATATAACAATGTTATAAACTTGAGTTCATTAGAAGTTCCAAAATTAATTTCAGTAATATTTTACTTTATTGCTTTCCTTGCCATCTAAAAGTTCCCATTGGTGCAGGTATCATAACGATTTGCATGTGTTTGACCTGGATCAGTTTAAGGTGAAGTGGGGAACATAATCTGCCCATATATGCTAACATACTGAAGTTGTTATATTTGAGGTTCAGATGACGTTACTAAACATATGCTTTGCAATATAGTGGCAGGAGATAAAACCTAGACTTGGATGTATGTGGCCTAGTGCTCGGAGTGGTTTTCAGTTTTTGGTTTACCAAGATGAGGTAAGTGAATAGTTATGCACTTTAGTAAGGCTTGCATTAAACTCTTACAGTACAATAGTTTTCTTTTCTGTTTTTCGTTTAAGGTTTACTAGACAATACCAGCAATATTAACTTAAATGCCTGTAATTAGAAATCTGGGACATCACAAGTCATTCTCCCATGCTTAAGTGGTTTGTTGGGTTCTTCAATAGTCAGTTCCATTTACTAGAAAAGTAGGTACATAATGTAGTTGTCCATACCTTACTACGAACACTGACTTATCGAAAGCAATATCATTAAGTGTTTCTTAGGGGAAAGTTAATAAATGTGGTAAAGATGAAAAAAGTGTTTTGGATTTATTAGCGACAATGTCAGCTTTTCTCAAAAGTCTAAAACATATTGCTAGTAATTTGACATATGTTGTGCTATTCGGCCTTTTTTTATTGTTTCAATTAAGGGTGTAAACGAGTCGATTCGAAGCGAACAGAGAGTTGCTCGAATTCGATTCGAAATATTAAATTCATACTCGAATTCGAATTGTATTTGAAAAATTCGACTCATATTCGACTCGACTCGAATATTTATTACTCGAATTCGATCCGACTTGGATCGAATTATATTCAAACTACTTGCGAGCTTCAAATTCAAGCTCGGATTCGAGTTTCCACATCATAATTAACTTTATAAATAATATAATTATAAATTGAATTTGATATTTTACTTAGAAAGAAGAAAATATATTTACTATTACACTTTACAAATATAAAATCACAATTAAAATAAAAATAAAATAATAATAATTAATTATCCTAATTTGATTTAATTTTGTATATATTATAAGAGAATGTATCGAGTATCTAATCGAATTTGTATTAATCGAGTATGTATCGAATCAATCGAGAATTCAAGTAATTTGAATCTTAAACGAGTCGAGTATAACCTTACTCAGATTCTACTCATATTTTTATTTGAACGATTTTTTATGTTCAAATTTGGATTAGATTATTAACGAATTCGAGCTTCGCTTATATTTTTTCGAGTCGAGGCCAAACTGTTTGGTTCATTTACAGCCTTAATCTCAATGGCTCAAACATGGAAACCGATTAATTCATGCATGTCCAAGCATGGGCAATCTGAACTATATATCTTGAAATTCCAATACATTTTATGGTTTCTGCCAATTGTAAGCGTTAAAATTTAACTTAATTCAGTTCAACCTGATAATTTTATTAGACTTTCTGTCCTTTTATTTACATCAAAGAAAGTCACCTTGAACCATGGATGTGATTAGGAAAGTTGTCTTTTATTATTTTGTTTTCAATGTATTTTGGTAGCGGATTAAATTAATATATAGAAATGGTTACTAAAAAAAGTTGGTGAATTTGAGTTAGACTTTTGGTTGCATGGTACGTTCTAAAATCTCCTTTAGGCCCTAGGCCCCCTTGGCGCCCGCTTTGAGCCCCAGGCCCCCCTTGGCGCCCACTTTAGGCCCAATGAGCAAAAAAAATCCCTCCAGAAATTAAAGCTTAAGCGGAGTGTTTTTTTTTTAATAACTACCCAAACCAGATCTTGATATATTTATTTTTTTAATAATTTACCATATTCATAATACATGTTATAGTATATCAAATCATAACAAGAAGTGAATAATATCAAAGTCAAAATGGATAATTTTATTATAGTTGTAATTTTTTGAACTTGTACCAACTTCAAATTATATAAATGATGATACATTTGTAATATTTAGTTTAATTCAATATAATTCTTAAATTTATGTGTAGTTTCTTAAGTTTTAATATTGAATTAAATTCTTGAAATTTTAAATTTTATTATTTAATAGCAATTTTGTTTATGAACAAAACTAATACGTTAAAAATATGTTTGAACTTTGAACAATTGCATGTTTGTGTTTGACCTTTGACATTAGCAATATGATATATGTTTGAACTTTAAGCAAATGCCTTTATTATCTTTATTATAGATTGTTTTGCTTTATATTATTGTTTTGTTTGGATAAATGTAAGATAAAATATTAAAATTGGCTTAAAATAAAAAATCCCGCCTAGGTCCCGTCCAGGCCATCTAGGCGCTAGGCCCCCTTCGGCCTCCCGCCTAGCGCCTTTTAGAACATTGTGCAGTGGTACTTTTTTTGTACTTTATAATTTGATCAAGTCTTGGTTATTGATAAGTGATTTTTTACTTATTGGTAGTGTATGTTGCTTCTGATATGAATAACATGGTCATTGTTCTGTATGTCTTTTAGAACATCATATGTACATGCAAACACACACACACACGTAGACAGACTTAAAAGTTTTGTCCTCTTAATGTATCGTGATTCTACTGTCATTTTTGAATTGATGCATCTTTAAAGAGAAAAAATATATAAGGATCGCCTGTAAAATTAGTGTTTTACTCCATCCAATAGCAACATGCCATGTAGGTAATTTGAAATCCCTTCTCCTAAATTACCTACATGGCATGTTGCTATTGGATGGTGTAAAACACTAGTTTTGCATGCCATCCTCATATAACATATTCTCATCATGAAAAGAGAAAAGAGAAGTCTAATGTTTTCTATCACCTTTGACAATGTAGATATATTTATATGGTGGCTATTCAAAAGAGGTATCTTCTGATAAGAACAGCTCTTCAGAAAAAGGAATTGTTCATTCAGACATGTGGTCTCTTGACCCTAGGACTTGGGAATGGAACAAGGTATGTATTCTTTTCTCTTCCTTTCACTTTTATGTTCCCATCTTGGTAGACCGTTGGTAGAAAGATCTTATTGAATACTATATAACAATATGATTTTTGTCTTAATAGCCTGCATCAATAATTTGGATCATTTTTTTTAATGTTCTAGATTTCTATTCTTGTGCAATGCTTCTGTGTATAATAAACAGTTTTTTTTGTTGAAGTGGTATGTCATATGTGCATTATGCCCAGACCTTTGTATTTGATTTTTCTCTAGCACCGGATGTAGCTTTTCGGAAATAAATATTATCAAATTGTTGCCTCAAAATACATATCATGTGTGGTGTTGATATTTTTTTGACTTAGTAAAGTCAGATTCTTGATAGTTATTGGCTGTTTTATGTGGAAGTATAAATGGTTTATAAACAATGAACAAATGTTTTTTTCTAATTGTATTACAGTCTCTCTTTTCTTTTTCTTTTCCTCTTACTCAAATGTATTAATGATGCGCACAGAACATTCTTATTCCTCCGTTAATCTGTAAGCTGTCCTATTTTCCTAAGATATTTTATTTGCTTCTGCTAAAATCTTCTACCAGAGCAACTTACTTTTGATTTTTTATTTTTCTATGTACTAGGTCAAGAAAAGTGGGATGCCTCCTGGGCCTCGTGCCAGTTTCTCTATGTGTGTCCATAAAAAACGGGCCTTGCTATTTGGGGGTGTGGTAGACATGGAAGGGGAAGGTTAGTTTCCTTTATTTTCGCATGTCCTGTTCATTTGTATCGTCTTTTACATAAAGCTTTATCCCCTGGTAATCATGATTCCTGGTTCAAGCTTCTGGCTTCAAAATCAGCTTCAATTCACCATTTAGGAGTTTTTACTTATATGGTTTTCAACTTAATTTCTAGTATAATCAGATTTTAAGCAGAAAAATCTTTGTAGTTTGTGTATGCCTCATTGTGTGTTATAAAGTACTGTACATTCAATGCTTTAGGAGTCTGAAATGTTTATTTTCACAAAGAAATGGAAATTAGCATTTTAGCGAACTTTATTTATTGTGAATATATATGATATGCATGAAATTGTGTCTTACAATAGCATGCATGGAAAATGAACATATATAGCAGCTTCAGTGCTGTTTGCTTGTGCTGATGTTTATGTCAGATATTTATTTAAAAATAAACTAATTTTAGATCTTCATCTTATGCACTTTGAAGTGATTTCATTTCATAAACAGGGTTGCTCAGTTTCAGTGGATGTGTATGTATATATGCATGTGCATGTATGCAGGTGTGAGATTTGTAACCACTAAACTGTCCTGGGAGCACTTGCATACCCACTCTCTCCCCAAGTCTCAGTCTGTTTGCTCATTCTGTCACTAGATTTGTTCATTTTTTTTCATACGGGCAAAACTTTGATTTTATTGCTTACTTGTGGCTTCCATTATCTGTGCAGGTGATGTATTGACGAGCTTGTTCTTGAATGAGCTTTATGGCTTCCAGTTAGACAATCATCGCTGGTAATCCCACAAGTTATACTTTCATATCTGGAGAACAGTTTTGGAATTAAAGTTTTTTTATTTCATGATTTGTAACGTATTTCCCTTGACTTTTGTTAAATCATAGACTAGGCATGATATTACTTGAATATTTTATTACATGGGTGTAATTACAATTGGATAATCTTTTGTTAAACCATTCAAAATAATAGTATTTCTAAGTAGTCATTTTGTTACGCTGCTACGGTTCAAGACCCCGAAATACATATATGTGTGTGTGTGAGAGCGAGAGGGTGAGTGAGTGTGTATCTTAATTGCCAATTGCTATTCAAAAAGTTTGTTCAGTTGCTGAATGTATTATTCTTATTTTGCATTTAGGTACCCGTTGGAGCTACGGAAGGAGAAGTCTACAAAAGATAAGGTATTCTTGTCAATAATACATAATTTGATCTTCTTATCAATTATCATCAGTTTTTATTGATGTCATTGCCATCTTCACCATCAATATTAGCATCAATACTAGTTATATTATTGCAACAAATATCTACTGCTATTTATGTGTTGCCTCCATTTTTTATTTTTCAAACTTATTGCTAATTCTCCAAGTTTAAAATTATGAAATTTGCTATCTTAGTGCAATTGTTGTACTGTTCTGAGATGATGTTGTTGTTTTTTTATTGGTTTTGCAGAATAAAAGGACTATAGATGATAAGGCTAATGGTGTTGCTCTTGACAGTAAAACTAGTTTGATCGAACCAGTAAATGGTGCAGCAAATGATAAAGATGAGAAGTTAAATTATGATGAAACAGTCGACATGGAATGCGACATCAGTGAAATGTCTTTTCATATGGAAAAAAATGTGACTGTTGATGATTGTGATGTGGGTGTTAGGTCTGATGGAAAACCTAATGAATCAAGTTCTAAAATTTCAAAGCAAAATTCAGCATCGCAAGAGGTTTGTTATCGTTGTAGAAATGATAGTCTCGTGCATTTTATATATCTTCATTCATCATCTTTTGACTCTAGTGTAAACTTCAGGTGGTGAAGCCCTGTGGCCGTATCAATACTTGCATGGTTGTGGGAAGAGATACCTTGTATATATATGGAGGTATGATGGAAGTTAGGGATCGTGAAATAACACTTGATGATTTATATGCTCTCAATCTCAGTAAACTTGATGAATGGAAGTGTCTCATACCGGTATGTTTTTGCCTCTTCTAGACTTGTACAATTCAAATGATTTTGAATTGGCACATTGTGTTGCATGCAGTAAAAGTAGCTAATTAGAAATTGCTAACTTGACTCTGATTTTGAAAGCAGCATCTTGTACCAATATGAGAAGGACAATTAAATTTCATTAGGAAATACAACTATGCCTTCAATCTATAAATTTATCTTGATTCAGTTTCCTACTACAAACTGCTACACCTTGTGAAGTGTATGAATATATAGATGTTATGCGTCTCCTACAATGATTTGATCATTATCTCTTATTGAATGTTTCTTGGAGGATTACTTGTCCACCTAAGTTCTATAAAATTTTGTTCTGTTTTTATTTTAGTGTAAAATGATCTTTATATCTTCATTACACGGTTACGGAAAACATAAATGTATGAGTTGTCATGTTTTGTACTTGTACCATTGAAGCAAGAGTTGATAATATTGCAAAACAGTAATATGTTTTGTTCTTATCTAGAAACTGAAAATTACTGCAGACTATCCTACAGGTCATATATATATATATATTATTTTTATTTTCTTTCTTCCCTTTTATAGCACTCAGTTCCTTTGTTCAAACAGGCATCTGAATCTGAATGGATTGAAGCGTCTGAAGATGAGGATGATGATGAAGATGATAGTGAAGATGAAGACTGTGACAGTGGAGCTGATAGCGATGAGACTGATGATGATGATGATGTGGAGGTGCTTTTCTAAGTTTTTGTGCTTAGTTCGAGTATACTTGGCACTTCATTTTTATACTCTCTCTCTCTCTCTCTCTCTCTCTCTCTCTCTCTCTCTACAGCTTGATTTAACTTCAGACATTATTATCGCTTAGCAAACACTTCCAAAATGTGAAATTTATATTTTGTTTCCTTCTTTTTCCAGATTGAGTTTTAAAGCATGTGCATTTCCCCTTTGTGCATAGTCCCATTCCCCTAGTCAGGTTTAGAAATGCATATATATTACTTACTAGATATGATATGGGCTGACTCACTATGATGAAACTAAACAGGATTTGATGTTTTCTCTTGATTGATTGCAACAATGCATAATAATTAATTCTGAAGATATGTAAGTCTATTGTTAGTTGATTATATGTTAATAGTGAACGAGAGACACTACACACATACACACACCAGCTTTATGAAATACACAAGTAAACTAAAATATTCTGTATGAGTGAAGGCTAGCAATGGTGGTTCAATGTCACTTCATGTTGGAGATGCTGTTTCTGTAATAAGAGGTGGAGGGAAGAACCTTCGAAGGAAGGAAAAGCGAACTAGAATTGAGCAAATCAGAGTCAGTCTTGGCCTTTCTGATGCACAGAGGACACCAATGGTACTCCTAATCTTCCTATATACGCTTCTGGATTTTTGATTATTTAATCAGTTATAAGTGATGTTACATCATTTGTGCACTATATAAATGAACAAATCTTGCTTGCATATGCTGATTATTAGTATATTTGCATTTAAATACTTGTAGCACTAAGTTCAGTTTGAGTCGTTTTTTTCTCATTACTTTAACTAATTGTTTGCTCCTATATATTTCAATTAAGCCTGGAGAATCCTTGAAGGATTTCTATAGACGTACAAACTTGTACTGGCAAATGGCAGCATATGAACATACTGAACACACCGGAAAGGTCTGTTATTCTTTCTAATAGTTAACTGAATAATAATTTTCTACTAAGGTACTAATCAGTCCATCTGTTTCGTCCCTTCTATATATTTTGTGCTTCATTATGTTGTTTAAACCGGTACAGAACCTGAGTCTATCTGTTTATAGTAGGTGTGGAATACCTCAACACAAACATGACCCAATAATCTAAAAATTAGCTTCCAATATGTTTTTGTTGAAGAGTTTTAAAAGTGTGTAAACCTTAATGGTGAGAGAAATTATTTTCAGCTCTGAACAAAGCTAGCTTAACTACATTCGAAGATGTTCAAAGTGTTAGTTAACATGGGGGATGTTTTCGTGTGGATAGAGATTCTTTAAATTACAGCTTGCCCTCATCTGGTACATGAATTTGTAACCTTCCAAACAAACCCTCAAAGAGTGAAGAATGCTAGATTAACCCTCATGCTACTCATATATTTAAGATTCAATATGCTGATAGAATTGTTGCTAGATCTGGATATCACTCTTCTAGTTGAAGCAAAAAAGGAAGCAATTTGCTACTCCTTTTTAATTATCCTTTTCCTTTTCTTGCTCTAGTTGTCAATTGTTTTTTTCACATTGATGCTGAAAAGGGGTAGTACATAAATTGTTCCTTCGCCAAGGTGGTTTTTTTAGGGATGATAAGCTTAGTGGTAGCTGAAACGGCGGATTCCCCTGCTACATTACAATGCCTCGCTCCTTATACAGGAGCCGCTCTTGAGAAGGAAGACTGGAAGAGGATAGAGTAGTCTGTTGCTTGGGTGTATAGTTAGTTATGGGATAAATCCAACTCTTGGGTGTAGTTTGATGGCTCAAGTTTGGATTATTAGTCAAGCCTACTGCTGGACAGAGTATTAGGACTGCTACCACAGGATGTTTCTTGGGTTTATCATCCCGCCTTCTCCTTTCTGTCTCTATGTCGTTCGTCTGGGTTAAATTCAGATTGTTAGTCAAGTCTCTCAGTGGCGTAGATATCCCACCCACCCATCTCAGAATCTCTGTTCTTTTTTCTGCTCACTCATAGGGGTCTGGACCCCAACAAAAGGGTGGGAGTTGACTGAACCTCTCAGCTATCAGCCGGAATTTCTCCCACATCCAATTCCCAATTCTTGTTCACCCCGGACAATCATTTTGGGTGAATTGTGAACTCTCTCGATCGTGTCGGGCGAGCAACAGCAGCTTCAGTACTTATGGGCCAACTGGACACACTGGTCAGGTATCCTATGAAGAGACTCCCACTGCATAGCTAGTCAACATTTGGGGGAATGATTCAAAGAAGGATGTCCTTGCCCGAAAAACTCTCTTAAGAGGAATTATACAGTCATTGGGTTTATATGAACACAAAAATAAAAATAACAACTTAAACAAAATAGGTACTCATCAACGGGGTTGTACAAGAAAACATGTAGGAACGACATTATGCAATTTAGAATCTATATATAGGCATCAATTTAGAATCTCTCCCTCTCCCGCCCCCCTCTTTCCTGGTGTCAGTTTATTGTGAATTGACGTATAAATCATAAATGTATCAAATTCTTTTATGGCACCACAGGAGCTCCGGAAGGATGGTTTTGATCTTGCAGAAGGTCGGTACAAGGAACTTAAGCCAATACTTGACGAGGTAATTTTCTTGGTTAACCTTTTTCAGCTATTGAGATAAGAGTTGTCTATGTAAGTCATTTATTTATACAAAAGTTTGTGTGAGAACTTGCAGTTGGCAATTCTAGAAGCTGAGCAAAAAGCTGAAGAGGTAGAAGGACCTGAAACTAGTTCGAGAAAAAGAGGCAACAAGAAAAATAAGCATGTAGCAGCTAATAAGTAGTTTGACTTAAATGTTTTTCATCATGAATTTTGGAACTTGAGCGTTTTGCTGTCTTTACCATCTGAAACATTATTTCTATTATAGAAATTACAAATTATGGCAGAGTTTGAATGTTGGAAGACATTAATTATGTCATTATTAATTAAAAGATGGCTCTTTTGCCGAATGGGAAAATGAGAATAGAGGAAGGGTACTAAATTGGATTTAGGAATAGCACTACCAGGAAAAGCTTATGTATATTATTGGAAAAAGGTAGATGGAAAATGAGCGATTAAACCTATTTTCTTGTATCTCTCCCATCAAACACTAGAAATAAGATTAGGAAGGAATTATGCGTGGAATAATAAAGCAATTTGAAGGCGTTAGCTTTTGCCTCTTCTCTTTCTTCCCTTAAACTTAACTAGAAGATTTTTGGAAGTTCCTCAGAATAGAATACCTAGTTTTACTATCTAGGAATATTTGTAAAGGGAAGTGTTATAATGCTCTTTAATTTTACTGAAAGGATTGTCAAATTAGTGAAACTGCAGAACGTGTATTTGTTAGGCTTGGATACTATTTAGTGTAGTTAGAATAATAGCTGATCATTGAGATGGATCATATATACTACTACTTAACATTAAATATATGCTTTTAATTCTGAAGGGCAGACTGCTGCATGCAATCAGTTAGTAGCTCCTAGCTAGCTAGCTAGATTGCTGCATTTTCTGGGTTAACAAGTAGTGAAATGAAGGGTAAGTAGTAGAGGTTGTTCCAGTTAAGAACAAATGAGAAATTGCCTTGTACATGGCTTCAGTGAGGTGGACTCCATCCCAATTAACGTAGTGAGAAGGGTTTGTGCAGGAGGTTGAGATAAATGAGCCACACAGTCCTAATATGTTTATGTTATACGCTCCAGCACCTGATCCGCAACAGGCTCTAAACAGCTCATAGAAGCCGTACTTGGCTGCATTTTTCATGATAGTGCGGTAGGTGTTCCAGTAATCAGCATAGGCAATGATAGCATTTGGAAACTTTTTCCTCAGCTCCTTCAATCTGGCTTGGTACACGTTGTTGTGAATGTAGCTCATTCTGTTCACACTTCCCACGCATCCCGTATCATCTCTATCAAACTCTGAAGACAGATCCATGGACAGTGCGAGGCACCCTGTTGGAGGCATACCTTGGACTACAACATACTTGGCACCCTTGTTAAGCAATGCCTGCAAATCAACAAATTAAATTAAATGATAATCTGAGTGGTTGTAATTAGTTAAGGATGGAGTAGCATTAATTAATTACCTTGAGAAATTTAGTAACGCTCTTGATTGCAAGTTGTCTAATGGTTTTACCCGAGACAAAAGATGCCAAAGTATATGCATAGTCATTAACTCCGATTTCGCCAACCCAGATTAAGGCTTCATCAAACACGGCCTTGCACTGGTGTGGCGTTGTTGATGAGTTTATACATCCTAATTCACTCTCCAACACCTTTTCGAACCACCCAAGTTGAGTTTGGAGCGATTCAGGAGTCATGGCAAGCGTAATGTTGTTTCTTACAAAGAAACTGTGCTCTATAGCAGTGGCACCGGCCACAGCAAAATTTACACCCTGTGATCTATCGGCATTTATATGAAGGTAAGGTGGCAAATAAGGTAAAGACAGTGCTTCGGCTACAAAGTCGATCACGAGTCGTCCATCAGAGTATCTGTTGGTAGGGTGGTGGAAAAATGTGCGACCATAGGGAGGGTTTGAAACAAATTGGAAAGCACCCGGGCCAGTGAATGAATTTGTGTTCCCTGTGTCGGTGAATGAGTCACCAAAGGCATAAATCTTTTTGAAATGACTGGGTTTTCTACCAATTTTAGCATGAGCAAATGAGGAGAGGATGAAGATGGAGATGGTGATCACGAGGGGGATTTGAAGAGAGGGAGTTATAAAGGAGGAAGGCATGCTTTTTTATTCTCGCTCTACTTAAATTTATATACACCAGAGTTGTTATCTTAGAGACGAAGGATAGTTTTTTGAATTTGTCCAGGGTAGTAATTAATTGACTTTTGGATGTTGTTAATATATATAACCTCCTCTTCTTTTGCTTTTTCATTATAATGTGTAATAGGAATTGATTTTGACCCTCCTCTTTCTTGAATTGCTATAGTTGGCCACATTTAAAATTATCATATCCACATTCAAATCCAAACTCACTATTAAATGAAATTGACTTCTACCGCACCATACATCTTATGTGATTTTTTTTTTGCTACATAAAAAATTATACACCACACTCCTTGATGATGCCACAAAGGATCAAACCTCATGGAAAACATGGTGCTAGTCATACCGCTTGGCCAAATACCATTCGGTAATCTTATGTGATTTTGAAAACATTGGTTCAATTTGTGAAGTGACAATTTTGCAAACAAATCATTCGGCTTACTTTTTCTTGTTTAATAGGTACTCAAATGGGGGGCTGCTGAAAGATCCATTAAGGAACAAGTCAGAAATTGCCTTGTACATGGCTTGAGCTTCAGTGAGGCAACACATCAAATAAAAAGTTGGCTCAAAAGTGAAAGCAACACATAAAATGGATTACTTTTCCTATAAATATAAAAAACCATGTATTACTTTTTCCTATAAATTTAAACAGTTTGATAAATATATTTTAAATTTATCAACCGAAAAACAATAAGTCTACAGCGACCTACCCGGGATGGCGACATGCCGGAAATTTATTTATTTATTTTATTGTTTTTGACTCCCAAATAATTAATGTGATTTATTGGAACTGAAATTTTTACAAAATACAGTAATTTATGTGTCATTTGAATACATGTAAAAAACATAGTTCTACCGTCTGTGCAACCCTATTTTTTACATATATCCAAATGATATCTAAATAACTGTATTTTATAAAAATTTCAATTCTAATAAATCACATTAATTATTTAGAAGTCAAAAGCAAAAAATAAATAAAAAACAAATTTTCGGGCCGGAATTCCCCGCCGTAGAAGGATTCACTGAAAAAAGGTACAATAAAGTCTTGGTCATATGATTCGTTGTTGATAGTCACTTGCTCGCCAGTAGTTAGCAGTCACTAGTGAGTTGTTGGCAGTAACTGTCTGATTATTAAATCCCTCTCCATCCGTTCCGGAATAAAAATATTTTATCCTACGACAGAGGGAGGGAGTACTTATTTTTGTAGTGCCGGTAGTCTAGTAGTATGTAGTAGTAACATTTTTCTGTACAGCTATGCATACAAATAAATAAATAGGAATAGGACCCATTATTCCTAACTCCCTTTCACGGTCCCAACTCCCAACTGGAGTATCATTTTCTCAATTTTTTAGCTTCTCTCTCGCATTTAAATTGCTACCTCTCGTATATACTCCTTCCCATTTAGATTAAATGTTTTTTTTTAGAGTGTTTCATTTTATTCTATATAAGTGTCGTTTTGGAATTCCTATGCAATATTGCACAATTTTTTCTTAATTTACCCCTCTATTTAATATGCTTAGTAAATGCAATTCCATGGACCATTGTGGAGAGAGAAATAATTAATTAGGGATACAAAAGACATTTTGTGTTATTTCTTAATAGATGTGCTTAACTCTAAAAAGACATTTAATCTGAATAGGAGGGAGTAGTATATATTACTCTCTCCGTTCTTAAATATATGACTTTTTTTTATTTTTAATTATTTGACGTTTGTAATTATCTAGTAGAATTGATCACAGTTGTTTCCAAACTGCCCCTTATAATTAAGGTATTTTATGGGAAGAAAGAAAGGGAAAGAAAATAAGAGTAAATGAGACCATTAAGTTTTTTTAAGAGTAAATCATGGGAAATATTGGAGAGAGAGTATGAGATAAGTGAGGTGAAGGGTATTATAGACAATTGATGCTATAGTTAATGTTTTTCAATCATTTCCTTAATTCTTGTGCACAAATAAAAAACGACTTTTAAATTTTCATATTTATCTTTTACTCTTTCATCTGTAAGATTTTTTCATGAGTAATTTTGAAAAGATTGTAATTAATTTTCTTATATTATATAAAACGACAAATAATTTAAAATAAATAAAATCATCTAAAACGAGACGGAGGGAGAAGATAATTGCGGTGCGTGTGCAAATTTTCTTGTCCGAACTAGTGATGGTAGGATAGTAAAATTTTGTGTATAATATTTTATTTTATTTTTACAAATAACACTAAAGAAAAAACTAGCAAAATTTACACCGTGTCCGTATTTATATGAAGGTAAGGTGGCAAATAAGGTAAAGATAGTCGATCACGAGTCGTCCATCAGAGTATGATCTGTTGGTAGGGTGGTGAAAAAATGTGCGGCCATGCATAAGGAGGGTTTGAAACAAATTGGAAAGCACCCGGGCCGGGCCCCTGAATGAATTTGTGTTCCCTATTAGTCACCAAAGGCATAAATCTTTTTGAAATGACTGGGTCTTCTACCAATTTTAGCATGAGCAAATGAGAAGAGGATGAAGATGGAGATATAAAGGAGGATGAGAAGAGTTTTTTGAATTTGTAATTAATTTACTTTGGGATGTTGTTAATATATATAACCTCCTCTTCTTTTGCTTTTTCATAGAAATTGATTTTGACCCTCCTCTTTCTTGAATTGCCGGTTCGCCACATTTAAAATTAGATTAAAAGAAATTAACTTCTACCACACCATACATGTGATTTTTTATTTCAAATTAAAAGAAATTAACTTGTACAACACCACACTCATCTCATGGAAATCAAGAGTCGAGTAATATCACAGGGTAATCTTATGTGATTTTGAAAACATAAGTGACAATCATTTGGCTTGCTTTTTCTTGTTTAATAGGTACTCGAATGGAGGGCTGGTGAAAGATCCATTAAGGAACAAGTCAGAAATTGCCTTGTACATGGCTTCAGTGAGGTGGGCTCCGTCCCAATTGATGTACTGGGAAGGGTTTGTACAGGAGGTCGATGCAGGTGAGCCGCATGTTCCAAAAAAATCAAAGTTATATTGTCCACCACTCGACCCACAACATGCTTTGTAGAGCTCCTTGAAACCATACTTGCCCGGATTCTTCATCACAGTGCTCAGCATAAACAATGATAGCATTTGGAAACTGTGTCCTAAGATATTCCAACTTGGCTTGGTAGATGGTATTGTGGGTGTAGCTCTGTTTGTTCGCACTTCCAATGCATCCTATATCGTCTCTATTACTAGTATTTTCTACAGAAAGATACATTGACAATGTGAGACACCCTGTTGTAGGCAGACCTTGGACTACAACATACTTGGCGCCCTTGTTGAGCAATGTCTGTGAAACAACAGAAATAGGTTTAAATATGAATATTGATTTAAATAGAAATATTTTGTTTGACATCATAATTAATACCCTCATTACCTCCTAGTACGTAGTAGTATTTGTCTGATACAAATATATTTCTATTGCTGACTCTAATTAATTAAAATTAAACAACACATATAACATCTAATTATGGTGTTGTGATTACCTGTAGAAAATTAGTAGCTCTCTTGATTGCAAGCTGTTGAATAGTTTTGGCCGCGACAGAAGATGCTGAAGCATATTCATAGTCGTTAAATCCAATTTCACCAACCCAGATCAAGGCCTCATCAAACACTGCATTGCAGTGAATTGGTGTTGTTGTCAAGTTTATACACCCTTCATTATCCAATAACTTTCCAAACCAATAAAGCTGGGTTTGGAGTGATTGAGGTATGGTGTTCAGTGTAATATTGTTCCTTGCATAGAATCTGTTGGTGGGATGGTGATCAAAAAATGTGCAGCCGTACGGAGGATTTGATGCATACGTGAAGAATACCGGGCCAGTAGCCGAGTCTGTGTTGCCAGTATCGGTGTAAGAGTCTCCAAACGCGTAGATTTTTTTGAAGGGAGCTGGGTCTTTTCCAGCTTTGGTAATAAAAGGATGAACAGAATAAGAAAGGATGAAAATGGTGATGAGAATGGTCTGGAGAGAGAAATATTTAAACGAACACGACATTGTGTCTTAGTGTTATACTTGGAAGCAACTAGCTTAATAAAATGCATGGATGGGTTGGTTTATTTTTATAGGAATAGGATCCTCTCTATTGAAAAATGAAATAAATAGAGAATCTCCATTATTTTTTTATATTTTTCATCATTATTTCTCTCCTTTAATCACGATGTTACATTTGAACATATTTTAAATTTGGATTGAGACTTTTTAAATTTGAATCATGAAATGGAGACTCTCCAATTTATTTAAAATGGAGAGGATTCTGATTCATTTTTATACACCTCTTGAATGTCAACTTGGATATTGTAATTTATATATATATATATATATATATATATATATATATATATAACCTTCTTTTTTACAAGTTTCAAATATTTGAAGTAATAATATAATACTTAGCCTTGTGCAAAATATTAACAAAAGAAAATTGTCATTTTAAACTTTTATTAGAGTATTATTGTTTTTTAGTTTCAAACTTGACTTTAAAATTTTAAAAATTAATTTGAAATGTCTATAAATTTAAAATTAATATTATTCATTTAAATTTTAAATACAACGAATGTGATAATCAATAGTATTTTTAAGATAGATTTTAATATTCATAGTTATATTTAAATTTACTTTATCATTTACTTTGTTGGGGATTAGATTTTGACCGTGTTACATTAAATAAAAAAGTCTTATCACTACACTACACAATTACATTTGGTGTTCGGTCAAAAAGATTAATTAGTGAAAGAATAAGAGTAATGATGGGAACTTTTTAGTATAATAAATTATTTATTTTTATATATAAGTCTTAATTTCTCTTATTGTATCGTTTTTTTTATTTATTATTACTAGTAGTTTTTAATTTTTTATAAAGGGTATCGATGAAAATTTTAATTATTATTCGTAAATGATAGTATTAAATGACTTTTTAATTTATGTGTATAAAATTAAAACAACTATTATTATAGAACGGAGGTCAGCAACATCGTTGAAAATCATTAAGAAACTAAAGCGATTGAGGCTGAGGAAAAAAGTTAAGGGCCCTAAAAGTGCTTTTAATAGCACCACCTGCTTTTTTCGGTGATTTAGCTCAGAAAAAGATGTTTTTGAATAAGTAACTTGACAAAAAATTTATTTTGTTGGGGATTTGATACATTAAAGAAAAAAGCTTATCACTACACAATTACTACATTTGGTCTTAGGTCAAAAAGATTAATTAGTGAAAAAATAAGAGTAATGATAGGAATCCAAAATTTGAATCCGAATTTGTTACCAACTTTATCCTACTCAATTCTATAGCTTGTTATTGTAATGATTATAAAAAAAAATGTTGTATCAATAAATTCTATAGGATTTTATTACATTTGTTAATATAATATTTTTTATAATCAATGTAATAAAAAACTAAATTAAATTTTGGGCCCTATGTTATTTACATCATTGTGAGGATGACATCAGACTTTAGACTCCAAAATTAGAGAAATCAGGCATTTCTCCAAAATATAAAAAATAAAAAGTTGGCTCAAAAGTGAAAGCAACACATAAAATGGATTACTTTTCCTATAAATATAAAAATCCATGTATTACTTTTTCCTATAAATTTAAGAAACCAATTAATCTAAAAATTTAAACAATTAATTCTCCTATATTATATATAATATTTTCTCATGAGAAATAATTTTGAAAATATTATAATTAATTCTCCTAGATTATATAAAACGATTAAAAAGTAAAAATTATTTAATTTATTCTTCACGATTGCATTATTGAGCATCTTTTAAATAAGTATTGATGCATATTTCAACAATAACAAGGTTTCCGCTCAGTAACATCCATCCGGCTTCGAAACTCGCCAAAGGAATGCCAAAATTCAACACACTTTTTACTTTTATTTGGTTGTATCTTCGTGAGGGGTCTATTCTCCCAAAGTAATCATTCCATCAATTATTCCTTCTTTTCGTTCTTAGAGATGCATATATATTGTCGGTGAAACTAATGCTGCTATAGATATTTTCTGTGTTCTTTCATTTTTAACAGTTGCAACCCCCTTGCTCACAGCCAGACCAAAGAAGACATCTCCCTCATCAGACCATTTGGCTGGAGGAAATCACTATGTTGATGGTAGTAGAATCGGCTCTGTTATTAGAGAAACACCACCAATTCTTATGGCAAGCCTACCAGCAAGAAGATCCGTCAGGAAGATCATACATGAAGTGAAAATGGTCCAGATTTGCTTTTAATATTTTAAGATTTGTTCATTTCCTATCCAATTTTTGGATATGAAATATCAAGATATGCAAGGTTTGGCATAAAGCTAGCTTTACCCATGAAAAGTCTTGCTTTTGAGGTTTTTCTGTTAATGCGCAAACTTGAGAAGTCATTACATCGAGTACTTAATAATTTAAAAGGTATCAACTTACTAATATATTGGCTCAACATGCTACCTGCAAGTGCAATATGACCATAAAATGAACTTTACCAACTATTTTTATTTAGATGAAATAGTAATATTTCTGGATTAATGTTATAAGTGTATGAACCTAAATCATCAGCTACATTGATCTATGTGAAAGGCCTCAAGAACTTTTAGAAGTCATGTACCATATTTCAGCATGCTCGCATAATTTGATCGTTTCAAGTAATAGTTTATGTTAATTATTCAATTCACCAGGGACTTCATATTTGTTCTTTTGGTTGCAGTTATAGTGAGATTTTGTGGAACAATGTCAAAAGTTTTATTCTAAAAAATTTATGTAGAAACTTATGGAACCAAATGGTTTTCTTTACACATGTTTAGTTCTTGATGATTTATACAATGATAATTCAACTAATTTACATGAATTGTGTATCTCGAGTTATTTTTTGACATGAATGTCAAACGTATTATTAAATTATGTAGCGGAATTGTACGATCCATCCCACATCAATTCATCACCTAGCAGCGCACACCTGTGTAGACGGACCCAATAAGTATGTTGGACCACCTCCTTACCTAAAAGGTTAACCTATTAGCTAGGTTGAGGCTCTAACATGCTTATTAAGTCATCTACAATCTTGAATTTATCTAATGTGGGATATACTCGACTCTAATACTACTACACCACGCCAGCAACAAACGTGTGTGTCTCAGCAGTTTTTTCTAGAGGCATCCGAGCCCTGCTCCACCCGATTCAAATACTTCACCTGTAAGTCCTTTAAGAGCTTTGCTTGACTCTAATATTACTCCACCACGTCCGGGGCAAACTTGTCTCAACAAGACTCAAATCATCTCGTGCTCCACCTGATTCAACTCTATTTACTCCACCCACGAGGCCTGTGACCATGAGCTCTGATACGTGTCTCAACAAGACTCAAATCAATTTATCACTTAGCAGCGCACACCTGTGTAGACGGGCCACATAAGTATGTTGGACCACCTCCTTACCTAAAAGGTTAACCTATTAGGTTGAGGTTCTAACATACTTATTAACTCATCTACAATCTTGAATTTATCCAATGTGGAATTCATGTGAAATATCCCAACAAATTCATTATTTAAACTAGGATTAAATTGATACAAAGTAAGAGTATAGAAACTAAATAGGTGTTTTAGCCTTATAAAATTATAGAGAGGTAAAGTGCACTTATATATTGTGGTTGATAAAATGTAACTTTGATGACTCATGATTGATTAAGAAGGCCGAAAGTGCACTTGAAAACTATTTTTGGAACTTGAAGGTGTCAAGTAGCACGTTTTAAAAGCAGCTATTATCTTTAGATTAACTTAAAAAAATTGTTTAGGGTGGAAACCATACCTTAGTAACACACTGACACCGCCACTAAAACGATTCGTTCTACATGGACATGTTTATTGGACCGAACCAATTTTTTTATTTTTTGTATGCATGTGACTCTAAAAATATATATAATATTTATTTCAACTGAAATTTTTATATAATACAGTGTTTTAGGTGTAATTTGGATACATATACAAAATAAAGTTGTTCAATACTATAAAATTCTGTTTTATATATGTATCTAAATTATACCTAAAACACTGTATTTTATAAAAATCCAATTAAAATAAATACTATATATTTTTTAGAGTCACATGTAAAAAAAAAAAAAATTGTACCGGTCTAATATTTCGGTATGGCAAATTTGTCTGCCAAGACTTATTGCACTAAAACAAGCCGAAAGGTTTCAAAAGCAGAAGGCGGGACACGTACATCAGCCAGCTAACCCCATCGTGCAATCGAATATGATTGAAAGGAATCAAATGGCCGTACTTGCGCCACGCTACCCATTAATAAGCAATTAAAGCCATCAGAAGTAGTCAATGAACTCATCCAACGGTCCAAAATTATGCAAGATAAAAATTAGTCTACTCATTATTACACACAATCATTAATCTTTTTTCCAAAGGCAACTATTAGAGCATCTTCAATGGCAGTAACAAAAAAATTCTCCAAATTGAAGTTTGTTAATCTACGTGATAATTTGAAGAGTATTATTTGTTATTTTAATTAATGCAATATTTGACTTAAAACAATAATGATTGATAACATTTAAAATAAATAATAACATTCATTTAAAAATAAATAACATTATGGGAAAAAAATTATATTGGATACTCAACCACTTTGTGTTTTCAGGTACAATTTTCAACCTCCAACAATATCTCCAACCAATTTGAGATAGTTAAGTATGTAATGTTCATGAATATGGTATTATATATTTTCCATTTAGATTTATTTATTTGTTTTTGTTTGTTATATTCGACTGAAATTTAGCATTTTTACATTTTACAAAAATGGATCTCAATACTTCATGCACCCAAATTTAGATATATTTTCTGAAATGTTATCAATTGATTTTGTTAACATATTTTCCCATAATATAATTTATTCTCATTTATTTTTCCTAATGTTATCAATTGATTTATTTCATTTTTCAGAAAGATGCCCAACTCCAACAACTTGTTCAACCACTTTGGGATAGTCAAATAGGTGAGTCATATCTGAAAAATTATATAAAGCAGCCTCTCTAACCTTAGTCATCAAATCTGCAACCTCATTCTCTCCCTTCATAACTTGTAAGTTGAAATTGTCTCTTCAAAGTATTTATTTTGTTTTTGGATAATCAAAATCATATGAAAAATGCTAAAAATATTTATTTTGTTTAATGAGTTTGATGTATAACTCATTTTAAAATTTAATATCATTCATTTTTATTTATTTATTTATTTATCATATTAGATAACATATTATTTTGATTACCTTTTAGATAATCACGTTAATTATGACCTCTTATTTATCCAATATGATATTCTCGATAATCACGTGAATTAAAAAATTTTCCAACGACTTTAGATAATTAAGTTTGCTTGTTAGACTATTCATATTTGCAATGTAAGATAAGCTTGTTTTTAATTGAAAAGAGAATAAAATAATACACGAAAAGATAAAGGTAAGAGAAAAAAATATAACAAAAAAGAACACACACATCAAGCAAAACATATCAAGCAAATAGGAAAAAGAAAGTATTAGAAATTAATTCATTGCTCTCTAAAATTGTACATCTCTATTAGCACCATACCTTATCAATTATTATTGTTTTAAGTCAAATATAATATTAATTAAATTGAACAGACTAATGAAACATAAAATATTAAAATAATAAATAATAATCTTCAAATTGTTACGAGGTAATTCAATAAAGTTCTATCTGATTTTTTTTTTACTAATGGCAGAGATTAGGGGTGAGCATGGTGCGGTTTAAAGTACAAACCACACCTAAAACCGCTTAGGTGCGGTTTGAAAAATTCAAAACCACACACGAAACCACTTGTGATTGGTGCGGTGCGATTTTAAAGTGTGCGGTGCGGTTTTAATCAGAGTCGGTCCTGTGTAGGCACAGGGCAAAATTTGAAAAAATTTCAAGTGTGCCCCTTTATACAAAATAAATAAATTATCAACTAATTATTTTTATTAAAATTATAAGAATTTACAAAAGATAAGGAAAAATACTTTAAAATGTCATCGAAGCAAAGAATCATCACATGTACCTATAAAATAAAAATATCAATCAAAGCAGTAAAACTAATGAAATACTCACTGTAGTTGATAAGTTTTACTGATTACACAATTAAACTTTTAATTTTTCAAATTACCCCACTAAACTAATTATTATTTTAAAATTTGGTTATTCCGTTAAAAAAAATAAACAGACGTTAATTTTTTATCTACAAAACTAATTAATTACCCACTGTAGTTGACACGTTTGACTGATTACACCATTGACCTTTTAATTTTTTAGATTACCCTATTAAACTAATTGAAAAATGATTATTTTAAATATTTTTAAAAATAATTATTATTTTCAGTAAAAAATATTAGAAAATTTAATTTTTTTTCTCCATAAAATGAGTAAATTTTAATAAAATATAGATTTAAAAAAATTAAAGTTTTATGAAACCTCATTGATTTAAAAAAAAAAAAAAAAAAAATTCCTTTTGAAAATAAAGTTTGTTTTTTGAATCTATATTTTATAAAATTTTACTCATTTTTTAAAATATAATGAATTTTCCAATTTTTTCTTGAAAATAATATTTATTTATAACAATTATTAATTTTTTTTTGAAAAAATTGAATCAATTTTTTATTTATCTTTTACGTCTTTTTTTAATTTTCATTTTTAGTTTTTTTTAAAAAAATCTAACATTAAGAATGGGTCATTTTGTTAAATAATTAACTAAACATTAATTTAATTTAAAATCACTTTAATTTTTTTGAATCTATATTTTATGAGAAAAAAGTTTCTAATATTTTTTACTTAAAATAATAATTATTTTTAAAAATATTTAAAATAATTATTTTTAATTCGTTTGGTGAGGTAATTTAAAAAATTAAAAATTTAATTGTGTAATGTGTAAAATGTGCCAACAACAGTGGGTAATTCATTAGTTTTAAAGATAAAAAATTAACGTTCGTTTATTTTTTGGGTTAAGTTCAGATGACCACCTGGGGTTTGGGCGGTTTTCCACTTAACCACCTGTAGTCAGTAAAGCTACATTTAGACTCCCGACATTTTGAGTTAAAGTGAAAACGTTACATTTTCCATCCAACTTAACAGTGCGTGTATATCAGACGCCAAAAGCGCGTGAAAAGGGACTATAACAATGACAAAAGACTAGTAAATGTCCGAAATACCCCCTTCTCTTATTTCTCACTCCTCAAACCATGCTTCCTCTTTCTCTCTCTCTCATTTCTCACCCAAAAATGTATGAACCAGACTCTTCTAGACTCCACCCTCTTCATCACAGCCTATTCCTCACATGACTGATGACCATCTTACCCACTCCATCTTCTCCTTCAAATTTCAAAATCTTCATTTTTCTAACAACAAAATTAGTTCACTGCTGCTTCTTGTTGGAACCTTCTCGAAATTTTGTGGCGATGATAGGTTTTGGGTTTTGACTTTGGGGTTCGGATCTTGGAGGTTTTCTGGTTTTGAGATGTTAGAGGTGAGGGATTCGTTTCAGATCTGATTTATTCTTAATGTTCAGATGATGAATGCCGGCTCCGGCTCCGGCGATTGGCGACTTTGATTTGGCGACTTTTGAATCGACGACTCAAACTCGGTTATCTCTGTTCTGATCGAGTCGGCGATTTTGATCAACGTGTTGAGGGCTTGAGATCGGACAACAGAGATTGATTCGAATGAGAAGATCGACTCAATCCCCGGCCATCTTGGCGATGGAAGTGTATATGTCGAGTAGATTTTAATACCTTTTCCGATAATCTCCGTTGAACAACAGATCCATGATTTAATCGGACAAAACCCAAGGTCATTTTCTCTTCTTATTTCGACGAAACTCAAATTCCCAAGAATGAAACTCAAACTCCCTTTGTAAGTAAATTATCGTGGACCGGTCTGTTTGTACAATTATATGAATTTTTAATCAATACGCAGGTGTTAATGTTACAAAAACAGTTTACTAAATGCTGCTGAAAGTTGCTTGTGCTTCTTCAAGGAACTTTTATATTACTAAAAGCTGCTGAAAGACTGGTCTGGTTATGCTTATGTTCCTGAAGATTTCCTCTTCTTTATTTCCTTCTAATTTTGAAGACCCATTTAGACCCATTTGGGAGAATGTTGATGAAATTGTGACATTGTTGAAACCTAGAATTTCGTTGTTCAAATTCAGTTGTTATTTTCATTTTTTGATTGGTAATTTGGTATACACATGTTTTTTTTTTATTTTGTTTTAGTTTGAAGAGTTCTTGAATTGCTCGATTTGATGTAAATGTATGCATTTTGTTCTTCTAAATTTTTTTATTTTGATGTGAATTCGAGGGTAATTAATGATTACCCTCAGTTGTTAAATGTATGCATTTCATCATTTGTTGTTTAGATTAGCTGGGTTTGAATTTGATTTTCTTAGTTCTTTCTTGTTTTATGTCAAATTTGGTTGTATTTTCTTTATTGAATTTGGAATTATAATCACCGAAGATCGGTGGAGATTGTTGAAGTTTTCTTTACTGAACTTGGAATTATAATCACTGAAGATCGGTGGATATTATTGAAGTTTTTTGTTTGTTAGAAAAATAAAGAGAGAGAGAGATGAACAACTGGGTGTTTTTATAAATGATTTTACAGCTGGGTGTTTTAAAGTGAGGGTAATTAAGTCTTTAGCCAAATAAAGTAACGGAGTTAAGACGAAAAACACTTTTTCACTTCAACTCAAAAAGTCAGTAGTCTAAATGTAGCTTTACTGACTACAGGTGGTTAAGTGGAAAACCGCCCAAACCCCAGGTGGTCATCTGAACTTAACCCTTATTTTTTTAACGGAATGACCAATTTCAAAATAATAATTAGTTTAGTGGTGTAATTTAAAAATTAAAAGTTTAATGGTGTAAGACCCTAAATAATTAATAAAATGAAATTTATTTTCTTCTAATTATTATTTTGAAATAGTAAGGGTTGATGTGATTAATGTGGATAGTTATGGGTAAAATACGCAAATATTTTAAAATAAGCAAGTGGTTATAAAATATTCATTGTTTGTTTAGAATATTCGTTTGATCGTGGAATATTCAGATCGCTGTCGGGGAATATTCGTACGACTGACAAGCATGACCATGTGTGGGCCCCATAAACTGAAAAAGCGATTGGATGAAGAAATGACAAATATAAGTTGTTTAAAAATAATAGCAGGCGTAGTTATTCATCATTATCACTGTTAACATACCGGTGGTTAAAACACAAGAAGACAGCGGTATTGCACCAATTATTGATTCTTACGTAAAGAAGACACTACTCAATAATGGTTACGATGAATTAATCGCTCAAAGATTTTATTTTGTTAATTTAATAATCTTTGCGTTGATATTTTATATCATTGTTGTTTCAATAATTGTAATTACACAAGATTTTTCATTATCGAAGCTAATAATTCATATTATCTGAATAATATTATTAGATAACATTATTGGCAATGTCTAGAAAAATTCGCCTAAAAAGAGGTTTGGTCACCTAATTGCTGCCAAGTAGTGAGAAATTCTTATTGGAAAGCCCCCTTTCTGGCCATTGATTGTCAATATTGTGGTTCCGTAATATTATTTGTGAATAATTAATTATTGATTCATATGATGAGAAAAATATTGATTTTATGTGGATATAGATGGAGAAAATTTTTAATGTGACAATTGTTGAAAATTGAAATTTTATCTCTTTCTGATAAAATAATTTATTTAAATATATTATTATATTTTTAATAATATAAATGGTGATATTTTTACAATGAATGTGGGATATATGAGTATACGAGGAGAAAGAGTATTTTTGTTGCAATAAATGTTTAAAACATGTTAATCATGTATGTGGACCCATTTATTGACTGAAATTTGATTATAACCTGTAAACTCGTCCGTTTGTGAATTTCGGTCAATTTCTGTTTGGAATTTGAAAAAACTTTCTTTTGCAAAGTTGTAGAGAATTGAATTTCCTATAAAACTCGCGAGATTCAATTTCGATAAAAGGCTATTTATTGTGAATTATTGAAGTTTCAAGTTCAAATAATTGATTTTTGAAGTTTTAATTATTTTAAATAAGAAAACGTTTTTTCTTATTTTTTCTAGAAGGTTGGCATGTGTGAATTCTTTGAAATTCAGATTTCAAGGAATACGTATAATATTTTTATAAATATTAATATTTTATTAAATTTTTCGCTTGGTGTGTTCTAAGCATTTTCCTATAAATAGGTGCTTGGGTTAGAATTGAAAATCACACCGTAAACTCAAGTTTTCTATCTCTATATTATCGAGCGTATTCTTGTGAGTATTTTGAGTATACTTTGAGTATTGCTATACTTGCAAGTTCAAGTCATAGCCTTTATATCCTGTTTCAATTTGTAAGTATAAATCTTTTGAGGTAAGTGGATGTTATTTTATTCAAAATGATATTATTTCTTCAATATCATTATGCCGAAATATTGGTGGGAACTTTTTATCAAATTTGAAACTTTTTCATGCTTAAGTTACTATTCATGAGTTCTTATTCACGAGTTACTATTCATTTAGTACTATTCAAGCATGATGATTTTTTTTGTGAAATTTTTATCTTTTAGTGTTTGAGTTACTTATTCACATATACTATACATTATTCACGATACGACATTATTCATGAATACGACATTATTCACATAAAAATTAAATTTTTGTTTTTCGTCCAAAATATCTATTATGGATACTAGTTTTGATCAGATCCATGTTTTGATCATTCTTGAATTTTATTCCACTATGATTGTTTATAAGGTATTTTGGACATGGAATAGTTAAATACTTAATCCTTAATATTTATTCTTTTGTTTCATCGATTCATTTTCTTTAAAAATATTTTTATCATCCTCATTCTAAATGATGATATAATCGAATATCTTTGGCCCGTAGAAAAAGAAAAAGATGAATGATTTTCGATGAATATCTTTGGCCCGTAGTGCAAAGATGAACATGTGTTTAGATGAAATACCACCAATCGATGAATATCTTTGGCTCAGTAGTGCAAATATGAATATTTGATTCCAGATATATATTGATTGATGTTACAGGGGAAAAGATAGACGATGAACTTTAAAATTCATAAATAGAAGATAGTAGTTTGCATTCTCTACTTAACTCTTCTAATGAATTATTATTTCATTGCGAATATTGTTTTAAAACTTGTTGTCTATTGTATTCTATTAGATTTTTCCTCGTGAAGACTAACGATAATTTTATTGTATATTATCTTAGTCATAATATTCTTTATCGGGCTAGTTGAGCTCACCCTTTTCTTTTTTTTGTTCATTTTTTTTTTTTCAGAGGCGAGAATGTAATGAGTGATTTAGTCTGGGGTATGAAATGATGGTTATAGAGAGAGTTGTTTAGTAGTCCTCACCATTTTTTTAAAATAATGTATCAATAAATGTGATGAGGATTTATTTGGGTATAAATATTGTCTAGAAGATAATATTTGTATTCAAACTCACAGTTTTACTATCGTAATAATAAAGTTGTAGTTGTTTTTGTACCGTGTATTGACAACTCAGAATGGGTGATGTATACCTATTTTGGGGGCGTCACAAATGGTGTAATCAGTCAAACTTACCAACTACATTGAGTATTTCTTTAGTTTTATCCAATAAAATTTAAACCACAAAATATCATTTAAAATATATTTTTGTTGCACTTTTGGTTGCAAAATCATCAATTATAACATCATATTTAATATTTTCTAACATATCATTTTAATGCATAATATTTTTAATATTTTATTATTTTATTTTTTTATACACATAATATATAAGATTATAAAAAATTTGGGACCCTCAATTGTAGTTCTCGGATTTGGCTGGTCTAAAGTGACCCCTTGTCTAGTAGGCAACTCTGGTTTTAATTGGTGCGGTTTCGGTTCCAAAATCAATTGAAACAACAAAAAATTCTAAGTCTTCAATAAAATATAACATAAAAATTACATCGAGCAATTAACTTAGTGACAGAGTCGGCAATGTGAATTATATCAAGCATGCTTTAAAACTAAAACATACGCTATATAAAACAACGGAGACCATATATTCGATAACAAACAAGAATGTTTATCTAGTTCCTCAAAAATTAAAAGTATATACTGAACATATAATGAAATACTATCTCATATATTACAGGGGGACTTGTAGAATATAATCCTTATTGTACATAATTTGAAAAATAATCTATTAGACTATTACTTTTATAGCATTGACATTAACTAATGCATCAAGTTCTCGAGTCCCTCAGCTATAAGTCCCTCCAATATCACATCAAACAAATTCGAAATTCCAAAACCCAATTGCTTAATTTTTGACTCTATAATCTCTAACATCTTTTTTCAATTGCTGAAAAAATGACAATGCAAGACTAAAATTTTCTGTGAGCGTGTTCAAGTGAAAAATAATTTTAGAATTTACTAGAGATAATATATACATACACACATATGATGCGGTTTCGATTTTATGCGTGCGATTTTGACTAGTAAGCAAACCAAAAACGTAAATTTGGTTATTCAACCCACCTAAAACTGCCACATATATCAGAATCGTTGGTGCAATTTTAATTAGTGCGGTTTTTGGTGCGATTTTGATTCCAATTTGATTACTTTGTGAGGCCTAGAAAACATGCTTTTTCAGTTCCAATTTGATTACTTATGCGTCTCTTCCCTCCAATCAGCGCGTATAGAAGGAAATATCCACGACGACGCGTTCCGCCGAGTCCACTGTTCATCAGACTCATCAAACTTCCTAGATCTATTCCGTGAACATTTATTCATTCAGTACAAATCAAAAGCTAGGTCTTTGATATCGTTACGGTTTGAAATTATTCTTAGGGGCGGGTTTTACAGAACCAGAGATGTCTAGGGTTTACGATAATTGGGAGAGATTGGTGCGAGCGACTTTACAGAGAGAGCAACTTAGAAGCACCGGTCAAGGCCACGAAAGAACATCCACTGGGATTGCTGGTTCCGTACCCGATTCGCTTCAAAAAACCACCAATATCAATGCAATCTTACAAGCTGCCGATGAGATTCAAGCTGAGGACCCCAATGTTGCCAGAATTCGTAAGTTAATCTTACTTTTTAACTGTTACGGTTTCTTTCTAAATGATGCCCCCTTGTCATTTATACAAGAAGTTTTCGAGCCATCAAAGTTAGGTTGAAGGGGGTGAAATGAAGAGATATTTGGTAGTTCACGGCTAACGAAGGCTACGGTAGTGAGGAAAGTGAGAGACAGATGTAGATAAATTAGAAGGGGATGGCCTCTCAAGTACTTGGTTAATTTATTTACTTGTTTTTTTAGATGCGTATCGTTTTTGTTTTTGTTTTCCTGTAACTACGTGAACTGAATTCTTTATTTTCTACGTGGGACAACTGAGTGACCGAGTGAGGATATATTGACTTGTACTGCTTCCAGATTGAAATTTTATTTGTTTTACTGATACGAACGACACTATTGGAATGCAGTCTGTGAGCAGGCATACTCCATGGCTCAGAATTTGGACCCTAGCAGTGATGGCAGAGGTGTTCTACAGTTTAAGACTGGTTTAATGTCTGTAATAAAGGTACGGTTTGATAATTTAAATACATATATATTTTTTGGTTGTAGACTTGTAGAAAAGGAAATCAGTTTAATGCATTAAGAGGCAACCCTTGTACATTTTGTTATCTCAGGGAAAAAGCGAGACATGTTATGCAAAGCTTATAGATTTATTTCTGGTCAATAATCTTATGAATGATATAATTATTAAGAATGTCAGTGTCATTATAAATACAATGACGTGATACTTGTCATAAAGTCTAATGACATGATGCAACTGATATTCTATTCTGGTGGTGTTTTTGCTGTATCATTATAAATTTCTCAGTTTAAGATTATGAGGGCATGACTGACTTGTTTTATTTTATTTTTAATAAAATAAAAGTTGTGGATTTGATTATTTGTTGCAGCAAAAACTTGCTAAAAGAGATGGGGCCCGAATTGATCGAAATCCTGATGCCGAGCGCCTTTGGGAATTCTACCTACAGTATAAGAGACGACATAGGGTGGACGATATCCAAAGAGAGGAACAAAGATTACGTGAATCTGGAACTTTCAGTGCTAACCTGGGAGAGTATGCCTACTAATAGTTTATATGTTTAAGTAATATGTATTTGAATTCATTTTAACCAACTTAAATGGAGATTGCTTAATCAAGAGGTAGAATATATCTGTTACAATAAAATAGTTACTACAAGGAAGAAACTACGTCTATAATATCTTAGAGGCAACTTACCAAAAAAGAAAAAAAATATTGGTGGTAACTATTTAGTAGCATAAACTGTGCTTATGTGGATGAAAATTAAATGTGAAGAAATTATATAGTCATACCTATTGCCTACTGCACGCGAAGACTATTCATCAAGATATTTTGTACTGGGTTTGCCGACTTAGTTCTTCTCTTAATCTAACTAGCATATTATAAAAAAGAGCAGTTCTTAATCCGAGCTGAAGGAAGAAATTTTGTACTGATTTCGCAGATTTATGGCTTATGGAAATTCAACTTGTTTTGTTTTTTGTAATTCCCCTTTTGTGTTTGATATCATTGAAAAGAAGGGAACTATTGGAATTATTAGATTTTTTCAATGAGAAGTAGTAAAAATTTGTATTCCCTTTTTTTAATGGTTACCAAATTGACGTGCTCAAAGTGTTTCATTCAGTGCCTGCAACGAGCTGTTAACCAACATGTTTGAAAATCTCTATTTGGATGTTTGTCATTACCAATTAGTCTTCCATTCTGCCCCTTATCTTATTTTGGTCTACATATATAGATCGGATATTTAAAGTTGAATTGTCCTTGCACATTCATATGTTTGTTCCTTATATACCAATTCTCAAAATTCTTAGCTAATTGATTTTGATGAACTGGGATAAGACCATTCACTATTTCTTCAAGCTCGATCTCTCCCTTGGATTTATCCAAGAGAAATTATGAACCAAAATTGTAACACCCCCTTCTCGAATAAGAAAAGGAGGTCACGTGCAAAGCACGACAAACCTCCAAATAAGTAAATAGAGCATTGATAATTTCAAAATATTTAATAGTTGGTAATCCATAAATGTCGAATTAAATACAATTCTACAAAAATTGACAGAGTAATCAAAATTGATTAATACTTAAAATTCAAATCAACCTAGATGGTTAAAGGCAACCCTCTCTTCACACGACCCTGAATTACCCATGCAAACTTGCTGGGGAAAAAACACAGCATGAGCTAAATAATCAGTACAGATAAAGATATACAACAAATGCACAACTGAAATATAAAATCAACTGATTAGCTTAAATATCGACGAAAATATAATCTCCAAAGTCTGAACATAATATAACTAAATCAACAAAATTAATGAAAGAAACAGAATGCTGAATCAAATTGGTTAAGTGGATATTTCATACCGAACGCAGAACAAAGCAAAAATATATCTTGTCACACATGCAAGAAAAAATAATGCCACACATGCAAAACACATTGGACCGCAAATCTAAATGTATGCAAATCGGAAGGGAAGTCTAGCACAAACATCACAATCCTGCAAAACTGAATAAAAACTTGGGTCGACTCATATGCATCATGAACAAACATATCAAATATTCAAATGGTCAAAGCTCACACCCAAAGCAACATATAAAAGGATACGCCGTGGACTGATCACTCCGTCACGGAAGGTGTCATGACTCGGTGCTAAGAGTACATGCTAAGAGTACCCCCACATGCGGTTATAACTCAAATATACCCTATCGCTTATTTGACAAAGATATGATGTCACAACATATGCGACATAATACTAACAAAAGGTTTCTAAACGTACATGTTGAACCAAATCAAATTATAGACAAAATTCCTCCAAATTAATGTAACAAAATGTACCGCTATACAAAAGTTCCATATGCGTGAACAACATATTCAAAATTTAGAAACATATTCAAACCAAACCAAACCAGAATAACGATTTGATTAAAAACGAAACAATTAAGCGAGTACCAAATTCTGAACGATTAGCAGTACAAACAAATTAACATAATGATAGTATTGTTGATGAAATATGAACTATGTTCAAATTATAATAGAAGGAAAAGAGTTCAACTTACATAATAAAGTCAATGTATCAAAGATCAAGCTTCTATTCAAGAGTGCCAACAAAAATATGAGAAAAAGGTAACGAATGACAAGAATCAATAATTAGAGGAGTAGAGTACGGAATTTGTACCTGATACTCAAAACCACTTATAGCATACTTCACAAAAATCTTACCCTCAAATGCCAACTATATTAAATACGAAATGTTATTCACCACCGAAACATTTTTACCTTGAATTAAATATAATCAGGACTAATAATTTCATAATAATTCGTAATCCATTCAAGGTAATTATTGCCTTTGGTTATTAATACTCCAAAACTTAACGGTCAATAACAAAACTTAAGAAATCTTAAAACACAATTTATTTTTAAGACATTTGTCCATTGCATCACTCCAATCAATTTGATTTTATAATAATTTTTCAATTTAATTAATTTTAATAGAAACTAGACTTCAAATACTCCAATTTAAATCGGATTTAAAATCATTAAGTTATACATTTTTAAATATTAGAATTTGTTGTTGAAAATTCTGCTACAAAAATTTTAGACCAGCTACTTCTTAAAATTCATCATATGTTTATCTTTATTCAAAATTGGTAAACATATTCTCAACTTGTATATAAATGTATAAGATAACTAAAAATTGTAATGATCTATAACTGTCGGATCAAGAGATATAACCCATGCAATAGATCTTAAAATATAAAAAATGATTTTTAGATTTTATCGTTTACATTCAATCGTATTATATTCTTTTATATATATTAATCTTTTCATTCGGATTATTATGATATCTAATTCATGTCTATATTTTGCTTAAGAATAATCTCTAATTTAAAAGTCCTCATAACTAAACTTAAAATCAAAATACAAAATAATATTTATCTTCCTTGTACGTTTTTTTACAAATTGCAGCAACAAGGAATCCAAGTTTTAGCCTTTAGGTCCTAGAATCTTTAAAATCTCTTTAAAAATTGTAGCTTTTGAAAAGATACACGAAATAGGCTCAAGAATTACTCGATTCAGAGTGAATATGACTAAGTTATGAATTTTCAAAATTAGGGCTGAAAATAGTGATGAGAATCAAAAAAGGTTAAGGTTTTCAGAAATGTAAAGTATGAAGATGAAATCAAATAATTTTTCTTCCACTCCATAATTGTAGAGAACGAAAAACTAAAGAAATAGGCTTTAGATTCACTCAATTCCAACATCGGAGGAATTAATTATGATTTTTCTAATGGACTGCAATGCACATGAGAATTCTATTCGGGAATTCAACATACCAAATTCGAATAGGATTAGGGTTACATCTCCATTCTTTAAATATAAATAGGAAAGAATATAGAAGTTACCAAAACCCTAATGGACTCCTCTATTTTAGATAAATCAATTATTTAATAATCTATTAAAAGAATTTAACTTTCTAGGGAAAATAGCAACTTACTTTTTCCAATTCAATTATGCTTTTAGGAAAAATAAAATTAATATTTAATTATTAACAAAAATCCGGGTTATTACAAGAATAGACTTCAGGAGTCATTTATTTTGCAACTAGACAATGCTTTACGTTTTATGCTTCTTTCAACGAGCAAGTGGAGGGTGTTTTAGTGAGGGCTTGCCTTGAGTATAATTCTGCACGTCTATCTGTCATTTTGAGCTCATTTATAATTCTTAGTGTGAATTTGGTGAATTATTGTGCTTGTATTACTGGGCAGATTTAAATTGTGTTCAATCAATCATTTCTTCCCCGTTTGATGACGCTTAGGGTTGCTTATTAGGGCATCCTATCCTTTTAGTAGTCTTTGTTGTTCATAGTTGTGATTCTTGTTTCAGGTTGGGTCTACGATCTATAGAAACGAAAAAGGTATTTGCTACCTTGAGGGCCCTTGTTGAAGTTATGGAATCACTAAGCAAAGATGCAGGTCCTGATGGAGTGGGACGACTTATAATGGAGGAGGTATTCTGTTTCTATGTGTGTGTGCCTGCACATGTAAATATGACATTGCCGTAGCTGTTCCTTTCAGATGCAATGTCAAAGCTCTAGCTTGTTTTCTTAGTTGTTTTTCTACGTCTGGTGTGATTATTTTAGTCTCTGAAGTTCAAGACAGTACTGCATTCAGCTTCTCATATGAGAAGTTAATTGAAAATCGCTGCTATTAAGTTCGTTGAATCTCATATTTTGTTTCAGCGGCAAGTCTCTATATTTGATATGCTAAAACCATTTAGAATTTATCTTTGTTAGAAGTTGTATCGATGACCTGTTTCTTCCTTTTGAGGGCATGCTATTTTTTCTTTTCTATTTTTTCTCTTAGATTTTGTTTATTACAGTTAAGAAGGATAAAAAAATCAGATCCAACATTATCTGCCGAGTTCACACCTTACAATATTGTCCCTCTGGAAGCATCATCGATAACCAATGCCATTGGCTTTTTCCCAGAAGTAAGTTAATAATTTACATAAAGTTGTAAACTATTTCTTCATTTTACTGTCCTGTTCTTGTGGCTATCACCAAACTCTTAGTTTGTTAGCTGAGTCTCAATTTTGCTTATTGTTTTCAGACATGTTCTTAAGTCTGTGATTTAGGTTTCTTTATATATAGAGAGAGTGAGCTTGCACATCTCTTCTGTTTCTTTTTATTTATATTAATTTCACCCCTGAGCTCTGGTATGCACCTATTTGTGAATACCGGCTTTTGTTTCTCATCTTTTTTTCCATCTGCTAATAAATGCAGGTTAAGGGTGCAATATCTGCAATTAGATATCCGGAGTCATTCCCTCGGCTTCGAGAAGACTTTGAAATTTCTGGACGGCGGGAAATGGACATGTTTGATCTTTTGGAATATGTGTTTGGTTTTCAGGTTTAGTTTTTATTTGTGTCTCCATCTTTTCTCATGTTGTTGTTGCTCTTCTATTTATTTTATGCTCTAATACTTTGTAGGACTTTGTACATTGACTTTTTCTGTTTTACTCAGGGATAACATTTATTTATGCATTTGTATTTAACCTGTTTGTAGTTTTATGTCTTTTAGTAAATGTTTATAGTTAGCGATGAGAGTTGATACACTAATCACTGCTATATTTAAAAAAGAAACATCGGAGAACTTAGATTTCAGTTCTGAAATCCCTTGCTAACATTTGGCGATTGTGCTATTATGACTATTGGCAATACTTGGTATGTTTCTTAGGGTATTGTTATGCTTGTATATCCTCTGATAGATATTGTCTTTCTACCTTTCTTAGCAATAGGTCTGGTGCTCATCCAGTGTTTTAAAAATCCCCGCCTAGGTCCGCCTAGGCGTTAGGCCCCCCCTTGGCGCTAGGCCCTCCTTGGCGCCTTGCCTAGGCGCTAGGCCCCCTGGCGCCTCACCTAAGTTTTTTATTTTATTTTAATAACTACCAAAATCAGATCTTAACATATTTATTTTTCTAATGATTTACCATATTCATAATACAGGTTGTAGCATATCAAATCACAACAAGAAGTGAACAATATCAAGTTAAATGGATAATTTTATTATAGTTGTAATTTTTTGAACTTGTACCAACTTCAAATTATATAAATGATGATACATTTATAATATTTAGTTTAATTCAATATAATTATTAAATTTATGTTTAGTTTCTTAAGTTTTAATATTGAATTAAATTCTTGAAATTTTAAAATTTATTATTTAATAGCAATTTTGTTTATGAATAAAACTAATACGTTAAAAATTTGTTTGAAAAACAATTGCATGTTTGTGTTTGAACTTTGACTTAAAATAAAAAATCCCGCCTAGGCTCTGTCCAGGCCCCGCCTAGGACCCCTAGGCGCTAGGCGGCCGCCTCCCGCTCGCCTCCCGCCTAGTGCCTTTTAGAACATTGTGCTTATCCGTTTCTTCTTTTTGTAAGACATTAATATTTTCTACTGAGAATTTCATCAGACATGCATTTTTCCCCCTTTCCCAATTTTTTTTTCTCTACTAGCATAACTATGTTCTTTTATTTGGGTCACAACTTCAAATTAGCAGGAAATTATGCACTCTTTTCTAATTGGAAGCGACTTAAAAGTAGGAAAACCATTATCATATTTTTTTGATCCAAAATTGCAATCATTCTTGTAAAGGAATATAGTTTTAGTGACTAATTCCACTGTACTACGTCTTGTAATTTAACTTATTTTTCGCACTACTCTTTTTGTCTTTCTCACTTGAAAACAGATTTGGTTCTTCTAAGTGAAATGCTTTATCTCCCATGCGACCTCATTTCGGTCCAGAATACAACTGCTTGGTCATTTGGCTATAATACTATATCATTATCCATCAAAGAACTTCCTTTTGGGTCACTAGGTAATCCATTTCAACTTTTTCCCTGGCTTATTATACTGATCTTGTCTGCAGAAAGACAACATAAGGAATCAGCGTGAGAATGTTATACTCACTATAGCAAATGCACAATCTCGACTTGGCATACCTGTTGAAGCTGATCCTGTAAGTGGAGTTGATCAGTTTTTTCGCTATTTTGAGTTGTCCCTTTTTCTTTCTTATTTATGAAATATTTTTTCCTATTAAAATAAAACTGAATATTAATATTATTCTTGGCTATAAGTATTCAATTGATAGTAGTTTATGCTTGAAATAATCCAGCGTTGTGCTGGATTTAGAGAAGTTGCTGATGTGATCCCTGTGAAATATTTGTGGAAAATATTTTAGTAGGCCTTTTGTGCTTTTTGGCAGAAAATAGATGAGAAAGCTATTACGGAAGTTTTTTTGAAAGTCCTGGATAACTACATTAAATGGTGCAGATATTTGCGGATACGCCTTGTATGGAATAGGTGAGTTCTGCATCCTGCTTCCATTGAATCAGTTTACTTCCTTTATGCTTTTACTTATGTGCATTTAATATTGTTTCCAACAGTTTGGAAGCAATTAACAGGGACAGGAAGCTTTTTCTGGTTTCTTTGTACTTTCTCATATGGGGTGAGGCTGCGAATGTTCGTTTTCTTCCTGAATGCATTTGCTACATATTCCACCATGTAAGCCTTTTCCACTGGTGGTTGGTTACTTTTCTGTTTCATCTGCAAACTTTCTCACATTGTTAGTTTTCCTCTTTTTTCTTCTTGTCTGGCTGTAACTTATAATTCTAAGATATCTTTATATAATTTTTTCTTCTTCTAAGTGATCACTGTCACGCCTCCAAATCCGTGCGCTCGCCACAATGGATCTGGTGCTCACTATCTATCGTCTTTCTTATTCTAGTGCATCAAATACGCAACTCTTCTAACACTCATCTTTATGAGTATTCTACATCTACCAACTTAAATGAAAAGAACATAACACAATACATTCAAAGAATAGAAGAGTAATCTATCATTCATATTTCCAAAGTCATACAACTTTATAGCATAAAAGAAGATAATAATAAAATACTTTCTTCCTTAGTCCTTCCTTACTGCCAGACTCTTCTGATAATAATTCCTTAAGCTGCAAATTTAAAAGAATATTTGCAAGAATAAGCAACTAATTACTCAACAAGTCTAACAGATATACATATGTTACCTTCTCATGATATATATAAGAAAAGCACAACACAAGTTTTCAACAATATTAACAATATAGTGAATTGAGTGGTTTCCCCCAAAAAATAATTTATGAAGTGAGCTAGATCGGTTTCCTAACATATATTAAACCTCTGCCCATACAAAGGTCGTTCGACTCAATAACTAACATGCTAACAGTTTAAAAAAAACATGTGATTGAACAAACAACTTTAACTCGGTTCTAACATGCAGATTTCGCCCCAAAACAATTTGGTTTGGGACAATCAATTCAACTCAAATAAACAATTATAACAATTTAATATTTTAACAATAAACATTCCGACTGAAATAGCTCACAAATTGAGTTAATCAAATGGCAAATAACTCATTTTCACAAATCATTTCATATCATACAATAAACTTCATATGAAATTCCACAATTTATTAGCACGCTGTTGCACAAAGTGCAAAGGACTAGAACGACTTGCCTTGTGCGTCTTTTAGAAATTGTTTTGTGAATTGGCTAGCAAGAGTTGGGGTAAAATAGTCTTTACACAATAATATATGACATCATTGCTTACATCATCATCCTACATGATTGGTCAATTTTTCTTCACTTGGATTGAGTTATTACTTACTTAGTTAGTTAAACTAGGTTTCTTTCCCTAGTTCTATTACTCCAACTAGTTAGTTGGCCGTTATCGTTGAATTTGACTTTTTGTATTTCTACCTTATAAATTTTGTATTGTACTCGTATTATTCTCGTATTCTACTCGTATAATATTTCGTATTATTCTAGTATTATTCTCGTATTCTACTCGTATAATATTTTGTATTATATACGTATCTAGGTTTTAACCCTTTTTAGGTTTTAACACTCGTGTTTTTCTCTTTTAGTCAAAATATCGATTTTGACTTTTTGGAAATTTGAATAGAGATTACGTCTCTAATCCTCGAATAAACACTACGACGTAATTTAAAATTTTGAAAAAACGAAAAAACGGTTTCTGCGTGAATAATGTTTTTACGTCTTTTTCGGAATTTTTTTATTTTCTTATACGAAACACCACCACCTAAATTCCATCACATAACACATAATCTAGGTCATTAAATCAACTTTTATTCATATGATCTCATATTCGAGTTGTATTAAGCCTTCAAATATACCCGAGTAATCATTTTTTAGGTATTCTATTCATAAAAACTAGGTTTTCAAGTTAACCTTTATTTAGTTTTTTTTCCAAGATCATATTTACTAGCCTCGAAAATATCTGGATATTACAATCACTTAAAATGTTGTAATTATTGAGTTACTGTGTGCTATCATTACTGATTTTTAACTTCTATTGTTGTCAGCAAACTGAGGTCCTTGAATTCATCTTGGACATTGTGTGTGTAAGATTTGTCTATAGAATGAGTCTCTCTCCAGCCTCCCCCACCCTCCCCCACCCCACCCCACCCCACCCCACCCCACCCCACCCCACCCCACCCCACCCCGAGCATAATGAAATGTAGATCTAAGCACTCTGCCTGCCCAAACAAAATAGTATATATTTCCTCTTTTAGATTCTTGAATTTAACTGTATTTTCAAAGATGTCAATGCGTAGTCTCTACTCAATGTCTATTACCAAGACAATTGCAATTCCTGTAGCAAGGAACCCAGCATTAAAGGAGATATTAGATTATAATCAAAAGAAATGAATGCATTTTATTTAAAAAATTAAAATAAAATGAAAAGGTGTGGATGTATGTCATTACTTCCCTTCAACTATGAGTTCTTTGAAGATGGACAGTCTAATTTGGGTTCTGAGAAGATGTTTGTGTTGTGTTACTTTTAAGTTGGTAGTATGGATACTACATACACGTTCCTAATATTACAGTTTGCTTTCAGAAGTAAATGATTACTAATAATATAGTAATAAATATTGGGATATGCAGATGGCAAGGGAGCTAGACGCAATATTGGATCATGGAGAAGCTAATCCTGCTGCTAGTTGTATTGGTGAAAATGGTTCAGTTTCTTTCCTGGAGCAAATCATTTGTCCCATATATGGGACAATGTCAGAGGTCAGTGAATCTCTATATTTGTTTCTTTCCTTTCTCATTCATCCCATATTCCTTTTGACGTAATCCAATTTGATGGATTGCTGTATCGAAATTTAGTTTGCCAAAATTAGATGATCTCAAATTTCTATCACATAGAAATTACGGAAAAAGATTAAAAAAGCTCAACTGTTTTCCTACTGTTAGTATTTTTTTAATGGTGTGTGAATTAGTTGTTCTTGATGTTTGATTTTATTTTTTGTGATTATAATTGTATTACTTGATTTATAGAAGTAATTCAACTCAAAGGGCTCACATCGTGACATTGTAACAATATTTGAGAGCGCAGTGAAACTATAGTTGAAATTAAGTGGTGTTTGGATAACTTGCACACTTGCTTAAGGGATCTTAGAACTCTTCTTGTTTGTTTATGGTACAGTTGACACCACCATTGTATAGGCCTGAGGCTAGGTCATGCAACTGTTTCTGTCCTTATATCAGGCTCATTGTAACGTGGTCAAGTGTGAGAATGTACTTCATTTGTAAATATGGTCTAGTGAAATATTCTGGAAGGGGCGGGGGCGGGGGCGGGGGGAGGGGGGGGGGGAGGGTGATTGGATTTTGTCGTTTTCTTGTTTGACAATTCCCTTCTCCTCCAAACAAGAACGAAGAGTTACTCATACATTGTGGCACAATGACATCTTCTACCTTTTGAAAATCAAAGCTATTTAACTGGTGAGCGAAGGAATATTGGAAACTTATTAGCTTGTGGTTGAAGGGTTTCAGCCAAAAAGCTCTTCATTTATTAATAGTATCCTACATTTACAGCCTATTATACTTGTGTTATGTATCCGGAAGATTGATTGAAAATGGATATCAAATAGTTCCAATCTCCATTGTTAGTGTCAGAGTAACCTATCAAAAAAGAGACAAAAAGTAAAAAAAGAAGGAATATTGAAATTAATAAGGTCTTAGAGATACCATTTCTCTGTAATGGCACATATTTTGAAAGACGTGGTAATTATATCATTAAATCTTTGAAACTTATCCAATTTTTTTTATTAAATATGTGAAACATTTGGAGAAACAAGAGAACTGGAGTAAATGATTTCTGTGTTCAAGGATCAATAGGAGGAAGAGAAAGGGAATTTTATGGTTCTCTTTAATTTTTTGGAACTCCATATAATTGAAAATACACGTGTATTCTGATTCCCAAAGAAATTTTTGGTTCTTTTGCCCATCTTAGTCTTAACTCTTGCGAGTATTTAATGATGTGCATCACATTTCATCTGAGGAGCTATGGCATGATCAGTTTTGATATGAGATGAGAAGGAGCTTTAATGTTCTCTCCAATCTGAATAAGAGTGGAGAACAACTTCGCATATTCATATGTCCCTGAAAAATATCCATTTTGAAGAGTCAATTATAAAAGATTGCTAATTTCCTTAGGCTAACCTTGATCTGGAAGAATGGCTGATTTACGCCCTTAGTTTTTTTTCAGCAACTATGTAAGGCATTCTTTTTATGTTCAGGAAGCTGCTAGGAACAATAATGGGAAAGCTGCACACTCAGCATGGAGAAATTATGACGACTTCAATGAATATTTCTGGTATGCTTTTTTCGTTTGTAATTTATTGAATTTATGTTGCACAGTTAGTATATCATAAACTAATATTCCATTATCCATTCAATGTGTCTATAGGTCACCTGCTTGCTTCCAGTTAAGTTGGCCTATGAAGAAGGATTCATCATTTCTTTTGAAGCCTAAAAAGTGGAAAAGGGTTAGTTTTGCTAATTCTATTATGACAAAATCTATTGGTTTTTAGTTTTTTAGTTCCTTGCAGATATTTCTTTTGCTAGAAAAATAAGATTTTATTAGAAAAGAGGGAGATTGTGAAATAAAAGGATGATGACGATTCCTCCTAGGCTAAAAATGTGAAAAGTAGGAAGGGAGTGGGCTGCTCTCTAATTTCTCATGCCACCAAATGCATGGCAACAAAGAAGTCAGAAAATAATCTGTACTGAAAGAGATGAGAGGACATGACTCGTTAAATATCCGAGCATTGCTCTCCAAGACTCCAACCAGGATACCCTAGTATAGCAAAGCAACCTTATCGCATGAGCACCTTACAAACTTTCTTTCTACCAAGCCCTTATACCTGGTAAGAATCAACTCTTCGATTTCCATTGCACAATCCAACATCCACCAAAAAATCAAAATAACGAACACCACAACTTCCACACCTCAGGGCAGTGGCAACAAAGGAGGGTTGATTGGCTATTGAAATAACACTATTGTTTGGATCAGATACAGATTGTGTTTCTCAGTGATTTCTAGAATCCTAAAAGAAGTCCGACTTTGGTTAAAGTTGGTATTGAAATTAAACCCAATTTGACTATGCACAGTGATTTCTAAAGATTTAAACAATATGAGCTTCCCTGTATAAGGTTTAATAATAAGGCACCCAGTTTGTTTAATAATGATCAATGACAAGTTTCATTACTCCTGAAATGGACAGTCATTTTTGTTCTCTCCGTGATAAGGTAGATAGTGTATGAGGCCCCTCTCAATGGTTCCTGACTAGGTTTACCTCAATTTATTTTGTCATCTAACAACAAGATGGGGTGCTAAACGAAATAGAGAAAGATTTGAGAGACTGATATGAGCAAATGGGTTAGACTTTGTTTATTTCCTACTTGGGCTTCTTCAGAATATTTGATTGTATCACTCTGCCTTTGCAGCGCCGATTTTTTGGACTTGTCAGAAGATTCACATTCCCTCTTGTGAAAACCTTAAAGACATAATATGAATTTAAGACTTTTATGTTGTGTTATAGTTTTGTTAGACCGTGTTGTCCTAAAGGTTATACGAGTGGTCCATAATTAATGTTGTGGGTAGACCCACAATACTCATGATAGCTGGAAATATTCTTGATAGTTGTATGAAAGTGTTTTTTACTCCTTTGGAAGGCAGATAATATTTAGTGATCAGTCGGAAGAATTCACTTTTCCTTTTTCCGCTTCAAGCAAAATGAGAAAAATGGTCGGTCACATAGCTCTTTCTTTCCCCGGTCTCCTTTTGAAAGAAAGACCTTCGCTTTCCTAATCCGGAAGGCCGGACGGCTTTTTCCGCCACGACAACATAGCCGCCATAAAAGAAGCAGGCGAAGCGGCTTGGAGCGCTCGCTTCACACCCTTGAATTCTTATTCCCTAATTGAAGAAAGTTGGAAAGCCAACAGAAAGATTCGATTCTGACTTCGTAGAGCTGGTGCTGCACTAATGTTCTAATGTGATTATCTTTTGTTCATGTGGTTTAATTTTTTTGAAAAATATGTCTTTAGACAACTTTTGGTGCTAAATCTGATTTTTTTTCCTTTATTGTGTGAACCATACCCTTAAAAATAATATGGGCTCCTCGTTTTTCATTTGAGGTTCGACTTATTTAATGTTTGAAGTTTTTAACTTTTGTGGAATTTGACCTTTTCTTTTTGTTTGACAAGTTGCATTTGTGGTATTTTAATTAGAAGTATATGGTGAGTTCTTTAGTTTTCTTTTTAGCCATTGACTGCTTTTGTCTGTTGATTAATATGTATGGCATGTGTAACTATATAGCTTTCATTATGGCAGGGCAAGTATATAGTTATCCAATCTCCGTCTATGACTTGGTTATTATACTCATTTTTCTTTTCCAACTGTAATTGAACCTGCAGACTGGGAAAAGTACATTTGTCGAACATCGGACTTTTTTTCACTTATATCGTAGTTTCCATCGTCTTTGGATTTTCTTGGCTGTAATGTTCCAGGTATATATTTATATTTCCAATTAAGACTACTTATCAGGCCCTGAATGCTTTTTACTTTTCAGTGCTTAATATAATTCATCTTTTGCTGTTTTTTTCTGCTGAGTCCAGGCATTGACAATAATAGCCTTCAATAAAGGAAAAATCAATCGAAATACATTTATAACAATGCTTAGCCTCGGTCCAACCTTTTCCATCATGAACTTCTTTGAGAGTAAGTATACCTGATTCCGTCCTTTTATATTTATTGCTTCTATTTACTTTAATGTAACTTCAACTTGCTGCTTATAGGTTGCTTAGATGTCCTCTTAATGTTTGGAGCTTACTCCACGGCAAGAGCCATGGCAATTTCAAGGCTGGTTATTAGGTTTTTCTGGGGTGCCTTGAGCTCTGTATTTGTGACATACATTTATGTGTGAGTATATGAACCTCTCTGATTAGGCAGTTTTTAGTGAATCAATACTTTTGTTACCCATAAATATTGCTTACATGGTGCATAATGACATTTCAGGAAAGTTTTGGAAGAAAGAAATAAGTCAAGCTCTGACTCATACTATTTCCGAATTAATATTCTTGTATTGGGTGTTTATGCTGGTGTACGTCTGGTTTTTGCCATGTTGCTCAAATTTCCTGCATGTCATGCTCTTTCCGAAATGTCTGATCAGTCATTCTTTCAATTTTTTAAGTGGATTTATCAGGTAGTTATCATTAATTTTACTTACTGGATGTATTTGTTCTAATGCTTTAAGCAGTATACATCCTATTAATTTCTTTGACATTACCAGGAGCGATATTTTGTTGGCCGTGGTCTTTACGAAAGGACCAGTGATTATATAAGGTTTGTTCTTATTCACTTGTAAACTGGTGCCCTCGTAATTTAATGTATACTGTGGTCTTTTAGCCTCTTCCTTGATTTCTTGATTAGAATTACTCTTCAATCTTTTGATTGCCACTCCAAAACTATTTTATTGTTCTATACGCATACCCATTTGACCATGATTAGATAATAATGACTAGTATCTGTGCTGATATCATAACTACTGAAGTAGTGAGCTTTTGAGGCCGTCTGGAAATTGATTATACTATTATTTTTTAAGGAGGCACTAGACCATTTGTTTTCCTTTGTTTTGTCTTGGTTCAGTGCTTTGGTGGGTCAACTATTGCTTCCTTATTTAAGAGTGTTGTTTAGAGAATTTCTATGCTTTGTGATGGGAATGTATATCTGCCATGTAATCCTATGTTCCTATTCATCATCATTATAACTTATATCCAATACAAACATGTAGTCTAAGTCGATCGAATTTGATGTCAATAATTTTAATCAAGCTTATATTGGTGATACAGTTACTTTTGAATGTCAATATTTATGCTTTGGCCAAAATTTTGTGTTGCACGCTTGCACGCATGTCCCATAAATTGCCATATACTCATCTACAATTGATATGACCATATGAATATTGGTTTGGTGGCTGACACATTTGCCGTTTTTGCTTGCTCAAAGGTAAGTACAGATTGGATGAGAGAAATAAGTATCTTCATCATATTCTGTCTGATTATAGAGTTTCATTATAGGCTGATCCAGACACTTCTTATGCCAAGTGTCTATAATTGATGCAGTTTTACTACTGTGATATAATGTCTTAGCTTTAGAATAAAAACAATGAAAAATAGTAACTACATTTCTTAAAGAGGTGCCTGAATATTGTTTCTAGCATGCATGTCGAACTCTCTTGTTATTGCCATCTATTGTAGGTATGTGATCTTTTGGCTGGTGATTTTCGTTTGCAAATTCACCTTCGCCTACTTTCTCCAGGCAAGTTGTGAGGCCTTAATATTATAATTCAGTTTGTTATTAAATCGGGTGCATGTCATATGACGTATTTCTATTAACATACGCAGATTAGACCTTTAGTCCAACCCACCAACATTATTGTGGACCTTCCATCGTTGGATTACTCATGGCATGATTTTATCTCAAAGAGTAAGCTAAATCTGATTAATTCATTATATTGTTGTGTATATGTTCTGATATATTGAGTATTTCAGGAGGTATCAAGTGTTTTTACTAAAATTCCATGTGTTCTCATAGTATCTGGTAGTTTTCCTATGTAATAAGTTAAAAGAACTGTTGTAAATGGATCCATATGTGTTATTACTTGTCCAGCTCATATTCTGCATTGTATAACAGATTAAAATTTGGAAAGATAAGAAGTTAGGCGGGATGGAAGATTTATCCCTAAAAAGGTACTGTTTCAATACAATTTCATATTGATGGACTCCACAGCATGCTTGCGTGAGTTGGTCGTTGCCTGGATCGTTTCTAGCAAAGTCGTAAGGTGGAATGCTCACGACATCTCAACCCAACGTCTATATTGAGACGAGAACCTTGGTACAATCGATCGCGCAAGGAAGTTGCGTTGAATAGAACATCAATGACATCTTGACCCCTCGCTTATATGTAAACGATTGATGTATGGTAGAAGATGCTACACACAACTATGTATTGTTGTATGATAAGTCAAATTGAACATTTATAAACAAACCATAAATAATTTGAGAGTTCTCAAAGAACTAAAGGAGAATAATTTCACCAATTGTATTGAATAATAATAATATCTCATGAATTACATTCATGTAGCTTATTTATGCTAATAACAATAACCCTCATTCCATAAGGAATAAGAAATTAAAAAGGAATGTAAAACCCTATCTTACAAATCCACATGGAAATCAAATTCTATCTTATATAACTCCTAGATACATTAGAAATCTAAAATATACTGAAAATAGATAATTTAAGAAGTAAATCCGCGTCAAAAATATGTCAAAACGCGTAAAAAACCCAACGGGAACCTGACGAATTTGCCGGGGTGAATCCAGGTAGAGAGGAATGGGTTGGGGCGAGTTCAGAAGGCGTTGGGACGGATTTGGACAGCGATGAATTCGCTGGGGCGGATTCGTTTGCCTTGCTAATTCGCCGGGGCGAATTCAATTTTCTTGCTGCGACGTTCTTTGGTATAATGGCCATAACTTTCTCGTCCGAGCTCCGATTGGGACGATTCAAGAGGCTCCGGAAAGCTAAGGAATAACTCTACAACTTTTATTCTTTGAGGATTTAAAGATTCTAGCTGGATCAAGGTCGAAATTGGCCTTAAAGTGGCTGTTATATAAACGACAAGCTGAAAACTCGAAGCTTTGATTTCTGTTGCATGATGAACGCATTGTCTTGACGCTTGAACCTCGTGTTGTCGCGGGATAAATTGTAAGCTCCGATCCATGCAATGTACACGGGCCCAATTGACTTGAACTCCAATGTCCATCCTTGTGTTGAATTCAGTCTAACTACTCGCGACCATTTGTTGAATCCTTGGAACTTGAGTTGAGTCGTTGTTTGATGCGAGCCCGACCAGGATTGTATTACATATGGTCCTGGCTCAAGTAAAAACCAGTTTTACCATAATACAATAAATTCTTTTTCCCCATTTTTTTTGAAAATGAACATAAGAGGAAAGAGGTAGTCCTCTCTTTCCTAATTCCTTTCTCACCTTAAAAGGAAAATATTTCCTTTCTCTGTCTTTGGGTTTTAGTGTTTTCTAGAAAAATACAAGTGTTTGGGACTTTTTTTGATAATTTTTATCGTGTTTTGTCTTTTTTGTAATGTTGGGTTGGTTGTTATTGTTGGTGAAACACCGAAACTTGAAAGGATTTAGGAGATGGAGAGAAATAACTAGGAGACTGTTAGAGGAGAGAGAAACAAGAGAGAAAAGTAATGTTTAGTGCCAGGTTGATAGATGAGTTGTGTAATTCTTGTCAAGTTTAGCCCAAAATGACTAGATTCTCTTATGACCTAGCGAACTTGTATTGGTACTTGCGTTCCCAATTATGTATGGTACTCTTACGTTTTGAAGCTCTAAATTTACCATGTACCCAAATATTTCGTTGTTTTGTTCCTCTAATTTCACAAAACATCAGTATTTTTAACTTAGTATTGGCATTTCATTTTGTACTAAATTATTTGTAGAACAAACAACTTGTTAATGAAACTAGAAGTCTTATCTGAAATTTTGCTTTATTGCATTAGATTATAAGTGAATTCCTATCGATAAGCATCCATATAAAGCTACCCTTTGCATACCACGTTTTAGCTTATGGAGCTCACCGCATTCCCATGTCGATATTTTTATGTACTTTTGGCGGAGAAGGCTTTTTTTTCCGGTCACCCCAATTGTACTTGGCCAGCACCCCTTGGTGCCTATTTCAATATAATTGTACTGTTTCTTTTAAGGAAAAAGGGTGAGGAGGGGGGGTTTGACAAATGATTTGGAATTTAGTGGAAGTCTTTTTCTTTCCCTGCCAAGCGTGTCATTAACTATAGTCTAAGAGTTACAAATATTGTACATCAACTTTGGGGTATTTTTATCAAAGTAGCCTGTTTTGGAGGATTTGGATTCTTCCAGTCAGTATTAGGTGAATTTACATTAACAAAAAAGACTAGGTTATATAGTTTGGTGTCTTGCATAAACCTTCTCATGAGCATATAATTCTCCCCTTAATGTTTTTCTGGATGGAAGCAATTTTGTTTTTTAGAATTAATTATCTTTCTGATATGTGCTTGAATTTTTTTGCAGACAATAATAACGTGTTGACTGTAGCATGCCTGTGGGCTCCTGTTGTGGCTGTGAGTGTTACGTTATTTATTCATGTTTCTAGGATTTATGATTAGCATGAAAAGTAACTAGTGAAGTAATAAACATTTGTTTAAAGTATTTTGAGGTATCAGGTTTTGCAGCAACTTTCAGAATGTAATTCATTGAGATAGCTAGTCCTACTATATGACAACACCGTTGTGTTTCATATTCTGACTATTGTCCATTTAGAAAGTCATTTTGTTGTATCATTGCTGCTGTTACTCAGATAATCTGTTATTGGTTGAGCTGTTTGGTACCACACTTTATCAATTGTTTTGCCAGGGTAGTCAAAATACTGTCTAATTCCAAAGAAAGGAAAGAAAAGAAACGAGAGTTTTCTAAAATACATGGGTCTAACAATTACAACTGGGCTCTTTCTATTCTAATCAGCTGTTCTTGAAATACTCTCCAAGTCTTTCCTTGATCAAAATTTTCTATTTGTTTTATTTATTTATTTTGACATTCAAAAAGTTTTTGATCCAGAATTACTCATCTTATCTTCTGTCTTTTCTATCGCGAGTCCCCAGATCTATATCATGGACATTTATATATGGTACACTCTTTTGTCTGCAATTGTTGGTGGTGTAATGGGTGCAAGGGCACGGTTAGGCGAGGTAACCATTGTAATTGTTTGTGATAATTATTCATTTAACAAAATTGTTTGTACGTTTCTGGCACAAATGTTTTTCCTGTCATTTCCCAGTCTGTTGGCTGTTGATCGCAAATAGCTGTTTTTGGCAGATTCGCTCTATTGAAATGGTTCATAAACGCTTTGAGAGCTTTCCTGAAGCCTTTGTCAAGAACCTTGTGTCATCACATACAAAAAGGTATCCGTCTGTTTCTATTCTAATAGTCCATGTATGTTAATACTAGCAGGCTGATATTTATTGACATGGTGTTGCTTAAGGCTACTGGATGCGACTGTCTGTTTATTGAATCTGTAGACACATATTTAAAATATTTGTACACAGTATTTGAGTATCTAATATCTGAATGTCAATTTCATGTTATGTTTGGTAATGTATGGATGTGATGCACCCCAACTTTGGCAGTGGAACGGTATCTATAAGATTATTTGACGTTAAGAGAAACATCTTACTTTAGGGGTAAATCTACTATTGTCTTTGGTTGAAATTCAGGTATAGAATGGTTATTTTGCAGTAATTAGTAATATTGTGGATGGATAATATTCAATTTACAATCTCTCTCCGGAACTTGCATTGTGATAACTCCTCACTCTAATTGGTTTGGGTTTCAGAATTGCCTGCTTACTTTCTCTAAAACACTATCCAATGTGGGTTTCGGTGATTGTATTTTTGTTTTTTGAAAAGGTTTATGGCTGGCATCACTGAATATAAATGTTTGATGACAATATATTATATTGATTTCTTAACTTCCTATAAAAAAGATGATGGTTGGTATATTGAATTGAAAAGTTGAAATGCTTTTAAGTATAGTGGGTTGGTATATCGAATTGAAAAGTTGAAATACTTTTAAGTAGAGCGTATAATTGGAAGGACTGTCCAAGTAAATTAGGCCATTAAGGGGTCCAATTTTATCAATTGATGATAGTAAAAAGAACATCTTCCCCTTGACACCTTCAAAAAAGCCGTCCACACAGATTTATTTTCTTATTTATGTAGTAATATTGGTATACATACATGAGTACATTCATATATACAGTCATACACACACACATACACATGAATGCATATATATATATGTGTGTGTGTGTGTATATAAATATATATTATATATATCCTAGACAAATATGTTTGGTTTCTTTTACTGCCCCTCTGAATGACATGTTTGTCATGTGATCTTAACAGGACACCTTTTAACAGACAATCATCCCAGGTTGGTTATACCTCTATTCCTTGTTTTTTTTGGTTTTCTCCTTGGTCCCTCACTTCCTCTAATATTTGTTTTAGCTTGATTCGTATTTTGAACCAGCCTATTCGATGTTTCATTATCTTTTATTATATTCAGTTCACCTGTTATAATTACTATTATTTATTCTATTTTCCAGTTGCGCATATATATATATATATATATATTTTATATTAGTTATTATACTTTCTTTGTCTGGAAAAGAGTCTTACTCCTTTTATGTGTAGACACATTTAGACAGTATTTTTTTAATAAAATGTTTTCTTAATACTGAAATTTATTATTAGAAAATATTATGGAAATTAATTTATTTGGTAAATAAGATTTGGAAAATATTTTTTTCTGAATGCCTTATTGTGAAAAATGGATAGCTACTTGGAGCATATGAATTTTTAATTTACCTTCATGAGTTCATGTGTTCAGAAACTAGCTAAAAAGCCTAAATGGATATGCTTGCTACAGTTTTGCTTGTGCTCGTGTTTTTTATGTCATTGCATTTGTGGTGATATATGTTCATTTGGTTTGCTCCCTTGGATTACTGAAAAGACACGAGTCCGAATTGAATCAAATCTATCCAAATAAAGTCTTAAACCACTGGCCCAATAATATCTTCTTGGGTCATCTTAGCCCACTACAGGCTCACCCAAAAGGTTATGACTTGAAGGTACTATTGTTAGTAACTTAATTATTTATTTACATATAAATTTTTTCCATATCTTTCGATGTGGGACTGAGGTGTTACAAACTCTCCCACTTATATTTTTGACGTTTCCGTCAGAATCGATCACACACACGGTTCACAAATCTTTGTCTCTTTAGCCATTGTGGGATAATACCGTCTGGTTTCGTGTCCCCACCTCCGGACTTCCTTCTCTTCATTGTGGATAATACGTGTCCTCACCTCCCGACAACCCGATCGGATGACCCGACCCGATCTTTTGAGTGTCGCCTTTGATACCATATGAAACAACCCGAGTCAAATTTCGAGTCTGGAACAAATCCTGGGTCAAATCCTAAGTCCGAATTGAATCAAATCCATCCAAATAAAGCTTTAAATCACTGGCCCAATAGTATCTTCTCGGGTCATCTTAGCCCACCACAGATTCATCCAAAAAGTCATGACTTAAAAGTACTATTGTTAGTAATTTAATTTCTTATATACAAACAAATTTTTTCCATATTTTTCGATGTGGGACTGAGGTGTTACAATTACTTTCTTCAAGTTCCTTTTCCTTATTATTAGGGCTGTTAATATCTCCGAATTTGTATTTCATTCATTAATTCTATAGACAAGGTAAGGGTTACTTACTTACGAAAACCCTCACCGCACTAGAGGCATTTGGGAAAACATAATAAAAATTTATGGTTTGCCCACATTCTACATAGTATTTTACTTAATATGTTTAAGCTCTGGTACTTGTCTTTCTAGATGGCACCAGATATTTGTTTTCCCTTCTTCAAAGTAGACTTATTGTTTTGGCATTGTCTATAATACCCCTTGATCATCTTACTATTAGTTTATTCTTTACGTATTTCCAGGCTTCTGAAGATACCAACAAGACTTATGCGGCCTTGTTCTCCCCATTTTGGAATGAGATCATAAAAAGTTTGCGTGAAGAAGATTACATAAGTAATAGGTTAGTTGCTGAAGCATTATACATTTCTACCTAGTTTGCTTTTCTATACTGAGATTTCCGTCTCTCTCCCCTCTGCTTAATTATTTTCTTAAAGCAATTAATCTTTGCACGGATTTACTTTTTCCAGGGAGATGGACTTACTTTCCATGCCTAGCAATGCTGGAAGTTTGAGATTAGTTCAATGGCCTTTGTTTCTTCTAAGCAGTAAGGTGAAACCTACTAAATATTTTCTGGATAACTTATCTGATAATAGCTTCAGGTGCCAGTCCCTATTCTTTCTGTTTTGAATGTGCATTATCTGTACAGATCTTGTTGGCCATTGATTTAGCCTTGGACTGCAAAGATACACAAGCAGATCTTTGGAGTAGAATATGCAGGGATGAATACATGGCATATGCTGTACAGGAGTGCTACTACAGTATTGAAAAAATATTATATTCTCTGGTTGATGGGGAAGGGAGGCTTTGGTATAATTCTCTTCAGTCACTTGTCTTTGGAAATAAAACTCTTTACAATGTCTTTTGTCAACCCTACCTGTTTTAATTGTTTCCTCAATCAGTTGGTCAGATTTGTAGAAGTAGAAGGCATGCTTGTAGTTTTGAGGTTTTCTCCTGATGCCTATGGTATTTTGTGACAGGGTTGAAAGAATCTTCCGCGAGGTCAACACTAGTATATCAGGGGGTTCACTTGTGATAACTTTATCCCTTAAAAAGCTTCCCGTGGTGCTGTCTAGATTTACAGCATTGACTGGGCTTCTGGTAATTGTTATATTGTGTACAAATGAATTTAAATTACTGAAATCTATAACGCTAACCTCTGTTTCTGTACTGATATCTGAGCCATCCATAAATTTTTTCTGATATTGAGAAACCCCCCCTTCCGTTCGCCTCCAAAAAAAAAAAAAAATCAAAATCAGAAGAATACAAGATTTAGTTTAACTCGTTGTCATTACTCATCAATGAAAATTGCAGCCACTGTCCTGTAGATGTGATGACAAGTGGGTGATTTTGGTCCTAGTTCTCTGTAGCCTGTTACATTATGGGTCCAAAATATTATTTCACTTTAGCCTTGAAATTATTTGTATTGTTTTGTTAAAAAAGCATTGAAGCAAATAAAGGAAAAGGTATAAACTGAAAATGAGGGTGGGTAACTGAACTTATGGGGTGAATGACCATACTAGAGCTGTGCAAGATTTTTTTGCAAAATAGTTCTCTCCATTATTTCATGAATAGGACAGCTGGTACTTATTATGGCCATGAGAGGTTAAGTGGTAGCTTCCTGCTGCCCAGGTAATTTTCAAAGTACTGGCGGTAATATGTTATTTGATAAATCTTGACTCATCTACTTTGGATTTCTAAATTGTAGAATAATTTATTAAAAATGAAATCTTGCTAACACACCATTTCATGACTTTTTGATGTCTTTCTCGCCTCTTTGGTGTTCGCTGTATATTAACTACCAATTGTCACTTTTGTTTTGCATCTGGTCATACAAATGAGCACTGGTTTGTCAGGTTTTGCCCTCTTCAGTGAACTGCAATTCTGCTATATCATCTGTTTTTCCCTGAACTATAGCATCTTTCAGTTTTCTTGTGAACTAAAGTTTTTTACGTTCTAAGTACACTGCTCAACAACTTCTTTATAAAAATTAAAAAGTAAACAAATTGGATAGCATGAGTCCCACACCATTATACTATATAAGTAAACTTTACAAGAGGTGTGAAGGCTCTGAAAAGCCCTTTTTACGGTCCAGTTTAGTCTTTCCTCATCGACCCTCCTAGTTTATTGTATCTATTTAGTTATCAGTAGCATGTATATCTGCTTCCGTAATTGAAGATTTGTCAGTTAGCTACAATCGTCTTTATTGCTTGTGCAAATTATCAAATCTATAGATTTCAAGTGCCCAGATTTTTATCAATTATGAACGCTAGTGGTGCGAAACTTTTCCGTTTGCACCACAGTACTTGATTGTTGTCTGATAAAACAGAACAGATTGGACCTATTGCCAGTAAATGTACACCTTGATGATGATGCATGTTCTCATATTTTGTAGTTTCTGGTGACTAATTTGTTTTATTCTTTCCTCCGAGTACGCTGTTGGCAAGCACTCATGACGGTTTGTACTCGTCAAAAGTGCATTAGTATTCTTTTGTGTTGAAATTATGTTTTCTTCTTTCAAATTTTGCCTCATACTTTTCATGTATTAAGCTGTCTCATGGATAAATATCTTGGTTGTTTGTTTGCCGTCATATTGGTATTTTATATTGTATGGTATTTTCGTCAGTAGATAAATATTTCTTGCATCTCTCTGTTTTGGCCTTTTGGGTATTTGGTACATGCTACAAGTTTACGGGTTTTGTCCTCTCATTTATCTTCCAATTTCCTCCGCAATAACTTACATTACATACACATCAATTCATGTATTAGATACGGAATGAAACACCGGAACTTGCAAAAGGTGCTGCCAAAGCCGTGTATGATCTGTATGAGGTGGTTACACATGAATTGTTGTCTCCTGATTTAAGGTATGCAGTTAGCTACTCATTTCTCTTGTAATATTACCAAATTGTTGTTTACACTTGCAGAGTTAATATATATACTCTGATCTGTCAGGGAGCAGCTTGATACATGGAACATATTGCTGAGGGCAAGAAATGAAGGGCGCCTGTTTTCTCAGATACAATGGCCCAAAGACCTTGAAATTGTAATCTTCTTTAATTTTTTTTTCATCTGATGTTTTAATTCAACCCCTGCACAGTTACAGGCATTTCCTATAATATATTTTCTGTGTTTAAATTTGGTGTAGAAGGAGCTAGTGAAGAGGTTGCACTTACTTCTCACGGTAAAGGATTCTGCGTCAAACATTCCCAAGAATCTTGAAGCAAGAAGAAGATTAGAATTTTTTTCAAATTCATTATTTATGGACATGCCTCCAGCAAAACCAGTTTGTGAAATGATTCCATTCTGGTAAAATTAATGAATGCTTGTGGAGATTATTATGCTTTTATTCCTTAAAAGATAGACTAACGTTTATTTGGTTTTGTTCATGAACAGTGTCTTTACTCCATACTACAGTGAAACTGTTCTTTATAGTTCCTCTGAGTTGCGGTTTGAAAATGAGGATGGAATATCTATTCTTTTCTATCTCCAAAAAATTTTCCCAGGTACTTTTCTCACTGGCTTAGTTGTTTTATTTGAGGTTTTTCGTTTCTAATCTTGTAGGCCTAGTGTTTTAAGTTATTCCTTTCTGCCTAAATTGAGTGGTTCTGTTGTTTTCTGTATTATAACACATAAATAATTACACATTTTGGTACATTATGATGAGGGACATCAATCTTGGGATTCTGTCACTCATGCGAGCCCTTTTAAGTTAATATTTTGCCCTATTCCTCGTGTGAAATGTAGTACTGTTAGGATGATACTTGGGCGGGTGCCTTCCTTTTTGTTAGGCCTTTCTGCTTCATTCTTGCATTTTTAGGCTTCATAATGCACTTATATTTTGTTTCCTTTAGCTGGATGGGAGTTTCACTTCTTGGGACTTCCTTTCTTTGGGAGTGATCTGGGTAAATGAGAAGTTTGACTCAATGTTCGAAAAAGCTAAAATCGGTATGAGGTGTTTTTCTCTGGGCTATGCGAGGCGCAGAGGTGGTGCAACAATGAGCTTGCTCTGGTCTGGTCCTACTGGGCTCGCAGTGCTTTAGTCGTTGACTGTGCCAGCCAAAGCCTCGACTTTGGGCCTTAAGGCCAGGCTAGGCTTATCTCACAAAATTTTGATCTGATCAGGTCTGTAAGCCAGGTCAGGCTTGGGGCAGGTTGATTCTTCACTCTTTTTTTTTAATGTCCATGTGGCCTGGGGCAGTGCTGGGGCAGTTCGGCTTGGCAGTTAGCACTTAGCAGCTTAAGCCTTTCTTTTTCACTTAGCTTGTTATTTTTAATTTTTTGCTCCTTTTGGTCCAAATGTCCAATCAAATCATCATCCATCATTCCATCAATTCTCATCCAAAAAGGTTACTAAAAATAAGGTTACTCCAAAAAGGATCATATTTATATTGTTGAAACATATTTGTTATTTCCAAACATGCAAATAAAACATGATGAATTGTAGGATAATAAACACTAAATATTTTTGTGTGTTTTTTAAAAACTTTAAGAATATTTAAAAGTTGACATAATAAATCCCAGTCTTGATTTGTTATTTCATGATTAGTTTGTGTTATAAAACTCCATAAGTATATTTTGACGTTTATAAACATCTTTAAATAAATCATATGTACTATTCCATCTAGTGTTATTATCAAATTTTACTCTTTTAAATTTTTCACCTCTTGTATGACAAAAAGTTCTAAAATCTTGCATTCTTCTATTTGAACCATATATATAACTAATCATAAAACGAATTTTATTTATTGTCGTTTGCAAGTAAGTGAATCCGGATTGTACAATCAAATTTATTATATGGCATACACATCTAACATGAAAAAATACACCATTTACTACAAGTTTTAAATCATTTTTTAACATATTAATAGAACTAGTTTTATTTGTTGCATTATCTAAACTAATACTCATTATTTTATCTTTAATTTTGAAAGTACGAATTATGGACATAATTTGAGCATATATTGATTGACCATTATGTGGTAATTCAAAATATTCAAATCCTATAATTCTTTTTTGCATAAACATATCAGAATCTATCCAATGAGTTGTAATACAAATATAGCTAATTCTAGGTTGATGATTAGCGGACCAAGTATCACTAGTTAAACAAATTTTACCATCAAAATATTCAATTAATTCATTTTTAACTTTATTATATAATTTAATTGCATCACGTTTATTAGTCATTCTACTTGTTTATATTTTGGTTGCAATGCGCCTTGAATGTAGTCGGTACAACGCGCATCATCAAAAAAATTGAATGGAAGCTCCTTCTCGATCACCAACTTAGCTTGCCACTCTTTTTATAATATTTGATCGTAACTCCAACTGTGACCAGAACGATCAATTTGTGATTGAGAACTTTCATCAGTTATTTTATGCTTCTTCAAACACGACTCATAGTGACGGAGTAATGTGTTATTTTCTTTAACCCCGAAGAAGAAGTTACATATTTTGCATTGGGCTTTTTTAACACCTTCCGCGCTGTATGTTTGGTTTACTCGCCGGTAGGACGTGGAAATATTGTACTCGAACCCGGAATGACACTTTCGGGCATAATGATATTTGGATCATTTTGAATAAATGATGACACTTGTGGAATGTTGGAAGAATCCATTGTAATAATATAAATGTACTAATAAAATAAATATTATGATTTATGTGTATAGTAAATTATAAATATATATTATATAATTTAATTATAAAAATTATAACAATATACAAATTTAGAATTTGAGTTTGCAGTATGATGATATTGTTATATCAGAGAATAAAGAGAGAAAGATGTGAGGAGTTGTAATTTTTGTGGAGTAAATTATATGATTTTTATAGTGAAAAAATAACCGCTTGTAAAATTATAGCTGTTACGATAATACGATTGGTACATGAAAATTTATTTAATTTTTGAAATCCAAATTCTGATGAAATTTTCATAGATGTGATGGATTGATAGATGGATGAGAAGGTGTGTCGGCCTTTTTTTTTTTCGGTTGGTCATTGCTAAATTGTCAATATACATAGCAAATATGTGTACTTCTTCAAAATATTAATTCAAAATACTAGTATGAGTAGAGTAGGCACTGTTGATGTTTCCTTTTTCAGAGATATAATGGGGCTATTATATATATAATATATATATATATTATATATAATAGCATGCATTGATGCCTTGGAGTCTTGGACAGTGAGCTAGTAACAATCAGTCAAATCACTTATTTTTGGATGTTTGCACATTTTAAAGTTTAAAGTACCGTTGAGTACTTCTGTCTTTTGCTTTTTTTTTTTTATATATAAATGTTAGCCTAACCGGTTTGGATGTTTGCACACTGTTAGGCGTGATAATAAACACAATTTGTGCCATTTGTTATTTCATGATCAATTGATCAGTTTGGCCTAGATGTTTGCACAGTGTTAGGCGTTAAAGGCTGGTCTGGTGGCTGGTGGTGTTGAGTTTTGGGCTGGGCTGCCTGACTTTTTTTTTTCAATGGTCTTTTTGGGTTAGGTTTGGAAGATAATATTTTAATTGGACAATAACTATTAAGCCAGCAAGCAGGCCAGGCCTGTTGCGTCGGACCAGGCCAGGCCCAGGTTGGACTCAGGCCACAGGCCAGTCCAGGTCGGGCTTTGGGCCAAGCCGGTCCAGGCCACCAGATTTTTGTGCTCAAATGGCAACCTTTTTAAGCGTTTCAGATCGGGCCAGGCCGGTCCAGGCCTTGACCAAACCGGACTTTGATCAGACCAGGCCCAGGCCGGACTAAGGCCAGGCTGTGGGCCTCAGGCCTTTTGTGCACCTCTAACGAGGCGGAAGCCTTGATTTAAAGACCTAAAAGTCCCCAAAAAATTATGAAAAAATACTAATAAAATCATAAAATAATTCATCATTACAATTAAAGTCATAGAAGACATAAATAACCAACGTCACAGTGATGTATCATTATGTTCAACACTAGTCATGTACTCGTGTTAAATTTATGTTCAAAAACTGAATTTAATATTGTTACTAACTAATTATTTTGGTGACATTAGCAATTCATGTACACAAATAATGATATTGTTATTGATAGTTTAAAAACTCAAATGGAATTATCATATGCTATTTTTTGTTCAAAAAGAAATTAATAAAAACACAAACAGAGCAATACATCAAGATTCTCTCAAGTACACAACAAAAATTGTTTGGTAAAATCAATACAAGCAGAAGCAGTCAAGCACTATTGTGATACATTTTGGATTAGTAAAATTATTAAAACTTAAAATCACCTATGGCTGCAACAATGAAAAAAAAACCCTTAACCAAATGAATGGAAGGAAAACAGAGACTACATTGTTGGAAAAAGACAAAAACAAAGTACTACACAGAGTCACTTAGCATTCAGAAGTCAGAAGAAAAGAAAACACAATAAAACAGAGCAACGGACGAGACCAATGTTCTAAAAGGCGGGAGGCGGGCGGGCGGAGGGGGCCTAGGCGGGGCCTGGGCGGGATTTTTTATTTTAAGCCAATTTTAATATTTTATCTAACATTTATCCAAACTAAACAATAATATAAAGCAAAACAACTTATAATAAATATAATAAATGCATTTGCTTGAAGTTCAAACACATATCCATATTATTAATGTCAAAGTTCAAACACAAACATGTAATTGTTCAAAGTTCAAACATATTTTTAACGTATTAGTTTTATTCATAAACAAGATTGCTATTAAATAATAAAATTTAAATTTTCAAGAATTTAATTCAATAATAAAACTTAAGAAACTAAACATAAATTTAAGAATTATATTGAATTAAATTAAATATTACAAATGTATCATCATTTATATAATTCAAAGTTGGTACAAGTTCAAAAAATTACAACTATAATAAAATTATCCATTTTGACTTGATATTGTTTACTTCTTGTTGTGATCAATGTTCGAAAAAGCTAAAATCGCTACGAGGCGTTTTTCTCTCGGCTATCGAGGCGTAAGCCTCGAGAAGTGAATGAGGCGGAAGCCTTGATTTAAAGACATAAAAGTCCCCAAAAATTATGAAAAATACTAATAAAATCATAAAATAATTCATCATTACAATTAAGGTCATAGGAGACATAAATAACCAACGTCATAGTAATGTATCATTACAAAACATCAAAACAACATAATATCATCAAGTACTTATATAGTGATCATCCATCACTATGTAAGTAATGTATCATTTGTATCTAAGCGGCTTGAATAATGGATCAAATCCTAGATCATCATCCCCATCACCATCATCACTATCATCACTAAGAGGATCCTCCATAATAATCATCATCGATCTAATTGCTCGTCATCCTCTCCATCGTCATAGAAGCTAAGATCCTCAAACTCAGTTCTTCATCAACCAATTGCAATCCCTTCCCTTTATCTATAAATAAACAAGTGAATATATATTTAATCGAAATGAATATGTTTTTTTTAAAGAACACTTTAAAGGCAACTTAAGTAATGACACTAACCTTTTGACATAGTTTTTGATGGCAAAGTGTTCCTCTTCTCTTTTGACTTCCTTGTTTACTACTTGTTCCCCGAGCCCTCGCCTCTCCAGTGTAATCTCCTCGTCTCTTCTCCCCAACCTGCCTTCTCATTCCCACTTAATCCTTTCACCCTCTCTCATATCATCATTCCAGAAGTGGGTCCCGATATATTTTCATCATTTCCCCCGCAATCCACTCACTATCGATGGCACATTTTCAACAACCAATGGATCTTCTTCTTCCGTTAATGCCTTTTTTCGAGATGCCGATCTTTCAATTTTTTGTCATACATAATGTAAGTTAAATGAGTTAAGCTCGGATGCGTAAAGTCGATTCCTTCTCTTTGTATGTATCTATATTACAAGTAATTTAGCATTAGTGACAATGTCGATCTCATAAAATCTTAATAAATGATTTATATGATTATATCTAATAAATATCGATCGAAAGTACTCCAATTACGCCACACTCAAGATGAGCAAGTTAAACTCGTAATCTTCACCGCAAAGTTTCTTAATTTCGAGCTTCATTCTATATGCGATCCACCAATCAATTTGGATCAATATTAAAACATATGTCAATCTTATCGGTACACGTTTAATCAAAATGAAAGCATAACCGGACATTAATCAACGGTATTTTACCGGGAGACGCTTTCTTACACGTGTTTTCGCATTCAGGTAGCCAAATAACCCTTGCCTCAATCGGAATGCATCCAATTGCAAATCGCCTTTCTCTTTCCACGGACATTAGGAATAAGCTTGTCCATACATGAGTACAATCCCACTTTAACTTCCGTGATTGGCATAGAAATTATCTTCATATTGAAACTGAGAATTCAAATAATATGCAGCAGTGTGCAAATGCCGATGTAACTTCTTATCCCACTTAGCATCTATTATGCTCCATATCTCTTTATAGGCCCCCTCCTCATTATCCAGATTTTTTGCAATCTCTTCTTTTGCATTGTCATGGCACCATATAAAAATTCCATTCCTAAGACCTTCTCCGAATACGCCATCCTCAATACACCTACTAGAGGTTTTGTGGTCTTAATTGCATATCCCACACTACCCCAAAAAGTCCTATCACTCAGTATGATTTTTCTCGCCTCCTTACCTTCAGGTTTTTTTGCCCAAGCACAATTTGCCCACTCCCTAGATGTAAACATAGCCTCCAAAGGCTGTCTCAAACTATGCATACTCTGCAAAGTTAAATAAGCAGTGGCAAATCTAGTGGCAGCTGGCCGAACAAGGTCTTTATTAGTGTTTGCCCTCATCAATGCCAAGACCCATCCATGATTATATATGAAGTTGCTTACCTACATAATGAATAAAAATAATAATAATTCAAGTATTCATTGAATAAAAAAATTAGATCCAAATAATAATAATAGTAATTACCTTCTTTGCCTTTGTCAAAGTATTTTTATGTTGAGGCAACTCTCCAAGCTTCTCAAGCATCAAATCAATGCAATGCGCGGCACACGGTGTCCACCACATACGTGGCCTCTTCTCCATTAACATCCTTCCCGCCGCCTTATAATTTGATGCATTGTCGTGACTACTGAATGACAAGGTCTTCTCCCACTTCCTCAACAACCTCATCAAGTAGTTTAAACATCAAAGTAGCATCTTTAATCGCATCAGATGCATCAATGATTTTTAAAATATGAGTTCCATGGGGGTTGTTTACAAGAAAATTTATTAGTGCCTTCCCTAATATCTTTCCAACCATCCGACAAGATTGACACCCAGATGTGCCCAAGTCTTTTTGACCTCCTCAACAAAGGCCTTTGTAGTCTTCTCTTCCTCCTTCAATATCCAAGAGCTAAGCTCGTATGGGGTAGGGGGTTTCAAAGCACGACCATAGTTCCCAATAGATCGACACATTTATAAATGAAGGACTATCAGCAACATTGAAGGGAATCCCGTTTTCAAAGAAGAATCGACCTATATCAAGACAAACTGCATTACGAGCCTCCTTTGAAAATACGGTATGCCTTGTAGTAGCATCATCATCACCAACATCAACATCCACAACAAATCTGTCCATGGGTCCCCGAACTCCCCTCTCGGAGGCACTACCCACGCTTGAACCTCCCATTCCCAAGGATGGATGACTACCATAATAAGACCCACTTTGTATTTTTTCAGCTTCATCTCTTTGTCTTTCCTCCTTGGAGTCCAAATTTTTCTTCATATATGAAGCAATCTCTTCCTTCACTTCGCTTGGTACTTTTTTGCAAGCCTCGACGTTACTGTGATTTCCCACAAGATGATTTTTTAATCTTGTAATCCCTCCTTTGCAAATTTTCTTACAAAAATTACATTCCACATATAAATGAGCTTTATTAACTCCAGGGGCTGCGGTGCCATATTTCCATGCAGGATCTTTCTTACCCATAATCTTAATTCACTGTAATAATAAAAGCAATTGTTATTGACAGTCTAAAAAATCACTATAAGTCTATAATTGTAAACTATAATTGTTATACACTATAATTGTAAACTATAATTGTATAATTGTTATACACTATAATTGTAAACTATAATTATACACTGTGAACTCAGTCGCTACAATTAAAACTAAAATAATTAAAACTAACACGTAACTCAACAAGCATTAGCTACAAGAAAGAACCTCAAGAAAGAACTCAACCGCTATTTCATTGGCGTCTTGGGCTTACAAGAAAGATTTAGAGAGAAGTGGAACTCAGACCCTCGATCGAAGGAGAACTGTCAGTCGCTACAAGAAAGAGACGAACTGTCAGTCGCGAGGAGGAGGACAACTGTCAGACGCGAGGAGAAGATGCACTGTCAGTCGCGACTCGCGAGGAGAACTCGCACCCTCGATCAAGGAGAAGGAGAAGTCCGGGCAAGCGAAGCCTGTAAGTAGAAGTCTCGCGACTCTCGATCAAGGAGAAGAAGAAGCAGCCTCGCGCTCAATAAGGTAAGTTTCAAACGTCGATCCGATATTAGGTCTTTTTTATGCGAAAACAAGGCGTCGCCTCATGACGCCACCAGCGCAGAAGCCGCATATAATGGCGTGTTTTTCTGCTTAGTCCAGATATAAGGCGAAGCCTCATGAATCCTTTTCGATCGCTCACATTTAGGCGCGCCCTCAGGCGCACGCCTGAAAGCGCTTTTCGAACACTTGGTTGTGATTTGATATGCTACAACATGTATTATGAATATGGTAAATCATTAGAAAAATAAATATGTTAAGATCTGGTTTGGGTAGTTATTAAAATAAAATAAAAAAAATTTCCGTCTACACCCCGCCTAATTTCCTAGAAGGATTTTTTTGCCGCCTTGGGCCTAGGTGAGGTGTCAGGGGGGCCTAACACCTAGGCGAGGTGCCAAGGAGGGGCCCAGCACCTAGGCGGGGAGCCAAGGGAGGGCCTAGCGCCTAGGCGGGGCTTAGGCGGACCTAGACCCTAGGCGGGAATTTTTAGAACACTGGACGCGACAGAAGAAAGAGGAGAAGGATAAGAAGGAGGAGAACGAGAGCAGTAGACGCGACATAAGAAGTCGACAGAAAAAGACGCGACGACGAAGAAGGAGAAGGAGAAGAAGAAAGAGGAGAAGGAAGATACCTGTTGAAGAGGAGAGCAGTAAACGCGATGAGGAGAGCAGCAGACGCGAAGTCGCAAGGTGAAGTCAAATCGATAAGTCAAATCTAATATTAAGCCAAATCTGATACTTGGGGTTTTTTTAAAGCCAAATTGAGGCGCACGCCTCGCGACGCCTTGAGGCGCAACGCCACGAGGCTTAAGCCTCAGCCGAAAAAGGCGCAAGTCTCACCAAGTCTAGGAAAAGCGCTCGCTTCGCACTAGCTTGCTTCCGCCTCGCTACGAGGCGCACGCCTCGAGCGCTATTTCGAACATTGGTTTGACTTCTATGCATCGTCCCCTTCTCTTCAGTTATTGCCTTCAATTTCCTCTCTTCCTTTTTGTCTTTCTCGAGGGAGTGTTTCCCAACCCCCCACCCGAGAATGATCTGAACGGAAGGGTTTACTCAGTAGAAGCGAAGGATTTCTTTTTTCTTTTTTAAGTTATCTTGAGTTTTATATACAATTAATCTATTTTCAAGTTAACCTTCATTTATTATAAAGCGTCACATTTATTCTGAATCGTTTCCCGAGTACCACCGATGTACATCAGATGAAGCACATCATATTCCCAACGTTTTCCAGCCTCCAAATTTTCGTGTAAGAGACATTTCATCATTGTTTCTGTTTCAAGACGTCCCTGACCTTGGCATCATTTCCGTGCTTCATAGTTCTTAACCCTCATCAGTTTTAGCTTCTTCTGGATCCTTCTTTTGCAGGACTTATGGTATTTTGTTGACTGAGCTTCATGCTCTAGTCCAGCTGAGACCAGTGCTTTGATACAATGTCATGTCTTCAGTTATCCGGAAAGCTTACATCAGATTAGAATGATCAAAACACTGAATATCCATGCCTCCATACTGATTCTTTGGTATTAATTTCTGAATGAAGAACATGGGGCATTGGAAAGATGGAATTCTTAGTGCATTCTCTCTCAGGCTTCCTCACTTACTCTAACTTGCCTTTTTCTGGTTTTTGTATGTGGGTGGTGTGTATAAGGGGAAAATAAAATTTAATTTTAATAGTTTCATTTTTTGAAGGAAACATGTACCCTATTTTAACCCCCATTTATCTCAGGGTAACACCTTATCAGTTTACGTGTTGTGCTGTGTGTGAGGAGATGCATGGTATATGTGGAGTTACAGAATACATATAAAGTATATATGGTCAAGTAGTCAACCATCTTAATGAAAGAATTTAGTGGTTGATGCAATTTTGTGCTATTGTGATTAAGAAACACGCAGATGTTGATTTATGATATAGGTATTGTATTCATGGTATTTATACAATTTTGACCTCCCTAGCTGTACTCTTTCTATATTTGTGAATTTTTATATTATAAATATTTATGATATTCTCTTCTAAGTTGTATTACAAACATTCTTTTGTGCTTCATAGATGAATGGGAGAATTTATTGGAACGCATTGGACGTGGTGATACTGGGGATGCTGAACTTCAAGAGAGCTCTAGCGATTCATTGGAGCTTCGGTTTTGGGCATCTTACCGAGGACAGACTTTAGCTCGGACAGGTCAGATCTGATGCTGAGGTTTTTTTTTTCATGTATTTAGCTTTGGTTATGTATAAGCTCAGTACATGTGTATTAATTTCACGTTTTGTGGAAACAGTAAATTTATAAGGTAGCAAAAAGTATCCTCCATATGAGACTTCTGATTTTGTTTTTTGTTGTGGCGGCATATATAGTGCGCGGTATGATGTATTATAGAAGGGCATTAATGCTTCAGAGTTTTTTGGAAAAAAGATCATTTGGAGGTATTCAATTTCTTGATTCTTCTGATATCTTATACTTGCTTGAAGGCTAAGCCACAGATATATTACATCTCTTCCATCCTTCTTATAAACAGAGGAAGACTATTCTCGAAGTACTTTCCCCACAACTGAAGGTTTTGAGCTCTCTCGTGAAGCTCGAGCACAAGCTGATTTAAAGTTTACTTATGTTGTTTCCTGCCAAATTTATGGACAACAAAAACAAAAAAAGGCTCCAGAGGCTGCTGATATTGCCCTTTTGCTGCAACGGTATACCTTACTTACAATGCTAAATGTAAACTGCTATCAAACCAAATAATTCTTTTGGTGCGCAAGTGTTTTTCCCTTTTTTTTGGGGGGGGGGGGGGGGGGGTGTTGTTGGTTTGGTTTGAACTTTCTCGGCTAAGTCAAAATTTTGGAAAGTTCAACATAAGAGAGAAGAACGGTTAAAATTTTGATGTCTAAGGCCTTTTAGAATATCGACAATAACATGTTGTGACTCACACCAGTACTGTGTTGAATACTCATCTAAATATCATTATCTTGCTATTTATCCTTTCCTCATTCTTTTTGGTAATGCATATATCACAAGATTTTTGTAATCAATACCGTGAGTAAACTTATTCTTGCAGGTGTATTCTTACTAGACTATATATAGAAATTTATATTTATCTTAATTATGTGAACTTTGTTTAGCTATGTTCACCCACTTTCTACTCGGTCAGCATGGGAATTTTGGGTGTTATGGAGACTACAACAGAAAGAGCCCCACTTTGATAGCTATGTAATGACACAAGGTACATTGAGGTTGTGTGTTCTGTGCTGAAATGCATGAGAATTGAAGTAAATACTAAGACCGTTCAACTCTTAAAATACCTAGAGCCAAAAGTTTATAGTACTTGCGATAAGATCACCTAACATGCTACACCATCCAAGTACAGATGCCCAAGCGATTTTTATCACCCAATGTAAGGAAATACCCATGTTAGTAGTCAAACTTATATTCACTCCAACAGAGAATGTACTCAAGGTGTGCCTTGTTTCTTTTTCCTTTTTTTTTTGTGTTTGGATAATTTACCTTGTCAGAATGAACATTCTGAGATGAAAACAACATTTGGGGAGTGCCCAACAGCATGGCCCTCACCCAACTAGAATCTCTTATTGTTAAACTAGCACCTTAATAATCTATCTTTCATCGGTACATCCTACTAGCTTTATCATGTATGGTTATAGTTACTGTAGATTTCTAACGGAACTCCACACTGTACAATTTACTTGTTTCGTATTAGGAACGAGGCGCTTCGAGTTGCTTTCATACATGTGGAAGAGAGTGGAGTGGCTGATGGGAATGTTTCAAAGGAATTTTATTCAAAGCTAGTTAAAGCTGATGTACATGGGAAGGATCAGGTGCGTAACAACATTCAGTGACCGTTTCTTCAAAACAGTGTTAATTTTTTCTGTGCATCATACCATTTCTTTTTCTAATTTTATTTTTTATGTAGCGGTGGTTGTGATTGGCTGAAAGGAAGACAACACCTTTTCTTTATTAACTTGGTATCATTTGGCTGTTGTTGATTTTCAGTATATATTTTTTCCCCAGTATCTGTTGAAACAGAAGCAGAAAATAGACCTAATATTTTAAGACTATCAATAATTTCTGTGATCGTCTTAACAGTCCAACATTTGTTAAATTTGACCTGGTAACTCATTATATATATATATATATATATATATATATATATAATATATCTTTGGGGACTCTTCACTTATTGTCAATTGGATTTAAGTTGGATACTTCAATTCCTCATTCATGTATCCTAATGACACACATTAGTATTAATTTTTCTTCAATTTTCAACGTCACCAGGTGGGGACCCTTTTTTTTGGGGGGTGGGGCGTGGGGGGTGGGAGAGAGGAATGGAATGGATATTCAGTGATCACTTGTCTCTTCAGCTTGCAACTATGGCACCTTCCTTGCCTCATCGTGGGCATCTTCGATGAAGGCTTTGTTGTTTTCCATTTTCTATGTAATGGAGAGTCTCTCGCCCTACTTCTGACCTTTGGTTGTTTTCAATTTTATATTTTTATTTTTTAAATTCCTCTAGCTTTTACTGTGTAATTCATGCCCTCAATATAGCTTTCCCCCTTCTAACAATAGAAATGCTTCTTTTACAAGAACAAAAAGGAAACTCATCTAGTTAGAGGGTCGCCAATTCATTGGCTGGGATTCCTAATAAGTTTTTCGAAAATGAAACGCTGAATTCCTTTTTTTTTTTAACGAACTATCACTTTAAGTCTAGGTCTACCAACGTAATGGGCTGAGACTCCTTAAAGAGTGATGTTTTGAAAAGAAACACTGTTTGTGGAACCGAGGGACTCTCTTGGGACACTGGGTCAGCACCTGATGCTGCAAATATTTTATTTCTATAGCTTTATGAATATGATATACTGCTATTTATTGGGTTCCTTTTTTTCTCTTCAAATATTATCTAGTCATTGAATTAATTTTGAAGTTCTATTACAAATGCTGCTATGGTTGACTGAGACCTAGTATATTAGTTTTCGTTTTAAACTGCAAGTTAGTTTTATATTTTATCAACAGGAATATCTGTAATACTAGGGATTTAGAATTGATGTGGTGTTATAATTTAGGAATGGGAGAAGAATTTATTCATATCTACGGTTGTGGATGGGTTGTATCACCTCTATATATCCTTTATGGAAAAGATTGTCTCTGTTTATGTTAATCTACATTTTATCCTGTTCATTGTATATGATTTCAAATACAGAGTCATGCATACTCCTATGTATTTGATGTTTATTTCTGATTTGTATGAACATGTTTTTTTTTCTTTTTCCCCCCTTTGTAGTTTAAAATAGTATTCGTTTGGGCTGAATTTTGTTGTTTACTAGTTCAATTGTTGCTTTGCTTGTTCTGTTTCTTTCTTTTCCTTTTCTATTCCTCCCGGCATATTTTTATTAGATTTACGTTGTCTGGTTGTGGCTTTGCAATATTTCTATGCAGTTTTAAATTTTTAAACAATATATAGGAAATATATTCTATTAAACTTCCTGGGGATCCGAAACTTGGAGAAGGGAAGCCTGAAAACCAAAACCATGCTATAATTTTCACTCGAGGGGAAGCTGTTCAAACCATAGACATGAATCAGGTAACTGTCTTCTTTCTCAAATTAAGCTGTCTGTTTGCTTAGTGACTTCCATAACCTCTCAAGTTAACTAGTCAGTTATATGAATTGTATCTGCTCCTTTTAATTGTTTGAAATACCCCAAGTTGTTGATAATTCCACCAAATATATTATATTCCTTCCGTCCTCAAAAGGATGAGCAAAGTTTCACATAAATTAAGAAAAACAAAAGTAGAGAAGAGAGTAAATAAATTTCTCCTTAGTAGTCCCATAGGATTCATAAAGTGATAAGTAATTTTATTTTTTAATACTAATGGACCCCACTAAATAACATAATTACCCTTCTCTTTATATACTTTATGTCATCCTTTTGGGGACAAAAATAGTTGTACCTTTGCTCATCCTTTTGAGGACGGAGGGAGTATATATTTCTGTTACTATTAATTAAGTGAGATTGTCTTCCTTTTGTCACTCTACTTTTATACAATATGAAATAGAAGTAGTTACCAAATCATCTATCTCATCCTTTTCTCTTTCCAACTCTCTTCCATCCATTACTCCGTTAAATTCTTTTTGCTTAAATATTTCTTCCCTTGTGTTATACAGGATAATTATCTTGAGGAGGCAATGAAATTGAGAAATCTTCTGGAGGAATTTCGAGGAAAGCATGGCCTTCGCCCTCCGACCATTCTTGGTGTGAGAGAGCATGTGTTTACAGGAAGGTTTGATACTCTTTCTTAAACGTTTCTTCTCTGACTGAGGCTTCCTTTGTTTTATTAATAGTACCTCTTCTATAGTCTTTTACTCTGTTGTTATGTATATGTAGTGTTTCCTCCTTGGCCTGGTTTATGTCCAACCAAGAGACTAGTTTTGTGACCTTGGGACAACGTGTTCTGGCCTATCCTCTGAAGTGAGTGCTCAATTCTATCTGCATTCTTTAAAACGAACTAAATTCTATGTGCGTTTAGATCAGATAAGTTGTCAAATATTTGCTCATTTTGTTAATATGCTTGCTGTTTGCTCTATTAATAAACTTATACGCATTAAAAGAATTCTTAGTATGTGTTGGTGCTGTAAGTGCTGAAAGCATCCAGATTAATAGGTGTAACCTAAACTTGCTGGACAGTTCAAACCTAGTCACCTATTCACTAGGGTATACTGTCCTGGTTTTCGCTTCTTAAAGTGTCATCTATTTTTCCAATATTTTAAGTTATCCTGATTAGCACTTCAAAACAGAGTTATACTGATCAGCAATTCAGTGATTTATTTTCACTTGTGCTCTGAGGCTGTGATTTATCTTCCGTAGCAGATGATAATGTCTCTTCAAGCTCGTGAGCATGTCTTATATGTTTTCTGGCCATCTGTATTTCATATAACACGCTCTTGTTAGATGATTGATAAGTACAAATATATCTTATGCAGCAGGTGATGATTTCTTGAAGCCCGTGATAATGTCCCTTAAAGCTTCTGAGCATGCTTTATATGTTTTCCAGTCATCTGTATTTTGGATAACATGGTTGCTCTTTTTAAATGCTTTATAAAGGGCAAATTACTTTTTAAGTTATTTGTTTACGATTGTCGGCAGAACAAGATCTATCTGCTTCTGGAGTTCATTCTCTTTGTAAGAAGCAACTTCATGTAAAAGATGTACAAGTTTTGATGACTTTGAAAATCGTAAGGAAAAAAAATCTGGAATTTTGTTTTGGGAAGGTCTCAAAACTTTTCTGGATCAATTTCTTCTGTATGTTTTAAAATTTATCATTGGCTGATTTGGCCAGTAACTTTGCTAAGAGGAGGGAGCGACTGACTTAAGCTTGAATAGTTAATTTACTATTTGGTGTTGGGTCTTTGATCTTTTGTTTATCATGGATAGATGTTTCTTCTATTTTTCCTTTTGCTACTGGAAAAAAAATTCCATTTCAAAAATAAAAAAGAGTAGTTTCCGTTCTTGTTTCAGTTATAAAAGAAAAATATGTTGTTTATCTCAGTTCATAAATTCTGCATTTTTCAGCATACTTGCACACCTATGGGTATATTGAATTGCTGCTAGGTTTTACAGAAACAGAATACTCGTTCCAGGCATCACATGAAAACAGTTTATTTAAATTTTATTTTTGGTCATAGTACAATAATCGTATCTGGGTAAATCGTAGTTCTTAGTTAATTTTTTTTTTTTGGTGATGTTTAGAGTTTACCCTCACTTTCCCATCTCCCAAGGCTATAGAGTTTGTAGCTACGCTTATATGATGAGCAAATATGCTTGTATGGTGAGTGTATATTGAGGTGAAAGTGTGGTTTGAAAAGCTATGAATATATGTGCATTGATTTTATGAATGGTGCTCGACTTTAATTAAATTATTTAGCGGATATTTCAATTTCTATTCTAAAGTTATTTAATTAATGTTTTGACTGTACAACATAATTGTGTGATTTCCTAGTGTTGTATGATTTGCTAAATCAATGTTAAACTGCCGAGTTCCGGTACATTGGAAGGAAACTATCACATCTAAGGTTAGTCTTCCTAAGGATATATTATTGCAATTTTGTTCTAATTATTGCATGGATATATTTCGTAGTCTAATTTTACTCGGCTGTACGAGTTTATGGGATTGCATAATTTCCCTTGCTATATTACATGGAAATAGTCTTATTTTCCTTGCTCATTAGTCATTATTTTAACATGTAAAATATTTTTCTTGCTGGTGCCTTGTGTGTTATTGTTTAAGAACTGCTGGTTTCTCAAGGAAAGAAAATAAAGCAAGCAAACTTTTAATTGTATTAAATAAATTTTTGCAGAGTTCGTATGCATTATGGACACCCAGATGTTTTTGACCGAATATTTCATATTACTCGTGGTGGCATAAGTAAGGCATCCCGCGTTATTAATATTAGCGAAGATATATATGCTGGTAAGCATGAATTATGTTTCTCTCTTGTGAAGAGAATTAAGTATAATATTCCTTATGTCGATGATTTACATTATTGATCTTTGTTTGTCAATCTCTTTATATTTTATTATTATGGTTATTGTTATTTATTATCATTATAGTAATGTTAATAGTTATCATCTTTTAGAGAGTGGAGGGTTGTACCAGAGTAACTTGAAACATGGTACGTTTCGATGCGAGATACGAATACCAGTACGTTACATAACTAAACGCGATACGATACGCTAGGGTATCTTTATATAAGTTCTTATAGGTAGGAATTCTCTTAGAATTTAAATGTAATAAACTTAATTTTTATAGAAGATTTTTAATTGAATCAAAAAGTTGATTGTTTTATTAAATATTTTAGTATAAATATAATGTTTGAGCATCCAATACTAGGTAATAATATTGATAGTTGTGTAATTATAGTTAAACAACAAAGAAATTTTTCGGTACACTAAATTTAGAGTATTGGTACGTAAGAGTACCCACACAAGTACCAATACGATTCGCTAGGTCTGTGTGAGTATCTGGTAACTCTTTGTTGTACGTGTTAAGTACTTTTTTGGTTTTGTTTTCACGAGTCTGGTGAGTGTGGACTTCTAGTCCGTCCAGTTTATTGCACTTTTCTTTCTTCTTTATTCCCGCCCCCCCCTTTTGTATTAATGAATTTATTTCTTCTGTTCAAAAAAAAAAACTTGTATTAAAACTATTGGTTGGGGTATCCATGTTTTTTTTTTACCATAACCTGCTAATTAAATTTTGATGTAGATCTAGTCTAAACCCTTTTTTGGGTAGCAATCGATGATAATAACCTGGGTTTCAAAGTTCAGTATTAAGAGTTATATCATCTCTTATTTAGACTAATAATTTTTGCAGAAAGATATTAATTACTGCATATTTGCATTTTCTATCTGTTTAGTGTTTACTAAAAATAATTATGACTGGGTATCAGGTATCATTTTCTATCTGTTTAGTTCCTTAAATGATTAACACTGATGCAGGATTTAATTCAACGTTGAGACAGGGTAACATCACACACCATGAATACTTCCAGGTTTGTTATGGTTTGCAAGTTTATGTTTCTGGCGAAGTTAAATATCTTGACGTTAATGTTTATAATGCGTTTTTCTTTATGTAGGTTGGAAAGGGTAGAGATGTTGGGTTGAACCAAATTGCCCTTTTTGAAGGAAAAGTAGCTGGTGGTAATGGGGAACAAGTTCTGAGCAGGGATGTATACAGGATTGGACAGCTTTTTGACTTTTTTAGGATGCTCTCTTTCTACTTCACCACAGTTGGTTTTTATGTATGCACCATGGTATGCTATCGCCTTCTTCAGTTCCTTCTATTTGTTAAATATCCATAAGAATTTGACTTCTTTTGATGTTTAGATTTCAGATTTTCTGAACAATTATTTTGTTCTGGATGCAGATGACAGTTCTTACCGTGTATATTTTCTTATATGGAAGGGTCTACCTGGTATTGTCTTCGCATACTTGTTAATTTTTCTTGATATCTTTCTTTTTTCCTTTTCATTTTAACTAATCATATCTAGAATGTTTGTTGTCATATTATTATCATTTTAATATGATTTTTGTTGGTCACTTTTATATTCTAAATACGTGAGTCGATACTGTCAAGATTAAGGGCCATCTGGGTACTCCGTAGTCCAGCTTCTGCAATTAATGGGCACCTTGTGACTGTATCTTTATGCCTTTGATTGTACAGAACCTTGTGAACTGGAGACATTCTGGTTGTTCTGGATATGTTGAAACTGTGTTTTCTGATTTGTGGCCACTGATTTCTCTGATCACTTTCATGACTACCCTTGAATCAGTCGGACAAATATGTTGTAGTTTATTCTGTTACTGTAAGTAGTTGACCAATAAACAGACACTACATGAAAATTGTTTTAATAACTTTCAAAGTGATCAATTTTTGACACTACCTTTTATTTTAACTTCTGGACATTCTGTATTAAGGATCCCAAGTGGTCCATATTAATTGCTTTTCCTTTTGCGAGGTTGTTAGTTTAGACACAAAGAAAAGTAGGTAACCACCAACCTTACTTTCTATATTTCTTTTTGCAAGCATAAAAAGAAGGTGAGAATCTTGTGTAAAAGTTGGAAAAAATTCTTGATGATTTTATGATTGGACCCTATCTCAACTAACGAGTATATAAAACAAAGGGGATCCCAGTAAGGAATCCATGACAAGCAAAGTGGGGGCTTCCCAAAAGGAAAAGGTAACTGCATCACTAAAGTGGGCTGCATAAAATTTAAGAGGGTTCTTTTTTTTGTCTTCTATGTAAAAAATGCTCTTACAATTACGTTGTAATATTGTCTAAACGTGTCAACGGCATGCCTTTGACTTCGTACCAAAAACATAGTTTTGAACCATGACTCTCAAACAGGTACAGAGGGAGTATATGTTTTAAAATAAAGTGGAATTTATAAAACTTTGTCCTCTTTATGTAGGAAAAGGGGATTGGTTGTATTAAGCTTCTTCCCCTTGTGTTGTGCAACTTTCTGTTATGTGCTTCAGAGTTGCAGTTTCATACACCACTTTTTTTTAAACACTTTCTAATAAAATTGAAGGGATAATGTCTATATTCAGGGGTAGAAAGAATTTTTTTAAAATTTTTCATTTAAGAAAAATTGTCTAATTGGTTAGCATTATATGACCTGCATTTGAACATTTTCAAGGGGCAATCACTGCACTGAATGACAACTATTCCATGATTGAATATATGTTCTGATGGAATACTATTTCTAACCTCAAAAATTTTATTTTCTTTGCTTATATCCTTATTTTATATGATTATGACTAGGCTTAGCCAAATCTAACCATAACTTGATGACTCTTAGTTGTTTCCCTTTCAGATATTAATCTTGCATCAATTTGCTTCTAAATGTTCAGGCGTTCTCTGGACTTGATCGGGGAATCTCACGGCAAGCTAAATTGTTGGGTAACACTGCATTGAATGCTGCTTTAAATGCACAATTTTTGGTCCAGATTGGAGTTTTTACTGCTGTTCCCATGATAATGGGTTTTATTCTTGAATTGGGATTGCTGAAGGTGTGCTCAATTAATATTTTCATTGATCATACTTGTATTTCATTTTTTTATATTTGGGTTCATATTGATTTGAGTCTCAAGTGTAGCTCTTTCTATCATGGATTAATGACTTAACTTGATACTTGTTTCTATGATGTTTGGGGTTTTCAAGGTTTATGCTTACTGTGTATTTCACTATGGAGCATTAATTCGTTTTTATTTGTCTTGCTTATTTTTTCCCCATACTACCTCCATCTGAAAATGAGAAAAAGTCGAGTGAGTCTCTCATTACAGGAAAGAGGGAGTATTTGTGAATGCTGCGGATGTGTAATAGTGCAAATGAGCCTTTTATTTACTTAATTGTTGTAATTTTGCAGGCTGTTTTCAGTTTTATTACAATGCAGCTTCAGCTGTGTTCTGTCTTTTTCACATTCTCGTTGGGTACTAGAACCCATTATTTTGGTCGTACTATCTTACATGGAGGTGCAAAGGTATGTAATTTCTATTGTGATATATGCATTGAAGAAGGCTTTATTTATTTTATTGGGGGATGAAATCATACTATATACATAATTATTACAAACTGTAGTACCGAGCAACTGGTCGAGGCTTTGTCGTACGTCATATCAAGTTTGCTGAGAATTACAGGCTTTACTCAAGAAGTCATTTTGTGAAGGCGTAAGCAATATCTTATCTGTGCATGACTACTAATTTTTTAAGGGAATGGTTTGTGTTACTTGGAGGATTAACAGTGTATTGCTTGACTTTATATGTTCTTTGATTTTCCACAGGCTCGAAGTTGCACTGCTCCTTATTGTTTACATCGGCTATGGGTTCACTGAGGGAGGTGCTGTTTCTTTTATTCTGCTAACAGTTAGCAGTTGGTTTCTTGTGATTTCATGGCTCTTCGCTCCTTATATCTTCAACCCATCTGGGTTTGAGTGGCAAAAGTGAGTTGATGTTTATGTTTTGCATTGACCCCCTCAATCTTCTATGATTGACTACATATTTGGATTTTTGGGGCCTTTGGTTAATTTGCAGATTATGTTTATGATGCTTATTGAAATTTGACTGTCTTGTCTATATCTTATTTTTACCATGTATGACCAGAACTGTGGAAGATTTTGATGATTGGATCAATTGGCTTCTGTATAAAGGTGGAGTTGGGGTTAAGGGAGATAATAGCTGGGAATCTTGGTGGGATGAAGAACAGGTTTGTTATAACTGTTTTCTTTGAACTTGCCAGTTTATTTTTCCTTTAGATGTTGCATTTGATATCATTTTGCTTCCTCGTATCTAGTGGTTTCTTCTTTTTGATTTTTGTTATTATCTATTTTTGTGAAATTCTTTTTCCTAGTCTTTTCTGTGGGAAAGAGTTTTGGATGTCTGGTATGAAGTAGCCCATTCTGCTATAACTTCACCATGTTTCCCTTGTAGCCAGACGATTTTTTGACTTGGTTTTTCTACAGTTCTTTTATATTTTGCATGACCATGTAGGAAAATTACTACGGATGGAAATTTCATATCTATAATTTTACTCATCATTATGCAGGCTCATATCCAAACTTTGAGGGGGCGGATACTTGAAACAATTTTAAGCTTGAGGTTTCTTATATTTCAATATGGAATCGTGTACAAACTCCATCTTACAGGAAAAGACACATCACTTGCGGTAGGTTTGTCCTCTATTTTGCTTTGATGGCTCGCATGTTCTCTCAAATCTCTTCCTTTCTGTTGGCTCTCTGTTACTACGTTAAACTTGTTACCATTTTGGGGAAGAATACCTATTGTAGATACCTGCATGCGGTGTGGTTATATTCTTTTTATGCCCAAGTTTAAAGCTTCTTCACTTCATTTTTATCCTAGAGGGGCCTGTTTAGTTACTGCCATGCTTTAAACAGCAGGCTCAAAATCACATGAAGGAAAACATATAGTCCTGTCAGATGCTGTCATCCTAGTAGGTGAAAGACGGTCAAATTTTATGAGTTAGTGTTATCGTAACCTTCTTCGTCCCCAACCCTTCTTAACTTCGGGGCACGGGCCTGTAGTTTTATCATAAATCATAATCTAATGATTGCTCAACAAATTAATGACTTGCAACATTTTTGTGATCAATCCATGGATTGCGAGGTTATTGAGACTATTGATCCAAATATATTAAAAACTAGACGCCATTCAAGAATCAGGACTTTATATGCATATAGTTTTAAATTCAGTTTTAGCAGTGGATTATTATATATATATATATAGAGAGAGAGAGAGACTTGGAAAATAGATTTAAAAATAAGTAGTTAGCTAGTATTACAAGGGACAAATATGGATCAAAACTAGTTAGCTAGTATTAGCCTAAAGTCTAAAAGACTTTGACTGAGTTGCAACTTATCAAAATGAAATCAGAGTTCTAGAGAAAAATCTACTTGTCTGACCTTGCAAATTATTGTGTGCAATGGGCAAATAACTTTAAACTAATCCCCTAACTGTTGCGTCCATCCATGATTCAACTCATTTCTTGAGAACAAAATCTGTCCAGATTTCTTTTTATACAATGAACCATATATATTCCATGTTTATATCTCCCCCAACTATCAAGAAATGAAACTCCTTAGTCCTCTCCATATTTCACTACTAAAAAAGTTTAAGAGTGAAGAGAGAAAAATTTAGTTTAAAAGTGAATGTAAATTTAGACTGAGAAGATAATATAAAATTTTAGGGATAAACTGAAGAACAAATTTGGAGAGTGAAGAATTTTTTTTTGAGAGAGTTGAAGGTGAGGAAAATTTTTAGATTTAAAAAATGGGACGAGAGGTAAAAATTTAGAGTGAAATAGGGAATAGTTTTTTATGGGTACACTAGCTCTAATAAAGTTCTATCTGCCTAAATGTTGAAATGTAGGTCAACCTGGATTCAGCCCATAACTATTCTGGTCCAAACTTTTTTACATGTTTTAAAAGTGGGTTAATATGGTTTTAGTTTTCAATTGAGCTGCAACCTATAATAATATAACCCAGAAGATTCAAACAAGGAATAAGGAACCATGTCTTACTGAGTAGTCTGACTGAATGAGGAAGTACTCTCACCCATCCAATTAAGCTGGCCTATAGTGAATGTGTTGTTAGCACTGCAACAACCCAATGTAGGCAAGAAGAAAGAATTGCAAATGATGGGAATCCTATCGATAAATAAGAGGAATAAGCATCGTCTCTGAATCTAGTCTGTGTTACTCGGACTCGCCTGTTTTTGATGGAGTACCCGTGTCGACACGATCCGACACGGGTGTGGGTGCGGGATTTGTGTCGGGTGCGGCACATTCAATTCGGATACGTAATAAAAAATCAGCATGGCGATGAAGAAGGATACACAAAAGAAGAAGAATCGACTGCAAAAAAAAATAAATAAATAAATATCTCTGGTAAATTACAGTTAGGTACCTCATAGTTTTTATAGTTTTTAAATTTAGTCCCTCAAGTTTTCTAAAAGTTCAAAATAGCCTCTGACAAATTACATATCAGTTCTTGTAGTTTTGTTTTCTTTCATTTTAGCCCCTTAAGTTTCAGTAGTTTCGGTTCTGCCCCTGTTTCTTTATATTTTTACACTTCAACCCTTAAAGTTTCATGATAAATGCATGTTTATATGAATTTGGACATCATAAACATTATTGTTAAAAAATCATAACATACCGTATCCCCGCACCCGTGTCTAAATTCGGATTCATATCCGTGTATCCTCTATTTTTTGACTTCACGTGTGACACTTTTAGATGCATATCCGAATCCGACATCCGCACCCGAGTCGCTCAGAATCTAGTCTGTCTTCCCTGCGAGATAAGACGGATAGGCTCTTTTCAGGCCAGATAGCTTATACTATATAAGGTTGCTTCTAGTGGATAACATGGCTCAAGGGTCTTCACTAACTCGCTGTTATTCTATACATTAAGTAGGGTAGGCTAACTCAGCCACTTCTACTAGTCTAGGGACAGGGCTAAGGCAGTAATATCGATAGAGATTAGGTTGAGCTTTGATGAATAAAGAAGAATTGTACTGCTCTTCATCTCGACACAGAATCTTGATCCTAGAAGGAGAAGACTCCCGACTAGTTGTTGCGGAGATTCTTGCTTTAGTGGTTGGCAAAGGCCAATCAGAAAGGAGAACTGGTGCAGGAATCAACCTACCAAACTTACATTTTGCAAGGCCTTGTATGTGCGTGCGGCATGTGCATGTGTGTGTGTGTGTGCGTGTGTATATATATATATATATATATATATATATATATATATAACCGATCAGGTGAGGGCTCCCTTACTTTCTTAAAATGCGGACTTTTTTTTTTGCTTTTTTTTTTTATAAAACAACTCAAAAAAAAGTTTAATATTTATGGAACTTGAATTTTTTCATAATACAATGTTTTAGGCGTGATTTGGATACCTATACCAAAAAATGTATGCAGTGCATGCGCACGGTATGCACTGACTATTTTGTTATACATATCAAAATCACATCCAAAACACTGTATTATGAAAAAATTTCAGTTCCATAAAATATTAAACTTTTTTTTTAATTGTTTTAAAAAAAAAACCCAAAAAGAAGAAGTCCGCATTTTAAGAAAGTAAAGGAGCCCTTACAAGAACCGGACCCTATATATATATATATATATATATATATATATATATATAGTAAGTGGAATTATGGACATTATATAAATTATATATTAATTTATGTTTGATTTGTTTGTTACACCTTGATTAAAACAAATTACATTTCTTTTTCAGATCTATGGCTTCTCTTGGGTTGTACTAGTCGGGATTGTTATGATATCTAAGGTTTGTATACGCAGTTGTTTCACAGATAGTGTTTTCTTTCTTGTCATCTCTTTCTTCTTTTTCTACAAAACTCAATTCTTTGTGTACAATCTTTTATGGCTTGCAGCTCTTCACCTTTAGCTCAAAAAAGTCGACAAATTTCCAGCTCTTGTTTAGATTTTTGCAAGGAGTTACAGCATTGTGCCTGGTTGTTGCCCTTTGCCTAGTTGTTGCATTTACTGACCTATCAATTGCAGACTTGTTTGCGAGCATCCTCGCATTTATACCTACTGGATGGACCATATTATGTGTAAGTTTATATAACCCAGAACTTTTAAAATATTTTACTCACTCCGATCCAAAATTAGAGATACATTTTGCTTTATATTTCTTTCCGAAAGTAGACATTTCTATTTAAGACCATAAAGTAGCATGAAATTCCTAATTGGCCATTAATTTTTTACTATTATTTCTAGTGTCACGCCAACATTACTAAATTTTTAGCTAATTATGGATACATTTGGGAATGCAAAATTAGCGTTAAAAGTCATCGTTTTAGAAATGCATCTCTAATTTTGAAATGGACGGAGTAATTAATTTTTATGGATACTACTTTATGAGTAGTCAAGTCATATATATTGAGGGAAAGATAACAAAGATGTTTTGCTCTATTCGACACTATAGTACATAGAATGGGTTTCCATTAAACTGTGAACAAGTAGGAAATTTTGTCCCTCTTGTTTTCATTTGTTTGCTGACATTCATGGATCACTGTTCGTTATGAATTTCAAGCTCTTGCAATATCTGGTGCAGCATTATTATCTAAATTCTTGCAACTTACTAACAGTTGCACTAGCAATATTTACTGAAACTTAACTGATCTATTGCTTTTGAAAATTAGAGAACTTTTTGTGGAGAATCCAGTACTGTTGACATCTGCCTTAATTGACTTCATACTCTGCCATGGAAAGTTCCCTGGCCTGTTTGCGAATTTAAGCATAAAAAATAAGAAAATGAAATCGATTTCAATATTTTTCTCAGCTAATTATAAATTGTATTATTTTCTCTTCAAAAGTTATATAGATAGTATATTGAGAAGAAATTATTAATCTCATATTTTTCCGTAATTATAAGTTCAATTTTATGTGAATTGTCAAATGACTGTTTCTTTTTCTTATTTTTAACTTGTGGCAGTGGCCAAAATGTTGTATTTCATTTTCTTTATAGTTGAATCTTGTAATGGATAGACTTGTTAAAAATGTTCATGGATCATGAAATTGTTTGGTCTACATCACTTGAATGTTTTGATGACAGCTGGCAATCACATGGAAAAGAGTAGTGAGGAGCTTAGGATTATGGGATTCTGTGCGGGAATTTGCCAGAATGTATGATGCTGGGATGGGAATGATCATTTTTGCTCCAATAGCTGTGTTATCTTGGTTCCCATTCATTTCTACATTCCAGTCTCGTCTGCTCTTTAATCAAGCATTCAGTCGTGGGCTTGAGATCTCCATCATCCTTGCTGGGAACAAAGCTAACGTTCAGACCTAATTAATTTCATATTTTCTCAGAAATAGGAGTTTTCCAGCCCACTAGAGATTGTAAATGTTTGCTGCAAATTAGTTAGTTTTGTTTCGTCCCCATCTTGTGTTTTGTAATTTTTCTGAATGCTATTTGGGATCAATATATTCGATTCTTGTGCAGATGTTTCAGGTGAATGCACTTGTGCTATAATTTGAATGTAAATATTTAGCTAAATTTTGTTTACTCCTGGGGTGTTTTGATCTTCTTTTTTTATTACTTGTTTAGAGATTACAAAAAAGTGTTCTCTCCTATATAAAATACTACTTTGGGGAATTCGGCCTTAGATGTACTTGCATTTGTGCACATCTGATATTTGAACAACTGCATTTGCAAAATGTAGAAGCTTTATGAATCGTTTTCTCATGATTATAAAAATATGGCAGACTGATCGTCACTTCTTTTACAACCAGCTAAGGAAATCGGTTTTTTAATGTCACTTGAAAATTGACAAATCAGGCCCGCGAGGTTTGTACGTGTATCCGGCGAAATTGCAATTGGGATAAGTGACTGATTGCAAAATCGAAACAACAAATTCCGTAAGAAAAGTAAGAAGAGAAGAATCAATGTATTGTGCACGTGACAAGCAACAATGGAATGGTTTTGGAATGTGGTCAAGTGGAAGTCTCGTCTTTCCCTCATTCTTCATCATGTATCATTGCTTTAGCATTATTATGTCTTTCTGAAAACTGAACACTCGGGCTATGTTTGCAAGGGATAAGAATATTATTGTTTATTTTTAAATTTAAACTTGAGACTATTAGTTTAAAAATTATAAAATAACTTAATAATCTTTAGATTATAATTATAATTTCAGAATTATAATCCTAGAATTAGTCTTGGATTATAATCTCTGAGATTATAATCTTTACAAACAAACATATACTCAGTGTTGTCTCATCTTTCCTATATCCAGCTTGCCAAATCTAACACTAAAACATAACTCATTCATCAGACTAAAGACTTAAATGCAGAGATATATTACTATCCTGAGATTTCTTCTTAAATGCAGAGATAAGTGACCCATCTGCTTGCACTTTCCAGTAACATTACACAAATAACATCCTGTCGTCCTTTAAAAAGCTTGTGGCAGCTAAGCACCAAGTAAAATAGAAACTCCATGTTTAAGAAGAATTCTTAGATTATTGCAACTTGAATCCTAAAAAACAATGCGTGAACTCTCAAACAGACTGCTGCATGAGAGACTCCCTTTCCCACTCCCTATCTGCAATTGTCGAGTTGCCATACTGAGGCTGACCTGGTCCAGTTCCAATTGAAGAAGAAGCTGAGTTGCCATAAGTTACCGGATGGTTGTATTTACAAGCAGGCCCAAACTTGCAAATCCCATAACGGCTGTAATGTGTGCAAATGTTCTGATCCTAAATCATTTACAAGTACAAAAAAAGGTACAAGCAAATAAGTACCAAATATGTAAGGGTGAAGCTAATTAAATATAGAAGATCTGGACTCTATAAAACGAATTGTAAATAGATTAAAATGAAATATATTCAGTAGAAGAACAGTGTCGAACTCGCATCGTATTGCAGGAACCAGTCTACTACAGTAAATTTTAAGGGATGTAAGACTAAATAATACTGTTTCAAACTAAACTTGAGTAGCTAAGAATTGACATATCATTATAGTTAAACAATGAACAAGGCCTAGAAGGGGAAAAACTTACAGGTCTTAAAGGCAAGCCTTGGTCGCTAACAGCGAATGAGGATGTCTTGGGGTTCCCATTTTTGGGGTGGTGGAACTTACAACCAGATCTATACTTGCAATCTCCGGTCTTCATGAAGTAACTGCATTCAGGTTGTCCAGGTCGTTCAGGATATTCTTCAAGTAGCATTTGCTGTTGATGCTGTGAATAGAACTTTGCATCACTTGCAGGGAAGTTCATGGAAAATGCTGGAGGTGTAGGCAGGCTCCTTTCTGACATTGGGTATACAGGAGCCTCAAGGATTTCAAATAGAATTAACTCAGTAAGGGAGAATAGCATTGTAAACTTTGATCTAATAACAGTCAATGTGTCAAACGAAAGCTAGATAAGAAAATAGTAACGCCGTCACCTTTTAAATCAAATACGAGGATCCAAAAGAGGAAGAAATTAGACTCCACATATAAACAAACAAGCAACCGCATTTGTCTTGCTCATGATCATCTTACTTCCACCAAACAAGGCAATGCATTTTGTTACTAGTTTTCATATTAAATAATAGGGCATGAGTCGATGCATAAGAAGAATAATGTGAAAGAAAGTTAATTTCTACAAGGACAATATTATTCTTCATTCGGTGCATTCAAAGAGATGAAGGAAATATTAGCAGTATCATAAAATATGTGAGACGGTATAGCATCAACTCAGTTACAGAGTTCAAAAGGTATAAATGCTTGCATGGAAAAAGATATGGGGTATCACTTTATAGACCACTTCAAATTCTTGTATCAAGGGGGCTTCGCAGAACAAAAACTCTGAAAGCCTTCTAAACTACTTTGATATGTTTATAAGAACCAATACAGAGAGAAAGTGGGAGTGAGAGAGGAGAGGGAGAGAGAGAGCATTGATTATTGGTAGTTCATTCTCTCTTCAAAGGGTAAAACTTATACAGACTTTCAGAAGGACTATTGTCACATCCTAAATATACTGATTAGGCCTGGTTAACGTTTTCTTATACCATGAAGTTATTTCTTTTTTATTGGTCATATCAGATACGGTAACTTGTTATTGCTATCCGTCTTTAAGCATTTTCACTCTTGTAAATATTTATAAAAGATGGACCATAAAGAGCAAAAAAATCAAAGACAAATAAAACATCTCTAAAAATTTGACAGAACCTTATGCAACAACTTGGGGCTTGTGATAAGTCAAGGATCAGGAGAAATTGAGGAGGGGGGGGGAGGTTGTAACATTCCATATGAAAATAATAGCAATTGCAACAAGATAATATTAAAATTTTAGACCGAAGAACTTGTCATGAGTTACGAAATACCTGATACCCATTCCACTCTGATTTTGGAGGAGCACCTGGTGTTGGTGGATACATAAGTGGCATGAAGGGGGCATTCTCATTCACCAATCTCGCTGATGACCAGCCTGAAATATTATCTTTTAAACCACCCTGTACAGAAGAATCACCATATCCAGAAAGAGGGTCACCTCCTCCCACTGCTGTGGGATCAGGATGATTAAACCTGCAGTTTGATCCATACTTGCATGAACCATTCCGCATGTAGTAAGGGCACTCTTTTTCACCCTGATATGAATTTAAAAATCCTGTCAGATTATTTCAGAGTACCGCTACTTAAGCAAGATTTCTTAAAAGATGATTTCATATATTCTAGGTATCGGAACAAATAAATAAAGATAAATATCATGTATAAAACAAAAACAACAAGAAAACAAGGGAGTAGTACCTGTCGGATTGGCAGGCCAAGAAAGTTAAACTCTAAAATTGGAGCCACGACACTTTTTCCTCTACTGTGATTGTATCTACAAGCATTTCCATACTTGCAGCCCCCTGATGTCGAGTAATACTACAAGGAAAAACAATAAGGAAGAGTAGGAGGGGATTTACAGTAATAGACAATGTTACGAGGATTAAAAAAAGAGAGTAAGAAATCAAGCAACATCAAACAAGTTCTTTTCTAAAGGAGAGTACTGTGAACATTTAGAAAAAAAGTACCAATAGAAAAGGCTACTTTTCAATATAAATTAATTGCTAAAATAGCCATGGCTAGCAGACCTATCGGGAGTATATCAATCAAGAATTGTAAATATATGAATATTCAACGGATGGAATACCTTTTTAACCTTCCCAAACTTTTTAAGGATACATACATACAAATATGTATATATTATTACTTCTTCATGGAGATTTGAAGTACATCACGTGATTAACTAACCACCATCAAACTTCTCAAAAAGCCAAGGTCACTACCATTAAATACTAGTCAAGCATAAGCATAGATCATTTGCTACTCTACCAGCCCTCCAAGTGCCATCCAAGTCATGAAAGGTAATTGATTTTTCTATTATTTTTTCTATTTTAGAGATGAGTTAAGGATAAAGAAGTCTTTAGTAACTGCATTACAACAAAGCAGCCTTCTGATATATAGAGGCATGCCACGTGACTGAAGTGTGTGATTCATAGTTATCAAGGCGCTAAGTCGAGGCGAGGCGACAGCCGGGAGCTTAAGCGCTTAGGCGACAAAGCGCCCGACTAGTCGTCCACAAGTCGACAAGTCGTTAACAATGTAAATTTTATACGTATAAAATTCTATATATTTAATGACTACATCAATTCTAAAGTTAAATCACATGCAATTTCTTCTAGGTTCTAGTCCATTTATGACAACTTATGTTGTAAACACTACCTGAAACTTGAACAGACTGTATATAGTTAATATAACTTCTGCTTAGTGTCTTCTATAAGCTAAAAGGAGCTCCTCTTCAATTTAGAGAAGAAATCATTGTCCAACCGCAGAAGTTAAAACATAAACCAATTTCTTTTTCAAAAATTCAATAGGTCATTTTTAGCAAATACCCAGCCGATACAGCGACCTAAGTTCGTGAGTACACCCAGTTCGCCGGATTGAGTTTGCCGGATTGCCGATTGCCGATACAGCATACCCAGTTCGCCGGATTGAAATCTAAGTTCGCCGGATTGAGTTCGCAGCAGCAGGAAAGCCGAGCAGCAGGAAAGTTCGCCGGATTGAGTCGTCGGACAGCCACGATCTGACTGGGTATTCTCTATTGCTCTCTCTCGTCTCGTCGAACTGTTTCTCCCTCTCGTCTCGTCGAACTGTCGAAGTTCTGAATGTCGGATTGATCGATTAGGACTTAGGAGTTTAGGTTTATAAATTGGGTCGGGTCAAACCCGCTTTGGAAAGTTGCCCGATTTTCCAGTTAGTCGTCCTAGTCGTCTGATGAGCGTCCAAGTCAACGCCCGAGCGGTCGACTATGTGCTCTGCCACCAAGTCGTCCTACCGACTTGATTTTTTTGGTCGACTCGACGCCTAGGCGACGACTAGTCGACGACTTGACAACAATGATGTGATTAAAGTGATCAAAGCTTATATCAACTTCATTTACATCTTGTGCTTCGATTACATAAAAACTAGTTGTTTCTTCGAGTGGGAAATCAGTGTGGAAATTAACAAGACAATCCAGTAAGTCACTCAGAATGAAGTGAAAGGCTCACTTCAACATTTCCAATTACCCATATGTTTAGCAGAGGGAGGTATCCCTTGCTTGCAAATGTTACTCACAGGCCCCACCAACGTGAATATTTAAGGCAGTTGAAATGCTAGAGAAAGCCCGACCATAGTGAAAAAGAATAGAATTCCTTAATGATCAAGACACCACAAAACCCTAATGCTACGTTTGGATCGAAAGAATAGAATGAAGAGTGGAATGATTCATTCCATTCTAATTGGAATGAATACTCTCCCTCCCTCCAATATTTTTTTTTTCATATTTGAGAGGAATAAGAATGGTTCAATCCATTCCAATCGCAACCAAACACAATTTTTTTTCATTCCATAGGAATGAATCATTCCATTCTCACCTACATTACTCCAATCCAAACGTAGCATAAGTTCCCCCCAACAAGCATCCATCAAAACATATCTCTGGGCAGAGGCTTACTAGAGAAACTTGGCATAATTTGATGATTAGAGCAAACTCAGAAAAACCCTAAATCTTTATTTTCTTAAGAGTGGAGCATAGCCCTAAAATTGACCTGGACAGATTTTGATAAAGCGTAGAAGATTCTAATTTACATGAGAAATATGAAGAATGGGACTTTCCCAATTGAATACTTTGAACATGACAAAGAACTTAATGCAATTGAAACAAGAGACATGACAGGAGCAGAAGTACTCGGTAGCAAATATTATACATTAAAAGGGTATTACGGTATTACCCATCTGATTGGTAACTGACTTTTGCTAATCCCCTATCATATAAACTACATACAGAAACTCCTCAGTAGTATATACTGATATACATTGACAGAGTATGTATGTAGTACTTGCTTTAGTTCCATCTTTATTATGCAATTACCCAGAAAATCTAATAGGTTAACTTGACTGTTGATAATACCCTGTACTATATACTTACAAAGTTACATATATACACATATATATCAAAGCATATGCTGCGTTCATTTCAATGTCATTATTGTGTCCTTGTGACCTTGTCTACAACACATAACTGGTGCATGCTGATTAAGACTAGAACAACGGAGACTGTAATGAAGCAGTGTTAAAGTAGTGACAAACGGAGACATGGAAAGCAGTTCATAGGTGTGATAAGTTATAACTTATAAGTCATAGGTGGGCCACAGTTTTGACTAATTCATGTTCACTCAATATGAACAACTTATAACTATATTTGTGAGGAAGGCAACTCCATACTAGCATTCCTAGCTTTCGAAACCAAAGTCAAATGGTCCCTTTTGTAGATAATATACAGTGAAACTCAAAACAATATCACAAAACGCTGTAAATCTTCAATACCAAATACCATACAAATGTTATGCACAGCGGAAAAAAAATGATTGGAAAGAAGAAAACAAGATCATATGCATATCCAAAATGGAAGCAACAAATATCTATAGATAACCATAATGATAGTAACCTTGCATTCAGTCTGTCCTAGCCTATTTGAGTTTTCTTCCTTTTGCTTCAATGTCTCCTTAGCTGCCTGCAAAAAGGCAAAACCAATAGCAACATAAAATGAAAATTTTATACACCCTCAAAGCTCCAGCCTCCGGATGAACGAACCCAATTAATTTTTCAAAAACGCTTAGAAAGCCAACCAAACAAATATTCACAATAAAAGAAAGAAAGATTCATTCAAACCCCTAGGTTCCATTATTTCCTGCATTCGAAGAGTAATTAACATAAACCCCAACATAATAGAGCCAATTGGACTTGAAAATTTACCTTAGCAGAACCAATCACAAGCTGAAAAAATACCTGGTTTCTCCTCCTGAGTGGATGATTAAACTTGCAATTCGACCCGAACTTACACGTCCCCGTCCTCATATAAAACGAACAATCCTCAGCATCAGGCCTCAAAGGATAGTGGTACCTCCTATGTTTCCCCTCCTTCAATCCCAGAGTATCCCCTTCAACATTCCCATATCCATTAGACCCCTCATCATCCTGCTCATTCTCACTCCTCTCATCTTCATATTTACTAAAAATTCCTTGCTCCTCATTAGCTTCAATTCTTCTAGCATCATCTTCCCCATTCTCGGGCACACTCCAATTGTTTTCATACTTATCAATAATGCCTTGCTCTTCTTCATTCACCTTCATGTTATCATTTCCATGATCATTCTCAATCTCAATCTCACTCCACTTGCTTCCATGCTCATTACTATTACCTTCCTTCAGTTCCTTATTTTCAGCCTCATTTTCTTCCAAAACAGGACATTTTTCAGGCTCTCTCTCTTCTTCTTTATGAATGATTTCTTCACCATTCGCTCCACTGTTCATTGTGTCATGACTCTTCTCAAGCGCTTTATTGTTGAATCCACTTAAAGCTCGATGAGGAGGTTCACCACTTGGGGCATTGTTGGGTACGGTAACCGGATCTTCATTGATAGCTTCTTTCGCTTCCAGTGGATGATTCTCTTCATCGATTGGCTGTTTCAGTTGTCTCTCCTCGTCCGTGTCTGGAGCCAAAACGAGACTGCATACCTCCTCCTCCTTGAAGGAATCTTTCAAAACTAGGTAGTTAAGCTTTTGGTTTAGCTCATCATCATTACTGATGGGAGGAGGATCGAGGGTTGGATCAGAAGGATGAGGTAAAGTAGGTTCTTGAAACCCTAACCCCAATTGTTGTTGTTGCTGATGGTGATTGTGGGAATTAGAAGAGGAATGATGTTGGTTAGTACCCTCCATTCTCCCTCCACATTTGAATTCAAAACCCTAAAATTAGATTTCTATCGGCTTCAGGTATCCGGTACTGGTAGTAATAAATCAATCGCTTTTATAAGCTGTTATTGTGTAGGAGAGAAGGCAAGCCACACTGGGGAATACTTACTAACTACTTGTAACACCCCTTCCCAAAAAAAAAGTTATGTCACGCGTAAAGTACAACTAACTTCAAAATAAATAAATAAATTATTAATAACTTTAAAATATTAATAGTGATATCCATCAATGAAGTACTAAGTACAATTTTCTAACACAGAGTTAAAATAATTAAAACTTAAAATTTAATCAACCTAGATGGTCAAAGATAATACTCTCATCACACTAGCCTTGAATCGTCCATGCAAACCTGTCGAAAGAAAAATACAGCATGAGCCAAATGTCCAGTACGGATACAAATATACAACTGATATACGAAAATAACTGAGACAAAATACTGAACAAAGCCTCAAGTGCAAATACGAACGAAAATATAATATCCAAATATCTGAATGGAATATATCTGAATCAACATAATTGAAGAAACCAATAAAAGAATAAAGAAATAACGAACCGAAGTAACTAATTCAATGACTTGAACTGAACAGAAACCAACAAAACTAATCCAATAAAATAATAGGCTGAAACAAATGGCTGGAGTTATTTCATACCGAATGAGCTCATAAATATACCATGTCACATAGGCAAGTCAAAATAATGTCACACGGGCAAATCAAATGATGCCACATAGGCAACCAAAATAATGCCACACAAGCACATCAAAACAATGTCCCACAGGCAAATCACACATTGGATCGCGAATCCAAATGTATACAAATTGGATGTGTGTTTGGCACAACATCACAAATTCGCAGAACAGAAAACTAGGGTTAACCCATACGCCTCCCACAACAAACCACCAAATAGCCCACTTCCTCCGGAGCCCAAAACGAAAACGTCGTGGACTAATCACACCGCCACAGAAAGTGTCATGCCTCTCGTGCCAAGACGACATGCCTGTGGTACCCCCACGGTGGTTATAGTTCAGGTATACCTTACGGTATATTCTAACAAAAATATCATGTCACAACACATGCGACATAATACCAACAAAAGGGTTCTATATGTACATGTTGAACCAAATCAAATTATAGTCACAAAGATTTCAAAAAGAAGGTAGCAACATGTACCGCTCTACAATTATCAAAATAAATATTAGACATGATAACCTCATTCAAAGAGTACAAGTACGAGTCCAATGTGTCAACTCAAAAATGAAATAAATATATCAATTTCACAAGAAATAATTATGTGAAATAATAACAGAAATTCGAAACGAGGAACAAAACAAACAAATCAAATTTAACAAAGGTATCGCTGAAAGAATACGGAATCTGTAAGACCCCAACTTATTATAAATAAAAATTAAATTTCCTCTAATTATATTTGTGAATAATAAGGTATTAATTTGATATAATTCTCTAATTATGGGTGAAATATGCAAATTTTGTAAAATATGCAAGTGGTTATAAAATAATCATTGTTGTTAGGGAATATTCGTTTGGTCGTGGAATATTCTTTTTTTGTCGGGAATATTAAATACAACGGCAAGTATGATCAATGTGGGCCCTATAACAAAATAAGCCGCTTCGGATGAAGAAAATGACAAGTTTGAGCTTTTATAAATATTGGCGTAGTTGTTACAGAATTAACACTTTGTTAGAATACTAAATTGGTTAAAATACGATGAATATGCGTGGTTGCACAAGAAGATTACGGATATTATTGACAGATATTGTTGAATTATTGATTCGCACGTAAGAAGGCACTACTTCAATAATTGTTTACGAATTAATTGCATTCATTATTTTATTTTATTTATTCAATAATTGTTGCGTTGATATTTATATTATTATGTTTCAATAATTGTCATCGCATAAATTATTTTCCATTATCGGATCAATAATTCATATTATTTGAATAATATTATCGATAACATTATTGGCAATGTCTAGAAAGTTACATTTAAGGAGAGGTTTGGTCACCTAATCATACGCCGCCAGAAGAGAGAAATCCTTATTGGAAAGCCCCTCTCTCCCGGAACTACACGGTTGTCAAGATCTTGTGATTCGTAATATTATTTTTAAAATAATTAATTATTGATTATTATGATAAAAAAATATTTATTTTATGTGGATATAGATGGAGAAAATTTTAATGTGACAATTGTTGAAAATTAATATTTTATCTTTTTTACGATAAAATAATTCATTTAAATATATTATTTTAATAATATATTAACGATGATATTTTTATAATGAATGTGGGATATATGAGTATATGAGGAGGTAGAGTATTTTTGTGGTATTAAATGTTTAACACATGTTTTGTGTGTCGGTGGACACAATTTTTGACCGAAAATTTATTATAGACTATAAAATCGCCCGTTTATGGATTTTGGTCAATTTCTGTTTAGAATTTGAAAAAACTTTCTTCTGCAAAATTGTAGAGAATTAAAATTCCTATAAAAAGTCGCGAGTTTTGAATTTTTCTGATAACCGAGCTATTTTCTATGAATTGTTGAAGTTTTGGAAAAATAAAATGGTTTTTATTAAATTTATGGGGGGACCCACTTTTGGTTGATGGAATATGCACATGGGCTGCTAATTTTATTCAAAGATGGCTGATTCCAACCTAGCATGCGTAGAGAAATTGGTAAAGAAATATTATATTTTATTATTTTAGTCTCCTTTGGCGTTCTAGCATTTTCCTATAAATAGAAGGTTAAGTTAGAATTGAAAATCACACCAGAAACAAAGTTTTCTCTCTTTCTCTATCTATATTATCGAACATATTCTTGTGAGTATACTTTGAGTGTTGCTATACGGTGCGAGTTTCTGTTAGCACTATACCGAAAATTTAGTCAGAAGTACGGTTATTTTGAGGTAAGGGATGTTATTTCTTTCGCAAATGATATTATTTTCTTCAATATCATTATGCCAAAATATTTGTTGAACTTTTTTATCAAATTTGGAACTTGTTGTGTCGGGGTTACTATTCACGTATACGACACTATTCACGAATACGGCACTATTCATCGAAAAAAAAAAAAAAAAAAATTGTCCAAAATATCTATTCTGGATGCTAGCTTTGATTGTATCCATGTTTTGATCATTCTTGAATTTTACACCACTATGATTATTTTCGAGGTATTTTTGGACATGGGTAAAACAAAGTACGAATCCTTAATCCTTAATCCTTGTCATTTTGTTTCACTGGATTCGTTTCTTTAAAAATATTTTTCATCATTCTCAGTCTTAAATGATGATATAAATGAATATCTTTGGCTTGTAGTGCAAAGATGAACGATTAACTGATGAATATCTTTGGCCCAGTAGTAAAAGATGAGCAGTGTTGAGATGAACATGACCATTTGGTGATTTAAATGAATATCTTTGGCTCAGTAGTGCAAAGATGAATATTGATTGTTATTACTGAGGATACAATATTGATGATGGACTTTTAAACCTTAGAAGACAGTAGAATTCTTTCTCTACGTGACTCTTCTAATGGATTCTTTGTTCATTGCATTTATTGATCTAAAACTTGTTGTCTCATTATAATTTATCGATTTTTCCTGTTGAAGACTAACGATAATTTATTGTATATTATCTTAGTCATAATATTCTTTATCGGGCTAGTTGAGCTCACCCTTTTTCTTTTGTTCCATTTTTCTTCTCGGGAGGTGAGAACATAGCGAGGATCGAGTCGGGGTATGGAGTGATGGTTCTAGGAAGATGTTTTTATTTGTCCTCACTATTTCGTAAAATAGTGTATGAATAATTAATGAGGACTTATTTGGGTGTGTATATTGTCTGTAAGACAATATTTGTATTTAAACTCATAGGTTGTATTGTCAGATTCTATACACGACATCCTGTATTATCAAAGTTGTAGTTTGCTTTTTATACCATGTATTTTGGCGACTTAGAATGGGTGTTGTATACCTATTTTGGGGACGTCACAGAATCCGTACCTGATACTTCCAAACCATTTATAGCACACTCCACAAAATCTTACTCTTAAATGCCAACGATATCAAATAGAAATCGTTATTCGCAATCTAAACATATTCACCTCAAATTAAAAATAATCCAAACTAATAATTCCAAAGTAATTCATAATCTATTTAATATGCCTTTAATCATCGCCTTATATCAATTATTAATACTCTAAAATTTATATTCTAAGTATAACTCTTTAAATCCCCTTCGTTCGAACTAATTACACAAATTAACAAAAATTAATAAATATCTATAAGTTAAATTACTAATTATAAATTTACCCATTAACAACATAATACTGTTAAATTTATTATCAAATAAATTTTATAATTTTATCAACAAGGTTAACGAGTTTAAATTAATATACATAACTTTCAATTTTATTCGCTAATTTCGTTTATAAATTTTATGGCCAAATAATTATTGAAAATAAAATACAATAAATAAATAAAATAAATAAATAAAAATTCACAAAATCACCGCCTGCAGATTACTTGCAAGCCTGAAATCAACTATATATCTTTTTATATTAACAAATCAATCATATAATTATATATATATATATATATATATATAAATATAATTTACATGAATCACTGCTTTGCAACTTGAACCAAAATCATGTTCGAAAATTTATTTATTTAGCATATTCAATATATATATATATAATATACTCCAATGTCCTCCATTCCAAAAAATAATCTGACAAATTTATATATATATATATATATATATATATATATATATATACATCTAGTCAAATCAGTCATATATGCTTTTTCAATTCTAAATCATGAAATTAAAAGAAGCTTGAAACATAAAAATCCTTGATATGGAAAAACACACACACAAAAAAAAAACCAACCTGATGATCCTTTTCTGATTATTTCGTACACAACTTCTCTCACAATATAATTAGAGGCGGCTTTCTCCTTTTCTCTTTCTAAGGTTGTATAAGGAAAAAATAAGATTAAGTTTAGTTATTTATTTATTAATAAATCTTATTAATTCTCCTAATTATAATTGGATTTATTACTACCCATATTTAATTAAATTAAACTCAATTAATTTTAAAGGCTCAAATTATACTAAATTAAATTACCCATCTCTTATTAATATTTATTAATTCACACAAATTAAATAACTAATTTGACCCAACATAAATAACAAAGTCCAATTAATATATTTTAAAACAAAATAATTTTTTATTATACAATATTTATTTATTAATTTTTTTTACCGGGTATTACACTGCTACTGTATAATACGCGCAAACACCATCAGTCTGAAATCATTACTAGTAGTACATTTTATACTCCATATTTTAAACATATCTTTCTTTCCTATTAAATAACAATGATATTATTCAGCCTATACCTACCCTACCCTACCCTACCCTACCCTACCCTACCTTACCTAATACTTATTAATGAAAGCATTATTTTACTTGGCCCATGAATAATATATAAAAATAAAATAAAAAAATTAAACTAGAATAAATGATATTAATCCTCTCCTTTCATATTTCACCAATCCATCCATATGCTTTTTGATGTAAAACGTAGTATCATTGGGCTTGGCTGGCAATGGCATTAATTATATACTTTAAACTTACTTGTTCAACATGAGTATTATATACTACTAGACTACCTCCTTTCTAAATTATAGGAGTAACATTTATTTTTAAAATTCAAAATTAATATACTAATATAATTATAAAGATTATTTTCAAAACTTAATTGAATCACATTAATTTTAATTTTTTTTAAAAAAATTTAAATTGACTGTCAATAGATTTATTTATTTATTTTGTTAATTGAAATAATTATTATGGAATTCGATGGTTTGGAACTACATAACATAAATTACTAGTAATATTTATTTTCAGTTTTGCTTCACTATGCTTCTTATATTTAATAATAATTATATGTATGTATTTTCCTTTTTAAGTTGATTCATATTTTTTGCATTCGTCTACATAATAGACGACGACTGCTTATGAGGTTAGAGGAGATACAAATATATTCCTTTTTTTTTTTTTTCTCTTCATCTGGAAAATAGAGGGAATCATATGTCTGTCTGGTTTCAATTGAAGTACACATTTAGCAATTTCCCTTTTTGTTTCTCAGCAAGCAAGCAATTGCTCTGTCTGTCTGTCTGTCTGTCTGTTTGATGTAAATAAATTGGGCCCAATGAAGACCTACCTAGGGGGATGATAACAGAATCAATCAACTCTACTGTACTGTACTCCGAATAACAAAATAACAAAAGGGATCTTAACCTAAACCTCCTCCTCCTCTACCCCTAACTCAGTCAATTAAACAACAGTAGTTTCATCGGCTATGTCACATCTTTCTCTCAATTTACTTCTTCATGCCCTTCTTTGTTGAATGCCCGGTCTTCCGCTTGTGACGGCTGAAATCTGACACGAACCGGAACGTCTGTCCGCAGCCACTCTCGGTGCAGATATATGGACGAGCACCCGTATGAACTCTAATGTGTTCGGTCCGAGCCCAAGCCCATTTGAACGTCATCTTGCAGCCTTTCCAAGGGCATTTCAGGGGGCGGTCATCCACATGGACTCGCCGATGCTGCACCAGATACTTGTGTGAAAAGAACTTCTTTCCACACCCCTTCACAGGACAGATGTTCCGTTTATGCAGCATCAGCTCTTGCTTGGACCCAAAACTCATGGTGCAACCCTCCATCTCGCAACCATACTCTGCTTCCTCATCGCTCATCTTCTTTTTGCTATTCCCAGCCGAAGCCTTATTAACAGCAGGAGCTTTCTTTGCTTTCTTATTGCTCATTTGCTTCTTTGGCAAACATTTGGCTTCAACAAGTTTGGCAACATGCTCCGTAGTAGTAGTTGCCTTTGAGGTTCTTTTCCTCAACCTTGTGCTAGGTCCACCTTCCAACTCATCATCCATTTGTGAGTCAAACTGTTTGGTGTCGCGCTCACGGTTGTCATGAGGCTGGGGAGTCTCCTTCAGTTTCTGCTTTTCCTTATTTCTAAAATCTCTTTTATATTGCAGGATGTATTTATTGTCTGTTGCATCATCCAGAGCTTTAACTGGTTCTTCTACTTTAAGAGATTTAGATCTTAAAGCTGACCTACTTTCAGTAGTACTCTTCCTCTTCCTTCCAGCCATGCTACTTCCAGAGGCTAAATCGATTGTGTGGCTTTTTGACGGTTTATCGAGCTTCACATTAGGCTTTAGAACCTCGGGCTTTGCCAAAGCCAAAAAATCTCTCTCTTGTTCTTTTTCTTCATCATCCTTTTCAGCTAGCAAAGGATGGACCTGATTTGACATCCAGACTTTCCCACACCATTTCCCAGCAACAACTATTTTTTTCTGTTTGCCTGATCCTTTTCCCGATATCTTAGATTTTGCTGGAGTGTTAGCTGAAGAGCTCCGACCAAATGCACTGTATATAACAGAATTGTACGGCATCTGCTTACTGTAGAGAGGAGAGCGGCTAAGGTTGGAACTGTAATAGAGATTAATCCCTAGCTTAACAGCCCAGTCTCCATTCCCATGTGTGGAGTCTTCACTATCTAGAGCTGATTTTATCCTCTCCTTGTTTTCTTCAGCAGCCTCCCTGAATGTAATATCACTCCAAAGATGGTCTGATCCCAGTTCGTCTGCCATTAGTTTTGCTTCAGCCTCAAACTTGGGATAGTCTGCACATGTTTCAACCCAAAATAATTCATTGCTAAATGAAATAAGAGGACAAATCTAACAAAAGACGGTCAGCACCAGTGTATCTAGAGATATACAAAACAAGTAAAAGACTTGAATCACAATATTTCCTTAGAAAGTAGTTACATACTGACAAAGTAGGTAAATTATCAACAAAATGTAATGCATTTACTTTGCAATGCAACTAATTTGCAGAAATGAAATATTTATAATAATAAAATTCAGCAACTTTATGAAAGCAATAAAGGGCAATTGTGGTTGGCAGTGCCGCTATATTGTTATTATACATACAAATCTACCACACTGATATGTAAAATGATCCATACTGGTTCATGAATATGTGAGAAATGGGACATCTTTCTGTAATATGAAGATATGGCAACTAATGATCCCTGGTATCTGCTGTATAGTAATTCTCAGGTCTCTAGTTAGAGTGGAGGGGGATGAAGCCCATGACCTAAGTCAGGGAGAGATGGCACTTTGGCCATTCCTTACATGTGAATAGTTTGTTGCTGATAAGCAACATTACAACGCACCTGGATGACAAAGAAGTAACATATGCACTCCACCCATTGGACGCAGTTGCTGCTCTACTTCTACAGCATGCTGAAGACAGAAGACATGCAATCTAGAAGAATCTTCGTCAGCTTTTGAAGCAAATGACATAGTTCTGCTCTCATTTGGTACTATGGCACTGCCAATCAATCGTTCAGCATCATGAGCAAAATGGCTGGACCTATCCTCTAAACTATTTCTCTGCAATGGAAGATTATTGGTTTGAAACTCAAAAGAACAGTCAGAAGTTCGATAACTACTATCCTCAAAATCAGCTATTGCACGTCCATGCTCCCCGTAAGAATCAATAGTTTGAAAGGTAACGTCGTCCTCACAAGAACGCAATGGAAAGGAAATACTGTGACAACCACTTGCTCCACTATAATGATTAAAGGAAGGTGATCCACTATCATCACTATCAAGTCTACTTACTGTGGAAAAATTTCTCGATTCGGTTTCATTGGCATTGATAGGAGCCTCAATCTGATCTTCCTCAGAGTCGGATGAATCACCATAAGTCAAAGCCAAAAGGCCCAGGGAAGAATTGTCTTTCTGTGTTACAGTATGGGTATACGGTCCCGTACTTCCACCTGTTCGAACTCGGTCAGCAGATTGTATCGGTACATCAAACAGACCATCCCGGGTATTCTTTTGCATCCATCCTGAATTTAAATTAATCCAACAAGTTATTTTAAGTCAGAATGCAGATGAAGTAGAAAATGTTCCACCATACTTAAATCAAGAAACCTGTTTCACGTGTCCATATTGCCAGATCAGAGTATAAGTTATATATGAATTTGTTTCCAATTGTCATCTAAGTTTCGACTTATATACCATACCACGTTAGGTGATATAGGATAAGGATGGACGAAGGAATAAAGATGATAAAAAAGAAAGATAATAAGACTAAAAACCACAAAAGGCTTGAAATCAAAATATCAGTTCATTCAATTCAACGCATATAATAATGATGGATCACGTTCGTTTATGTAGGACTAAAGAAAACCCAAAACTTAAAAACCAAGTAAAACCTAATTAAATAAGGAAACAAAATCTTTGTAATTATCTACTACTATAAATATACTCTAGAATATTCTAATACTTTAACATAATAAAATATATTTACATTAAACTAAATAATTATATCTAAGTAATAACATAAAATAATTAATTGGTAATATCTTGATCTTCTTCTGCTCCACATCTTTATGCAGTGAAATGAATACAAAATTAGTTATAGTGCATAAGAGAGTCATCCGAGGCAGGGCAATTTACGAACTCAGAGAGAGAGAGAGAGAGAGAGAGAGAGAGAGAGTGGTGTGGGTTTGTGGGTTTGTGGGTGAGGATGTTCCTGTGTATATTTAACAAATCCCCACATACCATCCAACTTATTCAAGAGTTTGTTTACAAAAATATATACATAAGGGTACCCCTACACCGGTATGTACGATACAAGTCAGAAGAAAATGTTAAGAAATAATTACCTAAACTGGAATTCATTTCAGCAGCATTTGCATCTCTAGTGAAAGGAGTCGAGCAATCACTAAACACTTCAGAACCAACATCCCAACCATTAAAATTGCTACAATCGGCTGACATAAGGTAACGAGCAGCCACATCTCTAGGTTGTATAATTGCAACACAAGCAAAGCATAAAATCCCACAAGTGACACATGAAAACAGTCCCTTGTTCGGTAAACTATCACTTTGAACAGGTCTTTCTCCTTCAGTGTCTGCCCTCTGGTTCTGAGAAGCTGAAGTGGCTGATACATCATCACTTCCACCAAACAAGGGAAACCTATTATCATCACTAAATTTGGGGAACTTTCCACTCATTGAGTTGAATCCCTTGAGCCGTTTGACCCCCTTCTTTACATCTAGCATGAAATCATTAGAATTTTTCATTGTATCATCCGTACTGCATGAACCGAAGGACAGCCCTGACTTTACTTTTAATTGGGATCCAACACGTAATTTTGTGCAAATGGACATGTCTACAGAATCTCGAGGAAGAAGTATAGTTGGAGATCCTTTTCCAAGAACATAAAGCAGGTTACTATTCTGTTCAACATCCTGCACAAATAGTTCTTTCACCAAGGTTTCTCCTTCACCCTTCTTTTTGTCCTTTAGTCTAGAACTTCGTGGCTCAGGAGTAATGGTCATGGGGACTCTGAGAAGGGGAAATATCAAAGATATACTTAGCAATGGTGGTAAATCTTATTGATCATGTCCACAAACTTGATACTTAATTGATATATTTTTTATCTATCATGCACGAGGCAAAAATAATTTCATCTGTTTGCCATAATAAGTATTACAGTAGGAGCTCTCCTTCAAATTAGATGAAAGAAAAATGTAATAAACCCTAAGTAAGTATTCAGACAAGAAAAAACAACATAGCTACCACTAAATATAATTGTTACTTTATGTAGATAATAGCCACGCAAGTCATACTTCGTGAACAAAATTAAACTTAATCAATTAATAGACACATGATGACAGTAATAAACACACTAGCACTTTACCAAGGAGTTGAAATCTTATTCAGCATTAACTGATTTTCATAGTATATCTAATGACATTCTATTTAACTTCCAGGTTTGAACTTGGAACCACACTACTTGGGGAAAGCATTACAAATTACAAAGCCTAAAGGAATAAACTCAAATGAACTCATTTATCATTATCAAACCTTGAAGATAATGACAGTGCTAGATCATAAAGCAACTGGAAGTGGGACACCATGGGAGGGCAATTAATTGAAGCCCGACGAATTGCAGCCTCTCTTGCAAGCCTCAACCATTCAGGAGTTGCAATATTAGCAGCCTCCCCACAATTAAATCCTGTGAAGCATGAACCATTGTCAAAACATATTAATATGAAACTAATATCAGTCCAAGTGAAAAGAAGTCTTACCATGACTAAATCCTGAGTGATAAGCTCTTGGAAAAGTGACAACAAACTCTCCAGCATTCTGTACCAACCTGTTTTCAAACAGGTGGAAAGGTGAAACAAAGATGTATATAGATGGATAAGACATTTTAATAAAGAACGAATTCTAAAGACAGCTTACATAATATCTAGAAGTAAAAGATTGGGGGTGGGTGGGGGGGAATCTATTTGCAATTCTCTTATTCTTCATATGATGCTTTTCATTTTGAACATTTTTCTCCAAAGGAGGTTGTGATTGTTACAAGAGTACCCCCTCAACAGAAATCTTTAAGCCAATTACAGTGCCATACCCATCCTTCTTTCGAGGGCAACAATCACTTTGAGAAGAGCTAAAAAGGAATGTACAAAAGTAGAACATCACAGCAGTGAAAATGTCACCTGCAGCATGGAACTCCAGCATCAAGAAGTACTTCTGGAGACATGACAGTGGTCTTCTCGCCAAGAGTAGCAAAAGTCACTGAAAGGGTATGATCAAAATCAAAGTGTAAGTACGATACGCAGAAATACAAATTCAGTTATAATGCACCACATTAAGGAAATCTAGCTCAATTTCCAATAAGAACGAAAAAAATCCCCAAGTCATCTGCAGTCTGCAACAAAACAAGATAAGTTTTTAACAGGTGAAATTTAAGTCCAATAGAGCAAAAGAGTTCTCATTGGAGGTTCATAGCCATCATATTATGTTATCTTTATCTATAAATCGAAATTCTACAAGTTCTCATTATGATAAACAACTCTGACTATCTGCCATATACTGAAGCGAATATAAGTAAATCCAGATGAACTAATCCACAAAGCACATCACTTTCATAATTTTTGGCCCTTCGTATGAAAACATATACCCCAAGTCACACTAATAAATAAATAATAACAAATCCTACTTGTTTGCATGTCTGGACACATAAACAATCAAACACAAAATTGAACCTAGGTAGGTAGAGCCTAAGTTACATGGACTCATGTGGAGTGTCGACATGAGTACTTTAAAGAGTCCAACCTAGGTAATCCTCAATTTAGCCAATATTTTACACAAAAATGAAGTGTCCAACACCTGTAACCTTATTTGAGTGTCAAACACAGGTACTTCAAGGCAAAGTGAAGGCATGTAACATATGGGCCAAGGTGGGAAAATAATCAGATGTCAGAACAATAGGCAGAGAGAGAAATAAAAGTTTTGAGATGTTTGTGTATTTTATTCTTATATAACAATGTAAGTAACTTATCAACAAGGTGATAGCTAAATTACATATTGCTTTGCTACATTGATTATCATGGCAACTATAGACTATTTTACTTGTCAATAACAAGTCACCGGATCACATTACTCGATTACACGTAGATTTTAAAGATGCATAAAATTAAGTGTAGTTCAAGCACTAACATTACACATTTCAGTTCAGAACAATATTATCATTAATCTCCTCCATAGAAGGTCAAGAATCTTACAGAGCTAAGAAGGAAGGATTCTTCTAGTCTACAGGCGAACTAGAGAACTTAGACTCAAAAGTATTCAGTTGGGTGATTCAGGAGTGTTAGATTTATTTATTAATTTTTTTTTAAATGAAAAAATATATTACTTATATTATATGCTATATTAATTAATTTTACATACTAATACTATCTAGGAAATTAATATAGGAATTAATTAGTACATATTTCTTAAATTCCTACGTAGCATTAACATATAAAAAAATTATTTATTAATGTTTTTACATATTTATTGGTATTGAAATTTTAATGTATGTTCATATAGGCCCAAATATATATTTATATGTAAATATAGATGCATAAATATATTTAATATTTCACTACATATTGAATCTCTGCCGAACTTGAATCTCAATTTTTTAGATTTTCCAACTGTAGAATCCACATATGGTGAACTTGAATCCTTGCTTCTTAGTCAAAGAAGGAGAAGAAAATATACAACTAACTAGCGTTGAGGACCTCAACATATTCCTTGAAGGACAATCCTTACGTGGTACCAACTACAAGCTACCTATACAGACAATAGTCACAATACTAGATTTCTATGAGAAGAATATGAGAGGATAGATGAGTTCATACCTACAGTATATGACCTCCTGGAAAGTACATGCCTGTAATTAACACATTGTATTATAAATTCGTAACGCTTCTCTTAATGTTAACCAATAGATGAGAAAAAGGAAGAAAACAATAACAGGCAGATTCTTGAGTGTCACTTCCATCAAGTGGAGCACCCAGTTGATAACCCAACTCCTTAAAGCATTAGTAAACACATTAACTAACTGAATTTGAGACTCGACTAAGTTCTAAAAGTATTCTTTTTCTCATTACCAAACCCCTAAAAGTGGCAGTCAACCCATACATGTTTTGTTCGGATGAAATATTAGAGTTGCAGCAGTATTATATGGTAGCTTGCCTTCATCAGAATGCATTAATGCTATCATAGATTCATGTAGTTGCTGCTCTGGTATCATGTTCTACTTGCACATAAAGCAATATAAGAGACATGAAAATAAATTTACTAAGATAGGTAAACCTAACCACCGAATTCAGTCTTATTACGTATTTTTTGGTTATTTGGTATGTCAGTCTTAAGAAGTAATTATTATACAGATTGGAAATAAACATGCAGAAATTCACGTGTGGCCCTTTATCATCAAATATAAGTCATATAACTCTCGTAAAGAGATTGAGCAGTAAACCCCAAAAGCAAACCAAGCGATTTTAATTTTATTTGAAACTAGAAACATCATGCTTGTGACACAAAACCCCACCCAAGGCTAAACCCTTTCCAATGCTAAACGCAACCAATTCACTGTTTAATCTCAACATCTAATATCCCGGTTTTAGAAATCCCTATTCAGTATAAAGGAAGAAACTGCGGAGAGATGTTCTAGACCACCCCTACATGAAAGGATCCAAAGGTGATCATCCCCAGAAAAATCCTTGCAATTTCCTTGAAAATAAAAAAATTCTAGAGCCAAAGCCTTACTGAATCTATGTGCAATTCTTAACTTCTAACATGTTATGCCTTAATCTTAATGTAAAAGTTTTGTACGAGAATATAAGCCCAAATGTCTTTCTATACCAGTAGAACTTTTGCTAAACTTTATTATGCCACGTAAATCCCTTTATCACAAACATTGAACATGATCCTCCAAATTCAACAATGTCCAAACCAGTGAGAGTCTAAATACTGCAATACATAAGACACCACAAACAATAAGACAACAGCATTGCACACAATAACGCAAAACAGAGTATATCATAACTCACCAATAGGATTAATCTCTCCTCCATACCCATGAACCCTAATCACCTCCTCAAATGCAACCGCAGCTTCCCTGGGCACACCATACCACGTCTTCCCAGCCCCCATATGCATATAATTCAAGCTATGTAAATCATGATCCTCCACATGCCAAGCAAACCAACTAAACATCATAGCTAGATACACCATTGGCGATGTTACTCCGGGTATTTCCTCCTTCATAAACCTCAACAGTGACCCTTTGGACCTCGACACTCCCCTCATATTCCAAGCAGTTTCACCCACTGTCATAGCCTCCCCTACTCCTCTGCTCTTCTTTGCACTCACCGGCACAAATGCCGATCCAGGCATGTCATTTGCATACTCAATCGAGAAAGGTTTATCCACAGTAGCTTTCCAGTAAAGGGTTTCAATTTCTAAAGGCGTTAATGCCTTTTTCGAGCTCTTCTTCAAGTAACTCTTCTCAAACAACTTTGCTTTTGCTTCGAATTGGGGCACCGTGTAGCTCTCACCGCTCTGCCACACGGGTTTTTTAACAGGGCGATGTTTTCTAGGGCAGAATCCGACTTGCTGCTGTCTAGTGGTGAATGTGGGGGTTGATTTAGGGTTTGAGCTAGGGGACCGAGCTAAAAGTGAGCGGTTCAGGTTGGAAATTGCGGTTTTCTTGGAGGGAGCCGGCACTGGGGGTATGATTTTGCAGATTCCATACTTTGAAGCTTCCTTTTCAATCTTGAAAATGTAAGCAATTGGATCTTGAAACTCAGCTAGGGTTGGGTGGTACTCTGGTGCTAAAGGTAGGGCTTTGAGCCATGAAAATACCTCTGTTGTATTGCTGCTTGATGCCTTTTGCTCTGCTCTAACTTTTACTCCTGCTGATGATGCCATTAATCGGAAACTTCACATATACATATATTGTGTGTATGCATATGTGAGATCTGTGTCGCTCAATTAAAAGGTCATTGTGGGTTAGAAGTGGAAAAGGGAGAAAGAGAAAGGAGGCAGGGGTTGTGATTCTATTCTTTCATATTGTAGATATTTTGGGTTCCTCTGTTTTTTAGTACTATATATTTGCAGTTTGTACAGAAGAGAGAAAATGGTTTTTGGGGGGCAGAGGAGGGGAGGGGTTTCACTATGGGTTTGGGAAAAACTTCTGAGAATGACAGTGGGTTTCCAGTTTTGTTACCATTTTGCCCCTCAAACTTTTTGGTTTTTCGGTATTTCTGGATGTGGATAGTAATGAATGGTGACGGTGGGTGAGTTATGCGTTTTGCAGTGGTCCTTATATTCCTTTATATTTTCAGTTGTGACTGTATTTTATGGTAGTCTTTCAATTGTACCCTGGTTGTTTGTTGGACTATAAGTTGAGTTGGTCAAGATAAGTCCACAAGTGAAAAACCACACTGGTAAGTTTAGTTTCAACCGTAGAAGGGGTAATTTAGTGATTGGGAGATTAATTGTGGGTCATAATAGTCAAGGTCATTTGTTTGATGAAGCACTTTCTTTCTGAACTCATTTCACACATTTAACTTTCAATTTATAACCGATAGTACTGTGATTAAAAAAAATGTTAAAAAAAGTTGACGTGGTTGATTATCATTAATTGTGTGTACTGAAATCATTCGCTAATTATATTGTCATATCATTTTATAAATTAATTTTTTTAAGTCTTTTATCATCGTAATAACACTCATTTATAACATATATTCCCTTCATCTCTTTTTATTTATCGCTTATAATTTTTTTTAAAATATTAAATTTTTAATTTTTATATTATCCTTTTGTTTATCTTCGTTTTTTTAATAAATTTTAGATAACTAATATTAAAATTTTATACTCAATTTGGTCGATCAGATAAAACGATAATTATATTTTATAAATATATGTGTGTAATCATAAAATTTCAATTAAAAGGAGATAGAGATAGTATTTATAACTTTTATACTATTATTTTTAAATTTTGACATGAAAAATATGTCCAACATATTATGCGTAACTTTAAAAAAAATATAAACAGACAACTATGTTTTTTTCTCAAACAGTACCCCACCCCACCCCACCCCACCCCACCCCATATTCTATACAAACAAGGCATGGAATTTAAGTGCACAACTTAACTTAAACACGTAATTATTGGTGATAAAATTATGGACACACTCATACACCAAAAGTCGAGTTCAGATCTTTACTACATAATCTTATAGTATTAAATTTAAGTACTAAACACGATTGATTGCATATATATAATTATTCACTACATATTCTAATTAGTTAGCATTTGGCTTTTACAAACAAAAAAACAATTTATCCATTTCTTCCTTCTTCTGTTTTTTTTATAAAAAAAATCGTTACATTCCGAATTTAAATAAAACAAAAATAGCATACAATGGAGTATTATAGAATATGCATGTATAATATCTATTTATAAGTATACAAAGTATAAAATTATTACAAGTATTGAGCATCACATTCTTTTAAAATTATTATTACAAGTATTTACAATTAGCTGTAAGAAAATTTTTAAAATAATGGGGCTTTTTTAATATATAAAAAAAGTTTCAGTGATATATTTTGATACATCGTGATTTCTCACGCTAAACCGAACTCTTTCAATTATGAGAAGAAGATGCCCTTTCTTATCTCATCTCAGGTAGCCCATGCAACTGGGCCCTACCAGACGGCTAACGACTACAAAGGCCTACAGGCCCAAGCCATAAACCACACACTATTTTGGGCCAAAATTTGACCATGTACCACCAAATAAAAAGGAAAAAGAGCAAATTCAAAGTCAACCACATTTCCAATTTTCGAATTGAAAAATGTAAGCTCATATTTTAACCATCCTATCCTATCCGTTTGAAATATTTAAATAATAATAATAATAATCTATATATACTAAATTACACTACATGACTGAATAAATTAATATCAATCATTCTATAATTTCAATACCTGTTCATCGTAATTAATACTCCTAAAATAACAACTGAAATCATATCTATCTTTAACTAAAAATCGTTCAAAATAACAACTAGAATCCTATCTTCAACTACATTTATCCTCCCTCTCCCCTGCTCTATTATCCCCAGCTCACAGCCCTCAGCTATTTCAAAACCAAGCAATCAGGTCGCCTCCGCTCAGGCCAATTTCATGGGCGTCATTGTCCAATCTTCTGAACAAGACAGAAGTGGAGTGGAATTGTTGTGCGTAGTTAGGGCTTTGTTGAAGAAGATTAAAAGGAGAGTATCGGTCGGAGATAACGTGCTCGTCGGCTCAATTGATTGGGTGGGTGGTAGAGGAATGATTGAAAATGTGTTTGAGAGGAAGTCTGAGATTCTTGACCCACCCGTTGCGAATGTGGATCACTTGCTCGTCTTTTTCTCCTTGGACCAACCCAAATTAGAGCCGTTCTCCCTCACGCTTGTGTTGAATAAAATGGAACTGGTTGATGATGTGGTAAACAGCCTCCGTAGGGTTTAGTGAATACTTTGATATTGTATAAAATTCAAATGTTCTTATTGTTGGATGCTAATTTATAATTCTGTTTGCTTATTGTGTGATGCTACTTTACTATTTTGTTTGCTTTACTGTATGATAGTAAAAATGCTAAACACACCTAAATTATTGATAATAACTTCAGTGGTTATGTATAAACAAGCATATTTTTTTCTTATCAGTTATCATGCTTAGGATGCTAGGTGCTTTAGGTGGCATCACTATGTAATGCAGACATGGTTTTATAAATGAATATAAACATTTGGCTAATAGTACTTCTAGAATTTGAAATTCCTTGTATTTGATTTGAAAATAAATGTTTGTTTGCTATCTACCTCTTATTTTCAAGTTTCACTACAGTGAGCACATTATTCTTTTACTCAATTTCTCTTTAGGTGAATATTATATTAACAATAATTAGAGTAAGGAAATCTACGTAGAATTCCAGAATAGCTAATTTATATTGTTATCGAATCACATGCTTCAAAGATAGATAAGGTGACAGATGTTTTAGTATGAAACTGAAGGATGTGAAATATGTGACATCAAAGCCATGAGTCTCTCTGAGGGGAATATTTGATTATATTTGAATGCAATAATACGTTTTATACTCTTAGTATACATGCTATGATTATTTCTGATGTACAATCAAGTGTATCACTTGACCACACCCTATTGAGTCCCGGATCAAGTTGATCATACCATGTCACTTCTAGAAGTTGAGATCTTCTAATTTTCCAAAGAGGCTTCTGGAAATATCATTCCAGAACTAATTTGTTGTAAAATTAGTAATTATATATATATATATATATATATATATATATATATATTTCAATTTTTGGCTGCATAATTTTTGGCTGTGTTGATACTTGTGAATACATGGGAAGTGATTTAATAAGGGCTAAGCTGTGGACGAGCCAGGCATAGGCCGCATAGCAGCACCAAGTAGTGGGTTGCCTGAGCTCTGCTCCAAAAGTTAGGCTTCTAACTGATTATTGAACTAGGCTTATTTATCTTATGTATTATCTTCTGCATGTTGCATGCTTCTTTCACTGATCTCAATCTTAGCTACAGCCTACAAGAGCTTAATTTCTGTTTCATCCCACTTTTCAGCTTACTTAGCTAAATTGTGTTGATGCTGAATAACATTTTGATATCTGAAATTTTAACAAGCTCGACTCTCTGTTCATGAGGGATCCCAAGTGAGCCTCTAACCTATCCTGAACCATCTGAACTCTGAAGTATCTTGACTAATCCTGAAAAGCTTACTGAGACCTTTCCAGTCCACAATATAACCCATTATTTTGGTTCATTTATCAAACTCATTTCCCTTCTCTCTGTCATTTTTTTTCTTTCCTTTTTTTTAAAAGCTAATCAGAAGTCAGAACTAAAAGTCTGTATTATGTAGAAGTGATATGACCTTTTATTAAAAGCAAAATTGCAGCTAAGTACTGATTTAATTTCATACATGGATGTCTGTTAAACCATCAGATTCTCAACGGCCTGCTGTGAAGTTAAGTACAACATCTAATATGAGAACAAGACACAAGATTTTACCAATGTTGATAAGGTTCATGAAGCCTGTATTTGGCTTCAATTCTTCTCATGTATCCATCTCTGGAGGATGTCTGCGGGGGTAAGTATTTCACATTCCAATTCTATCGTATAAATGTAGATACTTGAACACAGATGCGTCATGTGCAAAACCTTTATAAATAATATCGCCAACAAAGACATGCACATGCTAGAGTATCAGGATTTGTTTCACACTTTGAGTCAATTTCTGATTATGGAGGGGAACCGCATTCTAAAAGCATGAACTGATTATATATTGATTGTTCTACTCTATTTTATTGTCCAGCTTCCGTAAATTAAGTAGGAGCATATATGCTGTAGATATTCAAGCAGATGATGATATAGTATCAATCAATGTTCCTGAAAACATAACCAAGGATGTTACTGGAAACAGAAATCTAGCATCTAATATTTTACAAGTGAGGCACTGTAAGGAAACATATTTTCTTTCAATGCATCCTTTTGTTTAAAGATTCCTTGGAAGTCTTTCAGGAACAATTTTTCTTCTGAAATTACTTATTGTTTGCTCATCTGATTAATGGGTAATTTGTAGATTCGATTCCTGCACTATCGTTGGTGTTTTCCACCTTCGCAACTGCTGCTTTTGTGTTGACAGCTTTATGTGCAGGGCTGCTCACCATTTCAGCCACAAGCCTTCAATCTATTGGGGCTTATAGAATACGGTCTTCTTCATTGACTTCCAATCCTGCAAGGAACCTTTTTGTATGATACTTTTTTTCCAATCTTTTTACTTTTAACACTTAGTCCTATGTAATTGGTGCATATTCCTTCTGAGAATTGGAATCATGCACACAAATTCCAGTTTTGGTGCTTCGGAGTACAGCATCATTTTTGCGGGAAAATCCCGTAGCCTTATACTTATAGCTCAGGAATCCCGAACTAAAAATTGGTTTTCCAATTGATTAACTGAAAATGTTTTTGGAAAGTTAGTTGTGGCATTATTTGTACTAATTTAATGCCTACAGGTACTATTTTATCCCATAATTAGTTTTTTATTTAATTCCATGTACTATATTTTTTCATTTCAAAGGCTATTTGATAATGGATTAAAATCCCAAGAATAGAGGTGGTTATTGTATTCCCCCTTTTGAGGTATTAAACTAAATGATAACAAATAGTATGTGGGATTAAATTAAAGACTAATCATGGGATAAATAATTCTTAATGACATTAAATTAGTATAAATAGTCCTATCTCATGCATTACTTTTGCAAACAAAAATAGCCTAAAAAATAAGTTTCTAAACTATGAAGGAAAATTCAATTTCTAATCCAATTCCAGTTCTGAATCTTATGATAGAATTGAAACTGCAGAATTATTCCAAAACCCAAGTCTGATTCTGCATGCCAATTAGACCCGCAAATACTGTGTTGACTTCTTAGTTATATTCATGACCTCTTGTGATATGCCTCTTAAAGAGTTTTCAGTTGCACCCTTGCATTCCTTATGTCAAAATGCTCCATATGGCCACTAATGCGAAAGGAAAATGAAGAGAAAGTTGGAATCTTCAACTATTAAGAGTTAAAATGCACTGAATAAGGATTATCTGGGAAAACAAAACATGGATCTCATTAGGAATTTTACTTTCCACCATACTCGGTCTTGAGTTAATATCTCCAGATTTTAGAGAGTTAGTGTCCAACGACTATTCAACATAATCAGGTTGGCTTTTAATCCCAGTTGCTTCAGATACATGTAGAAATTGTACTGGCTTAGGTTCACATAACCTTTAAAGTAAATAATAAAAAAATAAAAATAAGATGTTTGCTATGAATTTGGACATTAGTGGGAAAGAGTTAAATGAGGAAGAAGATAATGCCATTTATGTTATCATTAATGTATTTTAGGAAGATAATGTATTAGTTACGTTAAAATAATGTATTAAAATATTATATCTATTGATATAATAATATTTTAATTTTATTGCAGGATGGGCAAAAGGCATTTAATTGAATGGATAAAGTCGAGAGTTACCTAATAGTCGGTAAGTTAGTTGCGCTTGAATTCCATTTAATTGTTTTTTAGAACAGAATTAAGGAGATCAATTCCATTTAATTGTTGAGTCGCATGCCTTTGTTGGGGTTAAAAAAAATACTCCGTACATTTGGTTGATAGCGATTCATTTCTTTAAAAGGTTTCCTAACAAATTATAATAATAAACTGTTTTGTGAGGTCTCATTAAGATATTCCTTCTTACTTTAAACGTTGTTTTAAGAATCTGGTTCGTTTCACATATGTTGGTTGCTGGTTGCTGTGGAATCTTTTTCCTTTCCATCATAAATTTGTTTTGGCTTTTATCTGTGGATCCTTTTAAAGATAAAGTCACAAGTTGTAGAGATTTAGATTTACTACAGAATTGTAAAAGGATGTCTCTCTCAGTCCCAAATGATAGCCCACTTCCAAAATCAATTTACCAAATAATATTTAATTTGTGATATTGGACATTGATTGTTGTCCCAGTCAATTTTTATGGTTAACTCTTTTTTTTATATAAAAAAAGTAGACTCTTTTCGGGATGGGTGAACTGAGTACACTGATTACATAAACTTGCTTATAATAACCTGCTCATGATCCATGTAAAAGTTTGGATTGTCCACATCATCAGTGATGTCTGACTAACTTTCTTCATGTATAGGTGTTATTTCTAATGTACCATTATTTTGCGAGTTCAAAAATTTATAATGCATTTCGAATTTTTATTGTTGCATATGTGTGGATGACTGTATTTGGGAACTTTTCATATTATTAAATCCGCAAAGATTTCAGCCTTGCAAGGTTTGCTCAAGTACATTGTTTCTTTTTAGACCTTTAGATTTTATTACAAGTTCTCTCTTTTTATGCTTCTGATGGCATCACTTCTCTTTTGCAGATGATGTGGAGGCTTAACTTTCTGGTGTTTTTTTGTTGCATTGTCCTTAACAACATTTAGACGCTATACTATTTATGCCCCATGCACACTCTTTTCACACTCAGAAGCAATAGTCACATAGTGTAATGCACAAACCGGCAATAGTCACATACTTAGAGTGTAATGCACAAACCGATAAACTCTCACCACTATCCCCTATAATGTATATTCATTTATTTTTTTGTATAAAACTTGATCATCGCACAACAATTTACCATATTTTTATTATATTTTAATTTATTAATTATATGTATAAATTTATTATTAACAAAATGAATAATCCCGTTGCAACGCGCGGGTTTGTATCTAGTAATAATCTATAATATAAAACAGAGCAGAGAGAAAATACATAAATGCCACATTCAAGTTCCACGTTAGCAGTTCTCTCTCATTCCCCCTATTCAAATTTCAAACCCTCTATATATCTCTCTCTCTTCTTTTACAGACACTGAGCTGAGAGATAAAATTTGGCTTCGAATTCCCCCCAAACAACTCGATCCCTCTCAACTCCCCTAAATCTCTTATCTCTCATACTCAGCCTTAATTTCAACCTCAAATCTCTCATACCCAACCCTAAATCTCATACCCATAATCAAATTGGGTTACAAGGCCTGGAAGTATCAACTCAAGGACTCGGTTGTATGGGCATGTCCGCCTTTTACGGTCCACCCAAACCCGACTCCGATATGATCCAACTCATCCACCACGCCGTCGAGAGCGGTGTCACTTTCCTCAACACCTCGGAAAGGTATTATTCCGGCAGCCCGGATTATATTGATCTCTATTACTAGCACTGAATTGATACTCGGGTTCCAATTGAAGTCACGATATAATTTCTCAACATCTATTTGTCAAATTCTGTTATGTAGATGCCCCACGCGTGAACATGTCCATGTATCAAAATAGAGATATTTATTGGTTTGACAATTCTTCCTCATTACTTTGTGCTCAGATTTCAGCACCTGCAAAATACTATTTGATTATGGGGTAAATGTTTACCCGATGGTGGCCTCTTGTTGTAGTTATACTAATTTCATACCTCTTACTCAATATGGTAGCAATTGTTTAATGTTAGCTCAAGTATGCACTTGAAAGAAAATTTATTAAAAAAAAATAGCAAAAAAAACTAAAAAAAGGTAAAAGGGATATGTTGATATTGGTATTCACTTGTTGAATGATGAAATGTGGTATTATCATGACTATCAATTGTTACGACTGATTTCATCTACCTGTGCCCTTGTATTTGATATCTCTGAAATTGCACCCTGACAATGAAAAGAAAAAAAATCAATGGGTTACCATGTAACTCTAGAGCCTGTCAAATTGGCTGTTAAGTAATATCCGATTAATTGTGATTATACATAAACTGCTCAATTGTTTTGTTGGCAGGTGACAGCCTGAACTCCTCTTTGGTTGCTATGGTCTCATTAGTAGATCCGGATGTGTTTAAAGCTTGGGCTGTTGTTGAAGGCCTTGAGGTAAACTCAGCTTAAACCTCACAAACTTAAAGTTGTTAACTTCACAAACTTAAAGTTGTTAAAGCACGTCGACTCTTTTAACCATCTTGACATAATTTTTGTCTTATCTGCGGATGCAGTCTGAAAATTTAGAACAACTGTGCAATGACCCCAGAGCAAAGCAAAGGTCATTGTCTTGGCCGATATGGACTTGATTGGAAGAGAAGCTCGGTATTCTTATTTTCTCGATAGATTTTTTTGCAATTATGCTTTCAAATCATTGTTTTACCCCAACAAATGACATAATATCGCAAATGGTGAGAGGCTTTGAATTTGCTAAAGCTGTGACTTTGGTGCTTGAACCTTTTACTTTGGAGAATGGTCTGCTCACACCAACATTTAAGGTGAGTGTCAGAGTTTTGTAAGACCTGACAGTCATATAATATGTTTCGGTTTAATCAAAAATAACAAGTTTTAACTCTCGTGTGCCTTTTCTTCTAGATCAAGAGACCTCACTTCTAGATCAAGAGACCTCAAGCGAAGGCATACTTTGCCAAAGCAATAGCAGACATGTATGCAGAGGTTGCGACCTCTGATCCCTCTACCCAGAAACTGTTGTAATATACAAAGGACAAGAAGAGAATACTAAATTGAAGCCGATATTTATTTCCCACAACTCAAACCAGTCTTTTACTCAAAATGCACTGGTAATGTAAACTTGACAGGATTCTAGCAGTCCTAGGCCTTTGTTGAAGGTTAGGAAATTTGATATATTGTTCTCGGTAGTTTGTCTTTGAGAAAATTAAAATATAAAAAGTTGAATCTAAAAACTTTGTCAAGTGGGGTTCTCTTAAGTCACATCAGTAACTTGTGTGTTCTTAAGGTTGAGAATTTGAATGTTGTATGGACTATGTATTGCAGCAAAGAGAGAGAAGTTCTAATTACTTTAAATTTTAGCTTTTGAATTGGTGCACTATTTTTGTGGGAACAATCTGTTATATGGTTAGAATGTTGTCCTATGACTGCTGTCAGTTGTGGCGACTACCTGATTACTCAACAGAGCATTTAAGATTAATTTTGTTCCTCTAAAATTGCTCAACACAAGGTGCGTCTGGGTGGGAATTTTAAAATTGCTAATTTTGTTGTGCTCTCACCTGTCAATGATCTTTAAGCGGCCTCCAGGTAGCCATAACCCTATGTCTCCAGTATGAAACCATCCATCTTCATCAATTACTTCTCCAGCTGCAGTATGCTATTTTTATTTTTTTCACATCTGCCATTTGTTACAAAATTAAATATTCATTTAAAAAGCAATGCCATAATATTAGCAACGAATATCTTCACTAGTGAAGGTGTGATAAGAAAATAATGATAAAATAAAAACTTAAATATAAATTTTTAACCTAGAAATAAAAACACAACTCTAATTTTAAAATGCTCTATCCCTAATTTTAAATACCAAGTATCTAAAGCACTACAAGTTGAGCTCCCGGAGGTAACTCTGTTTTAAGAGTCAAGGCACGTGCTCTTTTTGCTTCTAACTTCTCCTCATAGCCCTTGTAAACGGATGATGGGATTCCACGCATATATGGTTCAGTAGTGTCAATTGTAATCTTCTCAAGGTTGACAGCATTTTCAAGCAAATAGATGGCAATCTCATAATCAATTGGACACCCACTAAACCCAACAAATCCCACCACCTTAAGACACTGATGTGGACATCTGGTAGCCTTCTGCACTTCTCTTGGCTCGCCATCATCAAAACAAAAAAACTGTAAAACAAAAAAAGAAAATCATAGTGTGTTTTTTTGGGGGTCATCATTATTTATAATTTTGTGAATAAATGAAAAAGAAACACAAACAATGAAGACAACATTTTCGCTGATCATATTTCCCCATTCAGCTTAAACAAAAAATAAAAGATACTATTCCAAAAAACAAAAAACAAACCAACAATATCTTCCAATGCAGCATAAAGGTTTGCTATTATATTTCAAGAGTTGTAAAACAGCATAATGCGAATTTTGCCCCCAAGTATGGGAGATTACAACTATTGACCCTTAACAAAACTTTGTATCTTTCAAGACAATGGCTTCTATATGCTTCTGTTCTATTATAATTTACACATATGAAGCGCTTTAAAATCCTTGTAGAAATCAGAAAGTTATAAAAGAGTACATAGTATCCTTTTGAGACAACATCAAATAATATTCTACGACTACTCTAGCACCTACCAAACATTATACTAACGAATATATAATGCATACTGAATCCAACCAGAAAAAAAAAAAATCACTGCCAAAAAACAACATTATACTATTTCAATAGGATGAAATATTGAAATAGTAGCAGTCACTGAATATGTGAAACTAATTTTCAAAGTATTGTTAAAAGTTATATGTACAGGCTCAAACAATTCCATTCAAGCTATTAGAAAACTTCATTATTCATAATAACTCGATCTTTCACACTGAGAGGGAGCAGTGCTATAATAGATTACCTCAATAGCGAATTTCTCCAAGAAAGGACATGACTCTATGAGAGATGTTAGACCAAGTAGGCTTAAGTCATCTTGTGCACAAATGTCCCAAGTCAAATTCCTAAGATTATACAAGACAGGTAGTCGCGGGAGTTGGAAATTTTCCTGAACCACCAAACAGACAGTGAGACTAGAGACCTAGAGAGTGGTAATTTTAATGACAGAAATAAAGGAACTTGACCAAAAATTTAAATACTACCGTCAACCAAAGATGCAATGTCAGAGTCTCCAGCTGAAAAAGGTAACTTGAAATTGGGGCGAAACAGGCGGGTATAGGATCATGCATTCTTGCCCCGTATCCCCCACTTACACAAACATTGACCAGCCTTGGAGCATACTTAATATGCAATCTCACATTCGGAGTCCGGTATATCAATGACTCCAAATTAGAGGCCGAAATCTCAACAAGATTTATTGAGTGACAAAGCTTTATCTTAAGGTGCTTCAACCGAAGTGAAGAACCAGTAACTTTCAAATCTACAAGATGATGCGAGCGTTCAACACATACTTCTTCAAGAACGGGACAGTTGAAAAGAAAGAATTCAATATGCTCTCCACTTACATTTACATTGCTAAAACAGAGGGACTTGAGGTACCTAATCCTTGATAAACCCAAGGGGCTTTGCAAGCGGAGAAAAAACTTGGGAGGAAAAGTATATATGTCATTGGAAGCACGTCTCCCCCAAAAATTGGTTAAATCCAGGTGAAGTACTCGAGTATGTTTTGCAATTCCAAACTTAAGCCATTTACTAATGTGACGTCTATAAGTTTTATCCAACTCAAAACAAATGCGAAACTCGTCAATTGTTGGACCCTTATGGGACGCACAAACTTGATTCACCCAACTTACGTAATCAGAACGTTTACTTTTAAATAACTTTGGATCTACTACAGCGATCTCGTGAGCCACCTTTGAACTATCAAACACCAAACTACCTGTGGAAAACTTCCATAAATTCTCCCATCTACGACAAAGTACACTGGTGCTTGCTGCTTCCCTAATTGTCAAGCGTGACAGAATGGATATGAGAATGTCATCTGGCATTCCATTAATCCAATCCTCCAAACGATTGCCCCCCTTATTACACTTACAAAAACAAAAGAGAACACAAGTTAGCCGAGCAATCCCAATTATAGGAAGAGGTGGTGTAAATTAGAAAACAAACTCACCTTCTTAAGTACAGGATTTATAATGGTACATTGGCCCATTTCCCCCATTTTATAATAAAATTAAAGCTGATACTTGCTACACTCGCTGCTTAAATTATACAATCTGCAAAAAAAAAAGTAGCGTAAGTAGGAAAGTTCAAAAAAAACCAAAAATATCGAGGAAAGAGGTCCCTTTGGTATAGGTAAATCATAAACCCTAATCAGCTGGAAATTACTTCAAACCCAATTGACAAAATTCGGCAAATAAAAAAAAATAACTAATTAACTTACAAGTCGAAAATCAAACAAAAGGTTTGAGTTCCAATTATGGACAAAATATCTCTGGTGAAATATATGAATTATGTATTATGTGTCTATAAGTAACTCTGAATGAATGAATGAATGAATGAAGATGATCACGCCTTCATAACTATAACTATGGCTTGCTACTTGCTTTGACGATGGCGCCTTCATAACTGAAGTTTATTTTTGCCATGTCTGCTCAAATCTATAAGTAGTAGCCAAAAAGAATAAATCCAAATTCGTATTTAATTTAACGGATTATGATTTTACATAATTTAATTTAAAATTACTTCATCTTGTTAAATAAATTATATCGGAAAAATACTTACGTGAATTAAGAGAAGACAGCTGCAATTGTCTCTCAATCTTATGATAAATGTGTAGGTGTGTATAAAGACAACTTGAACCAAACCCTAACTGTTTTATTTATAAAATAACTAAGGTCAAAATCAAGATTATGAAACCCTAAGGCCCATTATACCAAATTAATATTAGTAATAATATTTATGGGTCACATAATTATCAAACCCATAAATAAAATGATTAAATTAATATAATATGTAAACCCAATAATTCTATAAGGAATAAAATATTCTTACACATCCATCCTTAATTATAAGTTTATTGTTACTTTTACAAGTCAATTTAAAAAATTTAAACTTAAAACAAAAATGATATTTTAAAAATTACGAAACAGTATATATTATAATCCACATATGGTGAACTTGAATCGTTGCTTCTTAGTCAAAGAAGGAGAAGAAAATATGCAACTAACTAGCGTTGAAGGACAATCCTTACGTGGTACCAACTACAAGCTACCTATACAGACAATAGTCACAATACTAGATTTCTATGAGAGGATAGATGAGTTCATACCTACAGTATATGACCTCCTGGAAAGTACATGCCTGTAATTAACACAATGTATTATAAATTCGTAACGCTTCTCTTAATGTTAACCAATAGATGAGAAAAAGGAAGAAAACAATAACAGGCAGATTCTTGAGTGTCACTGCCATCAAGTGGAGCACCCAGACCCAGTTGATAACCCAACTCCTTAAAGCATTAGTAAACACATTAACTAACTGAATTTGAGACTCGACTAAGTTCTAAAAGTATTCTTTTTCTCATTACCAAACCCCTAAAAGTGGCAGTCAACCCATACATGTTTTGTTCGGATGAAATATTAGAGTTGCAGCAGTATTATATGGTAGCTTGCCTTCATCAGAATGCATTAATGCTATCATAGATTCATGTAATTGCTGCTCTGGTATCATGTTCTACTTGCACATAAAGCAATATAAGAGACATGAAAATAAATTTACTAAGATAGGTAAACCTAACCACCGAATTCAGTCTTATTACGTATTTTTTGGTTATTTGGTATGTCAATTATTATACAGATTGGAAATAAACATGCAGAAATTCACGTGTGGCCCTTTATCATCAAATAATACTATGATGACAAAATAAAAAAATAAAAAATTATATGGTTTTCATTAGTTACAATCACTAGACCCCAGCATGCATGTATGGTGCATCACCTACTAATATCATTTTGTAAAATTGATTTTTCTAAGGGTTTTTTATGGGAATTAATATTTTCACATCAATTTTTGATATTTTTACACGTAGGACCCACATACAAACTAATAAAAATTCAACACGTCAGCTAATATGTGAGTCTTACGTGTAAAAATATTAAAAAATGATGTGAAAATATTAATTTTATTATTTTATAAGTGTAACAATACTCTTGGTTTTCACCTCCAAATTTCTTCTTAGATTTATAATAGCATAAATCAAGTTGAAGTAGTGAAAAAGGATAGTGATACATGTGCACCTTATATTAGTAGTTGCACACCCAAAAATATAAGCAAAGGTCTAATTTGTCTTTACCAAATAAGTTGGGTTTTCTTCCAATTTAATTTGACATTTGTCCTATTACACATAATAAGTATAAAACAAAAAAAAACTACAATTATAACCATTATGTAGAATCTATATAACAAAATATAAATGAATTTAAATTTTTCGCTCATCTTAATAAATCATTTGAACTGTCCAAATTTTGAGATAAATCTCACCGTTCATAGTGCCGGAGGCACAGAACTGTTGCTAGTAATTAAACATTACATAATACTTTTCAAAAGCAAAAAAGACAAATCCTACTTTATAAAAAAAAATAAAAACTCATTATTGGTAGCTAAATAATTAAATTGATGAATGGGTGTAGGGTGAATCCACACTAGTTTATTTAGTATTACTATTATTGTTGATAGCTAAAGATTATGTATTGTTTAACATTGCATTTTACATAATTATTATTGTATTTATTTAATTAAGTTATTTTTTATTTTATACTCTCTCCGTCCCAAATTAATTGCTCAGTTTTGATTTTTTAAAGTCAAATTGACCATTTTTAAAATTAATATTTTCACTATTGTTGCTAAAATATAGGTGAAGAGATTATAACCAAAAGAAAGTATATGCAATTTATTACTAATCTCAATTTTTATAATTTTAGAAATATATATATATATATATATGCTTAATTATTAATTATAAAAATAGTCAATTTGACTTAAAAAAGTTAAAACTGAGCAATTAATTTGGGACGGAGGGAGTAGTTATTATGTGTAATAGGATAAATGGCAAAATTAGAAGATGATAAATAAAAGATTTTGGATCCCATTTATTAATAACAAATTACACTGTTATTATTATCAGCATCTGATTAGATGTATCAAAAGGCTATTATGTCCGGAGACGGAAAATAACTAAATTTGGTGATATAACCCAACCAGCATAGTAATTAGATTTTTATTATCGGACAAACTAATTGGTCAACAAAAATCCACAATGAAAGAACATGACTATTCAGTCATAGAGAGATAGTAATTGTATAGTATTTGATTACTTAATTGTGGATTATTATTATTATTATTATTGTCAAAGTACTCTATACTGTCATGCATATATTGCTATATATATATTTATACTTGTAATAATTTATTAATTATATGTATTCCTAATAATTAAGGACACTATAATTGAATCAAATACCAATAGAGGGGAACAAACAGAAAGAAAGACAAGTAATTTACGATTGTCAATTCTTATAAAAATAACAACTCAATCACTCACTCAGTCACTTTGGCACTTTTAAAATAAGAAAACTTCATTAAGATCATCCAATCCCTCATAAATATCTAATAAATTATTTTTCATGTATACATTTCAATTTTTAATAATAATTAATTTTTAGATATTTTTTTATTGAATAGATTTTCACCTCTCTTCTTTCCTGTAGGATTTTTTTAATATTTATTTCTATAAATTAGAGTATTAAATATTGTCTCATTAACAAAATTTTGACTTTATTATAATAAAATATTAAATCTTATAAAATAAAATAAATTAATATAATTAAAATTATAAAATTATAAATAATAAAATGTATGAATTATGTATTATGTGTCTATCAATAACTTGTGAATGAATGAAGATGATCACGCCTTCATAACTCGAAATTTATTTAGCGTTTAATTTAACGGATTATGATTTTACATAATTTAATTTAAAATTACTTCATCCTATTAAATAAATTATATCGGAACGTGTTATTACGTAGAATAAAATTAATTAATTAATTAGATACTTAGGGGGTATTTGATAAAAAAATGAATGAATCTGAATATGAATGAGCTGAATCTGAATGAAAAAAAAACTATTTAATAATTGACATGTCTGAAACATCTGAATTACAAAACTTTATTATTTTACCCCTCTGAAAAAATTCAAAATTGTTGTAAATTCATTTAATATTACTTAATATAGTAGTTAATATATTTTTTTAATTTTTTTTTACTTCATTCAGCTGCTCATTCAATCATTCAGCTAAAAGAATCTAACTTAGTCATTCAGCTTGTTCATCTTACTGATTCAACCATTCATACCAAAACAAATGCACTGACCGATTCAGCCATTTAGATCTATTCAGCTCTAGACAAACATCTCCTAAGCCTCATTCAGATTTATATTTACAATAAGTCTAGAGAGATAGGTTTTTTGGACAGGTCCCAAAATTTTGTTTGTTTGTTTTTTTTGCTTTGACTCCCAAAAAATGAATAATACTTTCTCCGTTTCAAATTAATTGCTCAGTTTTGACTTTTTAAAGTCAAATTGACTGTTTTTAGAATTAATAATTAAGCATATATAAATATATTTCTAAAATTATAAAAATTGAGATTAGTAATAAATTGTATATATTTTTTTTGGTTATAATCTCTTCACCTATATTTTAGTAAAAATAAAAAAAAAGATTAGTTTTAAAAATAGTCAATTTGACTTTAAAAAGTCAAAACTGAGCAATTAATTGGGATGGAAGGAGTATTTATTATGACTAAATTTTTTATAAAATTCAGTTATTTAGGTATAATTTAAATACATATAAAAAATAATGTTGTAGAGTCTATACAACACTGTTTTTATATGTATTCAAATTACACTTAAATCACTGAATTTTGTAAAAAAATTTAATTAGAATAAATACTATATATTTTTTGGGAGTCAAAACAAAAAAAACAAACAAAAAACAAATCAAATTTCGGTCTGTCCAAAAAATCTGTCCAAAAATCCAGTTTGTGTAGAACTACTCTTATATTTATACAAACAAACACTTTTTTGGGTAATTCAGATTCATTTAGCTCTAAATAAACACTCCTTAACTTACATAATTTTTAATGTTTAGATATTTGTGTGTGACTTATCTTATAACTTATAAATTGATTTATAAGTAGATTTTGAGAAGTAATGATTGATTACTTTTTTTAAAATGACTTATAAACTTAGCAAAAAAACAAATGATTGATAAGTTATTTAAAAATAAGTAAGTTTGGTCAAATGTATTGACTCTTTTACCCTTATTTTAGTAATCTTCATAATTCATTATAATTTATAAGACATTTTAGTCAAACAAATTCACAGCTAACTTTAATTTAATTTTTTAACTTATAAGTAAAAATAATATCAAATATTTATTTTTATAAATTACAACTTAAAATAATTTATAAATTTTTAAATTTTAGCTTATAAATTATTTTAAAATAAGTTATTCTCGAACGTGCCTAATTTGTTAATCATCCGTTAAAAGGCCATCTGAAGTATGCAATAGTATAGACACACCATCAAATAATGATAACAAAATAAAAATAAAAATAAAAATTAAATATCGATTAATTTTATATCGATTTTGAATTGTGATTAGTATAATTATAGACAATACTTAGAACAAAATAATAATATTTAAACTTATATTTTACTCCTTTCTACCTTTTGTATCATATATTTTTTGATATTTAATATCGATTTAAATTATCGTCATATATATAACAAACTTCTAACATAAAAATTTTCAATCCCATAAAAGAAAGGAAGCTTTTGCCTCCTAAAATATAATTTAAGTGTATTAAAATATTATATAATTTGATACAAATAATTTTTATTTTTTACATTCTAATTCCATGTAGTGTGCGCATAAAAACATAAGTCGGGACGAAGGAAGTAGTAACATCTGTGTGGGCAGTGTGGCTCTTTCTGTGTTCGTGGTGGATAAGTTTGGCTGGCGACATAAAAGGCAGGCTGGTATTTTTCAGCTAAAAAAAATTTGAAAGCCCGGAATTATAAATTTGGAAGTTGAGGGAGAAAACTGATCCAATGGCGTCAATAATCGTATCCCCTTCCGCTTCTTCTTCAATGGCCGGCTTTTCCCACGCCACAAAGAAGAATTGTGCTGCTTTATATGTATTTAAAAATCATGTAAGATCCATATATCATTCTTCTTCTTCTATATTGGGTACAAGAAAGATGATCATAAAAACGTCTAATTCATCATCAAGTACTAAAAGTTGCAGTAGAAATGGCGTAATATTATGCTTAGCTTCTTCGCCTCCTGTTCTTCCCTCGGCTCTGCTCTTTGACTGTGATGGCGTGCTTGTCGATACCGAAAAGGACGGCCATCGCATTTCTTTCAACGACACTTTTACCGAGGTATTCCTTAATCCTTATCTCCCTACGTTGTTTCATTTTGGGAACTGGGTTGAGGTTTTTTATTTTATTAGTTAAATCTTATCTGATTTGAATTGGGTTTTTAACTTTAGAGGTTTGGTGTGAATGATATAATTCTTTTTCTTTTTTTCATAATTATGGATGATTTGTTTATAAACTGGTATTAGCTAATTTTATTTTTGTCATGAATTGGGTTTTGGGTAAGTTTGTGCGTTAATGTGCCATTATGTTGTTGTTCTTTTTGTTTACGAAGTCAAAGTAGGTAATGGGCTGATCATTTTTTTTGTTTTGAGTACATGCACAGAAGGAATTGGGTGTTACATGGGATGTTGATTTGTACGGCGAGTTGCTCAAAATTGGGGGTGGTAAAGAAAGGTACGAGTTAGTTACAAGTTTTCACGATCGTTTGATGTTAAAGCCATAAAGAGATATTGCAGGCTTGATTTCAGATTCTTAAATTAGTATTTGATGTTTAAATTGAATTTTAGTTTGTCCAGGAACTTCTTCAGATAAATTTTTTAGTGGTTGGTTTGCCTATTTAGGATGACTGCATACTTTAACAATACAAACTGGCCAGAAAAGGCTCCAAAGAGCGAAGGAGAAAGAAAGGAGTTCATTGCTTCACTTCATAAGCGAAAGACAGAGCTGTTTATGGCCCTCATTGAGAAGAAGTTGTTACCTCTTCGGCCTGGTGTCAGAAAGTAAGCAACTGGTTTTTCTCTTTCACAGATTAGCTGCATCTTGAGCACGATGATGGTTGCCTGCCTCTAGTATAATTGATTACGCAGCTTGTAAATGAATGCAAAATGCCTACGTTTCAACAATTTATGAAAGCCAAATAATGATGATTTTGCGAATGCATGTATGAGTCTTACACTCAGAGTTTAAGTCATGGACTCATGGCATATAATTACTCAGCACTAATCTTCCAAACCTATAGAGTGTGTGTAAACCATGATTCTACCTGTATTGCTTGCCTATAATTAGAACTTTTCTGAATTCTGAGAATGTACGAAGATCCAATTCCTATGTCATTCCCACTAGTGTTTCGTTCAAGTCCACACATGTCCACAATCACTTTCCACATTATGTAATTGAATGCCTTGAAGTTCCATGGAAAAGTAAGTACTCGTGTATTGTAGTTTAGGTTTCTCGCATGTGCTTATGAGTTTTTTTTTTTAAATATAGTTTTAGCAAAGGCGTGTAATATCTACCAGACTACCATAGTTATTCAGAGTACATAATCTATACCATAAACATTCATAGTTTAGAAGCTGAAAACTTAGGCACTCAATGTTTCAAGTGCCCTAGAAAACCATTTCACTAGTCAACAATTAATACTTGTTCTGTCTTTTAAGTTCTCTAGGAGACGGCTCAATAATTAGATATATATGCTTGATGACGGTGATAGATGTAAATATCTGTGATCATTCTGTTAGGAGAACTTCTATTTTATAATAATTTTTTCTTATGATAAGTAGAAAGATCTAACAAAAAGTACACTGGCAATTTTGTCTGGAATAAATTACAATGCTGAGCGTTATTAGGTCCTGTATTAAAATTTACAGGTTGATTGATCAGGCTTTGGCAAATGGAGTAAAAGTTGCTGTTTGCAGTACCTCTAATGAGAAGGCGGTATGCACCATCAGGTTCTAAAATTTTGATGTTATGCTAGGTTTTGTAGATTTTACACAAATAGGCATGGCATCACTCTGTACAAAATTTTGAATATAGAAAACTATAGTTGGACTGAATTTCATGGTCAGGGTCCCTCCTCGAATATTACATACCATATAGTAGTAAGAATTATTGGTCAAGCACTTGAGTAGTAATAAATGACTTCATTTGACGCCCGAGAAATTTCACAAGGCTTTTTTATCCATCTTATTTTCTTATGCAGTTATGATAGTGTTTGTTATTTGCTTAATTTTCTAAAGTTACTTAACTTGAAGATTATAATCCATATGTACTCGGGTGTAGTACAACTGATATAAATTTCATGTGGCTTTTACAGGTCTCTGCTATAGTTTCATTCCTCTTGGGGCCTGCGAGATCAGAGCAAATCCAGATATTCGCAGGAGATGTGGTTCCTCATAAAAAGCCTGATCCGGTATGCTTCCTGCTTATGTCAATAAAATAGGCCTTCTCTGGAAGCCTCTTGGAGTTTGTATCATCTTATTTTTTGTAATATGTCAAAAGCCTAGCCATCATTCCCAACATTTATGGTGGACTATACTCATCTTATGTAGATATGTCATTTCCAACAGGTGAAAACCTACAAAGATGAGGGTTAATGATTTAAATTGATCTGTTCTCACTGGCAGGCTATTTATGTGTTAGCATCCAGCACTCTTGGGGTTGAACCATCAAGGTACTGATTGATATGTAAAATGATTGAACATCGGATAATCCTATTGTAAGATAGTTTTGATGCAACCACTAATGCATTGGGGGCTAGTGATCTCAGTTGAACCACCAAGGCAATCCTTTCATACAAATTGTTCATCAGAATTTAACTTGATAAACCACAACTTGCTTGTTGAAATTGAGAAATCAGTTTCTGTGACTATTCATTGATGGATAGATATAGTGCTTAACACTTTCTTTGTATTGAGTAAATATATACCAAAATAGTGATGCACTGATATGTTTTTTCATATTTTCAGTTGTGTTGTTGTAGAAGACAGTGCTATAGGTCTTGCAGCTGCCAAAGCTGCTGGAATGAAGTGTATTGTAACAAATAGTGGGTAAGTTTAATATCTAATCTTGCCAATCCCTAGTATAGTATTAATATTTGTTAGGACGCACATGCAAAATCATTGAAAACCAACTTAGCTTTGATATTTCCCAGACCAAATCCAAAAATTGGTGAGCTGATTACTGCCCTGTCTTCAAGATATTTGTTTTTGACTTTTTTCAACCGAAGGGAGGCTCAACTCGCTAGATTTTGTTTCTTTCCAAATTACAGTAGTGAAGTCGACTTAAATTCCTCCAAGTATCCAGGACCTACACAACTTTCAAACTAGGACTTCCCTAAAGTCATATCCTGGATCTACATTTTTGTGGTAATAATGGGGCTGCATTGCTTGTTCGCCCACTAATTCAATGACTTGCATGTGAAAACAGCTTTATTCCTATCTGCTTGTTAGCCATGGATAATTGTCATAATTTGATCCTGAAATATTTGCGACTCCATTCTCAAGCTGTCATCAGTAATTATGGAAAATTATCACCACTTCATCCCTTCCAAGAAAGACGCATCATTTAACACTATGTTCTGTGTCACTGTCACTACAAATATTGTCTGCCAAAACTATAATAGCAATTGACTTATAGATTTGTGAGGTGTGTTCTATTATTATTGATTGGTAATCTAAAACTGCTGATAAGCATAGTCAAGCTTTCATCAGTAATTGCTTCCTTTTGCCTTCTTGAGATTCTTTAGGAATACCATTCTAGGTAATGATTTATAAACTTTATTCTATGTAATGATTGGCTTAAATGTTGAACTGCAGTTACACAGCAGATGAGGACTTTTTAAATGCAGATGCAGTTTTCGATTGCATTGGAGATCCACCAGAGGAAAGGTTTGACCTGGCATTCTGCGGAAGCCTTCTTGAGAAGCAGTATGTCAGTTAGATCATAGACTTCTCAAGTTTTAACTCCTCCAGAAGTATTTTATATGTTCCCCAGTTGTATTTTATACTTGTTCTTTGCAGTATTGAGTTGCCTCAACCCAAAATTTTATGTTGAAAAATGGAGGTAGTTTTTTATACTATTCGTAAGGGCTGCTTGGTATGATTGTGAATACTATCAGCATGAAAGTGGCTCTTGAGCTGAAGCTGTACCATATTTGTTAACTATTTACTAAAGTTGGTGCCTGGTACCACCCTTTTTATCCCTTGTTGAACTATTAGGATTATAGCCTTTTCAGCTTACTCCCTCCATTCCAAAAAAAGAGTTTCATTTGCAAAATTTTGTGAATATTAAGGATATATTTTTGATCCATGGATTCTCCTAAAAACAATAAGTTGTTAGCTTAGTAGTGTGGGCTATTAGCACTAGAAAGTTAACTCTTTTTGTAGGTTTTTTTTGGGATGCAAATCAATCTCTTTTGAAGGATTATCATTTAACACTTCATACTCTATTTTGCATGCCACCACCTGTGTTTTAAAAATAGACAAGAGAGATGTTAAGTGAAAATTCTCAATCTTAATTTTCCCATACCCTGAAAGCTCTGCCAAGTTCGAAGGCAGTCCAAAAAATGGGTCTTATGAGAAGGAAAAAACTCCTGCACTTTCATCCTACATGTTTATGTTTTAGGTGCTTTGTCAGAAAGCAAGTGAAACAAATTATAGCGTCTGTAATGAAATTATAAAAATATTTTTTTGTACATAACATGAGATGAAGTGTATTATGCAAAACGCTTTTAGTAACCCTCACCCCTTTTCTTGTTTATACTTTTTAAGAATTTTGATATCAAACATGGCTATAAATTTGTGTAAAACTATGCCTACATATATATATATATAGAGTGAGAGAGACGGAGAGAGGGAGGGGAGGGAGAGAGAGGAAATGGAATTTGTGGCTTACCATTACAAAGAAGGGTTCAGGATCAATGCTTTGAATATCTACAGCTCTCCATCCGAGTAAAAAAAATAAAATATTACAGAGTAGAGATCACAGGCAACAACATGCATGAAAATGACGAGAATCTGTCTTTTCAAGAAGCAGAAACCAGGATTGGACGACCGTCAGCACCAAATGATGAAAGGAGCCCTATCCTCTGCATTTGGAATGTCAAGAGCCAGATCATCAAGCCCATCGTTGATTCTGGCAAACCCTTTGGTCATCTGATTCATTGCGATCAACCCCTCACCATAGCACTCCTGCAATAGATCCAACATCCGATCATTCTTCTTCTCCATTGCCATAAACAAAGCCTTCTTCACAACCTCATGATTGAAGAAGGGCATTCCAAGATCACGAATACATTGGCAAGCTTCACTCACAACACCACCAGTTTCATATTCCTCAAGAAGCTTTATTATCTTATCCTTCGCATCCTCCACAGCCCAGCCTGTTCCACCTCCCCAACACCTTACAATTCTCTCACCTGCATGGCGGGTAGCTAGAAGAGATCTAGCTACATGTAGAGTCTCACTCCAGCTGCAATTTGACAGAAGCCTGCCGCCTATTTCTTCTAAATTCAGTGGAGCCAAAACATCATCAATAACAGCCCTGGCTAGGAAAAGAGCCAATTCATTTGAAGCATCTAGAATATCAAGCGCTGTATCTTCTGCAGATTCCAGAAGCATGACAAAACCATGGACGATATCTTCAGTTGAAAATATTTCGATATGAAGCGAAGATAGCAAAACAGATGCCATTTCTCTCTCCCTGTTCTTTCTGTCCATGGCTAGCGTTACCAGCTTCTTCAAGAAAATTGGGTTAAACTCGGGTGCCCCAAGATCTTCAAGACTCCGGATCAGTTCAGGGATGTCATCTGAAAGAAAATATTCATGGATTATTGTGACCACCTCTTCCTTATACAGCTTCATCTTTTCATCATCCTTGTCATTTACTTCTCCATTATCCACCGAGGACTTCAAAAAAGATGCATCAAGCCAGCCTTCAAAAATAGCCTTGGGAACCAGGGACCGAAACAAAGTTTTTGTAGATGGGATATCAAGAGAAAGGTCATCAAGGTTCTCAGCTAGTCGAGCAAATCCCTTCAACATTTGACTGGAAGTTATCAGACCCTCCTCTGCTGCTTCCTTCAAAAGCATTAGAATGGCTGATTCTGCTGTATGGATTTCCATGGCTAGAACCAAAGCTCTCTTGACAACTTCGTGATGGAAAAATGTAACCCCCAACTGCCGGATGCACCTGCAAGCCTCAGAAGTATCGCCACTGTCTACATATTCTATTTGAAGATCTACAATCTTTTTCTTGACTTCCTCAACAGTTACATGGGTGCTACCACCCCACCGCCGTTCAACCAATTCTGCATGGCGTGGAGCTGAAAGATAGCTTTTCTCAGCAGTTTGGAGAACTTGAAATCCCTTGGAGGACTCTGACAGTGCCTTCTTTGCCCGGATGACAAAGGCTGGGGGAAGAATGTCATCAACCACAGCACGAGCAATGAATAGAGCAAGAATGTCAACAGCATCCAATATGTCCACTGCAAGATCATCAGTAGACTCAAGAAGCATAAAAAACCCTCACCTAATCTGGGTGGAGGTGATGACATCAGCATAGAGAGCTGAAAGAAGAACAGAAGCCATTACCTTCTCCTTGTCATGCCTGTCCATAGCCATGGAGACCAACCGCTTAATAACGTAAGGATGATATTCACTTGACCTCAATTCTTTGAGATCAGATGCCGCCACATCAACATCACCTGTGCTGAAGTATTCTTCTATAAGGGTAACTACAGCTTTCTTGTATTCATTCAGGGGATCACTTATAGTCGATCCAACAAGCTGATATGGTTCCTGGGAATCGAAACAATGGACAACAATGAGATACTAAGATCTGTGAAAATAACAAGTGAACCAGAAATGAACCATTCCATCACAAGAGAAAACGCCTGAAAAACAAGCGCTAGACAAATCCTTTACCATAAAATGCTCAAAATCCCTATTTACTAATTGAAATAGACAAGAAAGGTAATTTGAACAGCACTTACCTCGCCACTGTCATAGTTAGGATCATTTTGATCAATATGAGGTTCACAATCAGTGTCGAGTTATTTACCCCAGTTCCCCTTACCACCGCCATCTGTTGATAACATCAGTTAAATAGGCAACAAAAGGAAACTAAAAAACAATCAGAGACTAGCATTTCCATAACCATAAGCCATCTTTAGCGTGTGGGAATATGAAATTGGGAAACAGGTATCTCATGCCTGGTTATGAGAATCCAAATGCAAGTATTGTAGGAATGAATATAAGATGCCCATTGCCGATCTCAGATCCTACACGTTAAACACGGCCAAAGTATACTAGAAAATAAGAAAGTAGAATTATAGCAGATTACTGCCTCCACCCAATCAAATCCATAAGCACATATAAAGTGTGAAACAAATAGATACTGTTTGATAATAAGAGAAAAATATAAGCAGAACCTGAATCAAATAAAAGACAAACTCTAATTTCTTCACCAGTATCTCATTCAATCTCTGTGCTTCTACATGCAATTATCTAATCAATCTATCAGTTTCTCACACAAAATAGTGGGTGATCACATTTGACAGATTCACACAAACATTGAAAGCTACTAAGCTAATGCTAGAAAAATGATCATCTTCCATCTGCTCAAGAGAGGGTAATGAAGTGAGGATCGTTGGCAAAAGCCTAACATACGTCAGATTAGCATGCAAATCCTGGCTAGTGTTTCCTAAAGAAGTCAGCACACTAAGTACCATTTACAAAGGCTCAGATCTAAACCAACTCTGAAACCACTACATAATAACCAACATCTTTTTCATGTATTGCAGACATCTGGACCCATTTATCCACTCAGGTAATCATTTCTCAAGCAACAGTAGTGCTAAGTTTATTAATTTTACATTCTTCTCCACATATATATTTGTAAAACTAAAAAGAATATAAAAATAAATGATAAATTTTCCCCAAAATTGGCACACAAAGATGAGAAAAACATCAAACGAGAGAGATGAAGTGTGTGTTTAAGCTAACGCGCAAGTGATTACCTGAAATAGAATGACAAAGTCCCTACTGAGATGTTGAATGGTAAAGGTACCAGGAAATATAAAGGTCTACCACTAATGAAGCGGTTTCAAGATAGAGGTTATGATCTTTAAAACCATGTGCTAATTCAAAGAGGGGAAAGTAACTCAGGATATTGACATATTCTCTTCAACTGATAACAAACAGAACACAAATTAAATTTGTATCTTCAACCTTAACGTTCCTATCAAATACATATGCGACCATATAACTTTTAAAAGGTGATAAATTATCAACACATCAAAAGGCTATGACATTATGTGAGATCTTGTGGAAAAGATGGAAATTCAATGAGGTGTATGGCATAGTACATAATTAATGTTATCAGCAGATTTAATATAAAGAAATGTAAAGGATTAGCTTAATTATAAAAGACAGTTGGGTGTATCTGCTTGGAATTAACATTATATGAGATCTTGCGGAAAAGATGGAAATTTAATGAGGTTCATTCTGAAATACCATATAACTAATATGGAGACACCAATTTTTAACTAACACTGATTCCAGAACAATATAGTCATGGATGCATACAAAATAATATATATTTATATCTACCTTATAAAGCACTCGTGAGTAACAAACCTAAATTTGGTGTAACATGTAGTTTTTGTCTTATCCAAATTATTTTACAATTTAACACCCATAGTTGTTAGAATCTTATAATTAAGGTTGTAAAATGAGCAAACAGTTCGGGCTCGATTCGCACTCGCTCGACTAAAAGTTCGATTCGAGCTCGACTCAAAATATAAATGAGTCAAATATGAACACATTTTAAAGTTCGATAAATTACTCGAATCTCCTCAAATTATAATTTTCTATTGATACTCGGATCATATTCGTTGGAAAAGTCCAAACTACTCGGACTCGATTCGGAATCGTGCTCGACTCGGTAGCTAAATGAGCCTCAATCAAATATTATTTTATACTCAATAAATTTTGTGAACCAAATCTGAGCAACTTAATACTCGGATCGACTCGGTATATTTACACCCTTACTTATAATTACAGATTCACTGATTCACCTCAGCTTGATCCGATTCAGAGCGAAAACAATTGGAATCGTAAGATGAACCATAACATACTCCTGCAACATTAGATTCGTACGATTCTAAATATAAACTCAAAATTCAATATGATTCACAATTCGATTGCATTCCGGAACTTCAGGATTTGGGTCTAATAGAACCTATAGACAAAATATGAACTAACGCCATGTACTCTTCAGGCAAAAAAGAAAGCCTTGATAGAAATTTATAAAATCGAGTTACTTTATGCTTCACTCAATTACTAAGTTTGCAATATTATACTCGTTGTTTGTTTTTTTATATAGGTATTATGTATATTGTAACGTTTAATTATTTATAATAAATTGCTCAAAATCCCCATCAATTCACAATCAATGGAACCCTGCTTATTCCTTATATTTACTTCTTTGTGTTATGTTACTCTATCACAATATGTTTTGTTCTATTTACTTAATGTTTAATTAAAAATTATAATTAATTTGAACAAATGATTTGCTTCACAATACAATTCGATTCAGTGTTTTCAATTCACGATTTGACAACCATAATCACACCACATTAACGTTAAACATAACATTTCCTCTTAACCTTCCATACTGCCTGACCTCTCAAAGAAGAGCAAAACCAAAAAAGAGATACAGCTGGGGAAGAAAATGGCGAGAAACCAGAGATGGTGGGACCCACTCCACAACCAATAACAACTCAAATTCCCACATATTGCATTATATGAATTATGAGAAGTCAACAAAAATAGTTGGTATCACAGAACCTTGACATGCCACTATAGTTTAGGATTCCAGTGAACATATGGGCAATCCACTTCCGCCTTGTCATTTTGTGTTTGTTCTACTTCTACCTAAAAAAATTTCTTCTTCCGTCACAATATCTTTCTTTTTCTTTGCTTGGTGGCAAAGTGGCATGTCCAATACATTGTTTCTATATCCTAGGGTTGAATGTAAAGTTCATGCACTACAAACAAAATGGTATAACACTCATAATAATGTGTTATACCACCATGGTTCTTACCAGTATCAGTCCTATAAGGCTATTTAGACATCATGTGAAGCACAATATAGCACACAACACAACTCTAGGGGTCATAGAAGCACAATATAGCACCTAAAAACATAAAAGAAGATTTTGCTATAAGCAGAGTTGATATACTTGGGTAATTGAGTTCCACAACAAATTCAACCTGCAACACTCTTCAGATTAAGCTAAAGCACTTCAACACATACATATACATGACCAATAAAAAGAAGACAATCTAAAGCTGCCATATTTCATATGATAAGCAACAATGACTAAGTCAAAGGCAAGATCATAAACAAACCAACTTTACTTATACACTAACATTGCTCTTCCAAAAAACAATGTCGAAAACTACCCTCCTTACAAAATCACACAAGAATGCACAAAGATAATCAACCAATAAAAAAAGAATTAACAAAAGTAAAACAAAAACAAGACTTACCCTTTTTGACACGAACGAACTCCCCGAGTGCGAGAAAGCACGCACATCCCTCACGACAATCGCGTGCGTGGATGCCTTACCACCCGGTCGGTGCTTTTATGTGGTATTCAGACGACTTGGATAAAGTGGACAAAACCTCCGCATTTTGTGTCGCTCTTATAAACGTCTCCCTATGCTCCTCGGTAAGAAACCCCTCACCCGTCGCCATTTCACTGAAATCCTACCCCAACAATAGACTACACGAAAGATAAAGATTACAGTCGTACAGTGGATTAAGGTCAGTGAGAACATTAATGCATAAAATAGTTTTTAGTTAATTTACCTCTCTACACTCGCGGCTAAGAGGGTGGAGATACAGGAAATAACATAGTGTAGTTGATTCGAGACCCAAACTTGTTCCACTGTGCTTGGCTCGGATCTGGAGTCGAGACAGGGATACAAAAAATAAGGTAGCAACCGATTGGGATCTTCAAATCGTCGATTACAACATGAAAACAGAGTGTCCCTATTACAGAGAGATGAAGAGCATAAAATAGAGAAGGAAAATAAAGGCCTAATCTGCCTCTTGGTTATTCATTGATCATTATTTATAATTAACAAATGAGTTTAAAAACAATTCAAGTACAGTAGCTTCCTAAACTAACTCCTAAAAATAATGAAACTGAAAATACAAAATTCAAACTTTAAATACCAAGTCAAACAGAACCTAACTAATAACAAAAAGATAAAGACTTAGCTAGCTCTATTATGCCCCCTCAAGATGGAGCTCGAGTAGAGATTCCAATCTTGGACTTAAGAGAAAGAAATTGCGTGCGTGATAGGGGCTTTGTGAGTGCATCTGCTAGTTGATCTTTACCGGAAATATGAGCAACACGCAGACATCCTGATTGGACTTGTTCACGTATAAAATGAAAATCAATGGCCGCGTGTTTCATTCTAGAATGAAAAACTGGATTTGAACAAAGATTTGTGGCCCCAACATTATCACAATAAAAAAATAGGAGAATGAGGGAGACACACACCTAGTTCAGTCAAGAGAGAACAAACCCAGTTTAGTTTTGCAGCAGTGTTAGCAACAGACTTGTACTCGACCTCAGTGGAGGATCGTGCAACAGATCGTTGTTTCTTAGAACTCCAGGAAATCGGATTACGACCAAGATATACAATGTAGGCACTGATGGAGGAGAAATCATCACGATTCCCAGCCCAATCAGCATCTGAAAACGCATGTAAGAGTAATGGCGAATCTCAGTAGAGGATAATACCTTCATTTAACGAGCCACATATATAGCGAAGAAGACGCTTAACAAGAACCCAATGATCTGAGGTTGATTTATGCATGAACTGTGACAACTTGTTAACAACAAAAGCTATGTCGGGTCGAGTAAATAAGAGATATTGTAGGCTCCCAACAATAGCACGGTATTCAGATGGATCAGAATAGTAAAACACTAGAGTCCGAAGTGATTGGCAATGAAGTGGGAAGGGATGTGAGAACTGGTTTTGCTTCCATCATTTTTGTACGAGCAAGAAGATCGAGGATATATCTTTTCTGAGACAGCAAAACACCATAAGGATGTGATAAAACTTCCACTCCGAGAAAATAAGATAGTTGCCCAAGATCTTTCAAGGAAAATTGTTGAGATAACATAGTGACAAATTGTTGAACAAAACCATCATTATCTCCCGTTATAATAATATCATCCACATAAACCAAGATATAGATAAGATGACCACCGGTTTTGGAAATGAGCGAGAGAGAGGTGTAAAATTTAGTGAATTGTGAAAACCCGAAGCAAGAAGAAATTTGCGAAGTTCAGTATACCAAGCTCGTGGAGCTTGCTTGAGCCCATAAATAGCTTTCCTAAGCTTGCAAACATAAGATGGTTTATCATGATCAACAAAGCCTTGTGGTTGTGACATATAAACATCGTCAGAAAGATGACCTTGTAAAAATGCATTATTGATATCAAGTTGACGAAGAGACCATCCTCGACTAACAGCAAGACTCAAAACAAGGCGCACCGTAGTTGGCTTGACCACATGACTAAATGTATCATGATAGTCAAAACCAGGGCGTTGATGAAATCCTTTGGCTACTAACCGTGCTTTGTACCTGTCAATGGAACCATCAGAATGTCGTTTAATACGAAAAATCCACTCACAACCAACTATATTTTGACTAGAAGCAGGAGGTACTAGCTCCCATGTCCCATTTCGAACAAGAGCATCATATTCTTCAGACATGGCCCGACGCCATTTTTGATCCTTGAGGGCTTGGGTCACAGTGGTAGGTTCTATGTCGATGGGAGGAGATAGTTGAGTTGAAAGGTTTAGTTTTTGGACAGGTTTGATAATTTTGTTTTTGGCTCTGCTGACCATAGAGTGTGTATGAGTGGGTTGAGATGTAGAGGGATGCAAAGTGGTTTCTACTGTAGGTTGTGGGTTAGGGGACGGGGGAGAGGTGGTGGATGGTTGAGATTGTGTATTTGTGGTTAAGGGCAAAGATGGTGAAGATGTCACGCACGGGGGGCGCCCAGAAGATTGCACGTTGGATGGGGTGATGTCTTGTGGCACAGATTGTATCAGGTTGTGTAGGAGGAGATTGAGTGGAGAGTGTGAAAAGGGAACACGGACTCAACAAACTTGACATGCCTAGAGACATGTTTTTCCAGAAGATGAATGAAAGCATAAATATGCACAAAGAGCTAAATCTTGCACATAAAATGGGAAAACAGTGTAGACACTGTATCTATTAAGTGCTGCCAATGACTGATTCAAGCAATCAATACAGTGCTGCCAATGACTGATTTGCGGTGTATGTGCCGTTGGTGAGGTGTTGTTGGTGACTGATTTTAAATTTTCTAATTTAAAATGGTTCTTTTTACCCTTCTTAAGAAAAAATCAACCATGACTTTAAGATCCTTTCAATTCTGTATAGCAACAACTGATTTACCATGACTTTAAGATCCTTTCAAGAAGGCATAAAAACCATAGCTCAAAATGTATTTCATGCAAAACACTTTGAAATATTTATCTAGTAGTGGAATCCATATCACATAACCTATACTACCATTTAGCTCTCCCAGTGTAAAATGAGCCTTGTAATAAACGTGGAAGATCATAATCAATCTCAATTTTTTAATTTTTATTTTATTTTTTGGATTTCAAGTATGAAATCCGCAAATTCAAACTAAATGAAAGAACTAAAAAAGTAAATATCATTATACCATCTTGAACAAAGTCAACCAGTGTAAATAATTCATGCAGGAATATTAGCACCCCCATCATCAAATATGCTCCTAATGCAATTTAAGAAAGAAACAGAGTAAGTAACTCATTTGGTTAGGGTTTGGTACCTGACAGCAATCGCAGGAGATGGCCACGGAGGGAGCGAGAAGTCGGCGGACACAGAGGGAGGAAGAGAAGCACCAGTGCTGCAATAAATCGGCAGACCTAAAATGAAGAAATAACTTAGTTTTGCTCGTCTCTACGCCGATGTCGAATCCGACATTGAGGCCGCTCTTCAGGTATGTCTAATCCTCGATCTCAATTTTTAAAGTCCTAGTGCATAAAGTCGAGACAGCTTCGAATGGAAAAAATAGAGCTTCTGTAGTTGCAATTAACGTCGAGATTCGTCGCACCAAGGCTCGGTTGCTTGATGAAGTCCCTAAATTGTAAAGACTGGCACCAAGGTTTCTAATTACTTTAACCGGATGGTAATTTGAAATTGCAGACTGCTGACGTAGAACTTGGATGTGACACTTGTGTATTTTCTCTCTGTTCTGTTTTATATTATAGACTATAAAGCCTCAATGAAGACTTCCTCCACAAGTTTGATGTAATTGGATCAATTTTTTTTTTACTATTTTGTCCTTATAATTTTAAATATATTATTATTATGTCTTTTTTAATGTTAATTTTTTTTATATCTTTCTATTTACTCCTTTAAATTTATAATTTTTTTATATCACATAATTTATACACAATGCATGTGTGTGACCACTTATTATAAAAAAAAAGGGTTAAGTTAGGATGACCACTTTTGGGGTTTGAAAATTTACATTTAACTTAACCACTTTTGTAGTCGATAAAAGCTACATTTAAACACCCTACTTTTTGAGTTAAAGTGAAAGCGTCACATTTTTCATCCAAGTTAACTGTGCGTGTATGTCGAGGGCGCCATAAAAAGCGTGAAAAGAACATGTGGTCAAAAAAAGGTAGTAAATGTCTAAAATACCCTCTTCTTCCTCATTCTATTCCTCATTACATTAGAGAGAGAGAGGCGAGCAGTATTTGATCGATTTTATTGATAGAAGCGAAGTTTACGGTGTAGGGATTTCGGTTTCACCTGTTGATGAGGAACTTGTTGGTATTATATTTGACGCGTAAGGCTTGTGGGAAGCCTCTTATGCACCAAGTAATTTCTCAATTTCTCGCTATATAGATATACGCATACATGCATTCTTGATTGTCTTATTAGTTAGTAGATCTATTTGATTCTACTTAATTGGTTGGATTTGGTTCGGTTTCTTGAAGTTGTATAATCGGGATGGTGTGGACTACATTGGTTTGGACATTGCATTGCTTCGATTAGGTCTTAAATTATTGCTTTGAGATTTTTTATTCTTTATTTTATTTTATTTAAAATTTACATCCTCATTGTGTTCATTGTATCTAATTGAGCTTGCGGGGAGTTGAAAGATGGCGAATTTATGATATTGTCAACATTACAGAAAGTATTGGGGTAGTGAATTCTAGAGCCTTTCTACATTCGTCTTATTAAGGGTTTTGTTTTATAGAGTTGTATTATCAAGAACATTAGGGTTTGTTGTCGATTTGGGTTTTTCGGGTTTTAACGAGAAAAGCAAAAAATCGATCTTGTTGGAAAGGTTTTAGTGCGATTCCTCGTGCTCTGCATAAGCTTGGTGTAGTCAAATTCCAAAATTTAATTTATGAATTATAGAATTAAGAAAGAGTTCTCAATACAAAGTTTTGGTAAATCTAAAAATTTGAAATTTGTCTATCATGCTAGAGTCTTTATTCATGCTCCTTGACGACTTACAGGTCTCTTTCATCACTCACACATCGAGTCACCATTTAATGGAGCGAATGTTGTGGTCCTGAGAATGGAGCGAATGGAATGAATTACGGCGAATGGAGCAATTTTGTGGTCCCTGAGAATGGAGCGAAGGGACTTTGAGATTTCAAGCAAATTACGCCATTGAATGGAGCGAATCTTTGTGGTCCCTAGCGGGTAAATAGTGAAAAAATCGGCTTTGTTTTGAAAAGAATGTTACGTATAAATTGAATCCTTTGTTGGACGAGAAATTTTAAGGTTACTGTGGAGACTTGTAGGAACTTGTGAAGAATTGACAATGGATTGTTGATGAAGTCTTCTTTTTATTATGCGAAATTTCTATTTACTTTGCTAGTAATGCACAATTTTTGTTCTTTTATTGCTTTCAAGTTCGAGCAAGCTTTAGTAATATGAGCACCGGATCTTGAGTATTAAAATGATATAGCAATTTGAAGCTATCACGAGTCTTAATGTTAGCATCTTTTGCCGTGGACTTGAGATTCTGATGATGATGCAAAATAGCTTAACATACAAGTCGTTTATATATAAGGAGGGTAATTAAGTCTTTATCAACTTAAATGTGAGTTATAATGAGAAAGCGATTATACACTTGACTCAAAAAGTCGGGAGTTTAAATGTAACTTTACTGACTACATATGGTTAAGTGGGAAACCGCTCAAACCACAGGTGGTCATCTAAACTTAACCCAAAAAAAAATTACTTGCACAAAAAATTAGGTACAATCTCTTTGGAACGAGGGTAAATACGTTTTCAGAGTTGACATTTTACATTTTAGGGGTAATTTTGTCATTAGGACACATTTTGAAATGATTTTATATTTTCTTTTGTTTTTCTATTCGCTCCCACATGGCCAATAAATACGGTTACCGTAACTTTGAATCACATTACGAATTTTGTGGCGAGAGAGAGAAGAAAAAATTAGATCAGAGAGAGAGAAAATCCATCTGAAAATGGGTAAGAAAAAATATTTGCGTTTATTGAAATAAATTATGAGATGTCTTCTGAGCTTTGAGTCCGTCTGTTTGTAGTTCTTGAGAATCGTCTTGGTGTGAACGAAGCGGAAGAAGCTATCTAGCGGGGAAAAAAATACTAAAAAAAATGAAAAGAACATTGCGAAGTTGGTAACTAATCTCCATGCCTTGAGATGGATCGTGAATTACCTCTAAAGAAGATCGATGTTGTGTATGATCTGTTGAACATCGGTTTGATTCTGTTGGTGAGGTGCGATTTTCTCTTGACTGGATCTTCGTTTGATGAAGAGACTCGGTTTATACACTCAAAAAAGGATTTAAGGTGTACAGAGACCCGGAGAGTCGGAGACCACGGGCGGAGCTATCTGAAATGTCGGTGTTCTTTATATTAGGTATTTTCGTGTTAATTGCTTAGATATTTTGTCATTACTGTTTGTTCAGTTAATATCTTCTTTTTGTGGTGTTGTTCAATGCTTAATTAGGAACAGAAATAAGATATTAGAATTTCAATTTGTGTTGTCGAATTTGTCTTCATTTTGTGGTGTTGTTGAATCCTTACGGAAAGAATTAAAAGATTACTTGTTGATATGTGGTGTTGTTATGTTAATATCTTCCTTTTGTGGTGGTGTTGAATCCTTAACTCCGAACAGAAATAAGATATTAGAATTTCAATTTGTGCTTTTGAATTTGTCTTCATTTTGTGGTGTTGCTGAAACTACGTAATTCCTTCTTATATCGTTCCTTCAATTTTAAATTGAATCTGAGATGACTAACTATTAACGTTGATAGTTGTTGAGTTATTTAATAATGGAGTGTTACATCATCTTCATGATTGTGGATTTTTCAGATTTGAAAATTTCAGATTCGAGACTTGCACATTCGTTATATGCATGTATAAATTAACATAGCTCCAATTAATCAGTAAAGGAGGAAAAGGCTGAGTTGAATTGTAGAATGCTCCATGTTTAAGCATAAAATTTTTAGTGTATGCTATGTGTATCTGTATGAGAGAGAAGGCAGAGCAAAATGACATCGTATCATGTCTGATTCTTCCCCAGAATGCTGTCAAAAAGTATACATACATCTTCTTGTTTGTTCTTACTAATTGATGCATTGAGTGAAAGAATTTTTATAATATTATTAGAAAGTTTGAACTGCACAATATTTGTTGCCATTGTGTAGTCTAGTCTTTTATTCTGTTTAATTTGTTATGAACCTTAAAGGAAATTATATATATATTTATATAACTGATTTGTCAAGGCTAGTACTTGGTACTATATCCTTAAGACAATTATGCCCTCCGTATGGTGCTTAGAGTTGATAGCATTTGTATAGGGATCTGATGACACTATATAATTTTATGATATATAAAAAAAGTATATCTCTGAACCAAAAGAAATGTTCTGACTCTCTCTCAAATAAACTTAAAGAAACTAATGAAGAAATAAAGACTAGAATGCTTTATATGCTTAAATACTTGAGCGAATGAATGAATTTGAATCTATTTATAAAATTATAAAGACAAGCTAATATAAAAAGAAAGAAGAGTTCAAGATTCAAATGTCGAAGAATATAAAGCTTTCCTCCATTGCCCCTAGTCCGTCAAAGTGCTGTCCGCCTCAGACTAAACTATAAACAAATGGGTCGGATGCAAGTGTGCCCCTGCCTACTAATTCAAAGCATTGGTATAAATTATCATGCATTGTGTGTGTATATGATATAAAAAATCATAAATTTAAAGGAAGTAAATGAAAGATATAAAAAAATTAACATTAAAAAAGACATAATAATAATATATTTAAAATTATCAAGCCAAGAGAAGAAAAGTGGAAGGCAAGGCTTGGCTTCCCTCCAGCCCCCCCTAGTAAGACAAATTAGGATGGTGTTAGAGGCATTAAAGTAAATGGGCGTGCAGTAAAAATCTATTGAGCCAGCGGCGGTGATCAATGCCAAAAAAAGCTGCTTACTGATAAGACAAATTAAGGTGGTGTTTGAAAAAAAATGAATGAATTTGAATCTGAATGAAAAAAACTGTTTGATAATTGACATGTTTGAAATATGTTAATGACAAAACTTTATTATTTTACCATTCTGAAAAAATTTAAAATTGTTGTAAATTTATTTAATATTACTTAATATAATAGTTAATATTTTTTTTATTTTTTTTTAATATTTTTTTTACTTCATTAAGCTGCTAATTCAGTCATTCAGCTAAAAAAAATCTAACTTAGCCATTCAGCTTGTCCATCTTACTGATTCAACCATTCGAGGACAAAAACAAAGCAGACGTCTTGTGGAGATTAGGTCCTTGACCATTTAGCTCTAAACAAACACTCCCTAAACCTCATTCAGATTTATATTAATACAAACAAACACTTTTTTGGGTAATTCAGATTCATTTAGCTCTAAATAAACACTCCCTCACTTACATAATTTTTACTGTTTAGATATTTGTGTATGAATTATCTTATAACTTATAAATTGATTTATAAGTAGATTTTGAGAAGTAATGATTGATTACTTTTTAAAAAATGACTTATAAACTTAGCAAAAAAAATTTGATTGATAAGTTATTTAAAAATAAGTAAGTTTGGTCAAATGTATTGACTCTTTTATCCTTATTTTAGTAATCTTTATAATTCATTATAATTTATAAGACATTTTAGTCAAACAAATTCACAACTAACTTTAATTTAATTTTTGACATATAAGTAAAAATAATATTAAATATTTATTTTATAATTTACAATTTAAAATAATTTATAAATTATTTTAAATTTTAACTTATAAATCGTTTTAAAATAAGTTAGTCTCAAACATGCCTAATTTGTTAATCATCCGGTAAAAGGCCATCTGAAGTATGCAATAGTATAGACACACCATCAAATAATGATAACAAAATAAAAATAAAAATTAAATATCGATTAATTTTATATCGATTTTGAATTGTGATTAGTATAATTATAAACAATACTTAGAACAAAATAATAATATTCAAACTTATATTTTACTCCTTCCTACCTTTTGTATCATATATTTTTTGATATTTAATATCGATTTGAATTATCGTCATATATATAACAAACTTCTAACATAAAAAATTTCAATCCCATAAAAGAAAGGAAGCTTTTGCCTCCTAAAATATAATTTAAGTGTATTAAAATATTATATAAAAATTATTTGTATCAAAAAATATATAGATGATGTTCACATTTTTCCTAAAAACAATAGAATAACATTATGAACACAAATTATATATAAAAAATAATACACAAAAGAATATAAACGGAGAAAAAAAGAAGAAGAAATGAGACCTATTATTGAATACTTTACATATTATCATTGATATAATACATGAGTGTTATATTTGGTGCATAAGTTTTTATGTATAATTAAGCACATATTATTATTTTAAAAATTACTCCATAATTTACTATTATTATAATTAAGCACATATTATTATTATTAAAATTTACAGGTTGGATTGATCAGGCTTTGGCAAATGGAGTAAAAGTTGCTGTTTGCAGTACCTCTAATGAGAAGGCGGTATGCACCATCAGGTTCTAAAATTTTGATGTTATGCTAGGTTTTGTAGATTTTACACAAATAGTGCATGACATCACTCTGTACAAAATTTTGAATATAGAAAACTATAGTTGGACTGAATTTTATGGTCAGGGTCCCTCCTCGATTATTACATACCATATAGTAGTAAGAATTATTGTTCAAGCACTTGAGTAGTAATAAATGACTTCATTTGACGCCCAAGAAATTTCACAAGGCTTCTTTATCCATCTTATTTTCTTATGCAGTTATGATAGTGTTTGTTATTTACTTAATTTTCTAAAGTTACTTAACTTGAAGATTATAATCCATATGTACTCGGGTGTAGTACAACTGATATAAATTTCATGTGGCCTTTACAGGTCTCTGCTATAGTTTCATTCCTCTTGGGGCCTGCGAGATCAGAACAAATCCAGATATTCGCAGGAGATGTGGTTCCGCATAAAAAGCCTGATCCGGTATGCTTCCTGCTTATGTCAATAAAATAGGCCTTCTCTGGAAGCCTCTTGGAGTTTGTATCATCTCATTTTTTGTAATATGTCAAAAGCCTAGCCATCATTCCCAACATTTGTGGTGGACTATACTCATCTTATGTAGATATGTCATTTCCAACAGGTGAAAACCTACAAAGATGAGGGTTAATGATTTAAATTGATCTGTTCTCACTGGCAGGCTATTTATGTGTTAGCATCCAGCACTCTTGGGGTTGAACCATCAAGGTACTGATTGATATGTAAAATGATTGAACATCGGATAATCCTATTGTAAGATAGTTTTGATGCAACCACTAATGCAATGGGGGCTAGTGATCTCAGTTGAACAACCATTGCTATTCGAAAACAAACCAACTTTACTTATACACTAACATTGCTCTTCCAAAAACAATGTCGAAAACTACCCTCCTTACAAAATCACACAAGAATGCACAAAGATAATCAACCAATAAAAAAAGAATTAACAAAAGTAAAACAAAAACAAGACTTACCCTTTGTTAACGCCAAGATCTTTCTCCACGTCCCAATCACGTAAGACGTCCTGATCCTGCACAGTAAACATAGTCAACACCGAAAGCTTGGCGGTTCGGTTGAGGGGGATAGCTCGAGCGTGAGAATTAATGCGTGTTCATGAGGTTAACAATGGAGGAATATATAATTACAGTGTATTGAGAGAATTAAAATCTCGATCGTGTGTATGGGAGAATATGAGTAATCAATATATGAGAGAACATACCTCTATATCGATGGCTTCGCTTGCTTTAAGTTATATTACTTTTGCTTGGATTATTATGCCACCCTTATTACGACACCCCTACGATCGATGGACCTTGCCAATTATATCGGGTTTATCTACTTGCTTTTGGCCATTGTTTTCTCATGCCGTGGGTTATGATCCCATCCGCATTAATGCGTGGCGGGAGGATTGGTCATTGTCATGCTTTTTCATCATCATGAAGTCAAAATAATGAGATATTAAAATATCTAATGGGTCGATCCTTTGAGTGCGACCGGTCGATAGAATTAAATAAAGTTGACCTGATAAATGGGCTCGAAAGAGTCCGTGGCTTAATAATAAAAGCCCGATAGATTATCTTGATAAATGGGCCCAATCTATCCAAGCCCGAGATGGGAGAAATATTATGATGACATTACCCCCTAGTTTTTTAGTTAAACAAAATGTTTAATGGAAAACTATATAAGATTCATGATATTTAGAATTTAATAAAGGCTCGAAAATAGGAAATAAGTGGATCGTACCCACTTTTATCATACGAAGTGGAATAAAGGAGAATTTGGATAGTGGATACCCGAAGCGATAAGCCCGATTTGATAAAGGATGCGAATCTGAGCGGCATGGGCGATAAGATGAGATCCAACAATCGAACCCAATCGATAAGATATTGAAAGGTCGTCAAGCGTATTCCACTTTAATTCCCATTATTCTGACGACATTAAATGCGGCAGGCCTCGCTTTCAGCATGCCGTCGATATAAAAGGTAAACCTCACCAAAATTGGCGGTTTTACTGCGATTTGAAATTCGAACCTTTGAGCTTTCTTCCGCCTGCCGGAAAAACCTCTCTTTAGCTTTCCACAAACTTAATGATGGTGAATCAAGCAAAACCCTTCAAATTCTTCTCGTTCGAACCACAACGAGGGGTTGAGTGCCCGATCCACCATCTCCCATTTGATTTTTCTTGAGGATGGGGAACAATTTCCTCGTGCCGACATCCTCCACAGTTTACGAATCCGAGGCTGCTATGACTCTAGGATTGGTATCATATTAGGATAACTTTCTTTATGAGGGCTCCATCTGCTTTGAGGGCGAATGTACCCGGTGACAGACGGATGGGGTCGCCATGTCTTAAGCTACTTCTGCTTTGGAAAAAAGGGGTTCGCGCTACCCTCCACGCGCGCCATAGTTACCCTCACAGGGTTTATTGGAGTAGGCTTTCTTGTATTTGGTGACTCCATATCCGTATCTTTGGCGTTCATCGCATACATCATGAACTAGGGGTTACCCCTCTGTTGATCTCTTCTTTACCTCTTACCATTTGGCGAGATCCAGAAGCGAGGTTCAAAATCTTGACAAGCGGTCCCAGCGCATGAGCTTCGAAATTGAGAAGAGGCCCTAATGAGCACCCCTCGAAGCAACGAAAGGATGGCATGAGAAATGGTTCTTCGTCCTTTGGTCTGGAATCTCTTCCCTTCCGATTGGACCACTTGGGGCGTATCTCTGCGACTTTGGTGACATCCAGAAGGCGGCGTGAGGAGATGGGCGACTTCGTGAATAAGATCCCTACCGAGAGTGGAGCTTCACTTTCTTGACAGCAAGCATGGTTGTATGACCGTAAGCGTAAGTCTTGGACCATTACGTGATATAATTTTTGAAATGTTTATGTAGTGCAATTTTAACTTGTGATTATTTGCGGTGTCTTTGATCGAACCAACTTCACCGAGTAAAAGACTTGGAAGATTTCTTGGCGGGGAGGATTCTTGATCTGAATGAAGAACTCCACAATGAGAGCCTTCCATTGAACCTCCACCTTGAGAGCGAGCCAACAACAATGACTCCCTTGGGGATGATGACCTGAAGGCGACAATCCTATCATCCCGGCGGTCCTCGAACCTCATAGAGAAGGAAGTAGCCATGAAAAGGGCGAGGACTCTCATGAGATAAATCTGAAAGCGGCGAGGAGAGTACTTGGGAGGTAAACCCACAAGCGATTCCTTGTTGAACCCGCAACAACCTCTGAACCAACCTACCAACCACGAACCAATTCTACCAACTTGAACCAAATCTAAGAAGAGAGTCTCTTGACATTCCTCCGCACGATCAGGCGAAAGTCCGCCCGTCTTTAAAAAATTGAAGCAAAATAATTCCTCTCTACTGGCAAAGCGAACTCGCGTTCCCCTCCTTGACATCCGACCCATTAAATGAAACCCCTGACACCTAGCTTTTTGGCGGTCGGGCAAACCCGCCTCCGGTCCGAAAAAAAAGCGGCCTTGGACGGTCATTTCGGTTCGACTTGAACCTTCTTGACTCTGAGCGATGCCGGCTCGATCACCTTCTCTCGGAAGCGATGCATGCGGATCTTCACCGGTTCGCGATCGGCTATGCCTCCTCCTCCTCGAGGATCGATGACATCAATTTGGCATGATGCCATGGGTTCTGCATTATGTGGCCTCGGTTTAATGCCAACTTCCCTTTCAATTTGTTTGAGGCCTTTGTTCGTGAGGCCAGGATGACCATCGGTTGGGAACGATTCAAGCGAGGATTTGCTTTCGTGAGGGCATGAAATTTCTTGGCTAGGGTAAATGACTCTTCTCTTCTTTCTTTCTTACTTACTTTCATACTCGTACATCTGAAGGTGATTGAATAACATTGAACATGAGCAGGCAAATCTTTGTCTTGGACGTCTGCGTCCAGAGATCTCTCAAGTGAATCAGGAGAAGCGTTGAAGAAGAAAAATTCCTCACGAAATGCCTTTGGCTCGGGAAAGGACTCATCGTGAAGGCCTTCTTCATACTAATGAAGGTCTTGAGAAAAGAGTTAGCCCAGCTAAGGGGAAGTGAAGGCCTCGAGGAAGAACTAAAAGTCGATTAAGGCTCGGCGTCTTTGAAATTGTCAACATGAGCGTCGACTTAGTTCGGAGGAGTGAAGCGAGGATGAATAAGATCAAGGAGTTGAAGTCAGCGCCAAAATCTTGACGAGGCGATCCAAGTAAGATGGGGCGGGATGAAAAGCTTCAATTGAATATCTGGCGGTGGCTCGGCGAAGATTTGAGAAACTCGAGGCTCTTGGGACCTTGGGCCTCCTTTAAGCGATGCTTCTTGTGAAAGAAATTTGTGAAGAGTATAGGAACTTCAGACGAAATAAGCGAAGAAATCATGAGGATTCACAAAGAAAGCTCTGAGCTCTGCTTAGAAGTCTTAGCGAGAAAGGTTGATCGAGGCTAACTTAGATCCTTACCTCTTTGGACTCTTGGGATGATGATGGAGCTACACGAAGCACCAATTTTATGGATTGTCTTAGGTCTTATTATGAATATCTGTAGAAATTTTATGTTTATTTCCTTGTTTGTAAATGAATTTAAATATTAATGAGAAATGATTTTCTTCCTTATGACTTGATTGTACTTTTTATTTTATGTCGATACTTGATATGAATTTATATGGACAAGTATACAAAAAACCCTTTCGAGGATTTAACTTCAAATGATTAAGCGTGTCATATAACGAGATAAACATGTCGTATAACGAGAGATAAAGTGATGTTAAGGGACGAGGCATTAGAACTCAACACTTAAATAAAATAAAGTACGAATACTCGCCGGCTCAAAGTGTGAGATCGGTCATTTGTTTACCACTCGGGATGAAACAATTATCTGAAAACCAAGATATAAGGATCAAGACATAAGGACCAAGATATAAGGATCGAGACTTAAGGACCAAGATATAAGGATCGAGATATAAGGACGAGATATAAGATATAAGGATCGAGATATAAGGACCAATTGTGACCATTGACTTACCAGGATGAGTAAAATCAATATAGGATCAATTTGACCATTGACTTACCACTGGTAAAATCAATATAGGATCCTTAAATACACCATTTCGGGTTAGAAGCGACAAATGAAGTACGCCATCGAATGGCCGGTGAGTCTACCATACCTCCTTACACCACGTAGTGACCGTAGGACAAAATAGGACCGGGACCGATAGTGACCATTGATTTACCACCTGGTAAAATCAATATAGGATCTTAAATCACCACTCGGGGTAGAAGCGACAAAAAAATTTGCCATCGAATGGCCGGTGAGTCTACTAATACCTCCTTACACCACGGTGACCATAGGACAAAATAGGACCGGGACCGATAGTGACCATTGATTTACCACCTGGTAAAATCAATATAGGATCATAAATACCACCACTCGGGGTAGAAACGACAAATGAAATTTGCCATCGAATGGCGGTGAGTCTACCATACCTCCTACACACCACGGTGACCAGTAGGACAAAATAGGACCGGGATCGATAGTGACCATTGATTTACCACCCTGGTAAAATCAATATAGGATCTTCGAATCACCACTCGGGGTAGAAACGACAAATGAAATTTGCCATCGAATGGCGGTGAGTCTACCGTACCTCCTTACACCACGGTGACCATAGGACAAAATAGGACCGGGACCGATAGTGACCATTGATTTACCACCTGGTAAAATCGATATAGGATCACCAAATACACCTGCTCGGGGTAGAGCGACAAATGAAATTTGCCATCGAATGGCCGGTGAGTCTACCATACCTCTTACACCACGGTGGAGTAGTAGGACAAAATAGGACCGGGATCGATAGTGAAAAAGTGTCTTTTATTGATAATGAGCGATAATATCTGACTTAGATGAACTAACTTGATCTTTATTGAAAGTATTTAGAAACACCTTGACGTGCCAAGTGTTTTGATTTGGAACCATCTAATGCCCTTAGCAAGGTAAGTGCCTTGTTTGGATACTTGATCACCTCGTATGGTCCTTCCAGGTTTGGCATTAACTTTCCGTATTTTGAGGTGTAGAAGCTTGACTTCTACGAGGAATGAAGTCTCTACTTGAATCTGCGAAGTTTGACTCCTTTGTTGTAATGCTTATTCTTTCTTTCGTTGATAAGCGACCCGATTTAAGTAAAGCAACCTCTCTAACTTCTTCTAGTAGATCTAAATTGGCCTTGATCCTTCGTCGTTGTATATTTCTTTGTATTGGTGACGAAGACTTGGAGATCCGATTTCGACGGGGACTAAGGCATCGATACCATAGGCCGGTCGAAAGGGTGAATCCCGGTGGTAGTCCTTGGTGTAGTCCGGTAAGCCCACAAACACATTTGAGCGACTCCTGCGGCCATCTTCCTTTAGCTTCATCTAGTCTGTGACTTGATCCAGATTCGTGACGTCTGTTGGTCACCTCAACTTGGCCATTTGTTGTGGATGAGCCACAGAAGTCTTCTTATGTTGAATCTGACTCCTTTAAAAATGCTTCAAATTTTGATCCCAAACCCGGCGTCGGTTGTCAGATATTAATACTACAAGGGATCCGAAGCGAAACACTACGGATTCTTTTATGAATGAAGCATTCATTAACAAAGTAATTAGCAAAGCGGCGGCCTTTCTACCCAACTTAGTCGTCATGTAATCAATATGCAACTATGACAAAACTAACTTGACCTTTAGCTTTAGGCGATGGACCCGATATATCTACCCCCAGACGGTGAAGGGTATAGGAGATAAAATCGAGTATAGCTCTTGGGTGGTGATAATGAGATCGAATTTATTGAGTTGACACTTTTCACATTTCTTGACATACTCTGTAGCTTCCTTGAAAATTGTAGGCCGATAGTATCCTTGTCGAAGTACTTTGTAAGCAAAGATTTAGCGACCGTATGATCGCATAAATGCCACCGTGAACTTCCAGAAGAGCATATTCGCCTCGGATGGGACCGGGCACTTGATAATGGTGAAGAAAAGGCCCGATCGGTAAAGATCGCCATCGATAAGAGTAAAGTTAGGCGCTCTTGTATTTGATCTTCTTTCTTTATCATCGATCCAGAAGGAAGGACGCCATCGCCAAATATTCGATGTAGGGGTCATCCGGTGATTAGTTAGATTCGATACACATCCTGACTTCATCTTTGAACACTCGGTACATTTTGAGAACTTCAAATAAAGCGATCCGTTAAAAACATCTGCATCCGTAGTAGCCAATTTTGACAATGCATCGGCGATAGAATTGTCATTACTCTATGTCTACGAAATTAAATGCGAAGCAAAAATCTGCGATCGGTCCTTTAACTCATGAATACTTGATCATTCGATTCCCACGAGCTTCATAGTCCCACGATAAGCGCTTGACAACCAGTGAGAGTCCTTTGTAGATGATAAGGTTAGGACCTCTAGACTCTTTGCCAATCGAACACCGTATTAACTTTGCTTCATCTACGGCCGTTGTTGGTCGCTTTAAATCAAATCGATGGCTGTTGAACTTTGAACCGTCCGGACTCGTCAAGATAATTCACCCTTACTAACGGTTAGGGTAGAAGAACCATCTGCATATAGGGTCAAACATTACGATCCTATTTGAAGAAGCGCAAGCTGCTTGATCGGAGGATTGAACCGGTAACTTCGGCATCTGTACGTGAGCGAACATTCTCTTATGAAATCGGTGAAAGCTTGGCCTTTGATAGCGATTCGTGGATGATATTCGATGAAAAGCGTGGTGACTCCATTGTCCACGCTGCTTAACCTTCACGAAACTTACGGCACTTGCCCATCACATTCTTGATGGTTGATCGGTGTAAATGACGGGAATGAGACCTTGAAAATCTGCAGAGAAGCTTCCTCTTAGCAATTATCAAAGCGAAGGCAAATTTTTCAATATTTGGATACTGGTTTGACATCTCATGGGGCGTGACTAACATAATATTTGGATCTTTGTCTTCCGGCGATCTCCGAACCAACCTCGCTCTCGGCCATTATGAACTTGCCGCGGAATCTGGATATAAGGTCTCTGCTTTGGAATGGGTTTCACCGATAAAGGGCCAGGAAAGATCGCCTTTATGCTCTGGAATGCGTCTTCCACAATCTGAAGTCCTTTGGAGCGTCTTCGCATTCTTGGCCCTTTTAAAGTATCAAAGAAAGGAAGGCACTCTCTGCAGATTTGGCGGCGAACCTCCTTAATCTTTGCCGATCTGCCGGTCGGGGCGTTGGGCGTCTTTGAATGGTGAGAGTCTTCATATCAAGAATGGCTGAATCTTCTGCAGGTTGGCCTCGATACCCTTTGACTAACAAGATAACCCGAAACTTCCTGCAGAAGTAGAAAGTGCATTTGGTAGGATTAAGCCTTAGTTAGCGATGACAGACGATCTGAAAGCATTCCTCTAGATCGTCGAATGACTCTGAGCGTGCGTACTTTTCACAATCATGTCATCAGCGTATACCTCCGTATTCCTTCCCGGTTTGCTATCGAAGATGAAGTTCATCATTCTACGGTAAGTGGCTCCGGCATTTATAAGGCCAAAAGTCATCTTCTTGTAGGCGTACTGCCGACGATTGTGTAATAAAATGATCTTTGGGATGTCCTCTTTGGCGTGGATATTTGGTGATAACTGAAAAAGCATCCATAAAGCTTAGTGTCGTACCGAAGTGGCATCGATAAAATTTGATCGATATGGGCGGAGGATAAAAGTCCTTGGCGAAGCTTTATTGAGGTCGGTGTAGTCGATCAAACCCGCCATTTTCCATTGTACTTTTGACACCACATTCGCCATCCACTCGGGATAATCAATTTCATAGATGAAGTCGGTGACCCAAGCGACTTTTCTTATTTCCTCATGATGATTTTACGTCATTTCGGTAAAAATCGCCGCTTCTGCCGGCCCGGCTTCTTGAGGATCTACATTCGGTTTGTGCTCGGTATCTTCCATTAACTCGAGGCGTATCCCCGGTTCCCATGCAAAAATATCCGCAAGCATGTGCAACAACTCTATAAGGTTTGTCGAAGAAGAGATTACAGTAAGCGAACCGATCTTCGCGGTCTTGTCGGGCTTTCGATGATCAACTCGACCTCCTCCGTCTCTCGTGAGGAATCACCATCGGTTGAACTACTTTTCGGTAAAGGGCTCAATCTCGATTGCCGCCGCTTTGCTTTCAACTTTGACCCCCGCTCCGGAGGAAATAATGACATTAGATAGCATCGTCGGGCGGATCGAGTCCCCGCCACCTCTCTCTCTCGTGGTGGTAGTGGGGAACTTGATTTTGAAATGAGGATGGAGTCGCGACTTGGAGAAGCGATTAAAGTAAGTCTTCCGGTATAAGCGTTATGGTGAATCAGCGTCTGTGACATAAATTTACACCTTATTTCGACTTCTTTGGTGGCTGTGTAGAAAACAATAGGGAGTTGATAGTGTACTGCTTTTTTACGGGATCATTCTTTGGCCGTATAAAGAGCTTCTGCCCGACCTCCATTTTACGCGCCGTCGAGTGCATCCTACGATAAGGCGTGGGCATCTGAGGATATCTCACGAAGATCCATTGTCTCAATCATGCGCTTCGTATCCACCGTGCCCAGCTTGCTTATTTGTGATCACCAAAGCCCCTAAATGCGGCTCGATGGGCTCGGAAGGATAGTCGGCGTCGGTGAATGATATAGCGATCCGGGGAATGGTCTATCTGCTTTCGGGAACACATGTCGTAGTCGTGGCCGAATTCGAGTAAGCCCTTCTCTTCTTTCCTATCAACTTCCCGCGGACCCACCGGTTATCACATCGATAACTTTGCCTCGGCGGCGATATTGGAGCCCCTTGAGGCGTCACGAGCAGCCACGGTTAGCGTTCTAGCGATTATTTGACCCACATCTGCGCAACAAGCCGTCTTTAATCTTCCTCTCCACAAAGTCTTTCAAATTGCAACACTTTCGTTAGTGTCGTGGCGGTGACTTTGATGATATACAATACTTACGAGAGAGTTACCTTGATTCGGTAATTATCACGGGGTGGCTCGAAAGAAAGGTTGGTTTACGATGCGGTCCAAAATTATCGATCTATCGGTGTTTAGTTTGGTGTAGATCTTATTCACTTTCGGTAGGAGCGGAGGATGACCGCTTCCTGGCGCTTGAATTGTTGTACTTTTTGAGCGCCTACATTCGATCATTATACCCCCCATTTTCCTCTGTTGACTTGGGCTTAGGAGCCACCAACTCTTTCCCCTGACGAAGAGGATTTTTCAGGTATTCATAGCTTCTTCCACAACGATGTAGTATACGCTTTGTCGAAAGGCTTGGCCGAAGCTCTTGGATGATTGAACATCAACTTCTTCACCAACACCGGACTTGACCGGGTCGATCCATTCTGGAACAAACCTCTGACTGGAGGTCATTAAGATCGGACACTGACCAGAAGCGCTTCTCTGAACCTCTTTCATCTTGGCCCAAAGATTCATTTGTGGCTATAGAATCGTGTCGAAAAGAAACCGTGGGCTTTCCTCTTCTTGGTTACTCCAAAAGCGAGCATGGAACTTATCACAAAGTTCGGTCCATGAGGATATGGAATCGAAGGCAAAGTTCCCGACCAACATCTCGCATCTTTTACGGCGTTATAACAAAGGTGTGGCACTTGGCGACATCGATAAAAGTCGTAATAGTCCATTAGTCGATTGAGCGCTTTGCTATGGTCATAGGATCTCCGGTTCCATCGTAACTTTCCATGCGAGGCATTTTTTAGTGATATCGCCTTTTCTTGAGAATAGGCGAGGAAAAAGGGATCTTTTCTTTCGGGCGTCCTTCGCTTTCTTTGGACCTCGGCCGGTTGTTTTTAAGCTCTTTAAGCTCCTTTACTAGAAAATCAGCGCCTTGAGTGCGGAGAAGGCTCTTTCTCATGAACAATATTATGTCTACGAGAGGATCGACCCCCTCTGCCGATCCCCTGCGCCTGAGAGGACTTCTTGATCCTGGCGGTACCTGACTCTTTCCTTGTGGTGAGAATGATCACGTTGATAGTCCATTACCGGACTTCGGTATGACCTCCTTCGACCTGCTCCTTTGTTGATAATCATCTCGATCTTTGAAATGCTTGGCCATTATCGCCTTCTTGAGGCCATGGGAGTTCTAACTTCTCGATCTTCTCTACTTGAGAATGATCCCTAGAAACCCATGAGGGACCTCTTGACTCCTTACCCTTTCGTCGAGTCTCCTCCTTATGCCCAGCTGCGTCTTTTCGTATTGATCGTGCATTTGGATGCTTCGTCTTGTAATTCCATACCGAAGCATCTGTTGGTATATCTTCTCTTTCTTTAATAGGGCCGCCGTGGCTCTGTCTGCCTTCGTCGCCATCTTCGCCATGACTTAGCGACTCTCTATCTCTTGGCTCTTACATGATGAATCTTGGTTGGCGAGCCTTCCACATCCTCGACCATGACCTCGCTCCTCATTCGCGCCGAAAACCAATCTTCGTCTAGCCACTTGGAATCTTGGACGGAGATCCCCTGAATTATGCTTAGAAGCCGTCTGCTCTCGTGAGCACTCTTGGAAGGACCAGACGATCCTTCAGCGAAACACGAGGCGGTGTGAGTATTGTATGACCATCGCGCGCCGCTTACGGTGTACCATCCCTACTCCTCGTCTTACGAAGTAGGTTAAGCGATTGTGATTGAAAATTTTTATGACACTAGAACTCAAAAAAAAAAGCCCTCCTTACAGCGCGCGATGTTAGCGCAAGATCTTTCTCCGCGTCCCGATCCGTAAGGCGTCGATCGATCCTTGCGATAAACACGGTCGACAAAGCTTGGCGGCGGATTCGTCGTCGAGGATAGCTCGAGCGTGAGAATTAAATGCGTGTTCACAAGGTTAATGATGGAGGAATATATAATTACAGTGTATTGAGAGAATTAAAATCTCGATCGTGTGTATGGGAGAATATGAGTAATCAATATATGAGAGAAACATACCTCTATCGATGGCTTCCTTCTTTAAGTTATATTACTTTTGCTTGGATTATTATGCCACCCTTATTACGACACCCCCTACGATCGATGGACCACTGCCAACTATATCGGGTTTATCTCTTGCTTTTTGGCCATTGTTTTTTCTCATGCGTAGGTTATGATCCCATCCACATTAATGCATGGCGGGAGGATTGGTCATTGTCATGCTTTTTCATCATCATCAAGTCAAAGTGAATATTAAAATATCTAATGGGTCGATCCATTTGATGCGACCGGTCGATAGAATTAAATAAAGTTGACACGATAAATTAAACGAAAAAGTCGTGAACTAATAATAAAAAGCGATAGATTATCTTGATAAATGGGGCGTCTATCCGTACAAGATAGGAGAAATATTATGACCCAACACCCTTTTTGACACGAACGAACTTCCCCGAGTGCGAGCAACGCACATCCCTCGCAGCAATCCGTGCCGTGGATGCCTTATCACCGGTCGGAGCTTTTATGTGGTATTCAGACGACTTGGATAAAGTGGACAAAACCTCCGCATTATGTGTCGCTCTTATAAACGTCTCCATATGCTCCTCGGTAAGAAACCCCTCACCCGTCGCCATTTTCACTGAAATCCTACCCAACAATAGACTACACGAAAGATCAAGATTACAGTCATACAGTGGATTAAGGACAGTGAGAACATTAATGCATAAAATAGTTTTTAGTTAATTTACCTCTCTACACTCGCGGCTAAGAAGGTGGAGATACAGGAAATAACATAGTGTAGTTGATTCGAGACCCAAACTTGTTCCACTGTGCTTGGCTCGGATCTGGAGTCGAGACAGGATACAAAAAATAAGGTAGCAACCGATTGGGATCTTCAAATCGTCGATTACAACATGATAACAGAGTGTCCCTAGATCGAGTAAAACACTTTCGCTGATGACTGTAATTTATGTTTTGTATAAAGTGATGACAGATAACGAAAGAAAACGGAGGAGAAACAAAGGTGGCGTGGCTGGGCCACGTCATTGTTTATCGGTGATGTACACGTGGTTTTGGCGATAAAGCGAGTTGTACCCCCTTTGGTAATCTGGTATTTGTCCTTAACACCGTGATTAGGTTTAGGTTTTAATGAATTTACTGAAATGCTTCTCTTTCGAGGATATTTCGGCCCAATCCCTCACCTTAATGTGAAAGAAGATTTTGTAAAATAAAAACAGTGACAAAAGATTCGTTATAGAAAGATGGATTTCGGTCCCCTCCATTATATATTTTCTCTAATTTTATCTAATATATAAATTATTTAATTTTAATAATTTTATTAATAATGATCAAAATATGTTAATAGATAGTTGATTATATTAAGATCAATCTTACAAAATATTAGAATCATAAAAAATATTTTCAGCGCTAAAAATTTTAAAAAAAATTCATCTAGTGAAATTTTGATGAAAAAAATCATATGTTCATCAAAAGTCGAAAAAGAGTCGGATTACTTTTATTTTTGAAACAGTTATGCTATTCAATATGATAAATTAGTTAACCGATGTCGATTTCAATTAACAACTATAAAAATAAGGTGTATTGGATGAAATTGGAGGGTAGGTATGATGGAAGAGATTCAAATCCTAAAAAGATGATACAAAATAATATAGATGATGGTTATTGGTTATAACCATTGGACCTTTTGGATCTACTCATCTATGATGAAACATGTATTAGTTATAATTTAACACTGTATTCATTTTTGGTAGCCTTTTTTTTTTAATTATTATTATTATTATTCATGTGGGATGAATCATGTGGAAATATTAAATTTTCATGTGAATATCAGTTCCCTATTTATATTATGAGCTTAAAATTTTAAGATGTAAATCTTATTTTGTAATATATTTTTTAAATTAAAGGATTCTTCAACCGATATGGAGAGAGAGAGAGAGAGAGAGTACAAATTTATATTCATGAATGCATAGTCAACCAGTTTTATGGACAGGGGCGGACCTGCCTTAGGGCAGGAGGGACACCTGACCCCACTGAATTTTTAGGGGGTCAGGAGTCATATTTGGAGAAAAAATAATTAAGAGGGTCATATTAGAAAAAAAAATATTAAGAGGGTCTAAAGTGAACATGTATATTAAGAAACATGACCCCACTGTATTATGTTATATATATACTAAGTGAGCAGACACTAGGCAACAATCCCTAATTCCTAAATCCCACTAAGTCATTAAGCCAATTATTCTATTCTTCTATATTGTGGATATAGAGAACCGATTCCAATTTTTCGAGTATAGAAGGAATTGGGGAATTGGCTCAAATGTTGGTTCAGAAAAGAAAGGATGATGTGTATTCCCAAAGTCATTTGTTCTTTGAAATTGGCTCTACTTTTTTGCCTGAATTACTCTCAAGAATTGTTGAAAGGACATTTTCAGCCATAAATATCGTGAAGAATGAACTCCGTAACCAAATGGGAGATGAATGGATGAATGACTGTTTAGTAACATACATTGAGCGTGATATTTTTGTAACTATTAAAAATGAGGCTATATCATGCAACAATTTTAAGCAATGAAACCTCGAAAAATGTTATTATAAATAATATTTGAGGATTGTTTAGTTTTGTAAGTTATTTTATAAAATTTTTATTTGTAAGAATTTTTTTTTTCGAGTTTGACCCCACTGAACAATCCGTCTGGATCCACCCTGTTTATGGAGAAGTAAAGTGATGAATTTATGAACCACCCTCCTACACTTTATCATAAAAATGATGAAATATCTGGTTTAAGCAAAAAATCAGATATTCTGCATCAATTATATAAATCTTCGGGAACAAAGTACTAATTAGATGGCACTTGGTTTTTCTAGGAAAAGGAAAACTATAAGGATTTTATTTATTTATTTGCATGATTGCTACTTCAGATGCGTTTTGTGTACCATGTTTCTGAACATGCAAATAAGACGGTAGAGTTGTAATTCTTAGATATTCCTGGGCCAGAACTGAGGATGACTCTAATATACTTCACTGCATTACATTACTATGATTCATAATTGCAAGGCTCCATAGCTAAAAGTAGGCAAGCTCAAGCCAACTCAAAGTGTGATCAACTGAAAATATAGATAGATTGTAACCTGGTAGCCTCCCAGCTTCCATGTGTTTCGACAATTGGAGAAGGTGATACATGAGTTAAGGGCTGCAACAATATGAGCTTCAACATGGTTCTGCTTTTCTTGCATGTGTAGCAGAGAGGGTGTCTTAATATGGAACGAACCATATCATACAACATTTAAAGTTTTCTACTGAGAACACATCAAGAAGATCTGAATGTAGAAGAACATCCAAACTCCAAAGTATGGAGGAACCACTTTAGGAGCCATAATCTACCCTGTTTGGATGTCAAAAACTCACAACCCAAAAGAACATCATCAGTTTCCAACTCGCTCAGAGCCATGAGCTTTTGAACGCTTCTTATTCTTCCAGAATTCATCTTTCTTTCCTTTCTTCTTTATTTTCACTGAACCCATTCTGCTATTTATTATACCAAGAATAGCACTCTTATCCTTCTTGTTCTTGGTTGCAGCTTTGACATCCAAGATCGCTCTTAGCTTCTGATATGATTTGGCATCAGGCAGTTGCCCACTTTTCACCATCTGTTTATGATAGAAAAATGCTCTCTTGAAATCACGAACACGAATATAGGCATAAATCATAGTGGAGTAAGTGACAGAGTCGGGTTTTAGATTGAGAGCTGCCATCTCAGTCAGCAGTTGCGGCAATTTCGAGTCTTGCCCTCCACGTGCATATGCATTCATCAGCATATTGTATGTCATCACGGTTGGTTGCAAGCCAATCTTCCCAAATTCGCAGATCACGTCTCTTGCTTCAGTGTAGTGACCTTGTTTTGCAAATCCATCTAGGAGAATGTTGAAAGTCACACGCGTCCCTTCAATCCTATCATTGATCATCATTTTCCAGATTTTCATGAGTGTTATGGTGTCACCAGCACGCCGAAATGCGTCAAGTAGGGCTGTATAGGTTTCTATAGCAGGTTTTATGCCCTCTCTTAGCATGTTCTCAAAGGCCATGTAAGCTTTCTCATGCCAGCCATTGACAGAATATGCATGGATTAGAGCAGTATATGTGTGTGAGGTAGGTTTTATACCAACTTTTTTCATCCTCAAGAATGCATCTGCAGCCATGTCACTCATATTCTTCTGCCTCCCATAGGCACTAACCAGACATGTATATGACTTGACATTTGGCTCTAACCCCATATTTCCCATTTCTAGCAGCAGTTTCTCAATCGTTTCAGGTTGCATTCTTCTGCTGTATGCATCCATTAATATGTTATATGTGGCCGCAGTAGGCACAATACCTTTTGCTTTCATTTCTGCAAACAAACCTTCAGCTTCTTCAACCTGGTTCGACTTACCATATGCATCCATTAAAGTGTTGTATACAACAGCACTAGAAGCTATCCCCTTTTTCTCCATTTCTGCTTGAATAATAAGAGCTTCTTTCTTTAGCCCCTCATCGCAGAATGATTTAATTAGAGCACCTATGGCTTCTAAACTCCACTTGGTTCCTTTCCTGTTCATTTTCTCAAAGAAATCCCATGCATCTTTGGCACTGTTCCCCTTTTTCCTCATGACTGTAATCATTATAGAACATGTCACGTGATCTGGTTGGACGTTATTTTTTTCCATCATCTCATACACTCTCCAAGCATCATCATACCTGTTCCAAGTAACAATCGATATCAAATAAAAGTCTCTTCAAGTTGCACCATTATTTAAAACTACACTAACAAAATAGAGAGAGCTACACAAGAAGTTGGTATAAGAATTACATCCAAGTAACTTTAGATGAAATATAGGAACACCTATATATAATATAAAGTTTGAGAAAAAGAGGAACAGTATGTGGGATGTAAATTGCATGCCTTGTAATGATTAGTATATACAGTAATTAGTGAAGCACCACAAAAATTATCTCGACTTAATTCCACCAATCATGGAAGTATATCCAGTACTAGGACTTCATAACTAATTTAGACAATGAAACTAACCACCCACATGCTTAGATTCCAAGCTTACATTGAAAGGGAAAAAAAAGAAGAAAAAACCAATAAACAAAAACAACATCCGATATATATAGAATAAATTACAGCCGATAGCTGAAAAATTCATACCTCTCACAGAACAAAAGGCCTGAAATTGCAGCATTGAAAACATGAACATCCCTAAATTGCTTCCCAGTGGGTAAATTCTTAAACAAAACCATCAAGTTATCACCCATGCCAGCTCTCCCCAACACAGGAAACAAAACAGAACAAGCCCGGGCAGTAATCAGTGAAGGCTCCTGCAATCCCATCCATTCAAAGAAATACAAACAGCTCAATAGAAGACCTTTCTCTTCACCCATCAAACCCAACACTTCCACACACTCTCTATCCCCCAATTTCCCTTCATAAGGCCCCAAAACCTCTCCTAATGTTAAATTCTCCGGCAAATTCTTAGCAAGCTCCAAGATTTGACTCACTACACCACCAACAACTGCAGAAACCAGATGCTGTTTTTGGGGTGCGAATTCAATTTTGGGTTCAAGTTGAAGATTTTTTGTAACGTCGGCGTTGAGATCAGGAGCGAGGTGCCAGGAAGTACGGCGATTCTTTTGGAGAGATAGTTTACCTTCACGGGAAGGGTCTGGGTCCGGAGCGGAAGAGCGAGACTTGAAGAATCTGAGAATTGGGTCTTCAATTGAGTCCAAGTCCTCATTTGGGTCATCTTCTTCTTCTTGAAGAAAAGGGAGGAAAATTGAGGGCGAAGAGAGAGAAGTGGAAGTGTTTGGATTAGGAGTAGAAGTGGCAGAGAGAGAAGAAAGCTTATGGAGGCGTCCAATTCCAAAGTGCTGAGGAAATGAGATCTTACAACAAAGCTCAGAGTAATGAGTGTAAATTAAGGGAGGAGGAGAAGGAGGAAAGCAATGGAACTTGAGCGCCATTATTATCTGAATGATTGAGCTTCTCCTTACATTGAATTGAAAGGTTGAAAGATGCTAAATTTGATTCATGTCCAATACAATTTTAACACAGAGACGGAAGTGTGCTATTTGGACTCCTTAAAATAGGCTTGTTGCTAAGCCCGTATGGAATTGGGCTATCACCTTAATTTTTGAAAGATTTAATAGAGTAGTATTAAAAAATATTTTGATCATTATTAAGTTTTTGAAATTAATTTAAAATTGATGTGGATTTCTTTAATTTAGAAATCGAAACAAATGTTGTATTAGTTTTTTAAGAAAATGGACAAACGTGTAAATATATATAGTCATTTTGTTCCGAAATAGATTATTTTTTTCTTAATCAATTTGCAAAATTCTAAAATTTTGTGATATGAATTTATTTAATTTTAACTAATACATTGGTTAGTATTATAAACTACTTGAAAAGTATAACTAAGTGAAAAATTGTTAATAAATTCACAAAATAACCAAAATTAAACTCAAATAAGACTCTTTTTGGGAGATGAATGGATTGGCTTGGCCCAATTGTCTGGAGAAAATTTGATACCTTGCCAAGAGTAATGGCTAGCTAGCATCTTCAAGACAATTTTGTTTATCGCGAGCAAGCCCAAAAGTACCAAGTATTTTGAAAATAAAAATTTCATTCAAGAAGAATAGAACAGCCAGCAGTACTTAATAAAACAAATTTGGATGTAGAACTTATACCACACAGTACAATATCAAATCTTCGGCCGAATGCCCGTGAAAAAAATCTATCCATAGATGTCTGGATAAATAATATGCATTCTCAACTTTTGAGTAACTACACTTGACATCTATTCTTGGAAACTAAACTAGTTTATTATCTTTGGACATTACTTTTAGTCACTTTGTTTGATCAAACCATGTTCGGCCTCTGCGGCAACAGAAGATTATAAAACTTATTCTGCAAGAAGAAATGTTTTCCTTTGCTATCAATAGACTTTTTCCAACCACACCATCCACCATTTACTATTTTCTTGAGATCATCGTTACCAGTGTAGTGAGGATCAAGTATAAGAAACGCACAATCTCCACTTGCCTCGTTGTAATCAACTCCCAAAAGAGTATATGCAAGAACACCACCTCCTGCATGATTAAACCAAGGTAAGCAAATTAATAAAACTACTTTCGTTGACTTGTGCTACGTTTGGATTGAAGTAACGAAGGTGGGATGGAATGAAAAAAATTGTGTTTGGTTGCGATTGGAATGCATTGAGTCATTCTTATTCTTCCCAAATTTATAAATTTTATTCCTTGAGAGGGAGAGTATGTAATAACTCATTCTAACTAGAATCGAACTAATCATTCCACACTACATTTCATTTCATTCCTTCAATCCAAACGTAACATTAGTGTAATGAAAGAAAGCAATCTTTCATAACTGAAGTTCTCACTGTCGCTTTCTTTTTGGTACATCCAATGCACACTTCTATGAGACGCTACAAATAATCAAAAAAGGGAAATTGCATTTTACTCACCAATCATTATGGGCGTTCCTTGGGTCTCAAAATGCAAGGCCAGCTCTCGACATTTTTCAGGAAGTTCATCTCCAAATCTCACATTTATGACTTTGCAACTCACCTATTCAATGCATCAACTATAACATTAAACCAAACAAATAATTGCGTTTGTATAGACCTTCACAATGTTCTAAAAATCCACGCCTAAGCGCTAGGCCCCCTTGGCGCCCCGCCTAGGCGCTAGGTCCCCTTAGCTCCCAGCCTAGGCGCTAGGCCTCCCTGGCGCCTCACCTAGGCCGAAGGCAGCAAAAAAATCCCTCCAAAAAATAAGGCGAAGTCTAAGCGGAGAGTTTTTTTTTATTTTAATAACTACCCAAACCAGATATTGATATATTTATTTTTCTAATGATTTATCATATTCATGATACATGTTGTAGCATATCAAATTACAACAAGAAGTGAATAATATCAAGTCAAAATGGATAATTTTATTATAGTTGTAATTTTTTGAACTTGTACCAACTTCAAATTATATAAATGATGATACATTTGTAATATTTAGTTTAATTCAATATAATTCTTAAATTTATGTTTAGTTTCTTAAGGTTTAATATTGAATTAAATTCTTGAAATTTTAAATTTTATTATTTAATAGCAATTTTGTTTATGAATAAAACTAATAAGTTAAAAATATGTTTGAACTTTGAACAATTGCATGTTTGTGTTTAAACTTTAACATTAGTAATATGGATATGTGTTTGAACTTTAAACAAAGGCCTTTATTATCTTTATTATAGATTGTTTTGTTTTATATTATTGTTTTGTTTGGATAAATGTAAAATAAAATATTAAAATTGGATTAAAATAAAAAATCCCGCCTAGGTCCCCGGGCCTTTTTAGAACATTGGACCTTCACTATATTAATTACGACAGATACGCATTTTAGAAGCTGAATGTCACAAAGCAGGCAAAGCAATTAGATGATCAAGCTATCCACCAGAAAACAAGGAACATTAGTAAAGTAGATTGGGTAAAATTTGACAATCCATATCAAATTTTTACTCTTTTGCAATAGCAATTAGAGACTACAAATGACATTTCTATAGTGAAATATAATACTTACACCAAGTAGTTTGTCTAAAACAAAGCTTAGTTCAATGGCACCAATCCACTCACGCGACCCTATAAATGAACGGTCTTTATCGCCAATTTCCACGAGGGCCAGTTGTATTTCCCTGATAAAAGAAAAAGGGCAATTTTGCTTCTGAGTTTTCAGATGTACTTATTGTCATCACATGGTTATTTTTTTGGGAAAATCTCTACGATGGGAGTTGAGAAAGAACAAGATAACAAAAAAAAATTGGATATCACTCTTGAACTGTAATTCTATTAGAATACAACAAAATTATAGTTGCCATTTAGAGGGCTGAAATTGATACAGGAAATAAAGTCGCTTAGAGTAGTAAAATTAAACTGACAAAAGAAGAAAACGGAAAGTATGACCAAATCTATATCCTGTAGGATGTTGTCTTAGCACAGTCTAGTGGGACTATGTGATACCTGTGTGAAGGAACATCAATACAAGTGTAGTGCTGGAGCTTAAACCATGAAATGATAGTCTGTAGAGAGCGGTAAGCACAGCCCCAGCCCTGGAAAAGAGTAATATAATAATTTGATTAGACGGAATCACAGAAGTTCAAGTATTGATAATGTGTACAGAAATTTAAAAAAACGAAAAAAGAAAAGAAAGAAGAAGAGAGATGCAATCAACTCAACTCTTTTATCAGAAATTTACATAACATTGAATGTACTCAAAAAAATAAATGATATTTCTGAAGCATCATTTTTCTCTTTGTGCTCACACATGATGTAAATAACTGACGTAAGATATGGACATCATTTTACTAGTATTTAAAAACTCCAACTGAAATGGGTAAAAGATTTAAGTTGTCAAGACAGTAGAGGAAAAGAATATTAAATACTCCTTAGACTTAAGAGGTAAATAAGGGTTCTAGCTTCTGAGAAGCCAGTGAAGCTAAATCAAATCTGAATGTATTTATATTGTCTATGTGACACAATTATTTAATATTTTGAACCAAGTGCTGATTAGAGACTAGTTTATGTTATGAAGATATCAAGAAATTAACAGCGTAGTAGGAAGAAATATTATTACCGAGTCATCAAATCCATCTTGAAGATAATGATAGTATTCATAAGAGCCTTGAATCAGAGAGACAACACCACCAGAAACTGCACAAGACATCACACTTGCAGGCTAGTTCAACCAATGAAGTCCATAGAAGAAAATAATAGAACATATGAAACCACTTACCCCCACTGCTTGGAATCCCAAGGTGTACATCCTTGGGCAAAGGGGAACCTGATATTACCAAAGAGCGTGTCAATATAATGAAATGGCGTCGAACAGAACCACTAAGTATACAATTGAAGACTATGTGGAACTGAATATATACCTTTTTGTTTATAGCTACTCCTTGCCTTATCTTTTGTTATAGATAGATTTATGGCATTTGCAATTCTTAGGAGAGGACGATCAAAAGGTAATCCCAGCCTTAAGTGAAGAGACTTTCTAATTTCCACTGCAGAAATAGCTCTAAAATGTTGTGAGAAGATTAATAGTACCATGACAAAGAGCACACTTGAGGAAAAAATAATACCACGACAAAGATCAATGCAACAAGAAAATCCCGTCGAACTAGCAAATAATGATCCCCTACCCTTTGAATATATTATGTTTACAACATAAAAAGCTTCTTAGTGTAAACAACTAAACATCACACATTTCAAAAACAACTTCTTGAAGAACCAATTTGTCCAACAATCTTTAAACATAGTTTATAGTAGTACATCATGTTTCAAAAAACATCATATGTAAAAGGTAAAGTTTGGGTTAACCTCACCTTGCTTCATTTCTGTCTCCCCATAACTTAGTTCATATATAAGAGTCACTGGATGTGAAACCCCAGGAGGACTGAAGTGATATGGATGTATCTGCAAAGCAATAATTTCTGAATAAATTTCCTAAATCAACCAGTATTAAGGATTTTTTGTGTCAAAAATGTGTCTGATGTCTGCTTGAGAAGACTTGAAAAGCTTAGACATTCTGAAAGGTCAAGATATCTTGTTCATATAACGAAAAGAAAACATAGAAGTGAAAAAGAAGAGCATATATTATATCTTTTAATGGATGACAAAGCACAATTGGTGAGGACATGTTTTACATGCTCTTGCTGCCTGCCATATTGCTTTCTTTTTTTATCCGTTTATATCTATTAGTATTCTTACTTTTGAGTACCTAAAAGCGGACAAAATTAAATGTTATTTTTATATATATTATACCAGCCCTTATGGAGAACGTTCTTCTTTATAGAATTATTTGGATCCAAAGATACTGATTAATTTGATGATTATATTTATGGAGGGTCTATTTCCATTCCTTGTTATACTTACACCCCTACCCTTACCAATGAAAATCAGTGTTTTGACATAATTCAACTTAAAGTAAAAAAATAAAATAAAAACTAAGTTTTTTCCTCCTCATTCATGATAACCATGCTCCACATCCTGAGTATCTCCAGGGACCAGGAAAAAGAGTAGCTTCAAGATTTGATAAAGTGGTGACACTGAAGGTCAATCTTTTGGTTGATTCAGAAAGGAAAGGAGAACATGATCAGAGCATGCTAATGTATAAATTGGCCAACTCTAGGTAATTGAACATAGATACTCTTGACACACATAAAAGGTATATATATATATATATATATATATATATGTATATATGTATATATATATATGTATATATGTATATAAGTAAATTAGTGAAAATAGCTTCTCCCCTTTATATGCTGCTAATTTATTTCCATCATCCTTTGTTAAGTATAAGACAAGAACACTGACCTTCGAGACCTGAAGCTATAGGATGTCTATTGGCCTGTAGGTCTCTAATCATTTGTGCCTACATCATTACTAATTTTCATTAAGACCCTTGTACAATAAAAGTTAAAGAAATTCAACATTGGCACCTTACCTGTGAATGTTGCGTTAAGAGGTCAGGCAAGATCATGTTCTTCATCGCATGTAACTGGTCAATTAATCCAGGGATGATTAATTTTGAAACTGCAGATGTAAGAGAGAGCTTCTTTGCAGCATAACAAAGAACTTCTAGTTTATAATATACAACCAAAAGTTTGGTTTCTTCTAGAGCTGGAAGAAAACATGTTAGTTACCGATAGTAAAGATTTTAACTCTCATAATCCCCTTCAATAAATTTAAGCATGCAACAATTATCTGACAAATATCAAATACCTGGAAAATAATCGGCAAATGGAGAAGTAGACTTCAGAGAATTTTCTGTACCACTAAGCAGGACGGTTACTTGGATTTGATCTGCATTCTACGCAAAGAAACTTTTACAAAAGCTGCACGCTAAGAGTTGATTTGAAAGTTGAGCAAAATTTAGAGTATATGGTTAAATTAAGCATAATAATAGCATTACAACCACTATGAACATGTGTGATTTTTATGAAATTTACCTCCTCCATAGAAGTAAATGTTGTCATGTTTTTACTCCTCAAACAAAAGTATGAACATAATAACGACTTCTGATTAGCTTCTTGAGCAGTTACATCTGAAAACGCACCATTTGAGAGCTCTGCGTTCAGATCCAAATCCACCCCATGAAGAATGATAGGCTGTGGATCTTCAGTGGAAGGTTCATTTAGTGTTTCTACCATGTAAGCAACTTTTGGATCTTTAAGTTTAACATAAACAGCTTCAGTTGATCGTGCATGTATATCCTTAAAATCTAAGAAATACCAATAGCAGTTAGCAATCCAATCAAATCTATGTATCACTGACACAATTTATTTTAAATATAAAGAAACGGAAAAGATTTGAATTGACGGAAAGATATAATCAAAATCAAGGGTAACTACAACTTTACACTCTATATTAGGTATACACCTAATAAAAATCTGTGAAATATAGCTCCTGTTTTTGTAATGGATTCAGTGTTATCTAAAAACGATAACATGTTAGTGAATTGTGACTTGGTTCAAACCTTCCAAAATATGGAACACTTTCGTTCTGAAACATTAAATTTAGTAATCCAAAACTTATTTTCCTATTTAGTAACAAGAGATTAAAACTTCTATCTCACAAGAATGATTACAGGTATGTTTATGAGGGGCATCTTTATAGCCACTAAGCCTTACAAACAATGACTAAGATCAAATCTAATGGAAGACAAAAAAATCGTCTATCTATAACATTCCTAAAAAATATTTAAAATATCTATAAGTCTAATTATGGATAAATCTTGAAGATTCTATCTAAACCCCAAAAATTTATAAGAAAAACTCTAAAAATATCAACTAGGGTCACTAAGTAAGTGCCTTGTGGGCATTCAATAAGGGTTGACATGGCCTCTTGAAGATGTGCATGTTACAATACTAACTTAAGCATATTAAACTATATCTTTTAAAAAGTAATCCTAGCTAGCGAACCACATTGCGGATAAACGTATTATGTACCAACTAAATGACCCGAAAAAACCAACCCCTACCGTATCCTGTATCGATTTTTTTCGTTCTGTTTTGTTCCACATACTGTGTTGAACCGCGATCCAAGTAACATTGATCTAAATCTTCACAACACCTGCATGATATTCCCTGTGTATTGTTTCACTGTACATAGCCTAAAAAACTAAAGAATTTGACAGAGCACACAAATTCAATATAACGATGAGAGCAATTGTATGCTGCCTTCCAAATAAAACTAATTTGTAGTCTGCTTTAAATTTTCCGCTCCTCTTCCGCTCTTAAATATCCTTTATTCTATGACCAAATAAGATATACAATTACTTCTAAATTTATATGAAGTAAAAAAAAATGTGCCAACCACAAATATTTTCAAACACATTCTTAAGAAAGACAAAATTGACTAGCAATGTCACATATAGTTATAAGAAAATGACAAACTGAAGAAGAGTAATTGGATTAACTAGGAAACATGTGTATTACCATAATTATGAAATGTTAAATATTTAAAATCTCACCGTTAGGCCTGTTTACAGGGTAATACAATGGCAAATTAATCGGAAGCTGGCAACGAAGCAAACAACCTCTCTCCCAAACATATTTCTCAGGTTGATCTTCATACACAACTTTAGAAACAGGCTCAATGCCTTTCAAATTCCCTGAACTCGACACAAAAAACTGAACATCTCCATTGCCTGAATCCGCCACAGCTCCCACTAAATTTCTACACTCTCCATTGCCATTATCATAAAGAATCAGCCTTAATTTACGTGAGGCATCTATGGCCTCACTTGCAATTCTTTCAAAATCAGAGTAATGCCCAACAACTAGTGCTCCAATCACCTCAAAGCCTTTCAATAACATCGTACGCAGATCATCTGCTCATAAATTCATTCAAATAATCAAGCATAAATACACAAATACTATACAAGTACATGAATTGATAATAATAGAACTGGTTGTATAATATGTATACATGTTACATCTATATAAAGGTACATAAATATGAATTAGACAACTGATACAGTGTATATGTATATGCGTGTAGTCGTGTGTAAGATTGAATACCTGACTCCTTGGAGTAATCAGGAGAGAGAGAATTGGACGAAAGGGTGTGGATACATCTGATGGTGGATACGATTGTAAATTGAGGGAAGAAGGGGGAGCCAATCAGCCATTGAAGGCCTGCTTGGTTCTTGATAAGCACTAGCTTCCGACAAAGAATCCGCACGGTTTTGCTATCGATTTCGTTGTCCATGGAAGGGAGGAACAAGGAATTTTTCAAGCACAATCCTGTGTGAGCTCGACTTCACTGCGGGGGCAAGGGGTTGAATTTCACAGGAATTATCAGCGTGTTTGGATACACGGATTTCAATCAACGTGGTTTTTATCTTATTCGAAGATCGGGATAATGGAATTTTAATTTTTAACAAAGCCCAACGTTGGTTGGGCTCAATGTGCCTAATCTTGCTCGACTTCGGCCTAACTTGTGAGAAAAAGTTATCCTTTTAATTTTAAAGCCATGGTTTGATAAATCCTTGGCTTCTTTTTCCATTCCATGCCATAGTCCCAGAGCAACTTTTGGTCCATAATTTTTCATTTGTTTGCTGAAACTCAATTTCCAGTCTTTGTTTGCTTTTGCAAATTGTTAGGGAAGTCTAGATTCCAACTTCTTGCTTCCTTCAACCAAATTAGTAATTTACATGGACTATTACAAGGGTAAATACTCTTAACAAGTATGCAGATATATCTCAAGGAAGAGAGGCTGCTGGCTGCATACTTGGGAGCCAAGGAGAACAGGGTTGCACCGCTGCATATAAGGGTGTAAACGAACCGAGTCGATCCGAGTATTGAATTGCTCAGATTTGATTCACAAAATTTATCGAATATAAAATAAGGTTTGATTGAGGCTCATTTAGCTACCGAGTTGAGCACGATTCCGAATCGAACCGAAGCGATTTGGACTTTTCCAAATGAATATGATCCAAGTATCAATAGAAAATTATAATTTGAGGAGGTTCGAGTAATTTATCGAACTTTAAAATGTGCTCATATTTGACTCATTTATATTTGAATCGAGTTCGAATCGAACTTTTTAGTCGAAAATCATTGAATCGAATTTCGAAGCTGTTTGCTTTCGTTTTTACAACCTTAACTGCATATAATCACGGGGACCACATTTTTTGACATATATAATAAGTTAAAAGTAAAACAGTAATATTGAATTTATCTTATGTGACTTGTAATTAATTTAGAGCATTAATGGTTTGATGATGTCTAATCAAGAGATAATTAGTCATTATCACTATAAGAAAAAGACTTTTATGCAATCGCATATCAACGATAGAATATGGTCGCCAATGGACATCACCGACCGATAACGGTTGCTATTAAGGGTCACACATAATTTGGTCGTTGTCTGGACATCAATGACCACTGTTTGCGACCGTAACATCATTGATTGATTCTGTCGCTAAATTAAGTCACCGCGAGTCAGGTGCCAGAGGTGACGTGGCCCACGTATCAGCGACCAACAATAGCGACCGCATCGGTCGCTAATTGACTCAAGACATGCGGTCGCTAAATCATTTCAATGACCGCATGCGGTCGTTGATACGTAATTTTTAAAAAAATTTGTCTGTTTCGTTGATTTTTCAAAATTTTTGTTCCTACTTTATATCCTATCACACAACAATATATCAAAATAAACAAACATTCATATAAAGTCATCGATATATCCATCCATATACAATATAATAATTAAAACTAACACAATAATATATATAAACATCCACGCATACTATATAAACAAGAACCGTCCGAGTAAAACTCATATACAAATGTCATAAAGTACAATCCGCATACATTCAATTATTCAGTTGATAAAAATAATAATCAAATGTCGATTGACAAGATAAAGAGGGAATACAAATGCCTTCACGGATCAATATCGTCTAGATGGGGCTGTAACAAAAAAAATAAAAACATGTATTATTGAATGTAAAATTAAATTAAACATTAGCAGTTGCTTATATTGTTGATCGTTATTAGACCATTTTCTTATAATGTATAATTAACACTACTATTATTATAACCTAACCAAGTGACTATTAAACAAATTTGTGATATATAAGGAAAGATTAATTATGAAGATCCACATTAATCGATTTGGATAGTGCAAAGCAAAAAAAGTTCACACTACACATGCCAACATAAGGCCCCCGTCCTTGCGGCGAATTAGGATCCTCTTCATTTTAAATAAATTGGAGAGTCTTCGTTTTATGGTCTAAATTTAAAATGTATTGGAATGTGACATCATGATGATGAGAGAGATGATAATGAACACTGTACAAATAATGAAAACTCTCCATGAAATGGATCCCATCCCGGCCGTTGCTTTTTAACTGTAATTCTCATAATTTTTCAAAGTCTAATTAACAAATTAAGTTTAAAATCTTAGATAATTAAAATGTTAATGATTCCGCTTTTGAAAATCAACAATTCCATCAAGACCCCAATTATCAAAACATTTAATAGTCAGAGTATATATCCCCACAAATCCTACATTGCTTTCAGCACAAGAATCATTTGCACAGTTAATTCAAAAAGTTTAAAGCTAGTTTCTGATCATGTTTATAAAGGTTTGTCGTCGTTCTCAATTTTATTTTAAAATAACAATCTCGTCTCAAAATTAGACATATAATCTTTAAAAATAATGATTTTTACCCATTTTTTTTTAATTTTCAAATATACACCGCTAATATTAGCTAATAATTTATTAGTGATATTGATCATAGTAAAAAGAGTAATGACAAATTAAGGAGCAACTCAACCACATCTTATTTTCAATTTCTTCAAATATTATTTACTATATATGCCTATGAGAACAGAAAAACATTTTCTTTCGCCCTTGATAAATAATTCTTCATTTCCACTCCATCCTTTCCAAAATAAAACATATTTGCTTGATATAAATCATTGACTTTAAGCAGAAGCATTTATATATATATATATATATATATATATATATATATATATATGATTTGTATAATGCATAAAAATGTTCGCTATAAATTAAATGTTAAATTTAAATTAAGGATTGAAACTTTTAGTTGCTCAATTATGTATGACTGTATTAATTAGTAAAAGATAAGAAAAATAATTATTTTTAATTGGGGATCGATGAAAGAAGAAAAATACATATGTCAAAACCTATCAAGTTGATTCAGGGCAAATTAAATTCTAAAGAACTTTAAATTAAAATTAAACCCCCATACTCCCACTAGTTATTTTTTTTTTAAAATTTTAAAACTTAGATTTTAAAATATACAGTCGGAAGCATCCCAAATAATCGTAGACAAAGTATGATGATTTAAAATATTTATATATTCCACATGTTCCTATGCATACATACTCATCACGCATGCATGGTTATTATCATGGTGAGGTCTATCCTATGAATAAATATTTTAATATAAATGAATGTGTGTGTAATATGCATATCTAATTAAATATTTCTTCCATTAATTTCGGTATAAACAAACACACATACATTCTAGTTAGTAACAAATGTATAAAGAAAAAAGAAAAAGAATTATTTTGTTTGGGCCGGCCTGTATGAAAGTACTAAATTATCCATCTTAAATAATTTGGACATAAACAAATTATGTAAATAATTAATTTGCAGGGTTACATGCATGGCTAGAACTTTATTATTTAACTTTAATCTTTCATTTTGCCCATAAAATGATGATACTGAAAATATATATATGTTCCGTACATACTACCTAGACATATATATATATATATATATATATATATATATATATATATATATATATATATATATATATATATATAAAAAGTAATAATCTATACATAACTATTTTATAAATATTTTCTAAATTTGTTGATGTGCAGATACTCCACTTCAAAGATATTGATCAATAAATTATTTTAATGTAGTCTTTAATTGCACATAATATGTTAAGGTGGAATATGCCACATCAGTAATTTTAAAATATTTATAGAATAATTGTATATCTAACATTATATATATATATATATATATATATATATATATATATATATATATATATATATATACACGCATGCGTGTTTTTTATTTTAGTTTTTAATGTTGTTGTTTTCTCATGTTGAAGTACTTATATACCTACATATAATACACAACTACTGTTTGCTAAAATGAACTCAACAAACTAGCTAGTTGTGTGCTAACATAAACATTTTTAATTTATTAGTACTCCTCCGTTATTTAATATAAGTCGCTTTAGAATTGTGCACACGTATTAAGAAAATAATTGTATAGCATTAAATATAATATCAATTGTATATATTGCATTTGTATTGGATAAAGATAGTGTTATTTATTAGCAAAAGATAGTAAGAGAATCAAAGTTATATTTAATACTTGGAATAATATTAGAAAATAAGTAATTAATACTTACATAAAATTCTCAAACGACTTATATTAAAGAACAAAAATAATTTTGTAAAACGACTTATATTAAGAAACGGAGGGAATAATAAATAAACATATATAATAACGACATTTAAGTAGGTAGGTAAAAAACTAGGTCTACTATTATGTGTGAGGTGCACATTAAGGTTGTGATGCGCGCAGTGAGCTTCAGTCATTGTTCGAGTGCATGCACTAAAAATTAAGTTAATTAGTGTCATGCAAACAAATACTACATCAAATTAATTAGTAATATTCTCGGTACTGAAGATCATACAGACTTTTTTGCCAAATAATTTATATATTTGGGATGAAAAATCTGAATTTTTATGCATGCGAGCTCACATGCAATCTAATAAGTGGACAAATTAAAAGTAGGATTAATTAATTAATTAATCTGATACGATCGAAAAAATTATATATAATAATAATAATATATTTATCCAGCTGCATGTGCACATGAGAATAACTATTAGTTGAGAGTGATCGCCACATGGCACTTATTAGGATGAGGAGGAGGTTGCCAAGTAGCAATCACTCACCAGTCACCGTACGTACGTCCAAAAGCCCTTAATTAATTCTCTAAAGCCGCACCACCTAGTAACTTTTTATTGATGCATGCATGCATGCATGCTTCTATTTACCATATTCATATCCATGCTTAACAAATTAAGACCTGACCAGACCAGACCTCCCTCACGTTAGTTTTGTCCCACCCACTTTGATCAAACACTAACACAAATTAACACAGTTATTACGTTAACGTTGTTCAACCCAATACTCAATAGCTTTAATTCCTTGATTGATTCCTCATATCCAGCTCAATGTGAGGATATATATAGTTTTCATTTTGAGAAGGCCGGCCGGGTGTCCAAGTGATCAGCAAATTGTATGGCCTCTAGCTATCACGGGCGTACCAGCTGATTGCTTGCTTGCTCCGTGACGTGGACAAGTGTCACCTTATATAAGATGTCTCGTTGGGATGCCATGTCATGCAGCGAGCTGGGTTTCATGTCATTGGTTGGTGTACGTGAATAATTATTTAGTTGCGGAGATGTTTACGGTCCGAAAATTTTAGTTCGAGAAAAATAAAGTAGAAAAAACGAAAATAAAAGTAGAGTTGGGGCCGGTGGACCATGGAGTTTGATTTAGAGGGCAAAGCATGTGATATGCTGTCTAGAGGATATTAATGTATCATTATCACCTGCTTAATTAATGGATAGTCAAAGTTTTAATTATTACCAATCTTGCCATTGAATCCAACAGTAATTAATAAAAGAACATATATATATATATATATATATAGCGCTGATGTTCATTCATCTGAGACTTCTCTTCTTCTATATTCATCTGATATATATATTTCTTGTCTAAAAGCTATCTCATCTCAAGATATATTTTCCAAATTATACGAACAATATACCAACTGGATGGGGTTCGCATAATTCTCTAATTTTAGTGAAGTATATATGTACTGTTAAATTAATCTCGGGCTCGGAGACAAATAAATTGATATGGAGAGAGTACTAAATTATTTACAGCTAGTTGGTTAATATATATATAGAATTTGCGCAGCTACAAAACTGACTATGTCATGCATCTTGGATGAAGCTGTAATCACATTATCGTAGATAAATTTATTTATAAGAAATAAAGTATATAAACAAATTGAAGAATATTAGATGACTTAATTAATTAACTCTTCGATTATGACTCATTAGACTACCAAAGAATGAATTAATGAGGGGGAATTGATCATCAAATATTTATGATTTACAGTATATTATAATATATAATTGATAAGAATATTAAAATTAAGGTGAATAAAGACAAAAGATAAGGAGGTCCCAAGAAATCTACAAGTTTATCGGCTTGTGATGATTGAATAAAAACTTGGTGTAAAGTTAGTTGTGTTCTCTTTCTTGCATTGCGTATTCCAATATGAATTCTAAATGAATCAGTTGCGCATAGAAAGGTTAATTATTTCACGTGATTTGCTCGCTAGCTATGTTACAACAATATATATTGATCAGAAGTCGATCGAAAAACAATCTCAACAGCTAAAGAAACAGTTTTAAAAATGACATCTGATGGGAAATAAAGGAATAAATTAATAATGTAATCTATAATTACATTATTAGCTAGCTCGCTATCTAGTTAGTGTCGGTACTGATTATAATTTATTTAATTTGTAATCAATAGGTATATTTATTTCTACACAGTAATTAGAAAAAACAAATAGGTATATTTATTTATTTCTACACGGTAATCTATAATTACATTATGTTTCTAATGTATTTATATAGTTTAAAAATATTATTTAGTATTATGATTTTAGTAATTTAAAATTTTATATCAATTAGTATTTAGTATTATGATTTTAGTATTTTAATGATGTAATTTGAATTTTTGTTGTTTTGATTAATGAACAAAATAATTTGAATTTTAGTATTTTTAGTATTTTTTAATTTGATTTTTTAGTATTTTTTTTAATTAGTATTTGTTATAAATGTGTTATGTTTTGAATTTTAGTATTTTGATTAAATGATGTAAATATGTTATACAACTTATTTTATTTAATTAGTTGTTTTGATTAGTTAACAAAATAATTTGAATTTTATTATTTTGATTAAATGATGTAAATATGTTATGCTTTTTTATTTTGAATTTTTATATTTTTTTGTTTTGATTAAACGATATATATTATTTTATTTAGAATATATTTTATATTTAAATCATCACACCATCAGCATTTTAACCTCGTTTATGTACGTAAAGGAAAAAGAAAAGACTCTAGCATATATATATATATATATATATATATATATATATATATATATATATATATATATGTATGTATGTACATGAAAAAACAATTAACAAGTTGAGAGATCGAGTACTTGAATTCGAATAGGTTAAAATTTAAGGAATGAATTTGTCTATATATGGGTAGCTAAATGCAATAGTATTCATGTGTACATGTGATACTTGCTTCTGGTTTGGGCCTTTCGGGTTAGGTTAAACACAGGGAAAGAGCTAGGGGGAATAATTGTGTGCGCTTGCGCTTGCGCTTGCGCTTGCTTAACGGCTAAAACTATCAATAATAATTATAGGAATCACCCTCCGTAAAACCAGTAATCAAGAAGCAGAAGCGGACCCCACATGTTTAGTTTAATCACATTATTTCCCCCCGCAATTCTCTCCTAGTCTCCTTTATATACCCCTCATTTTCTCTTCTCCCCCACGCCTTCACATTCTCCCTCTTTCTTTCTTTCTTTCTACCCCAGTCCCCACTACACTACACTACACTACTTACTTCTTCCAAGAAAAGAAAAGAAAAAGGAATGGCAATTACTCCTCTTTCATCATCCTCTCTAGATCTCCTCTTTCTTTTCTCTCTCTTCCTAATCCCGTTCCTCATTTCCTCCTCCCAAGTACAAGACCCTGATCTAGTTGTCCACCAAGTACATAGGTATATACGTACCATATTGACACATTATATTTTGCTAAATTTACTACTATGTGTATATAACAGTTGTGCCTAATAGAGAGAAAACAATAAATAAGATGTAGACGACTCGATCAGTTACTTCTTTTTTTTATATAGTACTATAGAACTTTGCTAATGCACGTAGAACTATTCTTTACATTGTGAGCTACCAATGTATGTCATTTTTTAATTTAATTCCTAATGCAGAAACATTAATGAATCAAGGAGGAACTTGGGTTATTTCTCTTGTGGAAGCGGCAACCCAATCGACGACTGCTGGCGGTGCGACCCTAATTGGGAAAAGAACCGACAGCGGCTAGCCGATTGTGCCATTGGATTCGGTAAGAACGCCATTGGCGGTAAAGGCGGTAAATTTTACTTAGTCACCGACTCCGGCGATGACAATCCGGTGACCCCAAAGCCGGGAACTCTCCGGCACGCCGTGATTCAAGACAAGCCGTTATGGATCATTTTTCAACGTGACATGGTGATCAAGTTAAAGGAAGAGCTCATAATGAATTCGTTCAAAACTATTGATGGGAGGGGAGCTAGTGTGCACATTGCGGGTGGTCCATGCATTACCATACAATACGTGACAAATATTATTATTCACGGAATAAATATTCACGACTGTAAGCAAGGTGGGAATGCTATGGTGCGGAGCTCCCCACGGCACTTTGGGTGGAGGACCATATCGGACGGTGATGGGGTGTCAATATTTGGTGGGAGCCACGTGTGGGTGGATCATTGCTCGTTGTCCAACTGCCAAGATGGGTTGATTGATGCTGTAATGGGGTCCACGGCTATCACGATATCGAACAATTACATGACCCACCATGATAAGGTGATGCTGCTGGGGCACAGTGATTCCTATGGTCAAGACAAGAACATGCAGGTCACTATTGCCTTCAATCACTTTGGAGAAGGCCTTGTTCAAAGAATTCCTAGGTATTAAAAAAAATAGAGAAATTTAAAATCCCCTCCCTCCGCTATTTATATTATCTTATTTAATTTCCTCCTTTTAAGTATGATGAATGAATATATTCAATGGTACTGCATGCAGATGTAGACATGGATACTTCCACGTGGTGAACAACGACTACACCCATTGGGAAATGTATGCAATTGGAGGGAGTGCTTCACCCACAATTAACAGCCAAGGCAACAGATTTCTTGCACCCGACAGAAGATTTAGCAAAGAGGTGAGTGAATATAGAAATATTGATGGCCAAATTTCCAATGAAGTATGAACCAGCAGTGGGACATGAGATAAAGTAAATGGATATTGGAGTGTAAATCCTATATATCTAGCTAGCTACTTATAACTAGTATCAGAATCAAAGAGTCCAATATATTTTACTTTATCAAACATATTTCTAACTAACTAGTGTATTTAGTTGTTGAATTAAATGTTTTGATCGAGCAGGTGACAAAACATGAGGATGCACCACATAGCAAATGGAAGAACTGGAATTGGAGGTCAGAAGGGGATTTGATGTTGAATGGTGCATATTTTACGCCATCAGGTGCGGGTGCTTCGTCAAGTTATGCTCGGGCTTCAAGCCTGGGAGCCAAACCCTCCTCGCTTGTTCGTTCGCTTACAAGTGGGTCGGGTGTTCTTAACTGCAGGAAGGGTTCTCGCTGCTAATCCACGACGTCCGACCCATGCATTACGTACTCCACTACTATTAACAAGACCAAGACTATATATATATATATATATATATATATATATATATATATATATATATATACATACAATTAAATATACCTACGTACCTAGCTAGCTATTAATATTATTCAAGTTTGATTTGGTGTTAGCTAGCTAGAAAATTTGGGGGAGGAAAAGTAGTACAATTAGGGCTCATTTAGAAGTCTAATAAGCTAGTTAGGCAGCAGTTCTACTGCTTGGGATTTACTACTTTCTTGCCTCCAAATTTGTTTGTTTGTTAGGGTTTTTTTTCTTTTTCTTTTTTTTACTTTTATTGTCAAATACAACCTCAGCTTGTTACTCTGACAAGTATTGGGAGTTTTGTGCCACTCTTAATAGTCCAGACTCCAGAGAAAGCAAGTATAGAAGTGTTGATATATATATATATATATATATATATATATATATATATATATATGGATATCCATCCACAGCAACCGGTTGTCGGGAGAAAGCCTTTTTTACCAAATTGAATTCAACCCTGCTTATAAAAAATAAAAAATTTGTCTTAAAAGTAGAGTGCAGGTTGTGGCAATTTGGTAAAATAAAGTTCTTCACGACAATAGGTTGTTGTGGATGGAATCCTATATATATATATATATATATATATATATATATATATTGTTAAATATTATATATATGTTATCCTGTAGTAACTTTATTGCTTTACTTATATATGCATGAATTAATGAAATTTCTCTCTTGCTCATGTCCCTCTCCCTCTCCCTCTCCCTCTATTGACTAATTAAAAAAAGCAAAGCTAACTCATGATATTAATTATGACAAACGAAACATTTAATTCAAGCCAAGACAAATGTAAAGGTTCTGAGTATAGAAATCAAACATATATATTCAAATGAATTCTCGTCGCTTCTTGATCATTTGAATATATATTTAACCTATATTATATTCATAACCATTTAGTTTTAAACAACTTAATTCATATTAAAAATAAATTATATATTTTTAGTTTTTAATGAAATTATAATCATTTTTTATAAACTAAATTAAATTCACTTTTTGTCAGCTCTACGAGAATTGAAAAGAAAGGGACGTGATTACAAAAATTCAGTTAGTATTTTACAACTGTAATCAAGTCTATAACTGAACAGTTATCATTGGGCTCTATGTTTGTATGTGAATAGTAATAAGTCATAAAATAAACTTTCATGGTCATGGCCCTCATGGACCACACTGAAGAAAAAATAAAATATATAGCCAACGGGGACACTTTTTTTGGGTGGGGGGAAATAAAATATATAGCCAACAAGGACACTTTTTTTTTTTTTTTTTTTTGGGGGTGTTAATCTTTAGGGTCTTTTACATAAGTATACAACAAATAGAAAGTAATTACAAGAATAGTGCATGAACCAAATAATTATATTAACAGTGAAAAACTGTATAATAATATCAACAATAGTGCAATACATCCAACAAAAAAAGAAAATCCTTAATTCAAGGAGAAAATTACTCCACTTACTTTGACAGTTACCAACTAACTCAAATATTCAAAAATCATGACGCCAACAAACAAATCTGAAGATCATTTCATCCTAATTTCTCTGCCAAATGGAGACGCTATCTGTATATCTTCCCTTTCAATGGCGAGGCAAACAAAAGCGATCGAGTAAGTAAGGAGGACATTGAAGACACTGAATATAATGTAAAAGATGGTGGCCAAAGAAATGAATATGACAATATACACATTGATGAGGAAGATTCTGAATTGCAACATGACATTTTTTTCGCCCTCAACCGATTCGCCATTATCATTTTCTCTCTCTTCCTCCTCCTCTTGAACCTCCTCTGTTTCGACCTTATTTTTCTACTACAATCATGTCCACGTTTATACCAAGATAACCAATAAAAAATAGAACACTGCATAGGAAAGAGATAGATAAGAGAGTGATGTGTAATGAAATATTGATAACCAAATCTTTGTACCAAGGTAACCAAACATTTATACCAATGTAACCAAATCTACCTCCACACCTGCAGTATGAATTTGTTACTTTGATCTAAAAGTTTGGCAACCAATTTTATGAAGGTAAATAAAAAACAGAACACTGCATAGGAAAGAGAGAGATAAAAGAGTGTGTAATGTAATATTGATAACCAAACATTCGTACCAAGGTAACCAAACATTCATACCAAGGTAACCAAACATGTACCATGGTAACCAAACATTTATACCAAGGTAACCAACCCTTTATATCAAGGTAACCAAATCTACCTCAACACTTAGAGTATGAATTTGTTACCTTGGTCTAAAAGTTTCACTACAAAAAAACAGGTCATAGGCGACGTATTTTCATTCATGACGATGTCTGATGTTGTCATTATCTATCATTCTCGATGGTGAAAGGCCACTGATGAGGCCCGTCAGAAATGACCCTCCCGGGTATAAATTTGGTGGGAATTTTTTTTAGGCGTGGGAAAAGGGTATAAGCGACGGCGTATCAAAATCGGCAGATTAATCTTCGTCGAGAATGAGCTTATATTTAATTCTGATCTAGTAATTTTTTTTTCATTTCTACTATTTTCCCCCTTCTTCGTCGCGTCATTTTCTTCTCTTGTTGTCAATTAATCGACCGTCAGCCGTCTCTCTCTCTTGCGTGCTGGCGAAATCTCTCGTCATGCCGTCGCCTCTCTCTTCTTGAAAGTCGTCATCCTCTCTCCCCTGTTGTCCTCTCTCGAGTCTTCTAAGTAAGTATTCCCAATTCCCCAAATATAACCTAAATCCCTTCTTCTACAATTTCACTATATTTTTCCCAAATATCAATTTAGGTGTATTCTTATTTCAAATGTTTGCAAGTTTACATGGAAATTTTAATGTACTGGATATCCAACTATATTGCGATTGTCTATATATATTAGATGTATAAATTGCTTAAACTTCATTGATAAGAATCTGTTGAGCTTAGAGATAGTGTATAAATGTATATTTATTGCAGTGTATAAATTGTTGGTGTGGTGTGGTGTGGGGTGGGGTGGGGTGGGTTTTAAAAAAGTTCAAATTGGAAATATATGGTTGTGTAAAAGGAAACACTTGATTACTAAAGATTACAAATATAATAATTAGTGTCTTTGGTGTATCAATGAAATCTTATCAAAATTTATAGCTAATTGTATTGGTTTGAACAATGACCCTAATTGTCAATTTTATTTTTATTTTTCATAGACTATTAAGAACACATACATTTCGAGGAAGGTTGGGAAGGAAAGGCAAGTATTGAACCCTAACTATAAAATATTACTAATCATAGATGTGCAATCTTTGTAACATTTTTCTTTCCATTTTAGGTTTGTGTGACTACTTTGTTCTTGCTTTTGTTAATGTGACTTGTGAGAATCATGCGAGTTAATGGTCGAACTGTGCTTATTATTATTTTTAATAAATTGGTGATATCTAATTTTACCAACAAAAAAAGAGTTTCATATGCCTCTTTTTCATAATTTTTTTATTGTATTAATAGTTTGTGACACGATAAAAAGCTAGTATTCTTTCTGTTATACAAAAATAATCCTTACTTTCACGTATGCATATTTTCATATAGTTTAGGAAGCTTAGAAACCCGTTTGAGATTCACTTAGTAGGAGTGAATCTCAAAATAATCCCCTTTTTGGGATTGTTTTGTATGTTTCGATCTCACTTGGAGTCGGTGTTAACGACTTGAAAGACGTCTTTATATTTTTTGAATTTTCTGGTCAAGATATATCTCTTGATGTTCTTGGTGCATATTTAGTCTACGATGTGTTGATAGTCTATTTCGTACTTGAAGACATGGGGAGGTCTTCTTAGAAAATTTCAAAAATGTAAAGATGTGTTCAAGTTGTTAACATCGATGAAAGCGACACATCCGGAATGGGATAAACTGACCCGTTAGAGTGGGAGATGAAGTTAGGAAACTCATAAGCTTGCATATACATTAACTTGGAGACTTGATTGTGTTTGTCTAACTTTCCGTATATATAGCAGAGCAGGTTGTCCGAGATATACATTGATCGAAGTTGGATGGAGCGTAGGGTAGCCACCGATAGGAGTGGGCTTAGCTACGAGTATCGTAGTGGGGTTGAGCGATTTCTCAACTTGGCGTTTGAAAAGCAGTGTCGTGATGAGATCGGATGTCCTTGTAAGAGGTGTGTGAATGAAGTGTGGAAGGAAAGGGTGATGTCATATGCGACTTATTTGCGTATGGGTTCAAGCGAGTTATACGACATGGATCTATCATGGGGAAACACGGTTGGATGAACATGAATCGAGCAGGAATCCAGAGGTGCGAAAACTTTGGTATCTTAACATGATAGTCGAAGGTTTCTTTGGTTCGTACTTTCGATTGGAATCTGACGAGGGATGGCGATGGCGTCGAGTAAGAGCCGAATGATGGGGCTAAGGGTTTTATGAGTTATTGCATGAAGCAATGACACACCATGTATGGCCAGACACGAAAAAACACACCGTCTTATCTGCTTTGTGACTAAGTTTTTACACTTCAAGAATGAGCATGATGGTATGGAGAGAGAGGTTTTAATGAAGCATTAAGCATTGTGAAGGAGTGTTTACTGCAGCAATAAGTTACCGAGTCGTCTTATGATGTGAAGAAAATGGTCAAAAGGCTCAATCTAGGGTATGAGAAGATTGATCTTGTGAGAATGATTGTATGTTGTATTACGGTGATGTCAATAAAGATAAGAGGTCGTGTGATATTTGTGGTACAAGTAGAATCATGAGCAGTGTGAAAAAGGGAAAAGGCGTCTTGAGAAAGATCTTACGTTACTTTCCCATTACCCCCAAGGCTTCAGTGGTTGTTCGTGTCAATACATCTGCGTAGAGGATATGAGGTGGCACTCTACGGGACATAGTCGAAGGTCAACCGTGGCCTTTTGGTGAGATGGGCTTCGAGTGGAAAAATTTTGATAACAAGCACCCTCGTTTCTTTGAAGAGGTTCGCAATGTTAGGCTTGGACTTGCTACGGATGGGTTTAATCCGTTTAATCTGCCTTACACAAAGCCCTACTTAACTTGGCCGGTGATTATTGTGGTGTATAACCTCCCGCCGCCGATGTGCGTGAAAGATCCCTACATGTTCATGCCTTCACTGATTCCAGGTGATAAGAGTCCGAGTAAAGACATCAATGTATACCTCAGGCCGTTAGTTGATGAGTTGAAGATGTTGTGGGAAAAAAGGGTTCAAACTTATGATGTATCTCTTAAGCAGAACTTTGACATGAGGGCAGCTTTATTGTGGACAATAAATGACTTCCCGGCGTTAGGAATGATCAGCGGATGGTCGACTTCGTGGGGCTTATCATGTCCCGTGTGCGTGGGGTCGATTAAAGTTTGTCATGGCTCAAACATGGGGGAAAATGAGTTTTTTCGCAACATCCAGACAATTTTTGCCGATTGAACATCGTTATCGACGGATGAGGAGACAATTCAATCGAAAAACAGAGAAACATCAAGTACCTGGCCATCTTTTTGGGTCAGCAGTGTTGAGTTGGATTAGTCATTTGAAGTTTCCACCTCCAGGGAAGAATCACAGATTAGAGCGAGCTTATGGTTACGGTAAGGTTCACAACGGGACACACAGATCCATGTTCTTTGACCTGCCTTATTGGGCTACACTCTGCATCCGTCATTGTTTAGATCGATCATCTTGAGGAGAAAACGTATTTGATAATATTTTTTATACAGTCATAGATGCCACTGGTAGAACAAAGGACAACAACAAGTCGAGGCTTGATTTGGTAGAAATGAACATTAGGGAAGATTTGTGGTTGTATCAGGAGGGTAGTAAGGCAGTAGCGCCTAAAATTTGAATATACTTTGAATTGGGAAAGACAGTTGATATTGATATGTAATTGGATCGATTAATTTGAAGCTCCAGGATGGATATTCTTGAATATAGCAAGGTGTTGTAAAGTTGAAGAAATTTGAAGTTTGAGTCTCAAAAGTCATAATTGTCACGTATTCATGCAAGCAGTGATCCTCGTGGCATTTATCGACTTATTATAAAGCGATGTGGTTGAAACGACTTGTGAGCTTTTAATTTCTTTAGAGATCTATGCTTGGACGGAGCTTGTGTCAAAGACATAGATAAAATGGAGATGCAGATAGTGGAAATAATGTGCAAGTTAGAAATGATCTTCCTCCATCGTTTTTTAATTGATGGAGCATTTACCTATTCACTTTGCCATACGAAGCTAAGTTTGGCGGTCCGTACAATATAGATGGATGTATCCATTCGAGAGGTAATGACATTAATATTTTAATACGGTAAAATGTTCATTATTTTTTGTTAATCTATATATCACATAGGTATATGCGACATCTAAAGCAAAAGGTGAAGAATAGAGCCGTGTAGAGAGGGTCGATTCTTTGAAAGTTATGTTATGGAGGAACTTGTTAATTTCGCTTTCGTTGTACTTTGAGTAGAATGTTCATACTGAAACACAATCGCTACGTCGGAATCAGTTCATTACATGCGAGGAAAATGGAGAATTAAGCGCCTTTAATCATCTGTCTGCACGCCATTCGATTGGTAAAAAAAGCGATTCTCGACCGATGGTGAGTATACAATTTGCCACATTGTATGCAACATGTCAACATGAATGAAGTAGCGCCATACATTAAGTAAGTAGTCATAATATATATATGCGGTGTAATTGTGTCAAGTTCCTTTCCAAACACATTGAGTATATAAGCGTGTTGCGGTCGATATGATGTTGAAGCACGTGAAGCGAATCCGAGTATATCGGACGAGGATTTGCAAAATTGAGAAATGGAGAATTTGTGCGATGGTTTAAGGATCATGTAAGTCTAACCTTTAAGCGTTGATGAATCTACCATCATAGACTTATTCTTATGGCATAATTAACTTTAGAATATGTTGTGTTAATGTACATTAGGTCCTCGCGGATGAGTTAGTGACAATCGATTAAAGCTTATAGCCGATTATTTAGAAAGATCTGTAGATACTTATTCATGTTGCATTGTCAAGCGATTCTGATTTAAGCTCATTGCGATATTATTGGGAAGTCAACCTCACGATTCGGTGTTGTTGTGAAAGGTATGCCTACGATAACATTTGGGATGATTTGGTATGGACGATTGCTTAGAAGTTATCGTTCTCAAATATTGGGGTCATAAAGAATTAGTTTGCTTCAATTGTCATTGGTTTGATGTTAGAATGGAGTTAAAGTAGATAAAAATCGGGACGGGTATTTGTTAATGTTAAGTCAAAACTAAGATCGATGAGTGGTATGGACGAGCCTTTTATTTTTAGCAAGTCAAGCGACACAGAGGTGTCTTCGCTGTGAGTGTTAAGACTCCGCAAGCCCATGACATCTTTGTTATAACCACTAAAGCCCGTGGTTTTCAAGGCACAACTCCTCGTCCGGTAGATGAACCTTTCAAGTCGAGTCTACTAGTGTCACACTCTTTGATGTGACAATTATTAGTGAGTCTAGTGAAGAAGAGGATGATGTTGTCATTTGTCGAAAGTGAAGATGATGTTGTTGAGGAGGTAAATATAATTGAAGAAATCGTTGAAAGGCAGCGAAGATGGTGATGACAACGATAGTGAAGATCTCTTCGTCGAAGATGGCGATTACGATATTGATGGCTTTGACGATATAAATGATTAGGAGTATGTCTTATTTGTGTCGGTTTAGTTGTATTCAAATGTAATAGTTTGTAGTAGTCAATCATTATCTCAACTTATATTAATCTACTAAATAAGATGTTGAGTTGTTTTAGGAGTATGTCTTATTTGTGTCGGTTTAGGTTATTATTTATGTCTTGTAACTTTTTAGGTTACTATTTATGTTGCATTCTTTTAATTGTATCTGTATGTAGTTACTATTTATGTTGCATTCTTTTAATTGTATTCGTATGTTATCCTCTATGTTATCCCTCTTTTCTTTGTATGTTGCATTCTTTTAGTTAGATGATATATCATATATATAGCACACCACACCTGGCGATCGTGGCGCGGCGTGCAGTGTCGTCATGGGGCCGTGGAGATTCTACAGCGTGATGATCCCGTGGGATAAATCGGGTATAATTATATATGTTATTGGGATACACCTTATTATTTTTTATTTTTTATTGTATTGACATTATATTCGTTTATATAAATACATAGGTGATCAACGTAGGCCTCCGCGGGGACTAGCACGTGGCTTGCTAGGGAATCCCCCCCAGGCGCCTCTTATATGTCGAGCGGTGTTGTGTGCGATAAAGCGCGCACCATCACGCATGAAATGGATCTATCACCGGCTGGGAAGTTGTCCACAGCTCTATCGATCCTACAAATGGTGCTGATTGGCGATCTCATGGGTGTAAGACGAGGAGGCCATCCGCGTGTGTGCAATTGTTTTGGCCAACATCTTCCCACCACATATTCAACAGGTAAAAACAATTAAATTCTGTATTTCCTTATTTAATTTATGTAATTTGTAATTGTATTGCTTAGATAAACATAAGATAAAATCCTAACACCATTATACACACACAGAACCCCACGCAAACACACACACACAGCACCGCGTAGGTATTAGACACGCGTTACAACTGACGGGACTCGATTTTGGCATACGGAGATCGAGTTATCACCCTGTTTGCGAAACTGAACAAGACTTAGCCAAAAAGCCGAAAAAGAGCTTGAAACCCGCATCGTCCGTCCGAACGTCACGCAAACACACACACAGCACCGCATAGGTATTAGACACGCGTTCTGTTGGACGGTTTTCGATTTCAAGACATACGGAGACCGAGTTATCGCCTGTTTAAATCGAACAACATTTTCAAAAAGCGAAAAAGAGTCCAAAACCCATATCGTCTGGTCCAACGCCACGCAAACACACATGCTGCAGACCTGCGTAGGTATTGATGACGCAGCGTTTAATCGACGGGACTCGATTCGACATACGGAGACCGAGTTATCGCTGGTTGTAAATCCCGAACAACACTTAGCAAAAAAGCGAAAAAGAGCCCGAAACCCACATCATCCGTCCGAACGCCTTACACAAACACACACACAAAGACCGTGATAGGTATTAGACATGTTATAACTGTTGCGGTACTCGATTCGGACATACGGAGACCGAGAGTTATAATACATTTGCGGCCGAAAAGATTTTAGCCAAAAAGTCGAAAAAAGAGCGAAACCGCATCGTCGTCAAAGGCACGCAAAACACACACACAAAGCGCTAGAGGTATTAAACGCGCGTTATAACCGACGGGACTCGATTCGACATACGGAGACCGAAAGTTATCGCTTAGTTTGCAAAACTGAACAACACTTAGCCAAAAAGCCGAAAAAGAGCTCGAAACCCACATCATCCGTCCGAACGCCACGTAAACACACACACAAGACCAAGATAGGTATTAGACACAGCGCGTTATAATCGGTGATTACTCGATTCCGATATACGGAGCCGAGTTATCGCCTGTTCTTGGCCCGAAACAAACATTTTAGCCAAAAAGTCGAAAAAGAGCTCGAAACCCGCATCGTTTCGTCCAAGCGGCATGCAAAACACACACAAAGACCAGCAGAGGTATTAAACACGACATACAACCGACGGGACTCGATTCGACATACGGGGACCGAGAGTTATCGCCTGCTTCATAAATCAATAGCGAAACTTGAGCAAAAAGCAGAAAAAGCTCCGAAACCCGCATCGTCTGGTCTCAACACCACGCGAAAACACACACACAAAGACCGCGTAGGTATTAGACAGCGTTACATAACCGACGAAGACTCGATTCGACATACGGAGACCGAAGTTATCGCCTGTTGCGGCCCGAACAACAACTTAGCCAAAAAAGAAAAAGAGCCCGAAACCCGCGATCGTCGGGTCCGAACGCCACACAAACACACACACACGACATCGCGTGGGTATTGAAGACATCGCGTTACAACTAACGGAACTCGATTCCAACATACGGAGACCGAAAGTTATCGCTTAGTTTGCAAAATCGAACAACACTTAGCCAAAAAACCGAAAAAGAGCGAAACCGCATCGTCGGTCTCAACGCCACAAACACACACACAGACCAGCGTGTAGGTATTGAACGCGTTATAATCGACGCAGACTCGATTCCGACATACGGAGACCGAAGTTATCGCCTGTTCTTGGCCGAAACAAGCACAACCAAAAAGTCGAAAAAGAGCCCAAAACCCGCATCGTCCATCCAACGGCACGCATGAAAAACACACACACGATGATGCGCGTAGGTATTGAGACCGCATTACAACCGACGGTATTTCGATTCCGGCATACGAAGACCGAAAGTTATCGTCTGCTTGCTAAATCGAAACAAACATTTTAGCCAAAAGCAGAAAAAAGAGCGAAACTCAAGATCATCGGTCAACGCCACGCAAAACACACACAAGCAAAGTGTAGGTATTAGGCACGCGTTACAATTGATGGGACTCGATTCCGGCATACGAAGACCGAGTTATCGCCCAGTTTGCGAAACTGAACAACACTTGTAGAACACAAACTAAAATAATTTAAATATGATCTATTTTGGGGACTCCGTTATTAATATTTTAATTTTATAGGGTCTTGTTGATGAGACTCGTGGAGGTGGAGATATGGCACGGTGATGCTCGTGGAGGAGATGGTGATGATCTAAAGTCGATCTTGATGAGACTATGGAGGATGGGACCCGTGATGGGAGATAGGAGGCGATGGATGGGATGTAGATTCGATCTTGGGCGAGAGTTGTTTATATTTATATTTTGACTTTTCATGTATGTATTTAGCTTTTGAGTTAGACTGATTTGAGTTTGGTATCTAATTATATTGATTGTTGATAGTAAAAGATATGATTGTTATTGATATCGCGTATATTGTCATTATTTATTTTTCTTAGTTTATACTTGGTACAATGTATATGTAAATGAGCAGGGAATTTTGCAATTTTAATATAATTTTTTAAAGTGGGTCATTAGCGGACGGCCATGCCGCTTAAAGAATGTAATGTCATCATGACATTTGGCAATCGCTTAATAATGATCCCGTCGATAATGACCATCTTCTTGACGGCAATGAATGACGGGAGGTCAAGGCTGACGACCCATACTGGCTGACGGGAAGAGGCGGACGGTCGGTCGTCGCTAATGACGCATCATCGCTTGGATGGCAATAGGGGTCATCATGGCGGCATGACTTCACTCGTCGGTAATGACCTGATTTTTTGTAGTGTTTGGCAACTAATTTCATGAAAGTTTGGCTACTAATAGCATCACATTCAAAAAAAAAATTGGTAACTTAACAAAACTAAATTGATTACCTTAATACGAATGTTTGGCTACCAACTACACCATAAAAAAACTACACCCAAACACCCCCTTATAATTCCATGTTAAACTCATATTCTACTTATAAAAAAAAAACCCCATAACCTGCATGATAGAAACTATGAATGACATAATGAGGTAGAAGAAATTATTTATGATGTAGCAGCAGCAGCCTAACCTCACCTGGGACGTTGATCTTGAAGATATGGGCTTGAGGGGTTTCTAGCCAATCCAAAAGGGCCGGTGATCCGGGCAGTGCTCGGCGGTAGGTTGGAATGCTCCAGAACAAGTGTCTGAAAGGGTCTCCAAAGAATGCCATCTTTTTTCTCTCTCTCCTCCTATAAAATCAATTTCTGGAAATGAAGATGGTAGTATATAAAGATGGGGGCAGATGGATGGATGGGTGTAGGAGAGTCTAGAACCTTCTCACAGTCTTATATGATCTGTAAACCTGATTTTTGTAAATAAATATAACAAATGTAATACTTTTATAATTATTTTATGAGTGCACTATTATTATAATTATCTTTAAAAATATAATAAAAAATGTAATTATCCCTTAATACTAATAGGTACGAGTATGAAAAAATAAACATTTTTGAGGGGTAATTAATAGGTAAAAAAGACATGTTTAGGGGCGGTAGAAATATAGTATATTGTAAGTAGTGAAGGGACAAAAAGGTTAAGAAGCACATGGCTTTGATCTTCTTTTCATGGCGTTGTTATCTGTTATGTGGACTAACTAATTCCGTTACAAGCTTTTTTCTACTCGGCTGTTACAAATTAAGTTCTATATATTAACATATTAATTCAAAACCCACATTCTTGTTTAAAGGCTAAAAATTAAGGGTAATTAATTAATCTTATGATCTTAAATTTTGTGCGTTAAATAGTCTCAAATGATGTGATATATATTATTATATTAATTGAGTAAATTTTTATAATTGATTATATTAGAAAGTATTTTTTGTCTTATATATTTAATATCATATCATTTGAGAAAAATCAAGATTCTTAATATTATGATATAATTAGGAAATTTATATTTCTACAATATTTTTTGATATTTTTACATGAAAATGTGACTTATATAAATGTATAACGATGATGAAAATCGTCCCTATTAGATCTATAGCGGTGATTTTCATATGAAAATATCATTTTCTGATATAAATTTATCAGTTTTTTATAATTAAACATATTAGTGTAATGTTAGGATATTCTAAATAATTTGAATATTTAATTCTTTTATCCTCAATTAATACACGTCAATATTATGTTAGTTATTTAATATTTATACGTATAATATAGTACTATAAACAGTAGTAATTAACACCGACTTACATTTGAAGTGTAAAGTTTGAAATGTAATCTAGACTAGCTAGTTTTATAGAGACCCAAAAATCTGTCGCACACATTTGCCTTGTTATAGACGCCCGACCTCTCATGTCGATGGAGAAAGGGGTCAACCTTAGCCCTTTAACATAAAACAAAGTGATGCCGGTACGTACTTATACTTTTGCATCTTGTGATTTGTAAGCTTTTAATTAATTCATATTTATTTTGTAAAGATTATAATTTTATGATTATATTCTAATTAATTATAATATCAAAGATTATTAATTCTAAGAATAAATATCATAATCACAAGTTTGTTTTTTTATAAAATTATTAATGGATAACTTGAAATAATCTTAACACGTATGTTTATTTTGTTCAAAATTATTTAAAGAATTGAATAAAAACGTATCGTTTGAATAAATAGTCCCCCTTTAATTCAAATCATTTTATTATCCCGGGTTTAATAGTTCTAAGTGGCTGTTTAGGACTGAATGTCAGACGATTTAGATTAAATAATTTAATTAGTGTCATTTTTTTGACTGAATGGGCTTAATGAAGTTTTTTTATACAATATTAACTATTATATTAAGTAATGTTAAATAAATTTATAATAATTTTGAATTTTTTAGATATGTATAATAATAAAAATATGTTATTAAGATATTTTACACATGTCAATTATCAAATATTTTTACTTATTCAAATTTAAATTCATTCAATTTTTATCGAACACCTCCTAATCATATTTTTAATAATTCAATGTGAACACTACTAGTCTACTACACTACATATTGGTCTTGATATTTAATTGTGCGGAAATCCATTTCATAAATTCAATTTCAAAAGCTAGCTAGCTAGGCGGAGGCGGGAAATGATGAATTGAGAATATATGAAAAGATGAGAGGAAATTAAAAAGAGGTATGTACGAGAGTTTTTTAAATATTTACTCGGTTTTATAATAATTATTTTTTTAATTTCATGCACATGAATTAAAAAAGTCATTAAATACTCTCGTTTAAGAATTAAAATATGTATGGAATTTTATAACTATCTTTTTCTGAAAAGTTAAAAACTATTAATACAAATGAGAAAATTTATTAAGAGTAATATAGGCAAATAAATAATTTATTTTTTAAAAATTAAATTAAAACACATTTTTTCTTCTAAAAAACAATTATTATAGAAATTAGGAAGCAGTAGTAAGTATTGATTAACACGCGATTAAAGAGACGGAAAATAAAGAAATTTTTGGTCGGTGCATGGTAGATTAGTACACTTGACCCATGCATTAGTGGCACGCCCGTGAACATAATCATTCTGATTAGACAGTCCTGTAGCTTATAATAGGAGTATTACTATTATCTCATCTTTTGCAAGAACAAGTAATGAAGCTTTCATCTTTAATTAACAATATTACTGGCGAAAGCAGTTTTCTCTCATTTAAATGTTGACACTTACCTTTTTATTTGATATCAATTAATTTTAAAATTAAATAAAAGGTTAGATGTCAAAATTAAAGTGAAGAACAGAAAAAATGGAAACAGAAAATCTGCTCTCATTACTGAATCAAGGGGAGGTCCGGTGCCTTAATGACCAGTAATGACCGGTGCACATTGATTTTAATTTTTAAATTTTTTTTTTTGGTTTTTTAACCACATTAATGAAAAAAATAAATAAAAAATAATAGAGCAAGTTTGAACAAAAAATTGTAAAAAAATATATATTTTTGATTAAAAAAACATTATAAATAGTTTACAGTGTTTTTTTAATAAAAAATATATTTTTCTTTATAATTTTTTATTCAAACTTATTCTATTATTTTTTATTTATTTTCACATAATTGTAATAAAAAAAAAAAAAAAAGGGCACCGGTCATTAAGACCTCGGACGCCCCCCCCTCCACCCTCCACCCGCCCCAACCCAACCCAACCCAACCCAAATTCCTCATTACTAGCTACTTTCTTACTTCTCCAAAACTCAATTATAAGTATAATAGGCCCACTTTACTCGTGTATAATTATGAACTTTATGAAAACGAAAAATCATCTAGCATTTTAAAAGAATGAAATAATATTTCCAAGAACAAAATGCGACTACTAAAAATGCAAACCTCGCTAGGGGGAATGAAGTGTCTGTTACATGTTTATGTATCTTAATGGATGTTTGATAAAAATTAAATAAAATAATTTTTAAATTTGAATGAGTTAAATAAAAAAAATTATTTAATAATTGACATGTCTAAAATATCTCAATAACAATTTTTATTATTTTATCTAATTGAAAAAAATTAACATTATTTTAAATTTATTTAATATTACTTAATATAATAGTTAATATTATCAAAAAAATAGTACTTTATTCAACATCACATTCAGCCAAAAAATGACACTAAACCATTTAGCCCAAATCGCCTAAATAACTAACCGATTCAACTATTAAATGATTGACCAATTCAGTCATTCAGTACTAATCAAATACCCCATTAGCCAAATTAAGTAGTTAACCATCGTAATACAATTAATAAAAAAAAGAGTGTCATATATTCATATAAATTTGTACGTGTCATGTACTTAATACAACGTAGTTTTTGTTAATAAAATGATAAAATGTCAAAACAATAATTAATGAAAATAGTGAAATGTCGAAATTGTCATTAATAAAAACTTAAAATAATAAGATACATAAATTTGTATGTGTCTAATGTGATATTTGATAAAATTGAGCAATTAAGATCGATCTGAATTGTTAGTATATATTAATAAATTAAATTATCTTAGTGAAATAACTTTTGAACTTAAAAAATTGTTTTGTAACTAAAAAAGTATAAAACATCTGAATGACTTTTAAATTTATAAATATTAATTTTAAATTTTAAAATAACTCAAATTGACTTTTAAAAACTCAATAATGATATTAAAATTTGGAATGGAAAAAGTACAATATTTATAGATGTTTCATAAATTTAAATATTTAAGAGACAACTCTTAATAATTTATATTTATATATTACTATTACCGATTAAGAGACGATAAGAGACAAACAAAATTTTACTCCCTTTGTCCCAAATTAACTGCTCATTTTTGACTTTTTTAAGTCAAATTGACTATTTTTAGAATTAATAATTAAGAATATATAAATATATTTCTAAAATTATAAAAATTAGGATTAATAATAAATTGTATATACTTTCTTTTGGTTATAATCTCTTCACCTATATTTTAGCAAAAATAGTAAAAAGATTAGTTTTAAAAATAGTCGATTTGACTTTAAAAAGTCAAAACTGAACAATTAATTTGGGACGGAGGGAGTATCAAATAATTTTACTCTATTATCAGATCATATTGACATGGGAGTATGAAATAATTTTACTTTATTATCAAATCATATTGACATGTAAGGGATTAGGGATCCAACCATTTGGCAGACAACTAGCCAACTAGTTTCTAATCAATTAATGATATAAATATTAGTCCTTTTGACCTACCTTGAAAAGTTAGTTACTCAATGGGAGAGATTAAGACCTATATCAACCCACATCAAGTTGCATTTGAAATCGATGTGAAACTATTCCTTACAGTATAGTATGAAGTTCGCATCAATACACCTACCTTGCAAAGCCAACGTCCTCTTTCATCCCAACGACTCAAAAATTATACATAAGTGTAAAATTATCATTAAATTTACTTTAAAAAATTAATAATGGTCTTATATTTATCCTTTTTGGTATAAAAATTTAATGGAATAAATGTTAAAATGAGACTCAATTTTACACATAAGTATTTTTTTAGCCACAAATCGCTACCATGTTATTAATTTATGACGCGTTACTATCAATTAGACGTAATCATAAAAAATCCAAAGTTTAATCCCATAATTAAAAAAATTGAAAAGACAATCCTCAAAGTGGAAAAAAATCCAAAGTTTAATCCTTAATTAAAAAAATTGAGAAGACAATCTCCAAATGAAAAAAAAATTTAAAAATTCAAGATATTAATACATATTTAGGCATGATAATGAGATGGAAGTAGTATTTCCTTTAAGTTAATATTTATCACAATTCACAAGTCTAAATTAAGTTAGAACATAAGATTGGGCTATGTAAAGAATGGGTTGAATCAAACCCAACATATTATTCCATTCAAACATCGTCTATAGAATGGGCTATATTTCCTTTGCAGGATATCTATTTAAATTGCAATGAACAATTACATTTTTTATTATATTTTTAAAAATAATTACAACAATAGTGCACTCATAAAATAATTATAAAAGTATTACATTTCTTATATTTATTTACAAAAATAATTTATTTGTCTCAAACCAAGGGTTCAGAGTCATGATTTATATAGAGAGAGATCACCAAAATATGTTTGATGAAATTCAATTTCTACTCTCATCTAATCCCCTTTCTTCTCAACAACCAATGTTGTTACTTTTTTTCTTTTTCTTATTCTTCTTTACTTTCACTATCCTCTCTAATCTCCATGAAACTATGTAAGCTCCAGTGTATGCGTATTTAGTTAGAGAAAACTGTGAGATCCGGAAGTGTAGAAAATAAGAAGCGTTTGCATTTGTGTTTCTCCTTTTTCTTGGTAGAAAGTGGTTGCATAGATCAGATGTGAAGATCCTGCTTCCTTTACACAAAATCTTATCCCTCAATTCCAAGACTCCTTGAAATATGAAATTAGGTTGACCACGTTATTCTTTGTAGCTTCTGTCACTTTACATCGCTGTTAAACTTCTAGATATTTTGTTCACTACTTGAACGTGTATCTGTTTTTGGTTAGTTGTAAAGTTTGAAGGTTCTCCCTTTCATATGTGATTTATTGACTCAAACACATAGTTTCTCGCGAGGTCATGGAGGTTATGGGCTTTTTTTTTTTTAAGTAGAATATGAGTTTAACATTGTGACACCCCCAAAATAGGTATACATCACCCACTCTGAGTTGTCAATACATGGTACAGAAACAACTACAACTTTATTATTACAACAAGAAAGCGTGAGTTTGAATACAAATAATATCTTCAGACAATATCTATACCCAAATAAATCCTCATCACATTTATTGATACATTATTTTACAAAAATGGTGAGGACTACTAAACAACTCTCTCTATAACCATCATTCCATACCCCGGCTAGATTACTTACATTCTCGCCTCCTGCGAAGAAAAATGGAACAAAAAGGAAAAGGGTGAGCTCGATTAGCCATTTAGAAGAATATTATGACTAAGATAATATACAACAAAATTATCGTTAGTCTTCAACAGGAAAAATATAATAGAATACAATAGACAACAAGTTTTAAATCAATATTCGCAATGGAAAATATTAATTCATAGAAGAGTTACGTAGAGGATGAAATCTACTAATATCTATGAATTTAACGATCCATCATCAATATTTTTATCCTGTAACATCAATCAATATATATCGGAATCATATATTCATCCTTTTCTGAGCCAAGGACATTCACCAGTTTGTCATATTCATCTAAACACATGTTCATCTTTGCACTACGGGCCAAAGATATTCATCAGAAATCATTCATCTTTGCACTACAGGCTAAAGATATTAATCAGAAATCATTCATCTTTGCACTACAGGACAAAGATATTCAATAATATCATCATTTAAGACTGAGGATGATGAAAAATATTTTTTAAAGAAACGAATCCAGTGAAACAAAATGACAAGGATTAAGGATTAAGGATTCGTACTTTGTTTTATCCACGTCAAAAAATACCTCAAAAATAATCATAGTGGTGTAAAATTCAAGAATGATCAAAACATGGATACAATCAAAGCTAGTATCCAGAATAGATATTTTGGAGGAATTTTTTTTTTTCATTTTTCGATGAATAGTGCCGTATACGTGAATAGTAACTCCGACACCAAAAGTTCTAAATTTGATAAAAAAAAAACTTCAGATCAATATTTCAGCATAATGATATTGAAGAAATAATATCATTACGAAAAAAAAATATCCCTTACCTCGGAAAACAATACTTACTCATTTGGAATCTTTGGATATAAATTTATAACTTGAACTTGCACCGTATAAAGCAATACTCAAAGTATACTCAAAATACTCACAAGAATATTTCGATAATATAGAGTGAGAAAACTTGAGTTTAGTGTAATTTTCAATTCTAACCTAAACACCCTATTTATAGGAAAATGCTTAGAACACCAAAGCAGAAAATTTAATATAATAATATTATATATATTACAATTTCCTACGCACACTTTGAATCATCTGAATTCAGCCACTATCATGTGTTTAATGAGGCTAATCAACACAAAAAACGTTTTTCCTATTTTAAATATTTTAAACTTCTAAAAATCAATTATTTTGGTTCTCCGGAACTTCAATAATTCATAATAAATAGCTCTTTTGTCAGAAAAATTGAATCTCGCTAGTTTTTATAGGAAATTCAATTCTCTACAACTTTGCAGAAGAAAGTTTTTCCAAATTCCCAATAGAAAATGACCGAAATCTATAAACGAGAAATTTTTCAGGCTATAATCAAATTTCAGTCAATAAATGGGTCCACAGACATGTTTAACATGTTTTAAACATTTATTGCAACAAAAATACTCTTTCTCCTCAGATACTCGTATATCACACATTCATTGTAAAAATATCACCATTATTATATTATTAAAATATAATAATATATTTAAATGAATTATTTTATCGAAAAAAATAAAATTTTAATTTTCAACAATTGTCACATTAAAAATTTCTCCATCTATATCCATATAAAATCAATATTTTTCTCATCATATGAATCAATAATTAATTATTCACAAATAATATTACAGAATCACAATATTAAAACTGGCGGTTCAAGGGAAGAGGGGGCTTTCAATAAGAATTCTCTCACTTCTTGGCAGCGCAATTAGGTGACCAAACCTCTCCTTAGAGCCAGAACTTTCTAGACATTGCCAATAATGTTATCTAATAATATTATTCGGATAATATGAATTATTGCTTCGATAATGAAAAAATTGTGTAATGACAATTATTGAAACAACAACAATATAAAATATCAACGCAAAGAATTATTGAATCAATAAAATAAAATAATTGAATAAAGAATTATCTGTAACCATTATTGAGTAAGTGCCTTCACGTAAGAATCAATAATTGGTGCAATATCGTGTCTTCTTGTGCAACAACGCGTAGACATCGTGTTTTTAACCACCGGGTATTCCAACAATGTAAAAAAAGAATAACAATTCTGCGTTATTTTTAAACAATTTATTTTTGTCGTTTTCTTCCTCCAATCGCTTTCGTTATAGGGCCCACACATGGTCATACTTGGCTGCATTTAATATTCTCGACAAGCATTTAATATTCCACGACCAAACGAATATTCCAAACAATAATGAATATTTTATAACCATTTACTTATTTTGAAATACTTGCGTATTTTACCCATAACTATCCACATTAATCAAATCAACCCTTACTATTTTAAAATAATAAATAGAGAAAATTTCATTTTATTAATAAAAAATTGGGGTCTTACAAACATGGAATTATAAGGGGGTGTTTGGGTGTAGTTTTTTCATGGTGCAATTGGTAGCCAAACATTCGTACTAAGGTAACCAATTCAGTTTTGTTAAGTTACCAATTTTTTTTTGAATGTGATGCAATTAGTAGCCAAACCTTCATGAAATTGGTTGCCAAACTTTTAGACCAAGGTAACAAATTCATACTCCAGGTGTTGAGGTAGATTTGGTTACCTTGGTATAAATGTTTGGTTACCTTGGTACATGTTTGTTTACCTTGTACGAAGGTTTGGTTATCAATATTACATTACACATCACTCTCTTATCTCTCTCTTTCCTATGCAGTGTTCTATTTTTTATTTACCTTCATGAAATTGATTGCCAAACTTTTAGATCAAAGTAACAAATTCATACTGCAGGTGTGGAGGTAGATTTGGTTACATTGGTATAAATGTTTGGTTACCTTGGTACGAAGGTTTGGTTATCAATATTTCATTACACATCACTCTCTTATCTCTCTCTTTCCTATGCAGTGTTCTATTTTTTATTGGTTACCTTGGTATAAACGTGGACATGGTTGTAGTAGAGAAATGAGGTCGAAGCAGAGAAGGTTCAAGAGGAGGAGGAAGAGATTAGTTGGTAACTGCCAAACTAAGTGGAGTAATTTTCTCCTTAAATTTCTCCTTGAATTAAGGGTTTTTTTGTTGTTGGATGTATTGTACTATTGTTGATATTATTATACAATTTTTCACTGTTAATATAATTATTTGGTTCATGCACTATTTTTGTAATTATTTTTTATTTGTTGTATATTTATGTAAATAACCCATAATTGTTTAGAATTAATAGTAAGATGGGAATGGCCCAAAAATAATTGGATCAGGACATTCAACAATTGGGTGAAAATATATTGGCAATTCAAGCACAAGAAATTGTTGGGATAGCCCACACCCAATGAAGCATAATATTAATTTAGTATTAACATTTTAAAATCAATTTAGACATATTGAAATTTTAAAATCAATTTATAAATTGTAAAAATTTAATATTAGTGTGATTCAAATTATATCTTATCTTCAATATGCTATTTAGACTAGCTATATTTCCCAAGATTAATGTTTTCAATATCAAATTTAAAATTATGATTATGAGGTAGCTAAATTAATGTTAAAGTTAAAAACTATTAATATAAGGGATATAATTTTTTGGGACAATGAGAGAAGATATGGGTGATATAAGAAAGTATTGATTTATTCTGCTAGAAAGTGGTAAACGACAAATATATTAGGAACAAATTTTTTCTTCTAAAACGACAATCTTTTAGGAACGAATAGAGTATTATGTTTAAGGGTTTTCTTAACATGTGACCTAAGGGCACATGCTAAGCACGAAATTCAAGAGATGTACACTGAATTCAAGAGATAAGGCTTACTAAATTATAAATTTTAAATATATAAAATAATATTTCAGTGAAATTATATGCATTTAAAAATTATATTTCAATAGACTCCATCTCTTAAATTCAGTGTCCATCTTTTAAATTTTGTATTTAACATGTACCCTAAGAGCACATGTTAAGAAAACCATATATTTAAAACAGAGACGGGAGCAAGTGGTAATAATAATAATTGTGATGTTAAAAGATTAATGTATATAACGATTTTATCATATAGAAAATTTGTGATTTTTCACTTGAGAGCCATGCATGTATGTTAATGTTTTCAAGTGGTGCTTAACATGGTATAAGTAGGAAATGGTTAGTGTAAAATTTATTTTTGGATAAATTAATCAATTGGTTAATAGAGTATTAACACGCAGACGAAGTTTTATATATGTCAGTATTCTATTAATCAATTAACTAATTTACCAAAAAATAAATTTAATGCTAACCGAATTTGTATAAGTAGGTAGGTAACTAATGAAAGCTATAGTATAATATAATAATCCTCCTATAAATAAAATATAATAATAAAAATAAAAGAAGCGGATGGATGGATGGATCTCATGGATGGATTGCCAAAATATATAAGGGAGAATTGAGTCGTAATTTGAGTTTGACCGGTTCAAGCTTTATTTAGTCCAAAATTTCAATACGATTTTGCTTCCAAATAAAATTTGTTTGAATTGACAAAAAGTATATTTACGGTTTTACCACCATATGTGTAGGAAGTTAATGTGATCATTCAGTTCCGCCACGCAGTTGCATAGAAGATTCCCTAACATTAATTATTTAAAATAATATTATTATCATATAAAAAAGATTATATAATACTCACATATACATACACATATATAATATAATTATTTTTTATGTGATAATAATATTATTAAATTATTTATTACAACCTAATAATTATTAAATACTAGTAGTAGGTAGTATTTATTTATTTACTAGTGGCAAAAAGGATGATGGCCTATGAGTATTTGTGCGAGATGTGATGCGACTTTTTCTTTTCTCCACAAGGGTCGTTTTTTATTAAATAAATTAGGGTTAAGTTCAGATGACGACCTGAAGTTTGGGCGATTTTCTATTTAACCACCTATAATTAGTAAAACTATATTTAAACACCCGACCTTTTGAATTGAAGTGAAAAAGTGCTTTCTGTCATAACTCTGTTAGTTAAATTGTATAAAGACTTAATTACCCACCTACGTTCAACAACATAAATAGAAAGAAACACAATTGCACCTCCTACGCTCAACTTTCCAATAATCAAAACAACAAAGAAGGAAAGAAGATCCGAAAGTATTCAAGACAATCATATACCTAATTAACGAATCGAGATAAACAATTTAAATTGTTTCGAACAACAATTCATGTAATTGCTCTTTCGACTCATTTTCATATATAATCAAAGAACCCAATTCAAGGAACTTATATAAAAAGATGTTGAAAATCAAGACAATTCAGAAATAAAATAAGATGGAGCAAAAATTACAAGAAAATAAATTCAATAAATTCAAGATCATAAACATTTAAATGTAAGACTCAATCAACTCGATAAAGATGAAGAGGTCGACCTGATGGAAGGCGGCGGGTACACAAGCAAGTTTGATCACGGAAGAAACATGTTCCAAATGTGACACCCCAAAATAGGTATACATCACCCATTACGAGTTGTCAATACACTACGATGTAAACAACTACAACTTTATTATTACAATAGTAAAACTGTTAGTTTGAATACAAATATTATCTTCTAGACAATATCTATACCCAAATAAATCCTCATCACATTTATTGATACATTATTTTACAAAATGGTGAGGACTACTAAACAACTCTCCCTAGAACCTTCATTCCATACCCCAGAACTCGCACTCATTTATATTCTCGCCTCTTGAGAAGAAAAATGGAACAAAAAGGAAAAGGGTGAGCTCAACTAGCCCAGTAAAGAATATTATGACTAAGATAATATAAAACAAATTTTCGTTGGTCTTCAACAGGGAAAAATCTAATAGAATACAATAGACAATAAATTTTAAATCAATATTCGCAGCAGAAATAATAATTCATTAGAAGAGTTAAGTAGAGAATGCAAACTACTATCTTCTATGTATGAATTTTAAAGTTCATCGTCTATTTTTTTTATCCTGTAACATTAATCAATATATATCCGGGATCAAATATTCATCCTTGACTACTGTGCCAAGAACATTCACCGATTGGTCATGTTCATCTAAACACATGTTCATCTTCTTTGACTACGGCCAAAGATATTCATCGAAATCATTCATCTTTGCACCTACGGGCCAAAGATATTGATCATAAATCATTCATCTTTGCACTATGTGCCAAAGATATTCAATAATATCATCATTTAAGACCGAGGATGATGAAAATATTTTAAAGAAAAGCGAATCCGGTGAAACAAAATGACAAGAATTAAGGATTAAGGATTTCGTACTTTGTTTTATCCACGTCCAAAAAAAATACCTCAAAAATAACCATAGTGGTGTAAAATTCAAGAATGATCAAAACATGGATACAATCAAAGCTAGTATCCGAATAGATATTTTGGACGAAAAGAAAATTTTTTATTTTTCGATGAATAAAGGTCGATTCGTGAATAAGATCAGTATCACGTGAATAGTAACTCACACACCAAAAGTTCCAAATTTGATAAAACTTCAGATCAATATTTCAAAGATAATGATATTGAAGAAATAATATCATTACGAAAAAAATAATATCCTTACCTAAATACTGATCTTACCACCTGGAATCTGGATATAAATTTATAACTTGAACTTGCATCAGTATAGCAATACTCAAAGTATACTCAAAATACTCATAAGAATACGCTTTCGATAATATAGAGAGAAAACTTCGATTTTACGGTGTAATTTTCAATTCTAACCTAAAGATCCTATTTATAGGAAAATGCTTAGAACACTCAAAAACAGAAAATTTAATATAATATTAATTTATATTAAAATTTTCCAACGCCCACTCTTATCAACTGAATTCAGCTCATATCACATGTTAAATGAGAGCCACAAAAATGAAAAACACGTTTTAGTAATTAAAAATATTTTAAACTTCCAAAAATCAATTATTTCGGAGCTTCGGAACTTCAATAATTCATAATAAATAGCTCTTTTATTATAAAATTCGAATCTCGCGAGTTTTTATAGGAAATTCAATTCTCTACAACTTTACAGAAGAAAGTTTTTCCAAATTCCAAGCAGAAATTGACCGAAATCTACAAACGGGTGATTTTAGAGGCTATAATCAAATTTCAGTCAATAAATGGGGCCACCGACATGTTTAACATGTTTTAAACATTTATTGCAACAAAAATACTCTTCCTCCTTGTATACTCATATATCCCACATTCGTTGTAAAAATATCACCATTATTATATTATTAAAATATAATAATATATATATATTTAAATGAATTATTTTATCAGAAAAAGATAAGATTTCAATTTTCAACAATTGTCACATTAAAAATTTTCTCCATCTATATCCACATAAAATCAATATTTTTCTCATCATATGAATCAATAATTAATTATTCACAAGTAATATTACAGAATCACAATATCGATGACGAGCAGGTTCAGGGAAGATGGGGCTTTCAATAAGAATTTCTCTCTTCTTGGCGCCAAGCAATTAGGTGACCAAACCTCTCCTTAGATGTAACTTTCTAGACATTGCCAATAATGTTATCTAATAATATTATTCAGATAATATGAATTATTGCTTCGATAAATAAAAAAATACCGTGTAATGACAATTATTGAAACAACATCAATATATAAAATATCAACGCAACAATTATTGAATCAATAAAATAATCGAAGCGGTAATTATCGTAACCATTATTGAGTAGTGCCTTCTTACGTAAGAGTCAATAATTGGTGCAATACTGGTAAATCTTCTTCGTGCAACAACGCCAGACATCGCTTTTTTTAACCACCGAGTATTCTAACAAAACAGTAAGCCAGAATAACTACGCCTGTTATTTTTTAAACAACTTATATTTGTCGCTTTCCTCCTCCAATCGCTTTCCGTTATGGGGCCCATACATGGTCGCTACCGTCATACGAATATTCCCGACAAGATTTAATATTCCACGACCAAACGAATATTCCCCGACAACAATGAATATTTTATAACCACTTTTGCTTATTTTGAAATATTTGCGTATTTTACCCATAACTATCCACATTAATCACATCAACCCTTACTATTTCAAAATAATAATTAGAGGAAATTAAATTTCATTTATTAATTATTTGGGGTCTTACAACCTCCTCTCCTTATGAAATTTTCGTCCTCGAAATTGACATACACGCACTGGTGTTTGAAAAGATGAGGATACCTCGCTTTCATTTCCGTTTCCAACTCCTGTGTCATTTCCTCTATATACCATGGTTTCTCCACAAGACTTTAACTTGTGGTATGACCTTCGTCGTGGGACATGCTCCTTCCTATCCAAGATCTTGGCAGTACCTCCTCATACGTTAAGTCTTGGCTATTTCGTCTGGGTTAACTCAATAACGTGGTTCGGGTCTTTCACATATTTACTAAGTATAGATATGTGAAACACATTATGAACACGAGACATACTTGGAAAAGTAACGCGAGTCATATAGGCTACATTTCCTACTAGGTCAAGAATTTGAAATGGACCAATAAATCGTGGATTGAGCTTTCCTCTCTTCCCAAATCTTGTAAATTCTCTTCCATGGAGCAACTCGCAACAATACATGATCCCCTATACTAAATTCTACGTCCTTTCGATGAAGATCCGCATAACTCTTTTGTCGATCTTGTGCTTGGTTTGTATATCGTTGTCCAATCATTTGGATCTTTTCGGTGAGTCATACGTCTTAACTTTCGGGTCCCAACAATGTTGCTTCACCCACCTCGCCCCAATATCTTTGGATAGCGACATTTTCGGTCCATATAATGCTTGAATGGGGCCACACCTATACTTTCCTCGATAAGCTGTTGTTGTAGGAAAATTCCACCAATGGTAAATACTTATCCCAACCGCCCTTAAAGTCTAGGACACAAAGTCTTAATAAATCTTCAAGAGTTTGAATAGTCTCTCTCGATTGTCCGTCCGTTTGAGGATGGTATGCCGAATCAATCAGAAATCGCACCCATAACTTTTTGCAAGCTAACCCAAAATCTTGAAGTGAATCTTGGGTCACGATCCAAAACTATAGATCTTGGCATGCCATGCAACCTCACAATCTCATTTACATACATACTAGCAAGACGTTCAAGAGAATAAGTCTCCAGACGGCAAGAGAAATGTGCAGACTTGGTTAATCTATCAACAATAACCCAAATAGCATTTATGCCTTGAGAAACCGTGGGAAGACCCAGAACGAAATCCATGGTAATGTGTTCCCACTTCCATTTCGGAACCTCAAGTGGTTGCAACGGACCCTTAGGTACTAGATGTTCCGCCTTTACACGTTGACAAGTTAAACACGTTGAGATAAACTTTGCAATCTCTCTCTTCATATTGTTCCACCAAAATGTATGTCAAGATCACGATACATTTTGGTACTTCCAGGATGAATTGCAAATGGTGTATTGTGTGCCTCCATCATGATCTTGTACTTCAAATCGTAATCGTTAGGAACACAAAGTCCGGAGTGGACTCAAGTATTCCTTCTTCATCGCTTCGCTCCTTAGGAATAGCACCTTCTTGTGCTTTTTCTTTCTTCTTCATACGACTCTCCGGCCGGTGGCTCGAACAACCTTAACTTTTTCTATTAAAGTTGGCTCTATGCGTATACTTGACATCATCACACTCGTTCCTGCATATGATCTTCTACTCAACGCGTCAGCTACCACGTTCGTTTTTCCAAGATGATATTGAATAGTGTGGTCGTAGTCTTTCAATAGCTCGAGCCAACGTCGCTGCCGCATGTTAAGTTCTTTTTTAGTGAAGAAATATTTAAGGCTTTTATGGTCTGAATATATCTCCACTTTCTCCCCATATAGATAGTGCCTCCAGATCTTTAGCGCGAAAACGACTGCTGCCAACTCTAGATCATGAGTAGGATAATTCCTCTCATATTCTTTAAGTTGTCGCGAGGCATAGGCTATGACTTTCCCACGTTGCATGAGAACACATCCTAACCTTTGCTCAAGCATCATTGTAGATAACAAATCCATCCGAACTAGATGGTATTGTTAGAACAGGTGCCGAAATAAGTCTCCTCTTAAGCTCTTGGAAACTCTTCTCGCATTCTTTGCTCCAAACGAATTTTGTATCCTTCTGAGTTAACTGAGTTAACGGAGTAGCGATTCGAGAAAACCCTTCCACGAATCTCCGATAATAACCAGCTAAGCCAAGAAAGATACGTACTTCAGTCACTGTCTTCGGTTGCTTCCAACTTTGTATTGCTTCAATCTTCGCCGGGTCAACAAATACTCCATGTTTTGACACCACATGCCCAAGAAATGCTACTTCCTCAAGCCAGAACTCGCATTTCTTTAACTTGGCATATAACTTGTTTTTACGAAGCCTTTGTAGTACCAGCTTCAAATGGTGCTCATGATCTTCACGACTTTTGGAATATATGAGGATGTCATCAATAAAGACAACAACAAACTGACCCAAATATTCCTTGAATACTCGGTTCATCATATCCATAAAAGCCGCAGGAGCATTAGTCAATCTGAACGACATGACTAAGAATTCATAATGCCCATACCGAGTTCTGAAGGCAGTTTTTGGAATATCCTCGATTCTAATCTTCAATCGATGATATCCGAAACTAAGATCGATTTTTAAAAGAATTGTGCTCCTTGCAACTGGTCAAAAAAGTCATCAATACGAGGTAGAGGATACCTATTCTTGATGGTGACATGGTTCAATTCACGATAGTCAAAGTCGCATACTCCCGTCTTTCTTTTTTACAAATAAAACAGGAGCACCCCAAGGAGATGTACTAGGATTTAATGAAACCGTTGTCCAACAATTCTCGTAGTTGGACCTTTAACTCCTAAAGTTCAATAGAGCCATTCGATATGGGGTTTTAGAAATGGGCTTTATCAGTTCAAGGTCAATAAAGAATTCAACTTCACGTTCGGGGTAGACCGGGAAGTTCTTCAGAAATACGTCAGAAAGTTAATAACAACAGAATATTATTCAATTTTGACGTGTCTTTATTCAAATCCATAACATGGGCTAAGAAAGCTTGACATCCGCTTTTTTTCAATAAACTAATCGCTTTATGATTAGATATGACGTTGATTGATTTTAATGGTTTAGTTGTCGAATTGAATAACAGTTGTTTAGGAATATGAAAACTAACAACCTTACGAAAATAATCAATTTTGGCATGATGAGTAGTTAACCAATCAATCCCTAAAATCACATCAAAAGCAAGTATCTTTAAAGAGATAAGGTCAATGTGTAAGGTGATGGTGCCAACTTGAATCAAACAAGATTTATAAAAAGTGGATGTGATGAAAGTTTCTCCTAACGGAGTTTCCACAGATAGGTCAAAGTCTAATTTCTCCCGAGTCAAGTTTAAAGCGTTGAGCACAAGTAGAGAGATAAATGAATGGGTAGACTTAGATCTAGTAAATTATAAACTTCACAAGAATTTATAAATAGCTTACCCGTGATCACCTCGTTTGGGTTCCTCGCATTTGACCAACCACAACAAACGCTTCTTCCGAACAGATTGACTTTGACTTTTTCTCGGGACGGTCTTTTGAGTCACCGTCCCTCATTGAACTAGGTTTCGCCAGTGCAATCTCGAGCAATATGCCCTTCCTTTCCATAATTATAGTATACCTAGAATCGTGGGGCGTTTGGATCGATATGTCCCTCTTTCCCGTGATTTATAAGATATGACCGGTGGTCGTTTCTCCTCCCTGGAACCGATTCTTTCTTTGGTGCTATCGTCTTCACATGGTCGTTGTTGAATCTCTCTTTTTAAAATCTCCTCCTAACTCGTTTCTTCTATTTTTATGGCCATGATTACCACCAGAGTGGTTACCATTTTTGTCCGTCTCTTTTCTTTCTCCCTTTGGTTATTGTTGTTTTGTTGATCGCTATCTCCGGTATGATCCTCGATTGTGGTACTCGATTGACCGTACTCTCGTTATCTCGCTCTAACAATTGAGCCATGTTAATAACATCTGAATAGAGAGAAAATTTATGAGAGATGATATACTAATGTATGCCGGGTTTCAACCCTCTCAAAAACATCCGCGTCATACGTTCCTTATTCTCCACTAAATGAGGTGCAAACCTGGATAACTCGCAAACTTCGCCTCGTCTTCGAGACACCGTCATGTTGTTTTGCTCCGCCTAATAAACTCCACTTCCTTCATACGATTTAACACTTTCGGGAAAGTATTTGTCATTAAATAGTTCTCAAACGTCTCCCAAGACATATCTTGAAGCGCAATTTGGATGGGTACGCTTCACATATTCCACCGATGAATCGCTTTCGCCATGCAGACATAAAGGTGGTGAATGGAACCTTCGTTTCTCCGCATCCCAAGACATCAAATATCTTGGTAATTTGCTTGACCCACGTCTCCGCCATGATCGGATCTCGCTTTCCTTAAATTTCGTGGTCCCAACTCCTCGAATCGCTTGGTTTGTGATAACCCGTGAATTGCTATCATTTCCTCCTCAGATTTTGAACACGAGTCTCTCCTCATCTCGATTTTGCATGAATCGCAAAAAGCTTCTAAACATCCCATCGTTCATCATCGCTTTCATTGGTGCTTTTTCACGGGAGGAACATTACAAACCTGTCAGATGTTCTCCTCGTTGGTAAAGACAAACATCTCCACGGCCTCATTTCCCATTGTTAATATTCTCATTCGACATTCTCAAACACCGTCATAAAACAAGGGTTAATTAAGCAAATCAATATATCACATAATATCCTTATATCTCGACCAACTAACAAATAAGCTTAGGTATGATACACTAGCGAAGGATTTACTCGCTCTCCCTCCTAGTTCTATTCCCGATCTCCGCCAGAGATCATATCCCTAAGCTCGATACCAACTGTGACCCTCCCAAAATAGGTATACATCACCCATTTCGAGTTGTCAATACACCTGCATGTAAACAACTACAACTTTATTATTACAATAGTAAACTGCTGTGAGTTTGAATACAAATATTATCTTCTGACAATATCTATACCCAAATAAATCCTCATCACATTTATTGATACATTATTTTACAAAAATGGTGAGGACTACTAAACAACTCTCCCTAGAACTCCGCATTCCATACCCGACTGCACTCGCTTATATTCTCGCCTCCCGAGAAGAAAAATGGAACAAAAAGGAAAAGGGTGAGCTCAACTAGCCCAAAAGAAAGAATATTATGACTAAGATAATATACAACAAATTATCGTTAGTTTTCAACTAGGAAAAATCTAATAGAATACAATAGACAACAAATTTTAAATCAATATTCAGCAATGAAATAATAATTCATTAGAAGAGTTAAGTAGAGAACGCAAACTACTATCTTCTATATATGAATTTTAAAGTTCATCGCCTATTTTTTTATCCTGTAACATCAATCAATATATATCCGGGATCAAATATTCATCCTTGCACTTCTGTGCCAAGGACATTCACCGATTGGTCATGTTCATCTAAACACTGCTCATCTTTGCAGACTACGGCCAAAGATATTCATCGAAATCATTCATCTTTGCACTACAGGCCAAAGATATTCATCAGAAATCATTCATCTTTGCACTACAGGACAAAGATATTCAATAATATCATCATTTAAGACTTAGGATGATGAAAAATATTTTTAAAGAAACGAATCCAGTGAAACAAAATGACAAGGATTAAGGATTAAGGATTCGTACTTTGTTTTATCCACGTCCAAAAATACCTCAAAAATAATCATAGTGGTGTAAAATTCAAGAATAATCAAAACATGGATACAATCAAAGCTAGTATCCGAATAGATATTTTTGACTAAAAGAAAAATTTTCATTTTTCGATGAATAGTCCGTATTCGTGAATAAGATCAGATATCGTGAATAGTGTCATTATACGTGAATAAGTAAATCTCACACACCAAAAGTTCCAAATTTGATAAAACTTCAGATCAATATTTCAAAGATAATGATATTGAAGAAATAATATCATTACGAAAAAAATAATATCCCTTACCTCTAAATACAAGATTTTACCACCTGGAATACTGGATATAGGCTATAACTTGAACTTGCACCGTATAGCAATACTCAAAGTATACTCAAAATACTCACAAGAATACGCTCGATAATATAGAGAGAGAAAACTTCAGTTTCTGGTGTAATTTTCAATTCTAACCTAAGCATCCTATTTATAGGAAAATGCTTAGAACACCAAAGCAGAAAATTTAATATAATATTAATTTATATTAAAATTTTCCAACGCCCACTCTTATCAACTGAATTCAGCTCATATCACATGTTAAATGAGAGCCACAAAAATGAAAAACACGTTTTAGTAATTAAAAATATTTTAAACTTCCAAAAATCAATTATTTCGGAGCTTCGGAACTTCAATAATTCATAATAAATAGCTCTTTTATTATAAAATTCGAATCTCGCGAGTTTTTATAGGAAATTCAATTCTCTACAACTTTACAGAAGAAAGGTTTTCCAAATTCCAAGCAGAAATTGACCGAAATCTATAAACGGGTGATTTTAGAGGCTATAATCAAATTTCAGTCAATAAATGGGGCCACCGACATGTTTAACATGTTTTAAACATTTATTGCAACAAAAATACTCTTCCTCCTTGTATACTCATATATCCCACATTCGTTGTAAAAATATCACCATTATTATATTATTAAAATATAATAATATATATATATATTTAAATGAATTATTTTATCGTAAAAAGATAAGATTTCAATTTTCAACAATTGTCACATTAAAAATTTTCTCCATCTATATCCACATAAAATCAATATTTTCTCATCATATGAATCAATAATTAATTATTCACAAGTAATATTACGTAATCACAAATATTGACAACCATGCGGTTTCAGAAAGAGGAGCTTTCCAATAAGAATTTCTCTCACTTCTTCAAGCAATTAGGTGACCAAACCTCTCCTTGACGTAACTTTCTAGACATTGCCAATAATGTTATCTAATAATATTATTCGGATAATATGAATTATTGCTTCGATAAATAAAAATATCGTGTAATGACAATTATTGAAACAACATCAATATAAAATATCAACGCAACAATTATTGAATCAATAAAATAATCGAAGCGGTAATTATCGTAACCATTATTGAGTAGTGCCTTTTCACGTAAGAGTCAATAATTGGTGCAATACTGGTGTCTTCTTGTGCAACAACGCCAGACATCGCTTTTTTTAACCACCGAGTATTCTAACGATTGTAAGCAGTAATAACTACGCCCGTTATTTTTAAACAACTTATATTTGTCGTTTTCCTCCTCCAATCGCTTTCAGTTATGGGGCCCACACATGGGCTGGCTTGTCGTAAATACGAATATTCCCCGACAAGCATTTAATATTCCACGACACCAAACTAATATTCCCAAACAACAATGAATATTTTATAACCACTTGCTTATTTTAAAATATTTGCGTATTTTACCCATAACTATCCACATTAATCAAATCAACCCTTACTATTTCAAAATAATAATTAGAGGAAATTAAATTTTATTTATTAATTATTTGGGGACTTACAACAAACCCAAAGATGTATCTAGTACAGAGACCATACAAAGCAGTAAAATTCTTGTACATTAATGCCATACGTTCAGGTACTGAACCAGTAAAATAATTTTGCCCCAAATTGAGCAATCTCAGTGAGCAAGAATTGGTCCTCTAGAAATGCCCACTGAACTACTTTCATCTTCACTAAAATCAACCAAATTGGTTAAAATTAGAACAGAGAGTTTCCGGCAATTTGCTAGTTCATTATCATTACCATCATCAACGTAGTACCTTTGAAAGTTATTCCTTCCATTATCATCACTATCCCACCTATAATTAACCACTTCCCTATCCACTTTGGCTTTCCTTGGACTCAATAATATCAAATCAGCCAATTTTCTCCTAGCCAAGTACAAACCATTTGGCTCAATTAATTCTCCATTCTTATATGCCAAGTACATACCATTTGGCTCAATTAACTTCCCATGATTACCTCTAGTTGATATATAAAATATTCCACGATGTTGAAGCAAAAATTCCTTAAGCTTCTTAGGTAAATCCATAGCCATCCTAAAATGTGCAATCCTCTCCAAACTAATCTTCTTTTCAAATTAATGACACCAATTCATGAATTATAGCAACGCCCTCTTCTCCATTCGTTTACGAGCCTCAAGCGACCTCAGGTCATAACCGGCCACATCTTCATATGGCGACCAATACGGAAGTCATTTGCCATTTCCAGACAAACAATTTTATAATACTTGTTAATCTTAAACCCAGGAGGAAAATTAACAATAAATGAAAACCTAATATTTTCAAAGCATCAATTCCTTTTCTCTGTATTCTTTCTCCCTAAGTCTCTCTATAGAACAAATAGCTAAATGTGGGTCCTTTTCCACAACTTCAATGTACTTATTCCTCGTTTCATTGGCATCAAACAATCTGAAATACTCGTGGTACTTAAGAATGACCGATAATTCAAAATCATCTGGTAACCCAAACTCCTTAGGGCAATCCTATGAGGAATGGTTCTCGATAAATTATTTCCTTGAATCTCTAGAACTTGAAGAAACTGAAAGCTTCCGACTTCGCTTAGGAATCTCATTTGGAGAACCCATTGTGAGGAAGAGAGAGAGTTCGAGACTCGTCAGTTTCAATTGAACCTTAGAGAGTAGCAGGAGAGGATGAATCTACAAGTCCGGGGATATGACACAACTATTACTCTGCTTTGCCATGATTGGATCTAATCGGAAATTGCCCAGATTCAATCCGATAATCGTCGAATTGCCCAGATCTAATCGTCACTCATTATCACCACCGATCCCATGAACCGACAAGATCTGCACCGGAGGAGTCGAGTTAAACGATTTGGGGAGAGAGAGAGGATTCGGAGAGGCAACAATTAAAGAAGCTTGAATTGGGGATTGTGGTTTGAGGAGTAAGAAATGAGAGAGAGGCTACCGAAACGAGGAAGAAGAAGGGCTATTTTGGACATTTAATGATTGTTTTGATTGTTATACCTCTTTCTCACGCGCTTTTTGGCGTCTGACATACACGCACAGTTAAGTTGGACGGAAAAGGTAACTTTTTCATTTCAACTCAAAAGGTCGGGTGTTTAAATGTAGCTTTACTGACTACAGGTGGTTAAGTGAGAAACCGCCCAAAGTCCAGGTGGTCATCTGAACTTAACCCAATAAATTATTACTACTCCACTATACTCGTAGTAGTACTCAATAATATAATATTCGTAGTAGTACTCAATAATATAATATGATGAAGAGTCCTTCTAGGTTACATTGTGCTAGTGATTTTTTAGTGATTCTTTTTTTGTAGTATTTTTAAAAAAATGTATAGTATTTATTTTAATTAAAATTTTTATAAAAAGTTGTATTTTAGATGTAATTTGAATATAAATTACACTTAAAATACAGTTTTTTTAAAAAAATTTAATTCGAATAAATATTATACATTTTCGAATAAATATAATTCGATTAAAATAATTCGATTTTATCTGTTTTTTGTTCACTCCTAGAGGTACTATAAAAAAAAAGATTACTATAATGTCACTAGAATAATGTCCGTAGACTTATTGTATGATGAATCCAATCTTGGCCTTGCCCCTGCCCCTTTCCCTTTTTGACGACCGTCAGCCACTCCGTATCTAATGATGTCATCCTCATCAATTCAGGGGTAAAACTGAAAATACATTATGTAAAAGGCTTAAATATGAATTAGTACCCTAAGCTATAGGGCATATTCCACTTCGGTGATCCACCTTTCAATTTTGTCAATTAGGTTATTAAACTATCAATTTTTTCTAATTACACAAATTGAACACGCCACGTCAGCAATTGCTGACGTGGCTTATTATGTGGGGCCTTAAGGAAACTTATGTGTAAAATTTTTTTTTTTAATGATTAAATAAACAACTCTTATTAAACAAAGGGCAAAACAGTCAAAACATAAATTAACATTTCTAATATTCCATTTTTCTCTTTCTCATCTTCTTCACTGCTACTATACTCCGCCACCGTCTTCCTCCAAAATCCAGCGCCCACTAGGCCGCTCCATGGGCACTATCCGGTCCAACCTTTATCAGTCCGACCAGAGCTTCTCCTATCTCCCCTGTTCGCCGCCACAATCTACCACAACACCACCACCACAATCTACCACAACACCACCACCACCTTCCACAGCACCACCACCAGTCTTTTCCTCCTCGTCCTTCTTTCTCTTCTCCATAAAGATAAACCCATAACCATCATCACTATCATTACACCAACAAAAAAGAAAAAATTTCACCAACAAATATATACTAAGTAAACAAATACATAAAATAAATAAATAAAAATCATTCATCAAAACAGTAAAAAAATCGGATTCTACCCGTAAATCTTTCCAAGAATGCTTGATAGTCATTAATCGAATCAAGAGAGAAAATCGAATCGGATTCCACCCAGAAATCGAATCAAGAGAGAAAAACGTAGTTTCTGCTGAGCAATTAGTGTCCTAAAGCAACAAATAACTCGATTTTCTTCGTCAATCCATTGAAGAACGATTTTCGGTGACAGATCTAGGAGTTTCAAATGGAGACCCAAGAACGGAGATGAAGAGGAGGAGACAGATCTAGGATTTTCGGTGACAAATCTCTCAGCCGCCACCGTCCTCTTCTTTACCACTGCCTCAGTCCCTCCTAACCTCCACCTCCGCCGCCCCCTCCTCTTCTTTACCACCGCCTCAGTCCTCTCTTACCTCACCGCCACTGCCACTGCCCCGACCCCTTCTTCCTCAAGTGTCCTCAGAATGCTCTCAGCCGTCTCCTCCGACACCGCCACCGCCGCCACGCCCCTTCTCTGCCGCCTTCTCTACCAGATCTGGGTTTGGATTTATCTGAGTTTCGAGCTATGGAGACATTCTCTACCAGATCTGGATTTGGATTTATCTGATGATGATAATTATTTGGATTTACCAAATCCAAAAGAAGATTTGGATTTCTCTACCAGATCTGGGTTTACGGCTGATTCAATTAGAAAAAAAGAAAATGATTTGGATTTATGTTTGTTGTTTTTATTAAGTTTTAATGTTTGATATAAAAGTGATTTGACCAATTTGCCCTTAATGTAAACTAAATATATAAATAGATATTAAAATATATTTTTTTATTTACACATAAGCTTATGTATGGTCTACTCAGATAGTCACGTTAGCAATTGCTGACGTGGCGTGTTCAATTTGTGTAATTGAAAAAAATTGATAATTTAATAATTTAATTGACAAAATTAAAAGGTGGATCATCGAAATAAAATATGCCCTGTAATTTAGGCTGCTAATTCATATTTAAGACTATGTAAAACTAAACACATTAGTTGTCTTGCAACTGAAAATATTTTAATTTAGCTCTCCTGTTGTGCTGCTGTCTATAAAAGAGATGACAGGAGGAGGTTGCGTGGGCAGGGCAGGCCAGGGCAGGCCAGACCAACAAGACTCCTCCTCAAAACACTCCCCCAAAAACCAATCTCTCCGTCTTTCTATCAAAATAAGAAAAATACTGAATCGCGCATAATAAACTAATGTCGCCGAATAGCTTTTCCGACGTCTTGAACGGTCATCCTCCATTTACGATTGACTCCGACCATAGCTCCGGCGAAATGACCGAACCTGACGTACAAATCATTACCTCTGGTGGACGACGAATTCCGGTGCAGGCTACCATCTTGGTAAACTATTTGTTTATCATAACTGTTCAACAATCAGCATGAGTTGATCTAAATCCAACCGAATGGAATTTATAAAAGAGGAGTTTGAGTTCTCCATTTTCATTAGCAAATAATTCGTCTTCAATTTGCTAATCAATTACAAAAAAATGCCCTGTTGTTCAAGGACTTCAAAATAAAATTTTCACTTTTTCTTTCCCTAATGCAAATATGAAACAATTTAGATTTTTTTTCCTCAAAATTTTCAGCATTACATAGAATTTTAAATATAATAAACTGAATTCCTATTCTTCTTCTTTTTTTCTTTCTAAAATTCTAGGCGTCGGCTTCGCCTGTGCTGGAGAGCATCATAGATAGCCCGAGAAAGCACCGGAGCTCCGATAGGATTATTCAGATCCTCGGCGTTCCTTGCGACGCCGTTTCCATCTTCGTTCGATTCCTTTATTCCTCCAAGTGAGTTCCCAAACACACGCCTCTTGTTCTTTTCTTTAATATTTTATATTTTATTTAATAATTCTGTGGCTCGCCAAATGCTAGCTTGAAAAACCAGAATCACACCATGACCTGGTTGAATTGTTCTAAATAATCAACATGACGACTGGCTCACGTTCTTGTTTTATAATATTTTAAAAAAAATCATTATTAAAAATATTAATTAATGTATTTAAAATTAATCTTCACAGGTAAAATTTACCCAAACGTGGGATGCATTTATGTGATTTATTTATTTATTTTATGTGATATTAATATTGTAATTAAAATAACTAATGGACCATAATGGTACTCTCTGCCTTGTATTACACAATTTACACTTGGCTTTCACCCTCTGCCCTCTGCCCGCCTCCCATATATAATAATAATTTATTTTTATATATAAAATGACTTTTCTATAATAATATGCCGTTGGGTTCATATAAAACGTGTTTTGTGTCTAATTAATCTTCTTATAAGGTAAAAAGGAATTAACTAAATTATTATTATTATCGTAGAGAATTACTAAAATGCCCTTGGGTTCAGGTGCACAGAGGATGAACTGGAGAAATATGGGGTTCATCTCCTAGCTCTGTCTCATGTGTACCAAGTGCCACAGCTGAAGCAAAGGTGCACCAAAGCGTTGGCTCAATGGCTGACAATTGAGAATGTGGTGGATGTACTTCAACTCGCTAGACTTTGTGATGCACCGGATCTTTACCTCAAATGCATGAAGCTGGTTTATCATAAGTTCAAGGCTGTTGAGCATACTGAAGGATGGCAGTTCCTGCAAAATCACGACCCTCTTCTTGAGCTCGATATTCTACAGTTCATTGATGAAGCTGAATCGGTATGCCATCTTAACAAAACCCTACCCTTATATTTCAATTTTGAAAAAAGTTTTTGCCAGAGGAAACACCTAATTTATTTAATATATGGTATACTCTATTAGCTTATAACAATGCAATATTTAGTGGGAAAATAACCATATTAGTTGTGACAATGTCATCTGTCTTGAAATAAAATTGGTGATATATAGCTAACTGATTGAAATTATAGAGAAAAAAGAGAACAAGAAGGCATAGAGAAGAGCAGAGCTTGTATTTACAGCTGAGTGAAGCCATGGAATGTTTGGAACATATATGTACAGAAGGGTGCACTAGTGTAGGACCATATGATAAAGAGCCTAAGAAGAACAAGGGTCCTTGTAGCAAGTTTTCAGTTTGTGAAGGCCTCCAACATTCAATTAGACATTTTGCTGCTTGTAAGAGGAGGGTTAATGGAGGGTGCATGAGGTGCAAGAGAATATGGCAGCTCCTTAAACTTCATTCCTCCATTTGTGACCATCCTGATATCTGCAGAGTTCCGCTATGCAGGTAATCAAAACTCAAGGCATCTTTTTAGTTTACATAATAATTATTGCTTAATTAAGTGGTTTCGTTTTCATTTGAACGTTATCAAATTGCTCTTTTGATGAATCCAAGGTTCAGCTGTTATAATAGGAATTGGTTTATCTTAATAGGAGTAGAATGTAGTATGACTGTGTTAAAAATTAGTTGATATCAGTGCTGCCTAGACGACAAGACTACCTAAATGGTAGCAACAATTATTTTTTTTACCTATAGTTTTTAGACTAAAAGACAAAACGCACCCCAAACTTCACTTCCTATTTACATGTGCACCCTAAACTTAAAAAGGTGTCTAAGTACACCTCAAATTTTATTATACGAGACAAAATGCACACTTTCTTCACTTAACCGGTCAAAAGTGACCGGCTAAGGCTGTAACACAAGTTTGGGGTGCAAATTGTTTTTGCCACATAATTTTTTTTTGTTTTTGTTTTTAAACACAGAATTTTGTAAAAACAAAAATTTTAAAAATAATTTTTTTTTAAAACAGAAATTTAAAAATTTGTAAAAATTGTAAAAAAATATGTAAAATTTTTAAAAACAGAATTTTGTAAAAACAGAATTTTTTTTAAACAAAATTTTGTTTTAAACAGAATTTTAAAATTTTTAAAACAGAATTTTTTTAAAAACAGAATTTTTTTTAAACAGATTTTTTCAAAAATTTTAAAACAGAATTTTATTTTATATTTTCTTTTTAAACAGAATTTTTAAAATAGAATTTTTTAAAAACAGAATTTAAAAAAAAAAAAATTAAAACAGAATTTTATTTTACATTTTGTTTTTAAACAGAATTTTTAAAATAGATTTTTTTAAAAACAGATTTTTAAAATAAATTTAAAACATAATTTTGTTGAAATAATTTTTTTAAAAAACAAATTTTCAAAAAAATCAAAGCAAAAAGTCGGAAAAATAAGTACTAATCACCATTTTCAAAATAAGTATAAGTAATAATAATGGAGTACTTATTTTTTTAAAAAAATTCTGTTTAAAAATTCTTAAATTTAACTTGTAAAATAAATTTCTGTTTAAATTATTAAATTTAAACAGAATTTTGTTTAAAATTCTGTTTTAAATTATTTTTAAATTGTTTAAATATTTAAACAGAATTTGTTTAAAATTTAAACAGAATTTAAAAAAAAAAATAAGTACTCCATTACTTATACTTGTAAAAACAGAATTATTTTTAAACAGAAAATTATTTGTTTCAAACAGAAATTTAAAAATTCTGTTTTTGAAAAAAATCTATTTTTTAAAATTCTGTTTAAAAACAAAATGTAAAATAAAATTCTGTTTAAAACAAAATTCTGTTTTTAAAAAATTTCTATTTTTAAAATTCTGTTTTAAAAAGAAAATGTAAAATAAAATTCTGTTTTAAATTTTTTTTAAAAATTCTGTTTAAAACAAAATTGGTTTTACAAATTCTGTTTTTTAAAAAAAATTCTATTTTTAAAAATTCTGTTTAAAAACAAAATGTAAAATAAAATTATGTTTTAATTTTTTTTAAAATTCTGTTCAAAACAAAATTCTGTTTAAAAAAATTATATTTTTAAAAATTTTACAGATTTTTTTTACAAATTTTACAATTTTCACAAAATTTTAAAATTCTGCTTTTAAAAAAAAATCTATTTTTAAAAATTTTGTTTTTAAAAACAAAAACAAAATTTTTTTTATGTGGCACAAACAATTTGCACCCCAAACTTTGTTGTTTCTTTATTTTAAATTCATCACTTGGATTAAGTGAAGAAAGTGTGCATTTTGTCTCCTATAATGAAGTTTGAGATGTACTTAGACATCTTTTTTAAATTTAAGGTGCACAAATAAATAGAAAGTAAAATTTAGGTTGCGTTTTGTCTTTTAGTCTAGTTTTTAATGTAGTTGATACCAGTGCTCTGCCTTGACAATAAGACTACCTAAATAGTAGCATAAAGTCCAAAAATAAAATAAAAATTGTTTACCTTACCTATAGTTTTTAATCGAATCAAACACGGGCAAGCCTAAAAAGGAGCCTGGAGTAGTTCCTAAAAGAAGCAAATTCCTTGAGGTGGGACACAGAGGCAGGCTTTGATTTGTCCCAATTTCTGATAAATAAAAGATGTACCCAATTCCTTTAGTTATATCAAATTAGGTGTCTAGTAGAGTCGGTCTGTTGTTTGGCTGTCAATACTCTATCTGTCTATCACATTAATTTCCCTGATATTTTGAATCCTTGGCCAGCAAAATGATGATGATCTTAGTTATGATATTTAATGGAGAAGTAGAAAACGCCAAAAAGGTAGTCAAAATCACGTAATAAATCTCATCAAATATTGGTCTTGATATTGACAGACAATTTAAATTGAAAGCGCAATCATCAGATAGAATGGGAGAGGATGACAGTAGCTGGAAATTACTGGTGAGAAAAGTGGTGTCTTCTAAAACCATATCTTCCTTGTCTATGTCCAAGAGGAAAAGAGACCCAACAACATACATACGTCAACACAATCACGGCATTAGAAGTTTCAAGCTATAAGTCCTTTTTGGATGTCTTGATTCTGTGTATTGGTTTGGTTTGGTACTTGTGGGAGAAGAAGGGCTTTTTACTTTTCTTTCTTCTTGGTCATTGTAATGGATTCCCCCTTTCTTAATGCGTCAGTCAAACTGTAGTTATTTAGTCATATAAATAAATGCTCCTACTACTAACTACAATTTGATGGAGTATTATTAGCATAATATGATGTTTGTAATGACGATTAATTATGTAGGAGTAGTGAGTACTAAATTTGATTTGTTAGGAGGCACTCGTATTATTCTTCCTTTTTTCCTGTAAAAAAAGGAACCACATTGTAACCTTGTCATTGTCTACAACTGAAAAATAGTACCACAATTTTTGAACTTAATTATTCAATGTAGTAGTAGTAGTAGTAGTAGTATTAAATTTCTACTCTCATTCCGTAAAAACACATACATTAATTCTCAAGTTGGTGAAGTTTCAAGTATTTGAGATTTAATGCGCACAAGTCATAACATAATAAAGAGACTAGGGACGGGTTAATGCGCTTGCTATAATCTTGTTACGTTTTATCGAACCAGTTTTGGGCTGTGATTGACTGACTTGGTCACAAAATAACTTTCCTTTTATAATGTTTTCACTTCAAAATTCAAATGTGGTATTACCAGCCTATTAGGCATTAGCTATAAACTTCTTACTATTATTTGCTCCCTATTTTTTTTCAACAATTACTACTTTTTACGTTCTAAAATATAAAATTATTATTAAGTATTTTTTTTAAAAAATTAAGATATTTTTAAAATTAAATTATATAAAAAAATTTATTTTAATTTATACAATGATAAAAATTAATTTAAGACATCATAATGAGTGGAGTACTTGGGTAATACTTTTTTAAATTATACAATGATGTCTTAAATTATCATTGTACTAGCGATAACCCGTGCCTAAAGGCACGGTGTAACGAAAAATTAAATTAAAATTCGAAAAATCTATAATTTTATCTAAAGACACATACCACCACAATAATTAATACATACTCAATCATCTAACCACCAAAACATCGACCTAGTCGGTACTAATTTCAAAAAAATTCGGCAGAATTTCCTTTAAAAATAGATATCCAGAAAATTCTAAACCTGTCTACAAAACATACAATCATCAATACATATCCAAACCACCCAAAAAACCATCATTCCATACCCAAAAATCATCATAACCATGTATAATTAGTTAACTTTACAAAAGACAGAACACAAAAATACAAACGTGCAGAAAATACAGAAACAACATGTTGCATAAGACCCATTACTTTACAGCTTACACCAAGTATCCTTCAATGTATACCTGAAAATATTTGAAATATAAAAATTATCGAAATATGTAAGTCAAAATAAAACAACTGTAAATCCGAAACATAAGAACCCTTACTTTACCCTGAATTATCTAAAAAACAAATGAGCACACACATTTATATGTAGTGGGAGGAATGATTTAGATTGATATAAGTAAGAATTTAGAGAGATTGTAACAAATTATCAATTTGTTTAAGAAAAGATATGGATGAATGTAGACTTACAATCAAATAAAGTATTCTTAGTACCATTTCAACAAATGGTTCATTTGCTTAATGATTTAACTCATAAATCTGTATTGGTGGCAGTATAATGATGCATAAGTTTGATTTGCGAGTGTTTGATTGGTTACAATTATGTGTATGTGTTTTTGTATGTATTGTGTGTGTGTGTGTGTCTGCATGAGAAGTAGATAAATATAGAGTCTTAGTAAGAGAGACTTTCACACCTAGACAAATGTTTGGTCAGTGATGGGTTAGTCATCGTCAAAGGTGGACATGACGGTATTGGATTGCATATCACATAACTCTCTTAAATGTCTTCTTCATCCCTTCAAACCTTCTCTGCATCACTATCCTTAATGTCCTCGTATCGATACGAACGTACTTTGCCCAATGAGGAGAATGCACAACCACCTAAATTATTAACATAAATAATAAATTTAACACTATTTATATTATAGGAATAGTAAAGTTATTTTGATGGAGTGACATAAAAATAGATTTACCTGATTAGTCGGCCCCATCCACAAAGGTCCATTGTATATACTCTATCGTTCTCGTTGACAAATTCACTCCAATCCTTCAAAGAATGAACCTCATTGTAAAATTAAAAGTTGAAATATTGAAAAGATTACATAATTCAGTAGAAATAAACTTGTTTAAACTATACCATTTACTTGTCGTAAGAATATTATAACAAAACTTCTGGGTAAACAATATGATCCGAAGATGTGCATCTAGATAGTGCCACGTAAAGGTGTCCATGACTAACAACAGGTGTCCGCAATTTTAAAAATAAAGACAGTCAAATTAAAAGACACCCAATTTTAAAAAAAAACTAACATTCGTGTGCAAATGTGTGTGTGTTTTGTGTGAGCGCTACTGCTGTGAAAGAGAGAGATAGAGTGAGAACACAAATCCTAAGAGTCAAAATCATTAAATAAAACTATGTTAGAAATACATGTGAATGAGGTAATTAAAAAAAGAGTAAGAATGCCTGATCCAAAACTATTAATAAGGCTTAGTCAAAATGTTAAAGAGTCAAAATATATCCTGCAACCATAGAAGATAGTATTGATATATATTAAATCAAATTCAACCAATCTTTAAACAATAAGCCCAAATCGTTTCATCTTAAATTCATTTTACCTTAGATGCAACCTACATGAAATTTTCAAATCACATGTTTTTCTCTAGAAGAGTTTTACAACAAAATATATGATCCAGGTTTTAATTCAATCACATGTTTTCCCCTTCCCTTCCTCCAAATCAATTTTCTATTGTATTCTTTGATTCTAGTTTTCTAGAAAACATAGTAAACAATTTGGATAACATATCCTCTTTCTATTTTTAGGTTATAACTGAAAACAGTTATTTTGAAAATGATAGTCAATACCCAAAAGAACAAAAAACTAAAAGCGGAGAACAACAAAAGAGCATAGATCATGCTCAATTTCCCACCAAGTAAAATAAATTTTAATAGAATCAATTTCCTAGAACCAATTTTCAAATCACATCTTATTTTCGAAAGTAAAAGCAAAGTTTTAATTGGATCATTGCATTTGACACATATGATCCAAGTTACCCTTAAGCTCCTCAGTAACCAAACTACAAAAAAAATCAAGTGTCATCATTTGAACCTCAGCCACTTAGCAAGAGTCTTTTAAATAAATCATTAAACATTTAACACAATATAGGTTTCCGCATTTGATAAGGCATCAAAAAAACATGGTGAACTGTATGTACTACTAATAAATAAGCAAATGTCTAGAAGTAAGGTGGAAGGCTAGAAGCTCACTTGATGGAAGCAAAAGGGTTGTCATCGAGTTGGAAGAAAGCTAAAGTTTTGCTAAAACATGTGCTTCTCATAAAGTAGTCAGTTTACAAATATGGTTCTGATCCTTCGCCTGCAAATTTAGATTATTTTATAATTAATTTTATCGCACAAATTCTGCTTTGATTTCCTGTATTGTTAAGTTCTTGAACAAAAATGAGATGTACAATTGTCTTCAATTGGCTAAACAAAAATGAAGTACGGTTTTAACATGTTTACTACTCTTAAAACAGAATTTAGCATCTGTTTTGGTTGTCTTTATTTTTTCATGTATTGGTCAATCATGGGTACTTGGGTTTTAACAAGATAGTGAACGATCCAATTCTATCCACAGGTTGAGGGGATCCCAAATATAGGTGGTTGTTGCAGACTGATATTCAAATGATTTACACCTACTGCTTAGCTAATATTGTGACGCCCCCAAAATTAGGTATACATCACCCATTTTGGGTAGTCAGATACATGGTACAAAATTCAAATACAACTGTCGTGTACAATACGACAAAACATAAATGTGAGTTTGAATACAATTATTGTCTACTAGAGATTATACAAACTCAAAAGGAGTCCTCATTACAATTATTAACACACTATTTCACATAATAGTGAGGACTACTAATGCTATCATCTGGACCGTCACTCCGTTCCCCGACTAGTCCCCGTTATGTTCTCATTTCAAGAAGAAACGGTGAAAGAAAAGGTGAGCTCAACTAGCCCGAGAAGAAATATTATGACTAAGATAATGCGAGAATAAATTATCGTTAGCCTTGTGATGTTAAAGCGATAAAATATAACAACATCAAGTTTAAGCTGCGTAATGAACAAGTAATCCATTAAAAGAGTCAAGTAGAGAATAAAATCTACTATCTTTTATGATTTAAAAGGTTTTTCATGACTTTTATTGTTGGGACTCAGCTTAATAAATAATCCACATCATCGAATCACCCATGCACTACGGCCAAGGATATTCTTTATTATCACGACCACAAATTATCCATGCACCTGACCAAGGACATTCGTGTATTCATTAATGGTCATGATCATGCCAACAATCGTCCCATCAATGTACTACGGGCCAATGATAACTTTTACCACATCATTTGTAACATTACGGCCATGATTACAATAGAATAATTCTGGTCATAATCATACCAAGTCCATCTATACACTACTACAGGCCATGAGATGACTTTCAACATAATATAAACATAAGGATGATGACAATGATATAAGAATTCAATAAAACAAGTTCAAGAATTAATTTATCCAGAACTAATAATGTCCAAATTGTCAACACGATCTTTGCTTTGTAGAGTAAAATTCAAGAATGATCGGAAGAATATTTCCATGAAAAGATCTTTGGATGAAGCGCAAATATCAAGAATATTCTACTAATTTCATGAAGTATAGAAGTCAAAATTTTAACCATTTGAGTATAATAAAGAATGGAATAACAAAAGAAATCACCATGCATGCGGTGCTTGGCGTGATGACAAAGTTATTCCAACAGAATAATAATAACGAACCGAGTCGAGGCAAAATTTTGCCGGCTGAGGATGTTCCAATGAGAATAATAAAAAGGCGGAACTAGGTAGGTGTAAAACACATGCACCGGATGTTCCAATGTAATAATAATAAAAAGCGGAACCGGTTAGGTGTAAAACACATGAGCAGGATGTTCCAGCAGAATAATAGAAGAATGTCACCAAGTATAGAGTAAATCGCGTATACAAAAGTTATTCCAGCGAGAATAATAAGCAATGGAATAACAACAGTTCTCTTTATGAATAAGAAAGAATAACACCCCTTACATTAGTAGTAAATTGAATAACGCACAATAGTGTAGTAACGAGAATACTCTTCTTTTCTCTCTTATTCTCTATACTTTCTCTCTCTATAGCTTGAATGAATTCGTGAAAATAATGAAGCACTAGGCCTCTATTTATAGAAGATTTCTAGCTTAGCACTTGAATGTGAAAAGGCAAAGTGGCTCGACGAATAGTGATGTGAAAAGAAAAGTGGTTTGGCCTTTTGTAATGTGAAAGCGACAATTGGTTCGGACCTTTTGTAATATAAAGCGGCAAAGTGCTTTGCGATACGGTAAAGGTAGTTACTTATTGACGAAGGTAATTACTATTGATGGAGGTAATTACTTATCGACGAAGGTAATTACTATTGACGAAGGTAATTACTATTGACGAAGAGACTCTTAGATGATGACATATGGGCCCCCATAAAATAACCAAACTTACCACAAACGTCTCATAATAGACTCTTTATATACAGGAGGATTGAATAAATATTACCACAAATCATTTTATTTTTAATCAACACATATTTAATCTTTCAACAATTATTAATCATTTATAACTTGTCATCTCAATTATTGATTTAATAATATAACATATTATCTGAGATGATCTTGTGACAATAATTGATTCAATAATATAAGAGATATGATGCAAAGAATTATCGTAGCAATAATTGATATATTTTGGTGACTTTCTCACGTAAGCATCAATAATCAATATCGTGTCTACTTATGCAACCACGCGTATTCTTGTACTTTTACTACCGGGTAGTTCAACGGTTTTAACGGTAACACCTCCATAGTTATATTTTCATAAAGTATTTTTTCGTTTTCTCGATCAAAATGATAATTAATTAATGAGGTCCACCCGATAATTGTCTTGTCGTCTCATTTAATATTCCCCGACAAAAAAGAATATTCCCCACCAAACGTAATATTTTATAACAACTTTGCTTACTTTGCAAAATGTATAAATATTACCCACAACTATAACCTTATATCAAATTTACTCCATAATATTCAAAAATAATATTTATAGAAAATTCATCTTTATTTATAAAAGTTGGGGTCTTACAACCTCCCTTCTTATGAAATTTAAGCCCTCGAAATTGGTGGTACGATACACGGTATGTCAAAAGAGGTAAGGATACCTTGATTTCATTTGATTCTAACTCTAAGTCGGTTCTCAACATCGTGGTTTCTCCACAAAACTTTGACTTGAGGTATAACCTTGGGGCGTAGAATATGTTCCTTCTTATCCAAGATTTGAACAGGAACCTCTTCATACGTCAAATCTTCCGCTATTTCGTCTGGTTCTAACTCAATAATGTGGTTCGGGTCTTTCACATATTTACGTAACATGGATATGTGAAAAACGTTATGAACATGAGACATACTTGGCGGTAAAACGAGTCTATAGGCCACAGTTCCTACTTGATCGAGGATTAAAAATGGGTCGATGAATCGAGAATTGAGTTTTCCTTTCTTTCCAAATCTCGTAACTCCTTTCCATGGAGCAACACGCAACAAAACATGATCTCCTATATCGAATTCCATGTCCTTTAGACGAAGATCAGCATAACTCTTTTGTCGATCTTGTGAGGTTTTTATACGTTGTCGGATCGTTTGAATCTTTTTCGTAGTCATATGTACCAACTCCGGTCCCAACAACGTTGCTTCACCCCACCTCATCCCAAAGATCTCGGAGAACGACACTTTCTTCCATACAACGCTTCGAATAGAGCCATGCCAATACTTGCTTGATAACTGTTGTTGTAGGAAAACTCCACCAATGGTAAGAACTTGTCCCAAATGAGAGATAAGGTATTGACGAATCTCTGGTTTTAGACCTCTCAGAAACATACGCGTCATTCGTTCCTCATTCTCCACCAAATGAGGTGCAAACCTGGATAACTCTGCGAACTTTGCCTCGTACTGAGACACCATCATGTTGTTCTGTTCGAGTCTAATAAACTCTACCTCCTTCATATGACGAATACTTTCTGGAAAGTACTTGTCATTGAACGATTTCAAATCTTTCCCAAGATATGTTAAGTGCATCTGGTTGGTACGCCTACGTGATTCCCACCGATGTCCGCTTCACCACGAAACATAAAGGTGGCGAATGGAACCTTACGTTTCTCCGTGCACCCCAAGACATCGAATATCTTGGTAATTTGCTTGACCACGTTTACGCCTTGATCGGATCAGGCTTTCCATGGAAATCTGGTGGTCCCAACTCCTTAAACCGCTTGGTTGTGATGTGAATAGTGCATTGCCATCATTTCCACCGTATTTTGTACACGAGTCTCCTCTTATGCGATTTTGCATGAATGCGCAAAAAGCTTCTAAACATCCCGTCGTTCATCATTTGCTCGATTGGCGTTGTTTCACAGGAGGAACATTGCCACTGTTGACGTTTCTCCTCGTTGGTGAGTCTGGCGTCTCCACGGTCTCATAAACTCCATTGTTAACGTTCTCGTGACCATTCTTAAACATCGCCATAAAACAAGGGTTAATTAAACAAATTAACATATCACATAATATCTTATATTACGAATGACCAACAAATAAGCTTAGGTAGGACACTTTAGCAAGGATTTACTCGTCTCTCCCTCCTAGTTCTATTCCCGATCTCCGCCAGAGATCATATCCCTAAGCTCGATATACCAATGTGACGCCCCAAAATAGGTATACAACACCCATTCGAAGTCGCCAAAATACATGGTATGAAAGCAAACTACAACTTTGACAATCTGGATGTCGTGTAGAATATAATACAATCTGTTGTGAGTTTGAATACAAATATTGTCTTACAGACAATATACACACCCAAATAAGTCCTCATTAATTATTCATACACTATTTTTACTGAAGTAGTGAGGATAGCTAAAACATCTTCCTAGAACCATCACTCCATACCCCGACTCGATCCTGCTTTATGTTCTCACCTCCCGAGAAGAAAAATGGAACAAAAAAGAAAAGGGTGAGCTCAACTAGCCAAATAAAGAATATTATGACTAAGATAATATACAACAAATTATCGTTAGTCTTTAATGAGGAAAAATCTAATAGAATACAATAGACAACAAGTTTTAGATCAACAAATGCGGTGGAATAAAGAATCCATTAGAAGAGTCACGTAGAGAAAGAATTCTCTTGTCTTCTAAGGTTTAAAAGTCCATCATCAATAGTTTATCCTCGTAATAACAATCAATATACATCTTTAATCATCTTTTGCACTACTGAGCCAAAGATATTCATTTCATATCACCAGGTTGGTCATGTTCATCTCAACACTGTTCATTCATCTTTGCCACTGAGCCAAAGATATTCATCGATTAATCGTTCATCTTTGCCTTCTACAAGCCAAAGATATTCATTTATATCACCATTTAGGATCGAGGATGATGAAAAACATTTTAAAAAAGCGAATCCGGTGAAACAAAATGACAAGGATTAAGGATTAAGGATTCAGTACTTTGTTTTACCCATGTCCAAAAATACTTGAAAATAATCATATTGGTGTAAAATTCAAGAATGATCAAAACATGGATACAATCAAAGCTAGTATCCGAATAGATATTTTGGACAAAAAGAAAAATTTTTATTTTTGATTGAATAGTCTTAAGATTCGTGAATAATAGTGTGAGATATCGTGAATAGTCCGATACGTGAATAAGTAACCCCGAACACAACAAGTTCCAAATTTGATAAAAAGTTCACCAATACTTCTAACATAATGATATTGAAGAAAAAATATCATTTAAGAAGAAAATAATACCCCTTACCTCAAAATAATCGTACTTCTGACTGAATTTCGGTATAGTGCTGACAGAAACCCGCACCGTATAGCAACACTCAAAGTATACTCACAAGAATACGCTCGATAATTTAGAGAGAAAGAGAGAAAACTTAGTTTCGGTGTGATTTTCAATTCTAACTTAGCCTCTATTTATGGAAAAATGTTAGAGCATAAAAGGAGACTAAATTAATAAATTATTATTATTAAAAATCAAATTTCTACGCATGCTAGCCATCAAAGACCAGCATGCCACTCTTGAAAATAATTTTCCAGCAGCCCACATGTTGTCAAACAAGAGTGGGTCCCACCCATTATTTAATAAAATTATTTTATCTTGAAACTTCAATAATTCGTAGAAAATAGCTCGTTTATCAGAAAAATTGAAACTCATGACTTTCCATGGGAAATTCCATTCTCTACAACTTTACTGAAGAAAAATTTTTCCAAATTCCAAGCAGAAATTGACCGAAATCCATAAGCAGACGATTTTACGATACTATAATCAATTTTCGGTCAAGAATTGTGTCCACCGACACACAAAACATATGTTAAACATTTAATGCCACAAAATACTCTACCTCCTCATATACTCATATATCCCACAATCATTATAAAAATATCACCGTTAATATATTATTAAAATAATATATTTAAATGAATTATTTTATCGAAAAAGATAAAATATTAATTTTCAACAATTGTCACATTAAAAATTTTCTCCATCTATATCCACATAAAATAAATATTTTCTTTATCATAATAATCAATAATTAATTATTTTAAAATAATATTACGAGAATCACAAGATCGACAACCAGTAGTTCGGGAAGAGAGGGCTTTCCAATAAGGATTTCTCCTTCTTGGTGCCGCAATTAGGTGACCAAACCTCTCCTTAGATGTAACTTTCTAGACATTGCCAATAATGTTATCTCGATAATATTATTCAAATAATATGAATTATTGATTTGATAATGGAAAAAATCGTGTGTAATGACAATTATTGAAACAATAATAATATAAATATCAATGCAAAGCAATTATTGAATCAATAAGATAAAATAATGAGCGAAGAATTATCGTAACAATTATTGAGTAGTGCTTCTTTACGTAAGGATCAATAATTCAACAATATATGCTTAATCTCTGGTAATCTTCTTGTGCAACCACGCATATTATCAGTATTTTAACCACCGTGTAACCCAACAATGTGTTAGCGGTAATAATTTACGTCGTTATTTATAAAATTCAATCTTTGTCGTTTTCCTTCATCCAAGATTTTTCCGTTATGGGGCCCACTAATGATCAAGCTAGCTGCCGTCAGACGGAGATTCCGACAAAAAGAATATTCCACGACCAAACGAATATTCCCCGACAATAATGAATATTTTATAACCACTTGCTTATTTTGTAAACTTTGCACATTTCACCCATAACCAAAGAATTATATCAAATTAACCCTTATTAATTTAGAATAATGAATAAAGAAAAATTCAATTTTATTTATAATAAGTTGGGTCTTACAATGACCTCATTCGGGTTCCTCGCTTTTACGGGAGGTCACAACAAACGCGCTCTCCTTCCTTCTGGCGGCTGACTTTTACGGGATGACCTTTTAGTGCCTCCATCCTAATTGAATTTGTCTTGGGTGAACGACAAAATCAAAGCTAAGTGACCTTCTCTTCCACAATTATAACATCTTTTGACTGATCATCGCGCAGTTTGGTGATGTGGCCCTCCCTCCGCATTTGAAACATATGATAGGTGGTCGTTCTCCTTCCTTAACGACAGTCTTGACATCGACGTCTTTCCATCATTGTTGAATCTCCTCTTCTTGAAATGTCCATTCTTATTGTTTTGGCCCTGATTACCACCGAAGTGGTTACCATTTCTGGCCTGTTGATTCCCTCCACGCTTGTTGTTACCGCTTCGATGACTCCTCTTGCTGGTATTATCATTTTGCTGGCTGCTCTCTTTTAGTTGCGTTGACTCGTTATCGCGCTCCATTAACTGAGTCCTATTTACAACATCTGAATATAAACACAGTTTATGAGAAATAAGATGTTGACGTATCTCCGGCTTCAAACCTCTTAAAAACAACCGTGTCATTCTCTCTTCATTATCCACCAAGTGGGACGCAAACCGGGATAAGTCCGCAAATTTAGCCTCGTATTGCGACACGGTCATATTGTTTTGTTCCAACTTGATAAACTCCACCTCCTTCATGTGACGAATACTTTCGGGAAAGTATTTGTCGTTGAACAGCTCTTGGAACTTCTCCCAAGACATCTTGAAGACGAGTAGGTTGAGTCGTTTTTACCGATTCCCACCAATAATCTGCCTCGAGTGCAATAAAAAAGGCGTGAAGGAACCTTTTACTCTCGGAGCATCCCAAGACATCAAATATCTTGGTGATCTCGCTTTATCCATGCTTCCGCCTATAAGTGGTTTTGGCTCTCCCAGTAAACTCCGGTGGTGGTCCTCCTTGAATCTGTTTTAGCGGTGATCACCGAGAGTTTTCGATGTTTTCACCTACATTTTGGACAAGAGCTGCCTACTCATTGCATTGCGAATTGCATAAAGCCCTTGAACATTTGATCATTCATCTTTATTAGTAAAGCAAATTTCATTTTAAATCGTGCATTTATATATTTCATCTTAGAAGCATCGATTATTAAAAGTTAGTATATTATACTAATATAATAATGTTGACTTCCAAGTTCATTGACTGAATTTGTGAGGAACCAAATCACAAGTAAGAGACAAACTTTTAAAAGTAAAGTAATATAAGGTCGTTGTTTGCTTTAACATTAGTACTACTTCATACAAGTTACCTTTAATGCTCTATATATTTAATAGCCTTTTGCAATTGGAAGTTAACACAACAAAACTTAAGTCAAGCTAAAATTGAAAAAAAAAAATCCAAGGAAGAAGCTCTTAATGTAAAGACCACACATATGCCCTTATATTTTTTGGGTCAACCAAGAGATTGTTTTCTTTTATTTTTTTCTTTACTTTTGTTTTTCGCTGTGTTGTTATTCTCTAACATGTTTCCCTATTAGTTTTTGAAAAAAAAAACTTTGCAAAATTTGACCATAACAAAAAATATTTATGCCAATAATAATAGCAGAGTATAATAGCGAAATTCATGACAAATTCGTCATTTAAGCTAAATCCAATTACTATATCTTGAATTATCATAAAAAGTCACTATAACCGGGCAAACCCAAAATTATTTATTTAATTAGTTTTATAAAAAAGAAAAGACAAAAAGGAGAAAATCTTTTCTTTTGACATATAAAATGCAGACTCAAAAACAAACACTTTTAACCCCAGAATAGTTTTCACATGGAAAGATTCAAGATTCCAACAAAAACAGGACATTGTCAAAAAGTGAAAAAAAAAATCTAATGCAATTCAAGGTGGGTTAAAGTAAAAAAAGAAAAAAGAAACATCAATGTAAACAAAAGAACTAAAATTAATAATTTATAATAATATTAACAAACATATATATGGTAAACATAACCAGTAGTGAATAAACACGCAATACACGCTGCGTGTAATTGTGTATATATATAGTGTGTATATGGATATACAAATAACCAAAAAATCAATTCTAAAACCTTAAATTTAAGGAGGAAAGACAGCTTTGCAAATAGTTTAATCTGATTTGCTTCAAGTAGTTTAAGCGCATATTTTAATGTATGAATCCATATTTTAATGTATGCAGTCCACATGATAGCTAACAAAATTCCTTAATGTATAGTTGCACACCGATGTCAGCTATGGTGCCAAGATGCAGCTCATAGATCAAACTATAAACAGTTACCAGAAATAGCAGTCTTCATAATCTAAAAGTTAAGTAGAGCAATATCTCTGAAAAGATGTAGTCATGTAGCAGTTTATGTTGCCCACCCCACCACCCACCCACCCACCCACCCACAACACACACACACACACAACGCGGGTTAAAGGTGGGGGCAGGTTGTTTCTAGGACCATGAAATACACCACATCAGATATATCATATTAACTGGGATTCGTTGATACAAGGAAAAAAGGGAATGATAGCAGTGGTATAAGTCTGTATATCTAATGTGAAAAGTATTGTAATATGCATATTGAAATCTTGTGTTATACATACTACTGTCGTATAGAACAAACTTTTATCAATAAACAGCCCCAACAGTTTTGTTTAAAATATCCTAAATTAAGATTCTTATGGTAATTTCAGCTTTTTTGTAACCTCAAACATGTCCAACCATAAAGATACATGTGACTTACTCCCGCTGTAGATACATTTGATGACTTGAAATCTCGATATATCACCTTCCAAATCAGTAAAAGAAACATAATTCAACAATGTATACACAAGTATCTTGTTTCTAAACAACAAAAACGATCCAAAGAGGGGATAAATGGTACATTTCTTTTTATCCATTGGACTATCAATTGTTAATATCAGATGTATAATATTCCTACCAGCTTATATCATTCTACATTTTGTTGTATTCTATATGAAGTCCCAGATTATCTACATTCCAACTTTTATGACCAAATAAAATGCACAGATTCGAAAAGATTTCAGCATTCATAGTAAAAAGACTCTTTCAATAGCCAGAATATGATTCAGCACCTTTCAATCAAGCTGGATTATAGGATTGCAACACATAGGATTTGCTGAGAGAGCTAGTTAGTACCGAGGCTTCAAAGATCAATCAAGTTCATTTATTTATATCTACACTTCAGAAAAGCATGGCAAGTTATAGTTTGTGGTTAAAATTAGTAAACTAATGAAGAAAATTATATCTGGACTTCCAGTCCTTTGTGCAAATAAGTCAAGCTCCTTGAGCCCTGCTAAAAAGATGATGTTCTAAGCTCTTATTTGGTATGTACTCGTACACCAATAGCCGTTGAGTCTCTCTTTCCCCATCCACAGAACAGTATCCTAAAAGCTTTACAAGGTTTGGGTGATCAACAATGCCAACAAACATAATTGTAAACATCAAACCAATCAAAAGGAACCCTAAAAAAAGAAAAACCAAATCAAGAACCCCATAAACCCAATAAAGCTAAACCCTCAGACAATGGGTGCCGGGTGCCGAGGAATTTCATACATTTTGTAAGAAACCAAACTGAAATTGAAGAAAAACCAAGATAAGGTGCCGAGGAAGAAATACCGAGATAAGAATTCTTGGACCAGTAGTCTCTGATGGCCTACTGATGCGGATTAGCACGACCTAAGGTGCCGAGGAAGAGGAGAGCCAAGAGGAGAAGGTCTTAGATCTTTGACTTCTGCTTCTGCGTTTTTCAAGCTCCTTGTAAGGCCTACCGTTTTTCAAGCTTCGCCGAAGAAGAGGGTTATCGACTTCTTATTCTGCTTCTGGGTACGAGAGATAAGAGCTCTCTGTGACTGTAAAAACATAGAGAGATAAAAGGTTTGAAATTTGAATTTGAATGAGGAAAAAAAGAGAGCTGATGACGTCAAGCTTAGATGGGACATTTATGTTTTCTCTCTGCTCTATTTTATATTATAGATTACCCAAGTACTATTAAAAAAGTACTACTACCTCCGTCCCACAATAAGTGCTTTTTTAGGCTTAATAGTTTTTCCCAAAATAAGTGATGTGTTAGAACTCCAATACAATTTTTGCAATATTTTCTCATATATGCCCTTATGCATTTAATGGTATTTATTGCATCTTACCATCACTACAATTAAATGACACTCATTAACTCTTCAATTTCAAAGAAAATATATTAAGGGTATTTTTATCATTTTAATTTATGTATTAGTATGTGTGATTTTAGCTAAAAAAATACTTATTATGGGATGGAAGTAGTATTACCCGAGTACTCCACTCATTATGATGTCTTAAATTAATTTTTAAAAGACAAAAGTGATGTTGACTTTATTTTGAGTTGACTTTGTTATTATAATAAGTAATCTGACCAGCATTCAAGCTAGGTTCACGCCCTGTCAAATACCCATATTAATTCTCTCTCTCTCTCGCTCGCTCGCTCGCACATCTAGTCTAGGTGTATTTGACTAGTCGCTCATCTAGTCTAGTCGTCAATAACCAAGCAAGGGCTAGGGGAAAAAGACAATGGCTTCCGGTGAAGCACAGAACGCCAACTCCACCAATCCGGCACTTAACCCTGATCTGTCCAATCCGGATCGACCGGGTCTGGAGTTCGCCCAGTTCGCAGCCGGCTGCTTCTGGGGTGTAGAGCTGGCGTTCCAGCGAGTCGAAGGCGTTGCGAAGACAGAGGTTGGGTACTCTCAGGGTCACTTTCACGACCCCAATTACAAACTGGTTTGCACCGGTATTACTGACCACGTCGAGGTGGTTCGGGTCCAGTTCGATCCCTCTGTTTGCTCCTACAGTAACCTCCTCTCTCTTTTGTGGTCCCGACTTGATCCTACAACCCTCAATCGTCAAGTATGTCTATCCATATTATGCGATTATAATTATGTTCTCATATCATATGCCCGTATTTTGCTGTTTGCTTGTAGTGTTATTATTATTTTTAGTTTCTTTAAAAGGAAATAAATTGGAATGTATGTGATTCAATTCATCAGCCATAGGCCCATAGGTAGAGATAAAAGTCAGAAAACAGAAGGTCCTATATTTTTCTGCAGTTTGAAATTCTTATGAATCAAGAGTAACAAAACTACTCAGTTGCTTAATTTTATGCTGAACTGGGTTGGTACTACTTGATCACCAGCTCTCCTAATAAATTCTTTAATTTTACTTGACAAAGTTGTGGAATAATACAGCTGGTATGCTTATTTAATAAAAAAATAAAACTAATTGTAGGGTCAATTGTTACTTGCACCAAATGAATTGCTATATCTTATTACTACAACAGTTAAGGTTGCATTACCATAGAATTTTGAGGCAGTTCAAACCATACTGGGAATCTGTGATATACAGAATAAAGCATAAAAGCCCATCCTTTGTTGATAAAGTTGTATTACAAACCTTCATGGCCATCTGTTATTGTTTTGTTAACCTGAACCTCTCTCGTCCCTTTCCTGCCACGTCATTTGACTATAATAAAACAATAAGATAATTATTTTTGCTTTTTAATGGAATCTGCACCACCGTTGATTCACAATTATGATGACGCTTCAAGTTGTCCTTCAATTGGACTAATGAGAATCCAAACCTCTTCCAAACACTAAAGTACTTGGAATTATATGTTTGGGTCCTAGGGTGCTGATGTTGGCAGACAGTACCGCTCAGGGATATACTACTACAATGTAGATCAAGCCCGTTTAGCACAAGAGTCCATGGAAGTGAAGCAGAAAGAATTGAAAGATAAGAAGATTGTAACAGAAATTCTTCCAGCAAAGACATTCTATCGAGCAGAGGAATTCCACCAGCAATACTTGGAAAAAGGTAGTGGCCATGGCTCGAAACAGTCGACTGCAAAGGGCTGCAATGATCCACAGATGCTATGGTTGACAAAGTATGTACTAGATAAACCGCCCAATGGTAAAATTAATCAGCTTGTTGCTTGGCGTTTTGTTTTATAATTTAATAAAGCACGCTATAATTGTGCTCTAGGAGTTAAACGCTTTAAGCAGGATAAATTTTAGACATATTAGTTTGATACATGAAACGCTTTAGAATTATTATAGTTCTGCCTTATTCATTTTGAAGTCCTGGTTGTGATATTTATTTTGGTGAAGCAGAGTAGCTTATAACTAGTTGGCAGAAATATATGGTTTATTTGTAGTATGATCTCGGTCATCTGCTACACAGTTATGATCTCCCTCAGAGACAGTCTCATTGCACCTGCAGGCCATATGTCACAAAATAACAATGTTATGTCTATGGCTATACAATGTTTGCTAGTTTTTTGGTATGTTTATTTTAGGGGAAGGTATATATAATTGATGGCTTTCCTTTTTACTATATATCACTTGTAACCTCAATTCTCTTGCTGCATTCTTCACACTTTAGACAGCAATTATTCTCTTTTCCTTCCATTCTTTGAATGGACATAGATGGAAGATTTTGCAAAAAGCCTCCATAGAGTATAATGCATATTTATGCTAAAATTCAATATTAATATAAATTGAAAGTTGATGTTTGTTCTTCTCTGCACAAGATGCATAGTGAGGGGTTCAGCTAATGGCTTGTTTAAGCCAGGGGAAGATGAAAAAGACTTTTATGAGATATATGGTTTATGCTGGAAAGTTGGGAAGCTCTGGTCTAGTTTGGAAACACTGGGCAATTTACTTTCAACCTTCTATATCACAAAAGATTATTGCAACCAAATTAAGGAAATTTATTTCATTCCCATACTCCAAATAGGTTAATAAAAGATACATTAGATGAAACCAACATCAAATTTGTCTTGTATAGTCAGACCTTTTTATGGGGAGATGAGTAGTGCAATTTTGACGCAGAAGATGCAGACAGCTAAAAATTTAAATTACATTTTTGAGGCAATGTGATTGTGTTTCAGAGTTCATCCCTAAGGGCGGGCTTATGAACATTGGGGTTTTTTGAAGAGGTCTTGATGGGATAAGATGCCTCCATTGCTATGCCACATATTCCTTCTTTAGCAGAGATGCCGCGCTGCATCCTTAAGTAGCCCTTCTCTCCCCATTCAGCTCCCCATGAATTCTTCATTGTCCAGTACTTGGTTCCGTCTTTGGCTATTCCATAGCCCACAACTGCAACGCCATGATCTAGATCTGTTCCGCATTCTCCATTAAATACTCCCTGTCATCCAGTGCTTGCATATTAATTTCTATCGTTTTTGCCATCATTTTACTACTTAATAGTTCAAGCATGAGTTTTGATTCTGAAAGTGTATGAATCTATCTTCTCGTATATAAAGTTGGACATCCCAGAAAATTCAGTCGTTTTATGTTTTATTTTTATTTATTTTTTTACGTAATTTGATCTATAGCATGGTCAGTCAAATCGATAGTAACTCCAAAAACTGTTTGATATGTGTGCCCAAGCTTCAATGCCGAAATTGAAAGGTGAAATGGTTGAAATTATTGACGTTCAGGCATGATGATCTAAAGATATTAGTCATAACCATACCTGAGTATAACTGGAAATCATAGCCCCCAGCGTCTATGGCCACAGATATAGGTTGGTTGGCTGCTGCTTTCAGCAGTGCATTCTCATCATTAGCAGGCACATTTTCATGTCCATCAATTGACACTGCTGGAGAATTCTCCTGCAAAACAATTGAGTTTGTACCCCATTAATAGCAGAAATGGAAGCAGGCCATAGAAAGTTTACTTGCATAGTTGCATACGTACATTTAAACTCACAGAGGAATATACTATTATTTGCCTCATTATTTCAAAGTAATATACCATTATTTGCCTCATTGTATACCTTTGAAACGTCACAAGTTCCATCTTCAGCTTTGTAAGGATACTTGTCCTCTGTTGTAATACCTTCCTTCTTCTTGATAAAGTCGAATTCTATGTCCATCAACCCTCCATTACAGCCTTCATTTTGGTTAGTGTCACAGTCGACTAGTTCTTGCTCGGACAAAGAAACTAACTTCTTTGTTTTGATGTAGTTTATTCCTTCAACGGCCACAACTGTCGAAAATGCCCAGCAACTACCTGTAGTAAGATATCTTAAACCATGAGCAAAGAAACAAAATCCTTGCACATGATTTTGCAAGTTGTCCTTTTCACTTTTTAGGGTTTAGATTGTGGTAACTAATAAAAGTATAGTTTGACAAAACTTTCTTTAGTATTTCGTGTCGTCTTTTTGCACGTTGGACTACTTTGATTTTTTTAGTTTTTATTTTAAAAAAAAACTTAATAGATCTAATTACTACATTGGCCTTGATCCTTGACAGGGATAACAGCTCGTTTGGTCCTCCAATCAACGGATGGAGGAATACTCTCTACGTTCTCGTACATGAATGTTGAATTACCAAGTCGTTCCCCTCGGAGCATCTGGTGATGACTAACCTTGGAACCCGCATAAACGCTTCGGAACTCATGGTTAGTCATGTCTGCAAACTTGTTCAACTTGAGCTTGTAAGGCTTATCCAACTTGTTAGTGTTGTGAACATGTTGAACATTGGCTTTGAACACATTGAATCGCTTGTGCTTGTCGTCGAGACTCGTGGACACCGTGTGGTGACTCCTCCACCTCTCGTACAAACCCCACAAGCCCTCTTCCGTCTCCAATTCCTCGTTGCGATAATCGAAACCCTGGGAAAGGCCAAGAGCCAAAGCCAAAGCGAGAGAAAGCAGAAGAATCTTGTTCATTTCCATTGCTTGGTTGGTATTGGTATTGGTTTTATCACAAGACAATATGAGAAGTTGAGAGGTATGAGGCTGGTTTATATAGAGAAGAGGAAAAATATTATAGAAATAAAGATGGAGGTGGAGGTTTAACAAGAATACAAGTGATGATAAATAAATAATAGAGATTGAGTTGAAGGTTCCTTGTGGGCATCAACAATGAGTAATAATGACCAAGAGAATTATGGGGAGAGAAAAATTTGTTGAGGTATGGGGGCTTGCCTAGAGAAGCAAGGTTTTTGAATTTTCACAATTTTGGCTTATAACATAGGCAGTGGAAGAGAAATTGTGGATTTGAGTAATGGAGATGCCAAACACGCTACGCTATGGTGTGTTATTGTGTTGTGTTAAATATGGAGAGAGAAAAGAGAGCATACATGATACATACTGGTTACGTTGTTATGGGCACTATTTCTTTGCAAGTGGGCATTTTAAAGTCCGGTTATCAGTTGCCTTTCTGATTCTTTTTTTTTTTTTTTAAAAAGAGGAGCAAATAATCCAGAATAAGGATTCAATCTGTTTGGACCTCTCGACTTGCACATTATTTTCTTTTAAATTAAAAAATCTTTGAAATAAATATTGTAAGAAATGTGTTTTGGATATATATATATATATATATTGTTATGGCCATCTTGTCTTGGTGTCAGCAACTTATAACGGCCTTCAGTCATCACCCAAGACAGAATTGCATTGCCCAAAGTTTTTGTATGTCGTACTGTTTTGGTATTGAATAGCAGCAGCAGCATTTGGTACAAATTGGTAGAAGAACTCAAAGTACAGGGACAGGGACTAATACAACATCAAAATGTTGACAAATAAAAAAAAATTGGCTTGTGAAATATCCCCTTGCCTACACAACATGCTAACCAGATAGAATTAGGAGGACCCAAGGGGACTTTTGGTCCAACATTAGAATTAGATTATACCTTTTGACTTTTGATGTCAACTAAATATTGTCATAAATTTATTAAATTTTGAAATAACAAATTTAATAATTAACAATACGTTTAATTGATTTACAATAAATATAATTAATTATTTGTACATATATTTAAAGACTTACTAAATTAATTTGAAAAAATCAAAATGCATCTCATAATTTAGTTGATCTCACATTTATAACTACGTATGTAATGAGAATATGATGTTATTTTGACTACTAGACCATATTAAAAAATTTACAAAAAAAATTGTAGTAACTACCCCCTTGTTATATTTAAATTTGTAAATTGCTATACTATTGACACCAAAATCCAATATATAAATAACTAAATCCCAGCACCTAGTACATCATAAGTTTTCCAAGTTTCTTGAGAATTACAGGGAACAAATGTCTATTCCTTGACTAAACTTGGACTACTAATTCTTATACACCATTCATTATACAGAGAGATTTGAGACCCAAAATCCTACAAATCCTCTTGCAAAGCCAGTGTCTTGAGAGAGAGACCACCCACAATCTTACAACTCTTCTCTGGATTCATCTCTTTTAATCTCAATAAAAGATGCAAAATCTTTGATTATGGATTCGTAAATCTCAATCCCTTTCAAGTACTCATCCTCGTTCAAAAACTGCAACAAAATAATAAATAAATGAAAACATAACATTCAGGTCAAATGTTCATAAAAGTACTTAAAACAATGTTCATACCCATTATCATCTATACCAGGCAATTGTGAACAGTCAGCATAAGAGGCTTGAAGTAATAGTTACTACACCACCACTGGTCTTAGATGTCAATTCATCATTCTTAGTTGAACTCCCAAAAGAGTAATTATCATTTTGATCAGTACTTTTTATTAGTTCCACCCTTGATTGGGTTTTCTTTTACTAAATTTGTTGAAGATAGAAAAACAAGATATTTTCACCTCGTTGTGGTCATGAAGTAGAATAGGAGTATTGGCCATTGGAGAAAAACCAATTGCAGGCAGGCCCCGTTCCCGGAAGTAGCGAGCATCTGTTGAAGCAGGAAATATTTCTGGTTTTGCAAGTTTCCCATTAGCTTTGTGGATAGCTCCTTCTAACAGGGGCCACCAAGGATTGGAACTGTCAGAGGCTGTGAGGATTGGATTTCCAAACTTGTCATTCACCGGAACCTTATGCTTAAACTGCCCAAGCTAAAACATGGTTAGTTAAAACCAACTGGCAATTAATTAATGGACCATTACACTCCAAACCCAATACATTCATAATTACCAGCCTTGCCTATGGTTAATTGCCAAAAGACTCCCCCCTGGGGTTAGCCCATTTTCGGAAGGACTCCGTGATCCATCTCAAACTCCCTGAGGTTTGGGGTAAATTGTCGAACTTATGGAATTCGTCAAAACTAGGAGTTTTTTTTATGTTATATTTAAGATTAATCCCAATACTAACCTGTCTCTTATGTTCTACAATTCTTCCTCTCCAAAACCACCCCACTAAAACCATTAAAATTTACAATCTCCCTCTTTTCTTCAACCCGAATAAATATTCTTCCTGCAGCAGCAAGACACCTAAATTGAGCCTATCACCAAATCACACACCTGAAATCTGAATATAATCACGCAGGCGAACACCACAATAAAAAAATCTGAACAAACCAAAGACATATTTGAAATCAGATATTCAGATCTCAGATCAAAATTTCCACCTCTTTAGTTCCAATTTCTAATTGCCTACAACCATTCAAAAAGTTGTAAAAATTAAAACATATATACTGGGTACTGCTGAGGTTATGGAGCAGCACACTAAACCACATGCAGACAAACACAGCAGCAATTGATTTGGCAATGGCAACGATGTTTGACCTACCCGGCAACGACAGCAGAGGAGCAGTGACAGCCAAGGTCCACTAGCTGTACACCTTTCCAGCAGCCGCCACGTGCTATTTGTTGTAATTTCTCTTAATAAATGTAATGACTTTATTGTTAAAGATCTTTCTTTTAGCACTACTTAACAAAATTAAAAAGGAAATGATATGAAGATTTGATTGTTGCACATATATTTTTTTAGCACTACTTAACAAATACTGTGAGTTTTTCGACTCACCCCAAAACCTAGGAGTTTGACGTGGTAAGTCAACCTATCAGGGGGCCTTCTCCAAAAAATGGCCTAACCCAAAGGAGTCTTTTGGCAATTTCCCCTAGAATATACGCTCATAAAAAAATGCACAAACATAACTTTAAAATAAGAAAATTAAATAAGGATGTCCATGATGCTTAAACGCGTTAGACTCTACCATACTCCTGCAAAATAATTCACCAATCAAATACACCAGGCAATATGATGGTGTTGTTGACCAGAACCTAGCACTAGAGCAGGACATAAAAAAAATCCTCTTAGGAATTGTGTGTGTGTGTGTGTGTATATATATATATATATATATATATATAGGGTAAGGATCAAGAGCATTCTCCTTAAATAGCATTCCGCCTTAAATAACATTCTTTTATCAAAACGACGTAGTTTTAGAGGGACGCGGTGGCATTTTTGTAAATACGCGGTGGCATTGTATTTACAAAAATGCGACCGCGTCCCTCCAAAACTACGTCGTTTTGATAAAAGAATACTATTTAAGGCGGAATGCTATTTAAGGAGAATGCTCTTGATCCTTACCGTATATATATATATATATGATCCACAAAGTCATATTCACGTGTAAAGTAAAAAACACTGGTAATGGGATTAGGTCCACAAAGGTATCACATACCCCTAGGGGTGGGCAAAAAATTTAGTATTTTCGGTTTTCGTTAAACCGGACCGGTCGAACAACCATTTGGTTCAGGTGCAGAGAACCCAGATATATCTGGGAAGTCGATGTCGGTATCAAGTAGGAGTTTGGCTTGTTTGGTATAAACCAAATTAAACCGGTTATATCGGTTACATTTAACTTTATTAATTTTATTCCCAAATATGCACTTCTTAGTTCTCTAACCCTTTTAGTCTCTAAATTCTCACTTCTCATATCCCCAAACCTCTGATCCCCTTTCCTCTTTCTCTCCATCGATCTCTTCTCGAACCAAACTTCCGATCTTTCTCTATCTCAGTTTCTCTCCATCTCTTCTCGAATTTACCGAACCAAACCTCCGATCCCCTTTCCTCTTTCTGGCACCAACGTAAGCATTCTAACAAATTGTTCTTTATATATGATTTAGCAAAATTTGTACGCGATTTATCAAAATTAAACCGGGAATTTAGTTTCTTCTTTCTTTGTTTCAATTAAAAACTGAATTTGTACGGGTTATATATAATCCTCTGTTTTTTTAGAGTTATTATCCAACTACTCCTATGTTTCTCTCTCTAGATTTAATATATATATATATATATGTTTCAAACTTGGAAAATCATTCTTTTAGAAGTTGTATTGAAATGGGTTTCATTAATAATTTTCTCTTAATTTTTGTTCTTGAATGTTACCATTGACGTTAGTTCAATGGATTGTATTGCTCTTCAGCATAAATTGACCCACTGAGTAACGATTTAAAATTTATGTACATTGAGAGGTGTTTCATGTGGAAGAGACCCTGCTAATGACTCACTCCATTTACGGAGTCTAAACCTTTCATTTTTGTTCTTGAATGTTACCATTGACGTGAGTTAAATTGATTGTATTGAAACGGGTTTGTTTATTTGTATTAAACTTCCCTCTTTTGTCCTTTTGGAATCTCATAAGAATTCTGTTTGTTTCAAGTATAATTGAAGACTTGAAGTTTCTCTCTTTCTCAATCCCTGTATACGTATATACATAATCGGTACATAAGTAGGTAAAAACCGGTACCAAATCGATTCGAATCGCTAACCGGCACCGGTATCGATTCCCTGGGCCAGGAAGATTAGGTAACCGGTTGATGCGGTCCGATTAAGATCATGGGGTGTTCGATTAATTCTTGATGAACACCCCTATGACAAATACTGGGTAAACAAGAACAATTATGCGTCTCACTTAACCAGAGCAATCATGCACTGAACATAATCATAGTATAGAAAAGGAGTGCATACCTTCCAATTTCTTAGGATTATCAACCCTATTGTCACACTAAAGCAGTGAAATTTTCTTATTTTTTACAAACAAGATATCCAATAGAATTTGGAGTAACATTTATTTTCCAATTTTGATACGTTTTATGTAGGTAACCCAGTGTACAAGCCTACAAGGTCAAAGATCAATTGCATATATTCTAACATTTGCAGTAAATTGGCCAGGAAATCAGTTTTATAGCAAAATGTATACACCCGTGTCTTGCTCATTTTTTTTATCTTTAAGAAAAATGTTAACATATTTCATGATGCAAGTGCATTTGACAGATTAAATAAGCTCTGGAGTTGATTTTTTAAGTGCTTATTTACTGATTTCCACAATGTGGGATGCCTTGAACTCTTTCTAAGAGGCCATAACCTTAACTTAATTCAGACAAAGCAACTGGAGCATAAGCAAGGGCAACAGCAAAACAAAGGCAGAGTTTAATTTCTGTCTATTATGCAAAGCAAATTGAGTCTCCAAATAAGTCCACAACAAGTGTATAGTAATATTTAGTGAAATTTATAAAAGTGAATCAGTTTCTAGAAAAATAATGCACCATGGTGAATTAAAAAAAAAAAATCACATTGTTTCCAATTATAGCCTTAATATAGAAACAAACATTGAAGATGCACATCTAATATTCTGTCTCCATAATTAAAGTAAAAGAAAAATAGGAGGAAAAAGGATATAATTTTTATGTGGAAAATAATACTTTTCGAAAGGGGAAAAAAGAGAGGAAAATAATATGAAACTTGTTAATAGCAGTATTTATTTTCTACAAATCCAAAGTTTGAAAATGTAAGAAACATTTCCGTCTTGTATTACTAAGAGAGGTAGCATAAAACTGTTTCACCTCAAATGTCATGTTGCGAGAAGCAGGGGCCCATTCCTCAGCAATTCGTCTTTCCAAGGATGTTTGATCAGCAGTTGGTGGGACTCGGACGTCAAAACCAGCTTGTGCTTCAGATGGCTGCAGATTCATGACAAAACCCTGGAGGAGAAAGGTAGTTAATTATATTGATCTTCAAAATGTGTGAATGAGCAACTCCAATGACAAGACTAACAGACACAGAGGAGAAAACAACACGCTGATTCCTGAACCCCAAAAATACGCTTGAAATATTGCTCATCTAATAATGATTCTTTGCCGGGTTATAATTATATTTGGAATTAACAGTTACAAGCTATGCTCTTGATTCAGTTCAACTATCAGTCAAAAGCTATGAAGTTGGGAGAAAATTTAGTCATTAAGGAAAAAAATTTGGCCCTAAAGTCAAAAGTTTATATAAAAATGAGCAACCAATTCATTCACACATGAAGTGCAAGTAGTTATTGTGAAACGAGAGATAGGTCAGGCTTCAAAGGAACACCTTACACATAAAGTTTTTTTTATATATTTCAGGGAGTATAAGTTCATCATGAACTGATTACTGAAAGAGTGTAAGATGTATTTCTAGTAGTTGTTATCATTGTTTATTGTTTCAGTGTGTGGACGGAAGGGTGTTTCTGCAATGTTGTCTTCACAATATCCCAAACACCACCTCTGAATTGGAACTTGCTGTTCAAGCATAAGAAATGTGAAGAAGACTGTATAGTACTGTGTATACATATTCTCAGTGATTGCCAAATACAATCCAGCAAGTCGTATGAAAGTGCATCGACACCGGTGTCATATCCGATAAACATTTCTTAGTTGCTTGTCATCAATTTAGAAAATGTAATTCCTTTTAATTTTTTGGGAGAAGGGAGTATTTTAAAGAGTGCAACTGATATGGTGACCAAGTCTAGAACCGAAGTAAGGAATGAGAGTGGAGAGAAAAACTATACAGTTGGTGATGGAGTGCCAGCTTTGAGGAAGACCATGTTGACAGAGACTACCTCTCCTTCAGCCTTGAGACCAGCCTTGACTAAATCAAACTGAGCAGCCCTGAACCTCCTCACACTCTCAATGCTCTTCAACAGATTCTCCATAGCAGTATTATCATAAAGCTTAGCCCCATGACCAGGAGCTCCACTAGACTTAATCACCAACCACCAAGGACTCCTCTCTCCATAAAACACCCTGTAATTTTCATCCGGCGAAGCCAATCCTTCATCGAGCACAATCCCAACATTCATCTTATCGAAAATCTCGGAATTAGCCAACTTCGCAGCGCCATCATGGCCGCCAATCTCCTCATCGGGTACAAAAGAGAGATAAACTGTCCTAATTGGCTCGAATTTAGCAATCTTCAGTTTACGAATTGCCTCCAGGTACTGTAATCCCACACACTTCATGTCCTGAGACCCTCGAGCATAGATGTTGCCACTTTCGGGATGAATTAGGGCTTGGAAAGGAGGATGAGCCCACTTGTGGTGCTCGACTGGAACGACGTCGGTGTGAGAATTGAGGAGGATGGAGGGGAGATTGGGGTACTTGCCAGGCCATTTCAGAAGGATTAAGGGTTTGCCCTTGACAAAATCTAGGATTTGGGATTCGAGAGAGAGGATTCGGCCTGGGAGAGAATGAAATGTGCGGCTTCGTAGTAATTGGGATTTGGTTGGGCTGTGTTGATTTGAAGGTATTGTTGGAATCTTGAGACAATTGATGATGGTGGATCTTCTTCAATGGCTTTCACCGCTACGACTATTAATAAGCATAGCACATAGATGAAGCAAAGACGAAGAAGATTATGATTAGTAGGTGTTCTTTTTAGCTCCATTATTTTCATAATCAAACTACCTTCTTCTGCTGCTGCTGCTGCTGCTGCTGCTTGCCACTCTCTCAACTTAAGTTTACGCAAAACTTCATCTTCGTCTCGAATTTATTTTTCTTCTTATTTCACATGTTAATAATTGTTTGAACAGATTATCTTTTGCATTCTTTTATCACTTTCAATTTTTTTCTATCAGTAGTAACATATTACCAAATTGGCTTAAATATGAATTAGTATCCTAAACTATTGGTCATATTCCATTTCAGTTATTCACCTTTCAATTTTATCAATTAGATAATTAAACTATCAATTTTTTTTCATTTTAATTAAATTGAAATACGCGTCGAGAAATTACTCACGTGCTTTTATTATGTGGAGCCTTAAGAAAACATGTGGTAAAAAAAATTATTTTTTAATTATTAAATAAACAACTCTGTTTAAACAAAGGGTAAAACGGTCAAAACCTAAATTAACATTTCTAATTAATATAAAACAAACATATATCAGCTGGTAGACCATTACAATCGATCGACCAATACCATCTCTCCCCAAATCGAACGATAAACCCTAGCTCACCGGAATGTGATAGTTATCAATCAGTGAACGGATCACAGCCGGGTCAACGGTGGAAATATCGCCCACAAAACCCAACTGGGCAGAGTTTTGAGCCGGGCAGGCGGTTAAAAGACGACCATCGATTCCCGACAATCCGACGGCGGTGGCGCCCGCCTTGTTAATGAGAGAAACAAGTAGTTTATTGACTTTACCGATTAAAACCATGGAGACAATTTCCATGGTGGAGGCGTCGGTGATTCGGAGGCCGTTGAGAAAATTGGGTTCAATACCGAGGCGGCCGAGCCGGTGGTTCATTTCAGGGCCGCCGCCGTGAACGAAAACAATGCGGAGGCCGACGCAGGAGAGGAGGACGAGATCAGAAATGACGGAGGCCTGGAGGGACTCCGATTTCATGGCAACGCCGACGTACTTGACCACGATGGTTTTGTTGCGGAATTTTTGGATGAAAGGGAGGGATTCCGATAGGATTTTGACCCGGGTTTTTGCTGGGGTTGGGGTAATTTTAGGAAGGGTTTCTGCTTGGATGGATTGTAAGGATGATTTGAGGGGTGGAATTTGAAATGGGGTTTTGGGTTTGGTAGAGGACCAGTGTATTGGGAATCTGAAATTAGGACTAGGGTTGGGGTTTATCAGGGGTTTTGACAGAGGTGAGGAGACGAGAAGGGCTTTAGCAACCGCCATTTTTCACTCCTGTACTTTCCCCACCAGCCCACTACGCAGGTCAGTTGGGTCAGGGCACCACTTGTTTGGTTTGGTTTGTTAATCAGGAAAGGAAGGAAGAGGAAGCTAATAATAAATTAAGAAGGCTTAAATATGAATTAGTATTTATTAATATTAATTGACAAAATTATAGGTTTTGACCGTTTTGTTTTTTGTTTAAACATAGTTGTTTATTTAATTATTAAAAAATAGTTTTTTTGCCACATAATAAGTTACGTCAGCAATTTTTGACGTGACATGTTCAATTTGGTCAAATTGAAAAAAAATTGATAGTTTAATCATCTAATTGACAAAATTAAAAGGTGAATCACTGAAGTAGAATATGACCTATAGTTTAAGGTACTAATTTATATTTAAGCTTACCAAATTTAATATATTTAGTTCTTTTTGGACTATTTCTAAATAGATTTAAAAAATTTATTTCACAATAATTTGACTTATTAAAGTCAATTTGTAAAATTTAAAATAAAAATAAAAATTGATAGAATTTTTTTATTTTAATTAATACAACTATAATTATTATATAATATCTTAAAAGTATTATTTTAACAATATTTGTTAATTTTAAAGTAAGACATGACAAATTGAGTAATGTAAAACTTAAATAATGTTTATTAAATTAGTCAATCTTATCATTCTTCTCTGCATTTCCATATTACATATCTATAACAAAATATGAAATTTGGTGATATTCAGTCCTTTTTTATTTATTGCCGTATTTATATTATATATTCTCATTTTTCTACTTATTGTCGTATTTATATTATATATTCTCATTTTTCTAATTATTGTCTTATCATTCTATTTTGAAATATTAAATTTGACAATTCAAATTTAATTTTTTTTATTTAATTATCATCATATTTATAATATAGTTACATTTCGAAATATTAAATTTGACGATCTGATACTTTTTTCTTTTTCTATTTACTATCATATCCATAGTTGAGTTACATCCCAAAATATTAAATTCGCGATCAATTTTTTCCCTATTTATTGTGGCATCCATGTAATGTTATTTTAATAAGATGGAAATTCTTAACTAATTATGATTTACAAATAAGAGAAATCGATATATAAGATTTAGACTTTATAACCCATGGTTAGGAACGGAAGTAGTTAGTATTAAGTTTATTTTGAGATAAATTGATTGATTGATCAATAGAATACTGATACATAAGTGTGTCAATATTCTATTAGCCAATTAATCAATTTCATCCTAACCGAATCCGTTAGTAACATATATAAAATGAGGAAGTGGATTAATATACTATATAGAACATTCCTATCAAATATATTTAATACTTACAAGCATATTTTTAAAAAGATAAAAATTTAGAATAATTTATTAAAAATCTTAATATATTCAAGAAGATAAGGATAAATCTAGAATACTTTATTGGAACTCCAAATACTCAGATTCTTGATAGTATAAATTTGTGTCATATTTTTAGTGAGAGCAGATCCTTTATCCTTCAATTTTTTGTCTCCCTTGTGTTTTTCTACTTAAATTTTGACACATGTCCTTTTATTTAATTTTAGAATTAATTAGTATTAAGTGGAGTAAGAGATTAGGTGTCAAAATTTAAGTGAAGAGACAAGGGTATAGAAAAATTGGGGACAGAAGATCTGCTCTCATTTTTAGTAATGTTATGATAATATATATATCTTATCGGATTGAGTCGATATCCCTTATCTTATTCAATTGCTTTCACCCCCCTTTAGCGACGGACATGGCGACGGTTTTTTAAATCATACAACCGTAAATCTATACTTTTAGCGATGCTATATGTCGTCGTCATTAAAAGTATAGACGACGGTTGTATAACCCAAACTGTCGCCAGATCCATCGCTAAAGAGGTGAGCACGGGTGAGTAAGATAAGGAGTATGCACTTGGGCATATATATATATATATATATATATAATGATACATAGCATCTATATGCTATGGAATAAAAAGTGGCATATAACATCTTATCCCCCCATTTTGTATTTGGATGGCTGAGATTAGGACCGTCCGCTAGTATTTCTAGCGGACGTTATTAATCAAATTATTTACCACTTTTGCCCCCACCTTTATTTTAGCCAAAACAAATCAGATCTTTCTTTCACAGACAAAGATTATTCTTTCTTGAAATTCTTCTGCGTTGCTTCTGCGAATTCTTCTGCATCTACAGATGATTTGTTTTCGAATTGGGTAATTTGAAGAACCCTGAAGTAAACTACTACAAAGAAAATCAAGAACAAGACTTGAATCTGTTTGCTAATTTGTGAACTAGGCAAAATCATTGTGTGTGTTTCAGAACATATTCTCCAAAAGAGGGATGAATAAGGGAAGTGCGTGCATGGGATGAACTATTATGCTTTGTCGTCTTTGTTGTCCTTTTGATCCTAACCCCATTTGCAATTCTTTGTAGAGGGTCCCCAGTGTAGGTAATTGGTGGAAAAAATGATCTCTCAAATTGGACCACATTTCGTTTGGCAAAAATACCAACTGATATTCATTTATTGTTTAAAACTTTTTTGGCATTTATATACTAGAAGAGTAGTTTAATTTTTTTTTTCCTGAATTATATAATAATAGGTGGATGGCGGCTCAGAGTGTATTCTATCACCTATGCAATCAAGTTTCATACATGTCCTTAAATGAGATCTCACCATTGACATTTAGTGTTGGGAATATGATGAAGAGGGTTTCTGTCATTGTGTCATCGATTATCATCTTCCACACTAAATAGAGGTCAATATTGATCGCTTATATTATCCGTCATTAGTATACTTAGCGGACCATATCAATTAAGTTACTTTTCCAACTTGTCTTTGGCTACTGGGCATAAACGTCCATAATTCATACTTACTACGTCCCATTAGCTAGTAAATCTTTACGGACGGCGGTAATCAGATCTAATCTCACCATCGATTTGTGAACAGACGGTATGGATCTTTATATGCCATTTTTTATTCTATAAGATATAGATCTTTATGGATCATTCCCCTATATATATATATATATATATATATATATAGTTATAATTGGCTATAATTACTGCACTCACACATGTATAATAAAATATTAACTAATTATAATTTAATATATATATATATATATATAAGGAAATGATCCATAACAAGTATTTGCTATGGATAAAAATTAGACAAATAACATCATAACCGCACATTATATAAATTAAGGATTGACATTTAAAAATAAAACATGCCTTTCGCCAGACGAAGTATGAAAAATCTTATAGACCGTCCGCTAGTTGAACTAGCGGAGGCTAGAAAAATAATTTTCTCCCCAAGTCTCAGAGGTGATTAGTATTCAAATTTCAGCCTTGGAGTCATCTAATTATTATTATTATTTTTGTGAATGAGAATCTGAAAGTGACTTTTAGCTCCCTATATTTTTCTCCTCTTTCTTCTACCTAATTCATTTCTTCATCTCTCTAATTTTGTCTTCTCCTACTGTTTCTATTTAGATCTGTTTCAAGGCTAAAATTAAGGATAAAGCAGTTTAGTAGCTTTAGTGAAGCGAGCTGCCATCTTCCTCCTCGACTTTTCTTCTCAATCTCAGGTCTCAATTTTGGTTCTCTTTTCTCATCTAATTGTTTCTCTTCTACAATATCTTCTTTCTATCCAATCCTTTCCTTGTATTTTTCAATCTCATCCACGTGAATGATGTTTAATCAAAACTAATGATTGGGCTATGTGAATATGATATAAGAAGTGTGATGAGAGTGGAATTCACTGAAACAAGTAATCAGAATTGCATGTTAACCTCACTGCGCAGGTTTAACAAGACACCAAGAGCAGTTGATTTGCTAGCCTTTTCTTCTAATTTGTTGATTATTTTTTTTGGGGCTGTTTGAACTTAATTTTTAGACCGAGTTTGATGACTACGAGATCCGCTAGACGAACTAGCGAAGGGGCTTTAAAAAATTTTAATGTACGTTGGTGGAAGGCGTGTTTAATTTTTTAATCCCAACATTTGATTATTGGAATGGACGACTATGATGTTATTTGCCCAATATTCATCCATAGAAAATACTTGATATGGATCATTTTTCATATATATATATATATATATATATATATATATATATATATATAGGGGAATGATCCATAGCATCTATATGCTATGGAATAAAAAGTGGCATATAGCATCCATACCGTCCGTTTCACAAATCAGTGGCTGAGATTAGATCTGGGGACACGTCATCCGTTAGTATTACTAGCGGACGTGGTAAGTATGCATTATGGACATTTATGCCCATGTAGCCAAGACAAGTTGGAAAAGTAACAGAAACCACATGGTCCGCTAGTAATACTAGTGGATGGATAATATAGAAGCAGTACAATATTGACCTCTATTTAGTGTGGAAGATGATAATCGATGACACAATGACAGAAACCCTCTTCATCGTATTCCCAACACTAAATGTCAATGGTGAGATCTCATTTAAGGACATGTATAAAACTTGATTGCATAGGTTGTGACGCCCCCAAAATTAGGTATACACCACCCATCTTGGGTCGTCAGATACATGATACAGAATTCAAATATAACTTACTAATACAACTGTCGTGTACAATACGACAAACATAAACTGTGAGTTTGAATACAAATATTATCTACTAGAGATTATACAAACTCAAAAGGAGTCCTCATTACAATTATTATCACACTATTTCACAGAATAGTGAGGACTACTAATGCTATCCTCCGGACCATCACTCCGCTCCCCGACTCTCGTCCCAAATTTATATTCTCATTTTCAGAGAAATAAACGGTGAAAGAAAGGGTGAGCTCAACTAGCCAAAGAAGAAATATTATGACTAAGATAATGCGAGAATAAATTATCGTTTTCAACAAATGTTAAAGCGATAAAATATAACAACATCAAGTTTAAGCTGCAATGAACAAGTAATCCATTAAAAGAGTCAAGTAGAGAATAAAATCTACTATCTTTTATGATTTAAAAGGTTTTTCATGACTTTTATTCATTGGGACTCGACTTAATAAATAATCCACATCATCGAATCACCCACGACTACTACGGGCGAGGATATTCTTTAGTATCACGACCACAAATTATCCATGACTACTGACCCAAGGACATTCGTGTATTCATTAATGGTCATGATCATGCCAACAACTGTCCATCAATGTACTACGGGCCAATGATAACTTTTACCACATCATTTGTAACATTACGGTCATGATTACACCGAATAATTCCTGGTCATAATCATACCAAGTCCATCTATACACTACGGGCCACATATGACTTTCAACATAATATAAACATAAGGATGATGACAATGATATAAGAATTCAATAAAACAAGTTCAAGAATTAATTTATCCAGGAACTAATAATGTCCAAATTGTCAACATGATACTACCTTTGTAGAGTAAAATTCAAGAATGATCAGAAGAATATTTTCATGAAAAGATATTGGATGAAGCCTTGAAATATCAAGGATATTCTACTAATTTCATAGAGTATATAAGTCAAAACTTTAACCAACCGAGTATAATAAAGAATGGAATAACAAAAGAAATCACCGTACGCATGCGCAGATTTCAGATGTATAAAAGTTATTCCAACAGAATAATAATAACGGAAACCGGTGGGGTAAAATTTTGCACAAGCGGGATGTTCCAACAGAATAATAAAGATTTTAATTAGGGGTGTAAAACACACATGCACAGGATGTTCCAAATGTAATAATAATAAAGAGCGAAACCAGTCCGGTGTAAAACACATGATGAGGATGTTCCAACGGAATAATAATAAATCTGGAACCCAGTCGGGTGTAAAACACACGTATATGATGTTCCAATGAATAATAGAAAAATGTCACCAAGTATAGGGTAAACTAGCATCTGATACAAAAGTTATTCCAATGTAATAATAAGCGATAGAATAACAACAGATTTCTCTTCATGAATAAGAAAGAATAACACCCCTTACGGGTACAACAAATAATATTCTCTACCTTAAGAAGAAGATCTTTGGATATATAAAATAGTGAAGTAGCGAGAATACTTTCTTCTTTCTCTCTATAGTTTATCTCTCAGAGTTTCAAATTGAATTGTAAGAAAATAATGAATGAATGAGCTTCTATTTATAGAAAAATGGAATGCATAAGAATTAACTCATGAAGCATTCTAGAATGATTTACTTTAATCTGACGGTCCATATTTAAAGCAAAATAAAATATAATATATTCTATTTATAATCTAATAAAACGAATAACTTTATAAAAGATTTTACTACGCAAACACTATGCATCATAAAATATAATATATTCTAATTATTGTCTAATAAAATAGATAGCTTTTTATAAAAGTATTCTATTTTATATAAAAAGATTTTACTATGCAAAACACTATCTGATTACCTTATGCAACACTATGCATAATAGAATATAATATATTCTATTTATAGAATAACTTTATAAAAGTATTACATTTTATATAAAAGATTTTACGTATTATTACATTAATAATACCAACAAAACCGAGTGACTTATCACTTAAGCATCAATAATTAATACCGTGTGCTACTATGCAACCACGCCAGACATCGCATTTTTTAACACCGGGTGTTTCAACAATAACTTGAGTAAAACTTCCGCCGTTATTTTCATAAAAAAGTATTTTGTCGTTTTTTCAATTGACAATAATTTCGTTGTGGGGTTCACTAACGACGATCGTGTCGTTGTATTTAATATTCCTGTTAAAGCTAATATTCCCAAGACCAATCGAATATTATATAACAACTTATGTATTTTGTAAAATTTATAAATATTACCACAACTATTATATCAATTTTACTCCATAATAATATTTATAGAAAATTCATCTTTATTCAAAAAGTTGGGGTTTTACATATGTGATAGAATACACTCTGAGCCACCATCCACCTATTATTATATAATTCAGGAAGAAAGAAAAATTAAACTACTCTTCTAGTATATAAATGCCAAAAAAGTTTTAAACAATAAATGAATATCAGTTGGTATTTTTGCCAAACGAAATGTGGTCCAATTTGAGAGACTGCATTTTTCTAGCCAATTGTCCACACTTGGGGACCCTCTACAGCAATTGCAAATGGGGTTAGGATCAAAAGGGACAACAAAGACGGACAAGCATAATAGTTCATCCCACCCACAGACTTCCCCTTATTCATCCCTCTTTTGGAGAATATGTTCCGAAACACAATTGCGATTTTGCCCTAGTTTGCTTCTAGGGTTCTTCGAAATTACCCCATTCGCAAATTCACAGAACCAGAATCCAAGTCTTGTTGTCGATTTGCTGTAGTAGTTTACTTCTAGGGTTCTTCGAAATTACCCAATTCGAAAACAAATCATCTGTAGATGCAGAAGAATTCACAAAAGCAACGCAGAAGAATTTTCAGAGCAATAATGTTGTACGCAGAAGCAAAGATCTGATTTGTTTTGGCTAAAATAAAGGTGGGGGCAAAAGTGGTAAATAATTTGATTAATAACGTCCGCTAGAAATACTAGCGGATGGTCCTAATCTCAGCCATCCAAATACAAAACGGAGGGATAAGATGTTATATACCACTTTTTATTCCATAGCATATAGATGCTATGGATCATTCCCCTATATATATATATATATGTTAAATTATAATTAGTTAATATTTTATTATACATGTGTGAGTGCAGTAATTATAGCCAATTATAACTATACACATTATTTTATTTTGTATCTCATTTGTGCACCAATTTTTTAGTCCTCAAAATATTATTACATATTTATACATGTTGCAACAGAAATCATTCTTGACGTGCATAGCACGTATAAGCTTAAAAACAACTTATAAAGTTATAGGTAAATTTTACAAGTATATGATTAGTGACTTGATAGACCAAAAGTTATTTATTTATGTATTTAATCAATTCTTAGTAAAAGATGACAAATCTTTAATAATAATAAATGTATACTAACATTTTATAAAAAAAAAACTTGACCTTTTAAGTTATTGAGTTGATTTTTAAAAATACCAAAATTTATAATCTAGAAGACATAAAAATTAAAGTCAAAAGTGCAAAAATGTCTTCAACGTGCACCCTATATTTTTTTTTTCAAAAATACGTTTAACGTTTCAAAAAGTAGTTCAAATATACCTTTCCCATTAAAAAAATGTCAACGAGATAAAACAAATGTTAATTTATTTTTGATGTGAGTGGCACGTGTCTTCTTTTCTTCCTCTTTTCTCTCTCTCATCTCCTTCCTCCATTTTTTTCATCTGCTATAAAAAAAACCTAAATCAAAATCCCACCGATTAAGATCTGTATACAAATTAAAGTGACATCTACTTTGTTTTCATTAATTTATACTTTTCTTTTAATTCTCCTTTATTTCCCTGTAATCAAACACATCTTTGAAGCCAACTTCGTCTTCTTATTCATCTCACAAAAGTGACTCATCAGTTTCATAACGGTACATCTAAAACTCAAAAGCTAACTAATATTCATCCTATTCATCTACTTCAAATTCGCGTGTACCATTGCATGCTCCTGCCGGTGTAATTTTCCACCAACATAGCAACCCTTCCTCCTTCTTTAGATTTCTATTTCAAAATCCCAAGTTTTTTTACTAAAATTCTCTAGAGTAATTTTAGGTTCAAATTTCAAAAATTGAATGCGAGTGAAAATTAAACAAATGATGATAGTGGTGGGTCAATTTACCAAAATAAAAATAAAAATATATCTAACATTTGAGAAACATAGTATTTATATACACATTACCTATAGAGTTTCAAATCTATCAATGACATCATCATCTTTGATTTCAAATCTCGAAGCAAACTCAAATTCCATCAGCTCATTCGAATCGAAACACAAAAAGAGAAGAAAAATCGACACAAACAACAATCAAATTGAACGACAGCAACAAATCCAAGTCTTGCTGATAAATTTCCTCTCTCATGGCGTCAATCTCAGGCCTCTGGCGGGTTTGGAGGAGGATCTGAAAGCTTTGTGGCAGAGATATGTGGACTGACTGTATCAGCACAAGGAACTGGGATTGTATTTGAAGTCGGAGAAGGAGGACGAGTGAGATGGGAAGGAAGGTAGGGGTAAAACGTCAGAGGCATTTTTGCACCTTTGCCTTAATTTTTTTTAAAAAAAAAACTTTGGAGCTACCCAATTATCAAATTTGGACTGCTGAATTGAAAACTGTTGGGAGAATGCATATTATGATTTGATGTTTTAATGCATGTGTTCATGATTATTTTTAAGGTCCTTTAAAGAATATATGTACAAGAACTTAGTGATAGATCAAAATTATTAGGTTGATCTAAGCTTTCAACGTGTATTATTCTGTTCTAGAATGTATAGATAGAAAGATTAAAACTGTTAGGTTGATCTTGAGATGTAATAGATTAGTCTTGAAGAAATTCAGAAGTGCATCAATCGATCAACATTCAGCGAAGTCGCGTAAAAACGTAGAAACTGAAGATCGTAGTGTATGCGCTTGAAAGGGACTCTTCTGGAAATCATAGAGTGGTCCCAACGTTCACCAAGCTAACTCCACGATCGTAGTGTCTTTGAAGGAAGCGTGAAGTTTATAAGTCAACGATCGTAGTGTGCTCTCGGGAACGTAGAGTCAACAACACGAGCAAGAAGAAGATCGTAGAGTGCATGAAAGTTTAAGAGAAATCGTAGTGTTCTCAATCGATAGCAGATCGTATATGCAAGTCAAAGCCACTACGATCTTAACAAGTAGAACATCACGATCCAATCGTAGAGCATCATCGTCTCATGTCGAAAACGTCAAGCCTCATGAGTTGTTAATTCAACATACGAAGAATGGATCCCAAATGCTGCAGTGCTCATCAGTCCCAGAATATATGAAATATCCTTAGTATGCAACAAAGAAGCAGATCAAGAATATAAGGATAAGACTATGAATAAGAGGGACAAAACACCTTTTCGTGTGGTAGGTGAGAAAAGCTGCAAAGTGTCGATGAGCCGTAATGAGAATTGAAATGTGCAAAATGTCTCCATCAATGAAGATGAGAAAGTTGAAGCATTTAATGCCACAACGGATGGATCCAACGGATAGTTTTCAACATCACATATATACTGAGATCGACGGATGAGAGAGAAAAAAACTAAGCAAGCAATCAAACATTCAACGTGAAGAATTCTCTAAGGCTCAACTCTACGATCTGAGATATTGAAAAGCTTGTTCATTTACTCGGTTCTTAACGAACCAAAGGCTACACAAAGAAACCGAGAAAAGAACCTTCGTAACACAACAACAACAACCATCAATCAACTGAAGAAGAGTACCAAGTCTGCTGGACTTGAAGAGTTCGTAGTGAACTGTAAGAAAGCCAAGTCTGCTAGACTTGAAGAGTTCAAGAGTGAACTAGAGAAGTTCTGAAAGTCACTTTGGTCAGAAGGAATCATGTGATTCAGAAGATTGTAAAAGACATCCTTAGTGGACATCCTAATCGTTGAGTAGAAGAGTGGACTAGGAGCTTTGAGTGCTCTGAACCACTTAAAAACAACCGTGTCATCTATATCTGCTATAACTGTTATATCTGTTATAACTGCCTTACTCGCTCATAACTCTATTGCTTGGTTTAGAAGATTAAAACAAATACTAATTCCGCTTAAGTTTTAATCACTATCTAAGAACAAGTTTAAAATAGAAAAGATTTTCAAATATCTATTCAACCCCCTTACAGATAACTTGTGCCTACTAAGAACTAACAATTGGTATCAAAGCGGGTTTTATTTACATACCTTACGCTTTAGTAGATCCAAATGGCACTCGTATTTCAAGCGAATCCAGACCGGGGGAGCAAAGAAGCCACCAATGTGCAACAAGGATAAATTTCTTGCTAATCGGAAAGTTAGAATGCAAGCTTACATGGACTCAATAGATGAAGATCTATTTGAGACTCGTTTCTTAATGGGCCCTATATACCAACAAAGCTTGCACCAACCATTGACGAGCCAAACAAAGTACAAATCAAAGTGAAAGAAGAATGGATGGCGGAACAGAGAAGAAAGTCATCCAACTTGACAAAAAGGCTAAGAACATCCTGTTCCAATCTCTTGGAGGACGAACATTTGACAATGTTGTAAAGCGCAAAATGACCCAAAGAAGTCCGAGAAGCAACTAGCGATCACGCACGAAGGAATCAAGAAGTTAGAGAGAACAAAGCAGCCTCTTCTAACACACGGTGAAGACGAGATGTTTGCTTTCGTATGCAAGGTGAAAATGTAAGCGCCACTTATAAAGATTCAACATTCTCGCTTCAACTCTCTACGAAGCATATGGAAAGATCTATCCTAACAAAGATCGACCATAAAGTTCATGAGAGCCCTACTAAAAGCAAGTGGGATGCCAAGACCACTACAATAAGAGAGTCAAAGAATCTTAACGAGATGATAGTTCAACAACTATATGGAAATCTCCTGACATACGAGATGGAGCTGACCCAACGTCTTTGAAACCCTTTCGAAGGAAGAAGGAAGGAAAAGGGTGTTGCTCTCAAAGCAAATCGAAAGTGTATCAAAGTCATCATCGAGATTGAATCGGCGATGATGACGATCTTTGCCATGATGGTAAGAAAACTAAGAAGGTTCATGCGTCAAGGCAAAGCCCGACAAGCAAAAGAAGGTCAACAACTATAATAGCAGAGAGCAAATAAATGATCACGTCTACAATCGCAAAAAGCTCGGGCATTTCATTGCTAAATCGCAACAAACCCTAAAAGAAGAACTAAAGAAGAAGCAGCATGGAAAGAAGGAATACAAAGGAAACAAGAGGCCTCATAAAAGAGACAAAGGCACGGTAATTTGGAGGATCATGGAGTGATTAGGATAATGATTCAAATCTCGACTCTGGAGATGAAGAAGAACCACAAATGGCCAATCTGTTTTAATGGCCAAACATGCAAAGGACAAACAAAGCCTCAACATTCACAATGTAAATCTCGATGAGGTATTTGATTTTAACTCACGATGTAGATATGAATGACTTAAGAAGCGCACTGCTGCGTGGCATAACCAATGATCTACATCAATACATGAAGTGGTTCGAGAGTGTTGTCAAGGATCATTCACTTCTTCAAGAGGAGAAGAAGAAAGTTCAAGAAGAGCTTGAAGCAATTTCTTCTAAGTACTAATCTTCTCTCCAAGCTTGAAAGCGAGAATGAAACTTTAAAGCGCATACATCATGCTAAATGAGAGTCTAAAGCTAACCTCTAAAATTGAGGATCTAGAAGACTATCTCTGCATGGAATAAATCCTCATCATCCATGGACCTACTTTCTTCTTTAGTCAGAGAAACACATTCGACGTAGCAGGAAGCTTAGGCTTTGGGAATCCATCTCGAGCTAAGTGTGGGAAAGATAATGGAAACTAGCTCGTAATGTCTCAGCTTTAGTAGAGGCATTGCTTTTGTTAAATCCTCACAGATTGGAAGAACCGGCTCAACCTTGTTCTACCGATTCTAGTTATACTCGAGAGAGAAGTAAAGGATCACATCGTTGGTGCAGGTTTCATAAAGGAGAAGAAGAACTCCAACCTCTACCTACCAACCTCGAAGAATCGTAGAGTCAAGCAAAACTAACTCTACAAATCTCTTTGGGAAGGTACAGAGAGAGGTAAGGCTCACTCATCACTATTTATGAAACCTAAGGACACGTGGAAGAAAGAGAATCAGTTCAACAGAAGGCTAACTAAGGAACCACACAAGTCCAAGTGGAGGATGAATCACACACACAGGCATGCATCATAATAGATGTGTCATATGTGATAAGTATGGTCATAAAGCTACAAAGTGTTATTATAACTTCATGCATGTGAGACCCAAGACTAGACAAGTTTGGGTTCCCAAAGGCACTAACACAGAAGGACCCATGCAAATATGGGGTACCAAAATGAAGGTTAAAATGTTTTGACAGGAAAAGAGCTCCACGACCTCAACATGGTATCTAGACAGTGGATGCTCAAGGCATATGACAGGGAACAAAGCTTTGCTATCCCTCAGTCATCTTTGGAGATAATGGCTCGGGCAAGACAAAAGGATATGGCTCTGCTGGCAATGGTGCAATATCTTTCAGCAAAGTAGCCTATATGGAAGGACTTCAACACAACCTTCTAAGCATCAGCCAACTCTGTGACAAGGGTCATCAAGTAATATTTCTCAACAATCAATGTCAAGTCAGAGATCTGAAGACATCTGCCATAAAGCTAACCGAAACAAAAGAAGGAAATGTTTATACTATAGACCTTGGTCAACTAAGCTCTGATGAAACAATATGTTTTATGGCAAAAGCATCCGAGGAAATGAGCTGGCTATGACATAGAACACTGTCCCACTTAAACTTCAAAAGCATGTCCAAACTGGCATTAAAGGATCTCGTAGCTGGTCTACCCAAGTTCAACTTTGTGAAGGAAAGACCATGCAATGCCCGCCAAACTTGGAAAGTAAAACTAAGCTCATTCAAGAAGCAAGAGGCGCTAACTCCATTGACAAACCCCAGTAATGCTCCACATGGATCTCTTTGGGCAAATTCCAACAACCCGATCTTGGAGGAAAAAGATACTCTCTCTGAGTCGTGATCGATCACTACACGCATTCAGCATGGGTATTCTTCCTAACTTCAAAGGATGAGACAAGCTCCGAATTAATCAAGATGTTCAGACTGGTGATGAACGAAAAAGGAGAGAAAGTCAAGGCAATAAAGAGTGATCATGGCAGAGAATTCGATTTCTCATAAATGGATCAGTTCTGCACAGACAATGACATCAGTCATAACTTCTCAGCTCCACGAACTCCTCAACAAAATGGAGTTGCTGAAAGAAAGAACAGAACCCTGATAGAGGCTGAAAGGACTCTACTAGAAGCAATTTCATCTGCTGAATACTTAAAGGCGTAAGTCGTCAACACTGCATGCTACACACAGAACAGATCATTAATTCACTCTACGATCAATAAGACACCCTACGAACTGTGGAAAGGAAGAAATCCAAGTGTCAGCTATTTCCAGTCTTTGGTCATGCATCTTATATTCTCAACAATGTAAAGCGATGTCGACAAAATTTATCAAGTCGGATGAAGGGACCTTTCTTGGATATGCCATGATGACAGAAAGCTTACAGAGTGTTCAACAAGAAGACACCGAAAGTGTCGAAGTCTTAATACATATCATCTTTGATGAAACCGACTTAGAAAAGCGATTGCCTCAAGACACTACGACCGATAAGTGCAGACACTACAAATGAAGTCGTCGAGCTAAAACACTACGATCGTAGTGCCAGATAGTTAAATCGTAGAGCGTGATAATGAGATCGCAGAGAGGTCCATTCAAGACAGCGAGCCTCCACTCCAAGAAGAAGAGATAGACCTTGAAGACTTAAGACATGAAGGCATCAGAACAAATGTCCCAACTGGGAACAGATGGGCAAGAGATCACACTCAGGATCTAATCATTGGAGATTCGAGTGCAAGAGTCAAAACAAGAGCTGCTACTCAGAATGAATGCTTCTACCTAAGCTTCCTGTCACAGATAGAGCCAAAGAAGATAGAAGATGCTATGGAAGACTCCAATTGGATAGAAGCCATGCAGGAAGAACTCAACCAATTTGAATGAAGCAAAGTGTGGAGATTGGTACCAAGACCAAAGAGTCATCCTGTCATAAGAACCAAGTGGGTCTTCAGGAATAAAATGGATGAATATGGGGTCATTACAAGAAACAAGGCAAGATTAGTGGAAAAGGGCTATTCTCAAGAAGAAGGCATTGACTATGATGAGACATTTGCACCTGTTTCCAGACTAGAAGCTATCAGAATCTTTCTTGCCTTTGCTGCTCACATGAAATTCAAAGTCTTTCAGATGGATGTCAAGAGTGCATTCCTAAATGGAGAGATTCAAGAAGAAGTCTACGTAGAACAACCTCCAGGTTTCATCAATCCATCTCTTTCCAATTATGTCTATAGATTAGATAAAACTTTATATGGTCTTAAATAAGCACCTAGAGGATGGTATGAAACACTGACTTACTTCTTAATAGAAAATGGGTTCACTAGAGGTAGAGTAGATACCACATTGTTTCTTAGAAAGCATAAGGACAAAGTCTTATTAGTTCAAATATATGTTGATGATATCATTTTTGGTTCTCTTGACGAAAAGTTATGTAAGAGATTCTACAAGCTAATGCAGAGCAAGTTTGAAATGAGTATGATGGGTGAATTTGAATTTCTTCCTCGGTAGTAAAGTGAAATGATCGATGAAGGAATATTCATCAACCAAGCCAAATACATCAAAGACTTATTAAAGAAGTATGGCATGGAATCACCTCTCCCATGAAAACTCCAATTGCTCACGCAACCAAGCTCGACAAGGATGAGAATGGTAAACGTGTTGATATAACTCAACATGACGTATGACAGTTCTCTTTATACTTAATCGCCAAAGAGACCGGATATAATGTTTGCAACATGCATATATCTTTAGATTTCAAAGCTAACCTTAAAGAGTCACATTTGTCCGTCAGAAAGAGGATCTTCAGGTATCTTAAGGGTACACCTTACTTGGGGCTGTGGTATCCCAAGGAATCCTCTTTTGAACTAGTAGGATACACAGATGCTGACTTTGCAGGATGAAAAATAGATAGAAAGAGTACCAGTGGCACTTGTCAATTACTAGGGAACAGACTTGTGTCTTGGTTCAGCAAAAAGCAAAACTCAGTGTCCACTTTAACTGCAGAAGTTGAATACATTCTTTCTTGGAAGTCTTGCGTTGTTTCGAGATCCTTTGGATGAGAAATCACCACCGACTATGGGTTTGATTTCAAGTCTATACCTATACAACCGTGATAATACAAGTGTCATAAAGCAATAACTCATAATCTCTGTTATGCATTCAGAACCAAGCATATAGAGATAGGTATCACTTCATTAGGGATCATGCAAAATGGAACTATTTCTTTTACAATATATCCCTATTGAAAATCAACTTGCGATGTTTTTACTAAACCATTAGATGAATCCAGATTTAACAAGTTAATAAGTGAGCTAGGCATGCTAAATCTTCAACCTTGAATCTATGCTCTAGATTGTGCTAACCATGACAGATATAAAGGTTGCACTCAAAATCGTAAACATGATAAAGGAAAGATCACGATCATAGAGTTGAACAGTCAACTACCTCAATGATCGCAGCAAAAACTCAACTTTCATAAGTGCAGACTCGACGATGACCAAAAGCCCTTTCAACAAGCAAAGTGAATCCTGTGATGACAAGCTTTATAACAAAGTAATCTCTCCAAGAGGTGCCTCAGGGACAAACCTAACCCTTGAAGCACACCAAGAGACTCGACGATCGCAGGACAGACTATAAATGCTGATCAGACTCAACAACTGCCGGACAGACTCGACGATCGTAGGACAGACTCTACGAATGGAGAACCGACTCAACAATTAGAAGACTATCTCTACGATCGTAGTCATCCTGAGGACATCTCAGCACTAAAGACTCAAAGGGCAAATCAGTACATTCCTAAACAGTTAAAATCGTAGAGCCAAGCAAAATGCAACACCTATTCCACTAAGTCAAAAAGAGAGAAGGAAGCTACAAGTACAAATTGGAACCGTGATTTTGAAATCTGAAGTTCAAAAGATTATCTCTCATTCTCTCTCTCTCTCTCTCAAAGCAAAACCCTAACTCAGACAAAAGCTCAGCAGTATCTCTCTTCTCAACTAAAGAATCAATGGCTGCTTCTAATGTGATTTAAGCTCTGAGACTACTGTTTTGATGAATTCAAAATCGCTTCCACCAAAGTTTCACAAGATCTTAGCCTTACTAAAGAAGCGAGGTCTCAAGAGGCGCCAAAGACTTGATATACACTCATCTATCCTAAATTGGTGAATGAGTTCTACAAAATGGAGTGTCTGAAAACAACACCATCACCACACGAGTTAGAGGAGTTGAATAAAGCTAGGGGAAGAAGACGTCAATCTGGCCCTAGGTTTTAAGAATGTGGGGCATCCATTTCTAAATAAAGCATAAGATTTTAAGAGGGATCAAGAAGATGCATCACAAGAAGAACCCCTACGTGAAAGGCTACAAAAAGAAGGAGTTCCCTAGAGGTATGAATTTTTGGTCGACATTATTGGGAAATGCATCTCTGCCGCAAAGAGAGCTCGGTCATGACTCGATAAATGAGGCTCACTTAAGTTCATGATGCAATTTATAGTATATGGAACTCAACTCAACTAAATGTCAGTATTGCTTGAATGGATTGGCAAGTGGATCGTAAGCTCAAGAAATCAAAAGAGCACCCCAAAGATGTTTGTATGGGAGGTTCATTAACATCATTCTGCTAATCTGCATTGGGTGACAAAATTGGGGATAATGAAGGAGAGGCCATCAACCCAAATAGAAGAATGACATGACAGTTGTTCAAAAAGCTGGAAAGGAACCTCTTTGAGTTTGTTGAATGATGACAAAGTCAAGTGGGAGATCTGAGGAACAAAAGAAAGCAGGCTTTCAAGGAGGAATGTCTGTTGTTAGAGAAGTTGAAGAAGAAGGAGAAGCAGACAAGGGAGAACCCTCTACCCTTGCCAGAAAAAGCAAGGGCAAAAGGAAGCTGAGAGCAAGACAAGTTGAAGAGCCTCAAGGATCAATAACTAACATTCCTGCAGAGTCCTCTGACATAGAGACTCTAAGGAGGCTAAGGAAGATGCAACAACAAGAAGAAGATCAAGCCACCATTTCACAAATCGTAAAGAAGAACAAGACTGGTCATAAGTCCAAAAGACCAACAGTGTCTTCGATCGTAGAGACTCTGTTGTTCTCTGAAAATAGGCCAAGTGTGGCAGAAATGGAGGAAGCTGCTTCAAGGAAAGTGGCTGATCAACGAGGCAAAACAAAGACTCAAGAGAGTCCAGAAGTGGTGACTAAAACCAAAGAAAGAAAGAGAAAATTTGGTCAAGAAGTATATTCTTGAGAATGAAAAAGAAATCAAGAAGAAGGAAGCAAGAAAGCATGGTCATAGAAAAAGTAGAAGCGCCCCAAGCAACCAAGAGAAAAATGCTCCGGTGAGGGGAGAACTCGAAATTCTCATGATTGAGTATACACCACGGTGGGGAGGTTCTCTTGATGAAGAAGAGGTTAATTGAAAGGACTTTCGAACATAGAAGAAGATGTACCCGGTGAGGGGAGTTTCTAAACCTCCAAGAAGATGATCATATTAAGGGGGAGCCTCACAATATCCCAATAGCTGAAGAAGAGGTCCTTGTTCAAGATGAAGATGAACCAATCCCAAACATTTCAGAGGCCATTGAGATAATAGAATCCTCAAATGGAGATAGTGAAGAGGAAGAAGATGATGATGACCTACAAATCATTTATGAGGGCACGGATGGATATAGAAGTTTATCTTTACAATCGGATATTCTCTTCTTCTACCCATGATGGCATACCATCGAGCTCAAATTTCGAAATCATGGGACCACATTTCGGAGCTTGAGGAATATCAAAGAATCACGATTCGCTCACGGATTTCAGGGAAGTCATCTTCGCTAAAAAGCTGATTACAGACCATTCCTCATCAAATGCCAAACCTGAGGTATTGACTATCCCTATAAGCTTTAGAGTTATCACCTGTCATCATCTTCGTTTAGCCAATTCTATGAATTTCCTAAATGGCTGGAAGTGATTCTTAACCCATTAAATCAGTTTCTAGTTGCAGAATCCCAAAATTCTGTAACTAAAGAACCAGAAGAAATCAACCTTACCCTGCTCCCTCAAATAACCAACTCTACGATTCCAAACTTAAGCCAAATCGTAGAGTCAAACATTGAAATCGTAGAGTCACCAATCTCAAATGTCCAAACCCAAGCTCCTCCAACTGATATACCATCCTCCTCATCGCACGACTATTTCAGTCTTGATCTTGCTTTGTACAACTTGCAAGCTCAATCTCCACCAAGAACCCTCAAATGGACAATCCTCAATCAACTCGATACTTTCCCCACCACCCCACCAAGGATGATCGAAAGAAACTTCGAGCAAATGATCAAGTCCATCGAAGCAAGCACGGAATCTCACTCGACCTTCCGAACATCAAACCAATCAAATGATACAAGCTGCAAACAAATTCCCTAAGACAATGAATAATTTGAGCTCACTACTGAAGCTAAGGGAAATTATCAAAGAAATTCAAGAAAGATATCGAGACAGAGATGAGATCCATTTCGAGTTCACGCCAAACAAAGAGAGGTATGCTTGAGATCGAGATAGAAAAACCAAGATCGTCAACATCAAATTATGCTGGACAATATTCTCAACCTGAAAGCTTCTGTTTATGACTTCCAGAAATCTTATGCCAATCAGGAGAAGCATAATGATACGATTCTTACAGTCCTCCAAAACAAAGAAGTTAGAGCTGAAAAACAGATCAAGGAGAATAGGGAGGACATTGCTCAAACTCAAAGTCAACTCAACGAGCTTGTCCAAGGAGTAAATAGGTTGTCTGCCGATATTCAAACCCTTGATGCTGACATAAAGGGGGAGAATAAGAAAGGGAAATGAGTTCAAGGAAGCCAAGGCAAAGGCAGAGGAGGTCATGCAATTCAAGAAAGGGGAAGCCCTCCTGTAAGACCATCACATCATCGGACTCAACGATCTAGTCGGTGAGTAATTGTATCGACTATTCCTCCGAGTCATCAGAGCTAACTCTAGCTGCAAGAGCGTGACTCACTGTGACGCATCCGAATACCAACTGGAGATCCCGCATTCATGCTTGCAAACATGAAGAGAATCCGATTCTAAGTCTAAGTGAAGCTGGAAGAGTTAGCAAGAAATGAGGAAGCTCAAAGAAGAGAAGGGGTGAGTGAGTATGCAAATCCACCTCCACACAAAGAGACCAAGAAAAGCAGAGATAAGTTAATAGTTTAATGTTTTATTGATGTAATGCTATATTGTAATATCTTCCGATCATCAATAAATTCATACTTATTCTCTAGAAATTTGATTCTTTCCTTTGAAATACTAAGTCATGTTTAAATTCACGCAAATGCATCTAGTCACTAATAATCATGACAACAAATCTCCTTGGTTATGTTAACATCAAATAGGGAGAGATTGTTGGGAGAATGCATATTATGATTTGATGTTTTAATGCATGTGTTCATGATTATTTTAAGGTCCTTTAAAGAATATATATATACAAGGACTTAGTGATAGATCAAAATTGGTAGGTTGATCTAAGCTTTCAACGCGTGTATCATTACGTTACAGAATGTATAGATAGAAAGATCAAAAGCGTTAGGTTGATCTTGAGATGTAATAGATTAGTCTTCAAGAAATCGTAGTGCATCAATTTGATCAACATTCTGAAGTCGAAGCGCGTAAAACGTAGAGCACGAAGATCGTAGTGTGCTCGCCTTGAAAGGGACTCTTCGAAAATCGTAGAAAGTGGTCCCAACGTTCACCAAGCTAACTCCACGATCGTAGTGTCTTTGAAGGAAGCGTGAAGTTTATAAGTCAACGATCGTAGTGTGCTCTCGGGAACGTAGAGTCAACAACACGCAGCAAGAGAAGATCGTGGTGCATGAAAGTTTAAGAGAAATCGTAGTGTTCTGCATCGACAAGATCGTAGTATGCAAGTCAAAGCCACTACGATCTTAACCGTAGAACATCACGATCCAATCGTAGAGCATCATCTGTCTCATGTTAGAAAACGTCAAGCCTCATGAGTTGTTAATTCAACATACGAGGAATGGATCCCAGATGCTGCAGTGCTCATCAGTCCCAGAATATATGAAATATCCTTAGTATGCAACAAAGAAGCGTATTGAAGAAGTTTAAGGATAAGACTTATGGATAAGAGGACAAAAACACTTTTTCGGTGGTGTGGTAGTGAAAGCGACCTACGGTGTCGATGAGCGAATGCGAGAATTGAAATGTGCAGAAATGTCTCCATCGCAGCACAGAAAGTTCAGAAGCATTTAATGCCACAACGGATGGATCCAACGGATAGTTTTCAACATCACATATATACAGATCAGACAGATGAGAGAGAAAAAAACTAAGCAAGCAATCAAACATTCAATGTGAAGAATTCTCTAAGGCTCAACTCTACGATCTGAGATATTGAAAAGCTTGCTCAGCTACTCAGTTCTTAACGAACCGGTCTTACACAAAGAAACCGAGTAAAGAACCCTCGTAACGCAACAACAACAACCATCAATCAACTGAAGAAGAGTACCAAGTCTGCTGGACTTGAAGAGTTAAATGAATCGTAAAGAAAGCCAAGTCTCTTTGGACTTGAAGAGTTCAAGAAGTGAACTAGAAGTTCTGAACTCTTTGGTCTAGAAGGAATCATGTGATTCGGAAGATTGTAAAAGACATCCTTAGTGGATATCCTACTCGTTGAGTAGAAGAGTGGACTAGGAGCTTTGAGTGCTCTGAACCATTTAAAAACAACTGTGTCATCTATATCTGTTATAACTGCTATATCTGCTATAACTACCTTACTCGCTCATAACTCCATTGCTTGGTTAAGAAGATTAAAGCAAATACTAATTCCGCTATGTTTTAATCACTATCTAAGAACAAGTTTAAAATAGAAAAGATTTTCAAATATCTATTCAACCCCCCTTCTAGATAACTTGTGCCTACTAAAAACTAACAAAAACCAATCCAAAGTAACTGGCTATTTGGCATTGGTATATAGATATATTGGTATAGATAGATAGATGTTTATTCCGCATTTTATATTTTGATGCAACCAACCAACCAAATCCAAGTAAAATTAATTGAACCAGTGTGGGGGTTCTAGTTCAGTTAATGAACACACAAAGACAAAGGTTGTTGTCGTGTGTCTGTGAGCCAAGGATAATCACTTCAAACTTTACATCACATTTTACAGTAGTAGTAACTTAACTAGAGAGCTTTGGAAGAGTAAAATACACAACTCACTCACGCCTATAAGTTAATCCATCATCTATCTTTCCCACCTCCCTCAACTAATACAATCTCAGTCAGTTCACAAAGTATATGATGCCTTGGGAAAAACTACCCAGCTTCTACTCTATCCACCCAATCCACACTCCTACGTGCTCTTTCAAACTGTTTGTCAATGCTTCTTCTTGATTTCTCATGGTATTCCATTTGTTCAAAAGGTTTTCTCAACTTGTCGTCATTATCAAACTTGTATTCGTAAAATCTTACTTTTTCATTCTTACTGGTGCTCGGTCTCCGTTTCTCGGTGCTCTTCCTTGGACCCTCAACACTCCTGGATTGTTCAGCCACTTGGTCTATACTTTTTCTTGAACTGTTCCTCTGGGATGGGGATTTTGCAACATTAGATATGAACTTCTTCAGATGCTTAAGATACTCGGGATATAATTCCAAGTCGCAATGATTCCCTCCTTTGAGCCATAATGGTTCATATTTCTCTTGGCATAGTGCCCAAAGCTGTTTACCATGAGAACAGTCAACAACTTCATCTGAAGTGCCCTGCACAAAGATATGATAATGGAAACACTAGAATGAAATTACAAAGATCCCATGTACATTCTAAACTAGCAAGCAGAAACATGATATTGAACCTAATAATAAACAGGTTAAAAATCATTGCGCAATTGTGTAAAGCAAAATAAAAGAATATCTACTTACATGAATGACCAGAACAGGACATTTCACCAATGGGATTTTATCTATGTTCTGCGACATAAAATTTGAGATCATGTTCAGACATGGAATACAAATGATGTTATGCATAAAGGGTGTCAAAACTCAAAAGATTGGCAAAAAAGAATTTCACCTTATAGATGTCAAACCAGTATGTGCGTTTCACAGGATACATGACCCGTAAGCCTGACATTATAGGACTGTGCAGAACGACAGCTCTTAGCTGAGGCAAACGAGCAGCAAGATCCAAAGTAGGGCCACTTCCAACAGATTGGCCGTATAGGATTATCTCTTCCTGCTTAGTGCCATAGCTTTCTTTAAGACACTTATAAGCAGCTTCAATATCTGCGTAAGTATTTTGCTCACTTGGCTGCCACATTAATACACGCAAATTTATGGATATAGTTTCAGCTATTTGAAACAGATATTCTTAAAAGAGAAAAAAAGAGTAAATAAAGAAAGAATGTTATTACCTTCCCAGTTGACTGTCCATAGCCAGAGTAGTCGTACCTGCATAAATATACAATGGATCTAAGACCTCTTCCATAGCTGACGCTTAAGAGGGTAGTCAGTGAAAAAAAAGAAAGTAATATGGCAAAGTAGATTGCAACCTCTAAAAGTGGAGTGCAAGAGAACACATTATTTACTGAGACTTAATGCTAGTGGAAAGAAGAAGAAAGTATTCTTCTATGCCTAGATGTTATCTGGATGGTATTAGAGCAGTTGTGACGGGATAATATCCCAACAAGACGCATTTGAACTTCCACCATGGAGGCACGAAAAGTCCATTTAAGAAAGGTATTGCATTTAGAGCCTAATGTATTTAGGTGACTATGTGTCTATGTCCAAGCTTTTCTAAGTGTTCTTATAGCTACTAGTTTCGTATATAAAAATTAAGATCTATTGGTATGTAACATCAACACTCAGATTACACTAGTAGGCATTCCAATGTGGGAAATAAGGTTTAGTACACTTCATCCACCTTAACGAAGTTCAGCTATTAATGAGGGTCCAAAAAATATTGAGGTTCCTGATATCATAAATCATCCATTCCACCCTGTCTAACTCAGGCACCAAATCCATAAAAATGAATCTCTATAAATAAGGCCATCCTTTTCCAGATATCATCATAGTTGAAAAAGGACAGAAATACATCTGAAAAGGATTCTTATAAAGAGAATTAAGTAAATAGATTAACATTCCAAACAAAACAAAGAAAATACATCACTCATGGACTTGAACTTAGCAAAAAGGCATGCCTAAGACCAGTTGACGAACATTTGTAATCCAACATTCCTTCCAACTTTTTTGCAGTAGACTTCAGAAATTTAGTTGCAACAAGACTCCATATTCTTATTAGCTTTTTTGCGGAGCTATCCTGTTGAATGAAATTATACTACATCAGTCCCCTTCCCCAGCAATGACTTCTTCTTTTTTTTGCATTAAGTTTTTATTTCTCTCTCTTTCTTCACTCTTTTTTTTTTCTTTTTCTTTTTCTATAAGTAATCACATATATATAAAGGGCATAAAAGGGACATCCTAGACACTGAAAAAAAATGCAAGCTAAGGCTAAACTGTTGAGGTACCGCGTGATAGTAAAATCCCACATCGAAACACAATGAGAAAGATCGAGGACATATATGCTCTAATGGACCATAAATCTAATAGGTTAACTTTTTGGGTCAAATTGTGGTTTCAAATGAGCATATATGGGCCGGATATTCCCAACAACTGGTATCAGAGTCATGGTTATGGATATGGTATGGACTGAGCATGATAGATGAAAATAATTCATTGAGCAAGTGGTGGACTCTTCTCGCAGAGGCTCTTGGTTGGCTTTTGACAAGAGATATTAACGAGTGTGGGCATGTCATTAGGGAGAGACATGATGGACTAGGCTCAATGAATTATGGAATGCATGTGGATTATGTGTACTCTTTGAGTAAAGTGGTGGACTCTTCTTGGTGAGGCTCTTGGTGGATCAAACAAGAGATATTGAGAGAGAAACTTGTCAAACATGGAGACTTGATATGCTTGTCAGAGGCTCTTGGTGGATCAAACAAAAGATATTGAACGCATGAGCTAATCTCAAAAGAGTATGGTTAAAGTTCAAGGGGGAGCTTGGTGGTGGCTCGTATGGGCTAATGCTCAAAAGAGCATGGTTAAAGTTCAAGAGGGGGCTTTGTGTCGATGTGGAAGGAGAGATCACATGTTAAGGGGGAAATTGTTGAGGTACCGCATGATAGTAAAGTCCCACATCGAAATACAAAGGAGAAAGATTGAAGACATGTATGCTCTAATAGACCATAGACCTAATAGGTTAACTTTTGGGTCAAGATGTGGTTTCAAATGAGCATATATGGGCCGAATATTTCCCAACATAAACTCTGTCACCAGATCAACAAAACACTAAATCAAGCGGGGATAGGATTGATTCTGCCAAAAATAAATAAATAAATAAAAATAGAGGCTCAAAGTAAAAGATTTAATGGGAACAATGAAATAGGATTGATTGACATCCCAACGCTTTCTACTGCTTTTACAAACCATTGTCCCCCTCCAAGCTTTCAACTAGTCTTGAAATTTAACAAATGCATCACCCAAGCAACACCCAAAACTATCCAAGATAGCTCCCATATCTCTCTAACACAGTCACAATATAAAAACAAATGGTTCGTGGATTCACAATCCCTCTTACACATATAGCATCGGTTAACCAAATGCTTATCCCTCTTCCAGAAGAACTGCTGTGTTAGACACGCGTGGAAGCCACCCAAAAGAAAAAGCAACTAAATCAGCCCCGCCACACACTATATTCTTTTCTACATAAAACAACAAACCTAAACTTCGGTTGCATTAAGTTTTTAGGTCTGACCTTGACTTTTTACTTTTAAATTATGCATACATATTATTTGAAGGAACGAAACTGGTTTTGCGAAGAAGTTAATCATACATAAGTCATCATGCCTTTTCTTGGAACCTCAATAAAGATCCTTTTAACTTATTCAGAAATATGAGACAGAGACAGAGACAGAGAGAGCTCTTCTACGTCTAACTTCCAAAGAACATCTCTGTCATTTCCCAAACATGATGATATTCTATTATTAAATCCACCAGCTACTTCATATCACATAAGTAAGAACATCCTGAAGCCTAAGAACCAATTCCAGTATCCAAATTTAAAGATAGTGTTGCTCTTTGAACAGATTATTTGTTCATCAATTATCATTTATTTTTGCCTATTTTGCAAGTTGTAATATATACAAGCAACAAAACAGCCTTCAGACCCTGATGAAATAACCAAACTTAATACCATTAAAGAGACTAGGCATCTTTTGGAGTGTCAAGTGGGTATGCAGTTTGGTCAGTGTATCAATTATCTCTATATTTTCAACTCCAAAAACTTCTCAAGGTGAAATTTAGGTCAAATTCTATAACCCCTACTTGCACTTGCTTGTAGGTTAGGCTTTAGGATTTGCCCAGATTTGAGGGGCTGATCTGCCAATATACATCTCTCTTCAATTGAAATTGCAATTTCTGTTGAGAGTCTTCAAACGCAAACCAAAATCGGAAAGAATTTCAGCTCCCAAACACAAAATGTCACATGGTATATATCTACAGGAAACAGATGTACAACTCATAAAATACAACCTTTTCCAAATTTAAAGAAGTGTAGAAAAGATCAGGCTCTTAGGACTTTAAAATCTGCTACAAGCTTAGTTGGAGACTGTTAGAATTTAAGAACAAATAGTAGCACACTCGCACAGATATTATATATATGAAGAACAAAAAAATAAGAAAACGCGTGTTAACAAATTGGCTAATGATCCACACACGAAGCAATATTTTATAGTAACTATAAAACCCTAACTGCTATAGCATGGGCTCAAACCAACCCATGAGGCCAATAAATTAGTAAAACTGAACCCTGGACTACCCCGGAATAGTGGGAACCCGCACATCAAATTTCAGAGGTACTGATATCAACTACACTCTTAAAGGAAATCATATAATTTCAAGCTAAGATTAGAAACCCACAATATCATTACCCCTGAATTTTTCTCATATACTACAAAAAGGGTAAGCATATAGCTCAACGCGCAATTAATTGTTCAATACAATAAACAACCTTTTTATAAAAGTTCTAACTAACTAAAAAAGGGGTTTTAGCTAATTCACAATAATTTATACAGTATATAGAGACAGAGGGAGAAAGAGGGAAAGTACCCCATGAGATTAAGGCGCAAATGAATGCTCAATTCAATGAAAAGCTCATACATCTGGCCTATATCTGCTGCATTTCCGTGGGAATAAAGCAGAGTAGAAGTTGCCATGGGGTAGCGAACATACAAAGCGACGATAGCATTGCCACGACGAGTGGGGAGCTTCAAAACGTCGACGTTTTCACGGTGGGGAAAGGGGTTCAAAAGCAAGAGACCAGTAACCTCATCTTTAATAAGTTTGTAGGAGGGTGGATTCGGTGGGAAAAACGCAAACTTGGCTGCCATAGACGAAGTCACCCCACCCATCTATCTGATCTTCTTCAGCTCAACTCAATCCCCCACTCTCTCTCTCTCTCTCTAAAAAATCAATCACGCACACACCCACCCACCCACCCACCCACTTACCCACGTACTTTCTCTCTAAAAAACGCAAACTTGGATCGACATTCCTTCTGTTGTTGAGAAGAGTGACACTGTTTGTACGGACATAAATGATTCTCGTTTAGTTAAAAGGAGACCTGACGTGTCGGTTCCCGGTCTTTACCTGTTTTATGACCACGTGTCTCCTCGCTGCGCCGTCCTGCTTAATTTTCAGTGGAGTACTCCCTCAATCCCTATGAAGTTTTTTAAAAATTAAGAAAATAATTTTATAACATTAAATATGTAGTAGTATCTTTTATTATACTCCATATGAGTACGTATTTTATATTCTTTTATCTGCAATATTTTTTTATAAAAATAATTTTAAAAATTATAATTAATTCTTATAAATTATATAAAATATTAAATAATTTTAAAAAAATAAAACTATGTAAAACATCATATATATATATATATATATATATATTAATATAATGGATAAAGACTAGCTGAAGCATAAATTATTTAATATTATTTAGCTGAAGCATAAATTATTTAATAGTAATGGGCCGTGCATATACTTGACTTTTGAAGCATAAATTCCCATTACTTACATAATCGGTTTTCATGCTTTTAATATTTTATATTGATTTTTAATAACAATCCTTCTTGAGGTAATAATTTACAAAAAAAAATCAATTTTTTAAAAAAAAAATGATTACTGCTACTTCTCAAAACATTCATTTTTAATAATTTACGTTAAAAATAAATGATTAATAAATTTAATGGTAAAAGGAGAAAAGAAAGAGGTAACCCTTGTTCAATGGTTGGTTTCAAGACAGCATTTAAATTGAGATGATAGCAAACTAAACTCCATGTAAAAATATGGAGTACAGTATACTACTCAGTTACATGGGTAGCTGGAGCAGCTTAGGCTAACACAAATACTCCACTAAATTGTACGTTTCTAATTATTTAACGTTTATTTAAATTTAAAAAAATTAATAATAAATTTTTCAAAATTACTCATTAAACTCTCTTCTTATTTCAACAAAAAATTTAAAAGTATTACTGAGAGAATACCTAAAATATATAAATAGAGAGATTTCATAAGATTACTAAATAGTCCATGTGGGAATTATAAAAACAACTACTCCACTATTACTACTACTAGTAACTAGGAGTGCACAACAGGCAGCCTAGCCTGATCCAGCCCAAGTCTGTCAGGCTTTTTATCATTGACCAAACTCGGCCAAGCCATTGACTTTTAACCTACAAGCCAGGCCAGACTAGACTTGAAACAATAATATGCAACCTATTAAAGCCTGCAGATCAGGCCGGGCCAGACTTTGAACTTTCACATAAGAAGCTCATGCTTTACTCGGAAAAAAATATAATACTAACATGGACTTCCATGTTTTACTTTAAAAAAAATTAACCTTGAACTCTACTCGATTTATAGAACAAAAATAGGAGAAGAGAACTATATTTGGACGATGTGGGACTCTGCTTTTATCAACTTGCAATACTATCCTGTTACAAAGCCAAAATAGCCGTCCCAACAAAAGATAAGACATGGCCTCAATTCAGCTCCTCCCGGCTACCCCACCCACCCATTTCACTCAACTGTACACCTTCGATTCCTGTTCACCAATGTCAGAGCTTAAGCAATATCATTCCCATATTATCAAACTCGGTCTCTCATCTGAAAACGATGCCATGGGTAGGGTCATCAAGTTCTGTGCTATATCCGAATTCGGCGAATTGAATTATGCCCTCAAAGTGTTTGATACAATTCCCCAACCAGATGCATTCATTTACAATACCCATCATCAGAGGTTACCTACAATCCCAGCTCTCTAAGGACTGTATTTTGTTGTACTCTCAAATGCTGCAAGAATTGATTTTATCCAATAAATTTACCTTCCCTCTTGTCATAAGAGCCTGCTCGATTGATAATGATGTTGAAGAAGGTAAACAAATCTGTGACAACCCCAAAATAGGTTCATTCCATCCAACTTATTCGAAGCCGCCAAAAATATACAGATGTAAAACAATTACAACTTTATTAATACAATTGTCGTGCAATAAGACATTTACAACACTTAAAAATTAATGAGTTTAAATACAAATATATACCAATCATGACTCATGTCCCAACCGTGACAAAGACCTCATAATGACACCTTACATAAAGGTATAATCGAAACCTGTTTTAGAAATTAAAATCTTTGGGAAGTCTTTCGAGGAAACCTTCCTACATGGGGCCACATGCGTTATGATAGATATCATATGACCACGTAATTATCCTGGTTGACCCGATAAATTCCAAAGAAAAAACGAGAAGATTCTTATCATATTATTCCCGATGGTGAGTCTTTCTCGACATATCATTATCTCCACTATCTCTAATTGGGTATTATGTTTCAAATAAACTCCAAGATCATATAGGTAGTCTTTCGTAGATATCTTTCGGTGAGTGGATTTACATAACTCGTCTTATGATAACGCGAGGTTGTATGTCATTAGACATCTTGTATGATAGTGATAAAACACCTTCCAAAGTTGGGTTCGCTTTCACCTATTTAGGGAGAACCTCAACAAATTATATAGACCACCGATTCTATTCCCTCGTTATTCCCGTCAACCCAACTACACTCTTATTACCTAAAAGGAATTGTGAAAAAAAAGGGAAAGACACAACTAAATTCAAAGAAAGAATATTATGACTAAAGATAATTAAATTTTCAATAACCTTCATCAATAATAAATCAGAGATTTAGAACATATGGTAGATGATAAAACTTTCCAACCATAGTTGCAGCGGAACGAGCAATCTATTAGAAGAATCAAATAGACCATAAAATCTATTATCTTCTCCATGTTAAAAGTCCACCAACAATGTTTTAACCCTGTAACATCAATCAACAATTTCTGCCCACAATCATGTGAATAACTCACAATCATAATTGTAGTTCTAAATTCCTTTTCGCATTCAGGACGAAGATAATTTTCATCACCTGTCTTTACCTGAAATGTGACGCCCCCAAAATAGGTCCATTCCATCCAACCCATTCTGAGTCGCCAAATACATGGTACAGAAATAACTACAACTTTATTATTACAATATATAAGCTGTGAGTTTAAATATGAGATATTGTCATCTGACAATATCCACACGTAAATAAATCCCTCATCATAATTATTGATACATTATTTTACAAAAATGGTGAGGCTACTAAACAACTCTCTCTGAACCTTTATTCTATACCCCCACTAAGTCTCTTTCGCTACATTCTCACATTTCGAGAAGAAAAATGGAACAAAAAGGAAAAGGGTGATTTCAACTAGCACCAAGAAGAATATTATGACTAAGATAATATACAACAAATTATCGTTAGTCTTCAACAGGAAAAAATCTAATAGAATACAATAGATAACCAGTTTTAAATCAACAATCAAGAATCTGAAACAACAATTCATTAGAAGAGTTAAGTAGAGAATGCAAACTACTATCTTCTATATATGAATTTAAAAGTTCATCGTCGATATTTTATCCCCGTAACATCAATCAATATATATCGGAATCAAATATTCATCTTTGCACTACTGCCAAAGATATTCATCATTAAGTCATATTCATCTAAACACTGCTCATCTTTGCACTACGCCAAAGATATTAATCGATCAATATATTCATCTCAACACTGCTCATCTTCTTTGCACTACGTGCCAAAAGATATTCATCAAGAAATCATTCATCTCTGCACTTCAGAGGCCAAAGATATTCAAGAATATCATCATTTAGGGTGAGGATGATGAAAAATATTTTAAAGGAAAGCGAATCCCGGTGAAACAAAAGAACAAATATTAAGGATTCGTGATTTTAAACAATCCAAGTTCAAAAATACTTCATAAGTAATCGAGTGGAGTAAAATTCAAGAATGATCAAAACATGGATACAATCAAAGTTAGTATCGAATAGATATTTTGACGAAACGAAGAAATTTTATTTTTTTCTATTGAATAGTGCCGTATTCGTGAATAGTGTCAGATACGTGAATAAGGTCGTAGACACGTGAATAGTAACCGACACCAAAAGATAGAAATTTCACAAAAAACATCTTCACGCTTTCGTGAATAAGACTTCGTGAATAATAAGAAGCTCATGAATAGTAATCGTGAATAAGAACTCGACATGAAAAAGTTCCAACCAATATTTTGGCATAATGATATTGAAGAAATAATATCACTTACTTAAAAAAATAACATCCCTTACCTCGAAAGAAGCAAGTCTTTAGTTGAAAAACACAGGATATAAAGTATGACTTGAACTTCAGACCGTATAGTAATACTCAAAGTATACTCAAAATACTCACAAGAATACGCTCGATAATATAGAGAGAAAACTTCAGCTTCGTGTGTGATTTTAATTTAACCTTAAAGAACCTATTTATAGGAAAATGCTTTAGAACACAAAGCGTAAAATTTAATAAAATAATAATATATATTATAAATTCTCTACGCACACTTCTTGAATCTGAAAATCTGCATTCAACACATTCAAATCACATGCTAGACCCAAAAAACGTTTTCATATTTAAATTATTTTAAACTTCCAAAATCAATTATTTTGAGCTTTGAACTTCAATAATTCATAATAAATAGCCCTTTTATCGAGAAAATTTGAATCTCGCGATTTTTATAGGAAATTCAATTTCTACAACTTTACGTGAAGAAAGTTTTTCCAAATTCCAAACAAAAATTGACCAAAATCCATAAACAGACGATTTTATAAAGCTATAATCAAATTTCAATCAAGAAATGGGGTCCATTTAACACATAAAACATGCTTTAAAAATATTTTGATAACAAAATACTCCTCCACATACTCATATATCCCACATTCATCATAAAAATATTATCATTATTATATTATTAAAATATAATAATATATTTAAATGAATTATTTTATCGAGAAAAAGATAAAATTTCAATTTTCAACAATTGTCTTTATAAAAATTTTCTCCATCTATATCCACATAAAATCAATATTTTCCTCATCATATGAATCAATAATTAATTATTCACAAATAATATTACTGTAATCACAATATTGATAACTAGTGCGTTCCTTGTGAAAGAGGGGGCTTTCTAATAAGAATTTCTCCTTAATGGCGCAATTAGGTGACCAAACCTCTCCTTAGATGTAATTTTCTAGACATTGCCAATAATGTTATCTAATAATATTATTCAGATAATATGAATTATTGTCTCGATAATGGAAAATAATGTGTAATGACAATTTATTGGAACAACAAGTAATATAAAATATCAATGCAAAGAATTATTGAATCAATAAAATAAAATATTTTGAGCGATAATTATCGTAACCATTATTGAGTAGTGCCTTCTTACGTAAGAATCAATAATTGGTGCAATCTGAGTGGTAATCTTTATTCAACAACGCGTATTAGTGTGTTTTAACCAACGGGTATTCCAATGAAGATACTTGTGAATAACTACGCCCATTATTTAAAAACAACTTATATTTGTCGTTTTCTTCATCCAATCGCTTTCGTTATGGGGCCCACACATGGTCGCTACCGTCGCATTTAATATTCCCCGAAAAGATGCGAATATTCCACGACCAAACGAATATTCCCCGACAACAATGAATATTTTATAACCACTTGTTTATTCGAAATATTTGCGTATTTTACCCATAACTATCCACATTAATCAAATTAACCCTTACTATTTCAAAATAATAAATAAAGGAAAATAAATTTCATTTATAAAAATTTGGGGTCTTACATGAAACATCAAAGATCATGGTTGTTAGTTCTCAGAGGGCACAATAGATCTAGAAGGGGGGGTTGAATAAATCCTTTTTTTTCAAAAACTTTTCTGGTTTATGTTGTATTGTTCATATTAGAGTATATGACAAACATAAGAATCTTTTCAAGCACAGCGGAATAAGTAAAAGATTCCTCTTCATTAATATATTCATAATCATACATACATTGTTCGTAGGGTTAGTTTAGTTGTAAGCAGTTAAAACTTACATAGCAGATTATAGCAGATTATAGATATAATGTAAATGACATAATGTAAAAGACACAAGGGGTTTTAAGTGGTTCAGAGACTCAAGCTCTAATCCACTCTTTCCGCTTTCAACTAGCGAGATTTCCACCAAGGAAAGGCGGTACCCTAAATCTCTACGATTCCTTGAGGCCATGACCTTGGGACTTGATTCACTAAGAACTCTTCAAGGCCGTGACCTTGGGACTCCTCTAGTTTCTAGGAACTTTTCAAGCCCAAAGAGCTTGGAACTTCATTTAGTCCCTTTGGACAAGGACCCTTTGGCCTGCTTTGTTTAGTCTTTGGGACAAGGACCCTCTTGGCTCTGCTTCATTTAGTCCCTCCGGACAAGGACCCTCAGCCCTGGCTTCGTTGAGTTGTTTGTTTGTTGTTGTTGGAGTCGGTCTTTGAAATCTGCTAAGATGTCTTCGTACTCTGAACATCTTCTATCGCAATGAATTTGGCTTCGATCATTGAAGAAGCGAGTTGAGTGTTGCATGATGCTCGAACTTTAGGTTTTTCAACTACTCCGGATGACCCCGTGATGAAGCGCTTTTAAAGATCATTCTCTTTGGTACTTGATGGCTACACATGAGAGGCTTCTAAGATGACTGCAAGCTCTTCTGCAAGGTACTTAAAAGCTTTCTCATGCTTGACACCAAGATGGCTTTTGTGATCTCCCTTCTTGCTAATCGATGTCTTCCCATGATGGACTTGTTAAGATGACCGTAAGCTCTTCTCTATTGTACTTAGAGTCTTCCCATGATCATTGAGTTTGTACTACAATCGTTTAGTCCTCTTCAAGTTCAACTCTACGATCGTTGACTGACTTGGTTCTTTTGAGATGAACTAGATCAAGCATTCCTTCGGGATAAGGTAGCTCGAAGAAGGCCAACCTCTTAGAGTTGGCTAAAGGTCGGTTTGTCCCCGAGGCGCTTTCGGATGAAATACTAAGACGGTGATTTTCAATAACATCTCATTAGAACTTTTCTGATGGGGAGGTCTTTCTACCAGCTCTGGATATCTGCATTACTAAAATCGTGGTGTCCTTCTGCTCTTACACTACGATCATGTGTTTGATCGTAGGAACTTCACGATTATGGATTGGGTGGCTGAAGGTTATCGAGAGATGCGTTTTGAGGCGTTCTCGACTATGGATCTTCATATGGTTCATCAGCCACAAAGTTTTGGGACTCTGTAGCTGATACATCTCTTCCAAGTTTAATAGTATTGTTATTCCTTAACAGATCACTGCTCCCCCATTGTTGATGTTGTCTTCTCAGATAGATGTGATTCCTTCTTCATGTTTATTTGAAGGTCGCTTGACATTTTCTTCCCGATTGGAATCATCATCGTTGCTTAGTTTTCCTTGTATCGTAGAGATGAGTATTTTCGAGGATTGATCACTTCTACGATCATTTGACAAAGACTACTGAACGTAGTCTTCTTTGTCAGTCCTTTGTTTTGAGAAGTTCTGCTTCATAAAGAACTCCTTTTGTCTTAAGCTCAATGATCTTCTGTTGTGAGCTTCCCTCGAGGATCCTTTCCATAAAGCATGTCTTTCTTGATATGGGCACATAGAATCCTCTTTATCTTCTGTTTCATGGCATGCTTTCATATCTGAGATGTGCTGACCATATGAGCTCCATTCCGGTTAGTTTAGAGGTCTTCAAGGACGAGCTTGAACATATAGGAACTTTATCAGACTCATTTCGAGCAGATCCTTAGTATTCTCTTTGGTTGTATCTTTTTGACTGAAGTCTTCTGCTTCATCATTCCTTAGTGTGGTCAGACTATCCAAATACCTGCAGGTTTAAATATATTTCTATTTTTGGTACCCATAGTTAAATGGGTCCTGCTAGGTTAGTTTTCTAAACCCCTGCTCCTTTTATTTGGATAATCATCATATTTATCATCAACAGACATATCCATACATGCAACTATTTTATGATAATATATTTTGAGTTGCATGATGGTGAGTGTGTGTGATTTGACATTTAATAACACACTCTCTATCTATGATGGTTTCATCATTCATTGGGTTATGTTCACAATGTTTAAGTGTTCACAGAGTGAGAATCAGCTCCACGATTTTAGGAGTATCCAGTTGATTCATTGAGGTGATCAGTTTCTACAAATCAGCAACATCCTCTTGCAGAACTGATCATGCTCTGTGTGTTGTCAAACACTTAGAACATAGGCTTGTACATACATACTAACCCATCAGCAAAGATTACTTCACATAACGTTCATTAGGTCTGTGATGCTCTTATGACCCATTTCAGACTTCCTTCAAGATATCATCTTCAACCTAAAACTTGGATGGAGAGAAAATTTGTAGTCATTTGAGTTTCCATCCTCATGTTACTTTCTCTCTTCACCTTTTTAGGTAGATTATGACTCCTTGACAGAATACTGTTATAGTTCAAAAGAAGATGCAATAATGATGTACATTTATAATAGTGAGGAACCGTACCTTTTTACTGTCAGTTACAAAACAATCATTTATTGAAGATATACTGAGTTTGGGTATTGATGTGCTTTTGCTCCTAACAACTTAATGCTCTTGTTGGCCTTTCATCAATCAGTCGTGGTCTTGAAGATGTAGATCAAGAGAATTGTAGCATTAAGATCTTTGACATTTTTTTTTGAGTTTACAAAGATAGCACCCAGTTGTTGGTTGGTCACTTATAAGTTTGAGAAGATTTTCTTTCTCCTCTCGATCAACATTTCTTAGTACGAGTGACCTCTTCATCTTTCAGACTGATGAATGCTTTACTCTTTGTCACCGATGTCTCTTGCTTCTCTTTCTCTCTCTCTTGTCTTGTCTTGGACTACAAGATTGATTTGCAGCTAGGATTGGTCTTGTTGATATAACAATCGAGGATATGGACCAATCTGAAAGAGCTTCAGTGTATACACATTTTTACCTATACACAATATTTCCAACGTGTGAGCTCTCTTGCATATAACAAGTTACTTACTACTAAACTAAGTTTAGAACAATGTTGGTGCCTTGGATCGACTCAAAGCGATTAGCTTTTGAATATAGCATTTAACTCGCTTTGATACTAATTGTTAGTTCTGAGAGAGGCACAATAAATCTAGAAAGGGGTTGAATAGATCTTTTTATTTCAAAAACTTTTCTGGTTTATGTTGTATTGTTCATATTAGAGTATATGACAAACATAAGAATCTTTTCAAGCACAACAGAATAAGTAAAAAGATTCTCTTTCATTGATATATTCATAATCATACATACATTGTTCGTAGGATTAGTTTAGTTGTAAGCAGTTAGAACTTACATAGCAGTTATAGACATAATGTAAATGATATAATGTAAAAGACATAATGTAAAAGACACAAGGGGTTTTAAGTGGTTCAGAGACTCAAGCTCCTAATCCACTCTTCTACTTTCAACTAGCAGGATTTCCATTAAGGAAGGCGGCAAACCACGAATCTCTACGATTCCTTGAGGCCGTGAGCCTTGGGACTTGATTCACTAAGAACTCTTCAAGACCGGTGACCTTGGGACTCCTCTAGTTCCCTAGAACTTCTTCAAGCCCAAAGAAGCTTGGAACTTCATTTAGTCCCTTTAGACAAGGACCCTTTGGCCCTGTTTTGTTTAGTCCCTCTGGACAAGGACCCTCTTGGCCCTACTTCATTTAGTCCTTCTGGACAAGGACCCCTCAAGCCCTAGGTTCATTGAGTTGTTTGTTTATTGTTGTTGGAGTCGGTGCTGAGCTGCTAAGATGTCTTCATGCTCTGAACATCTTCTATCACTAGTAGCTTGGCTTGATCATCCTTGAAGAGCAGTTGAGTGTTGCATGATGATCGAACTTCTTAGGTTCTTTCAACTACTCCCGGATGACCCCTTGATGAAGCGCTTGAAGATCATTCTCATTGGTACTTGATGGCCGCATATGAGAGGCTTCTAAGATGATTTGTAAGCTCTTCTGCAAGGTACTTAAAAGCTTTCTTATGCTTGACACCAAGATGGCTTTTGTGATCTCCCTTCTTGCTACTCGATGCCTTCCCATGATGGACTTGCTAAGATGACCGTAAGCTCTTCTCTATTGTACTTAGAGTCTTCCCATGATGGACATCCAGATGGCATGATGCTCTCTTTTCTCTCGGCAGTTCAGAACACTCTTCAAGTAGTAGAACTATCTCACTTCTATATAGTAGAACTCACACTTCTACTTCTTTCTTGATCTGACTTCTGAGTGTTCTTGGTGGATCGTAGAGTGAGCCTTCGGACTCACTATCACATGGTTTAGATTAGTCCATCTTCTCTCCAAAACTGACAACTCCAGCAGCCTTTGATCTTTGAAACTCTTCTACATTTATACATCTTCCTAATTCTTCCGTTGGAAAGTAGCCGTTGGAAGCTATTCAAATGTCTTCGCAGATCTCGAGTTGTTTGAGGTAGACTGCTTGATGTGACATGTCATACTTTTTCTAACACTGTAGTCTACTGTTTCACCTGCCCTGTCAGATGTATCACTTTACTGTCTTGGGCAGGTTGAAGACTTTATCTCTTCTGATTTCTAGATCAGAGGTTGTCCATTTGCAATGATGTTCTCAATAAGCACTTGTTCGAATATTACTCTTCAGATTGAACCGTTGTCAATGTTTCAGTCTTCAGGTATTCGAACTCTACGATTCTGATGCATGTCTTCAAGGACCTGATCGTAGTGTCTTGTTGAGTGTTGCTCGTTGACTTAGAAGAGTTAACACTACGATCTTGAAGAGTGTTGATTGGATCTTTAATGTAGAACACCTCTTCTTGTATTGTCTTCAGGCTTCAATACTTCATTTTTCATTCGTTCTCGACATCGATGGCCTAATTCCTTGCTCGGGTCCCCTTCGAATATCAAGACACTTTGATTTGTGGCGTGTCCAAACTTGCTTTCTCCCGGTGATCTTCCGCTTCACTTATCATCAATGAACCGACCTCATGACTTAATCACTTTAGTCTTTGCTCTCCAGGAGGTGACCGAAGATTCTAGGTTCACCTTCCATCGTTCCTTCTTTGTTTGGCAAACACCACGATCTTGGTTGCTTCCAAGATCGTTGTCTTCTATTCTCTTGATGACTCATCGCATTAGTCGACTTTTCCTTAGTCTCTTCTTTGAAGTCTTCATTGGATCTCCTTGTGGAAGACTTCATCACGAATGGCCTTACACCTCAATCTTAACGCTGATTGGCTTTGTGCTTAGATCTTTTGTTAGCCTGCATGCCATTCGTTGAGTGCTCTCTGGTTCTCTTACTGTGGAATGCATTATTGCAGTGCCAACCAGAGGCTTCGTATCTTTGGATATTCTGGGAGTGCTCATTCGTTGAGAATCGTAACTACTCTACGATTCTAACTTAGCATTTTGAGCACTTCTGTTGGAGTCGTAGTCCTGCACTCTATGATTCAGCTTTGGCTTTGCAGACACTACGATCCCGAGATCAGATCTTGACACTCTACGATTTACGCGCTTGTGGCTTTGTTGTCTTCATCCGATCTTGCTTCGACTACGATCTCTGCGATTCATTCGATGGACTCTACGATCTTAGAGTGTAGCTACGATCCTTGTCTTGGCTTTGGCATCGATAGACTCTACGACTACGAGTGTAGTCTACGCTTCGCATCTTGGCTTCGGCAGATGGTCGTTCATATATAGATGAGTTGTCTCTACGATTACGAACATGACTTCCTCAAAGACACTACGATCCCGAGGAAGCTCTTCTCGACACACTACGATCCTTCTTCGTTTCCCGGAAGTCTACGAACTCCGAGATCTCACTATCTTGCATACTCTGCTGCTCGCCTCGATAGCTCCCCGAGTTAACTCGACTCTCTGGCAGACTCACGTGTGACACCCCAAAATAGGTATACATCACCCATTCCGAGTTGTCAATACACCTTACGTAAACAACTACAACTTTATTATTACAATAGTAAAGCGTGAGTTTGAATACAAATATTATCTTCTAGACAATATCTATACCAAAATAAATCCTCATCACATTTATTGATACATTATTTTACAAAATGATGAGGACTACTGAAACAACTCTCTCTATAACCATCATTCCATACCCAGACTGCATCTTCATTTTACATTCTTGCCTCCCGAGAAGAAAAATGGAACAAAAAAGGAAAAGGGTGAGCTCAATTAGCCGGTAAAGAATATTATGACTAAGATAATATACAACAAAATTATCGTTAGTCTTCAACAGGGAAAAATCTAATAGAATACAATAGACAACAAGTTTTAAATCAATATTCGCAGCGAAAAATAATAATTCATTAGAAGAGTTAAAGTAGAGAATGCAAACTACTATCTTCTATGTATGAATTTTAAAGTTCATCGTCTATCTTTTATCCCTGTAACATCAATCAATATATATCTGGAATCAAATATTCATCTTTGCACTACAGGCCAAAGATATTCATCAGTTGGTCATGTTCATCTAAACACTACGTGCCAAAGATATTCATCAGAAATCATTCATCTTTGCACTACAGGCCAAAGATATTCAATAATATCATCATTTAAGACTGAGGATGATGAAAAATATTTTTAAAGAAACTAATCCAGTGAAACAAAATGACAAGGATTAAGGATTAAAGATTCGTACTTTGTTTTATCCATGTCCAAAAATACCTCAAAAATAATCATAGTGGTGTAAAATTCAAGAATGATCAAAATATGGATACAATCAAAGCTAGTATCCGAATAGATATTTTAGACGAAAAGGAAAATTTTCATTTTTCGATAAATAGTGCTTAAAGATTCGTGAATGAATAGATCAGATATCGTGAATAAAGGTCGATTATCGTGAATAGTAACCCGACACTAAAAGTTCCAAATTTGATTAAAAGTTCAGATCAATACTTGACATAATGATATTAGAATAAATAATATCATTTAAAAAAAATAATATCCCTTACCTCGAAAAAACAATACTTTAACTGGAATCTTTGGATATATAAGTTATAACTTGAAACTTGACCTTTGTATAGCAATACTCAAAGTATACTCAAAATACTCACAAGAATACGCTTCGATAATATAGAGAGAAAACTTCAATTTCTGGTGTAATTTTCAATTCTAACCTAAGCACCCTATTTATAGGAAAATGCTTAGAACACCAAAGTAGAAAATTTAATATAATATTAATATATATATATAAAAAATTCCTACGCACCTCTTGACCATCTGATTTCAGCCACCAAGCACATGTTAATGATGTCCCCAAACATTCCAAAAATGTTTTTCTAATTTAAAATAATTTAAACTTCCAAAAATCAATTATTTCAGAGTTTCGGAACTTCAATAATTCACAATAAATAGCCCTTTTGTCAGAAAATTTGAATCTCGCGAATTTTTATAGGAAATTCAATTCTCTACAACTTTGCAGAAGAAAGTTTTTCTAAATTTCAAATAGAAATTTATCGAAATCCACAAACGGACGATTTTACAAGCTATAATCAAATTTCAGTCAAGAAATGGGGTCCACCGACATATTTAACATGTTTTAAATATTTATTGCAACAAAAATACTCTTTCTCCTCGTATACTCATATATCACACATTCATTGTAAAAATATCACCATTATTATATTATTAAAAATATAATAATATATTTAAATGAATTATTTTATCAGAAAAATATAAAATTTTAATTTTCAACAATTGTCACATTAAAAATTTTCTCCATCTATATCCACATAAAATCAATATTTTTCTCATCATATAAATTAATAATTAATTATTCACAAATAATATTACAGAATCACAATATTGACAACCAGACAGTTCCCAAGAAAGAGGGGGCTTTCCAATAAGAATTTCTCCTTACTGGCGCGCAATTAGGTGACCAAACCTCTCCTTAGACAGAACTTTCTAGACATTGTCAATAATGTTATCTAATAATATTATTCTGATAATATGAATTATTGCTTCGATAATAAAAAATACTGTGTAATGACAATTATTGAAACAACAGCAATATAAAATATCAACGCAACAATTATTAAATCAATAAAATACTAAACAGTAATTACCCGTTATTGAGTAGTGCCTTCTTACGTAAGAATCAATAATTTGTGCAATACCGTGTGCTACTGTGCAACAACGCGTATTTTTGTGTTTTAACCACCGGGTATTCCAACAGTGTAAACGGTAACAACTAAGCCGTTATTTTTAAACAACTTATATTTATCATTTTCTTCCTCCAATCGCTTTCCGTTATGGGGCCCACACATGGTTGCGCCGTCGTCATATTGAATATTCTCCTAAGATGCAGAATATTCCACGACCAAACGAATATTCCCGACAACAATGAATATTTTATAACCACTTGCTTATTTTGAAATATTTGCGTATTTTACCCATAACTATCCACATTAATCACATCAACCCTTACTATTTCAAAATAATAATTAGAAGAAATTAAATTTCATTTATTAATTATTTGGGGTCTTACACTATGACTTACAGTGCGGTCTTTCGATGATCGAATGTTCTATCTATTACATTATAAGATCAACCTAACAAGCTTGATCTTTCTATATTTATAGTCCTTGTACATCATTTCTTTTTAAGGACTTTACAAACTGTTTTGCTTATGTAGGATCAACCTAACATATTTGATCAATTCATTCTAAGTCCTTGTACATATATTTTTATTATCTATCAAAGGACTTTACAACTTTTCTTCATGCAAGCATACTTGCATATTCATTCATATATATATCATAATCAAATCATATATTAAATAGGAATATCATTCACATGTTTATTCTTGACAATGGTTATACCAAATCACGTTCTGCTCATAATCATACTTAATAAATTCATCTTGCACTGCACGGGCCAAAGATATTCATCAACAGATTCATCTTTGCACTACATACCAAAGATATTCAACAACAAGTCATCTTTGCACTACATGCCAAAAGATATTCAACAACAGGTCATCTTTACACTACGGACCAAAGATATTCATCAATAATTGATCTTTGCTTCTACTGAGCCAAAGATATTCATATCTCAAAGAAATACATAATCATTTGAATTTATATAAACCATAATTATAACCATATATATGGCGCCCCCAAAATAGGTATACATCACCCATTTCGAGGTTGTCAATACATAGTATGTAAACAACTACAACTTTATTATTACAACAATAAAATTGTGAGTTTGAATACAAATATTATCTTCAGACAATATCTATACCCAAATAAATCTTCATCACATTTATTGATACATTATTTCACAAAAAATGGTGAGGACTACAAAACAACTCTCTTTATAACCATCATTCCATACCCCGACTCGTACTCATTTACATTCTCGTCTCACGAGAAGAAAAATGGAACAAAAAGGAAAAGGTGTGAGCTCATTAGCCTAGTTAAGAATATTATGACTAATATAATATACAACAAAATTATCGTTAGTCTTCAACAGGAAAAATATAATAGAATACAATAGACAACAAGTTTTAAATCAATATTCGCAGCGCGTGAAAATATTAATTCATAGAAGAGTTACGTAGAGGATGAAATCTACTAATATCTATGAATTTAACAATCCATCATCAATATTTGTATCCTGTAACATCAATCAATATATATATACGAATCATATATTCATCCTCAGACTACAAAAGCCGAGGACATTCACCGATTAGTCATGTTCATCTAAACACATGTTCATCTTTGCACTCTGAGGCCAAAGATATTCATCGAAATCATTCATCTTTGCACTACGGGCCAAAGATATTCAATAATATCATCATTTAAGATCGAGGATGATGAAAAAATATATATATTTTTTAAAAAGCGAATCCAAGTGAAACAAAATGACAAGGATTAAGGATTAAGGATTCGTACTTTGTTTTATCCACGTCCAAAAATACCTCAAAAATAATTATAGTGGTGTAAAAAGAATGATCAAAACATGGATACAATCAAAGCTAGTATCCAGAATAGATATTTTGGACAAAAAGAAAAATTTTCATTTTTCGATGAATAGTGCCGTATTCGTGAATAGTACCGTATACGTGAATAGTGTCGTATAGGTGAATAGTAACTCCGACACCAAAAGTTTCAAATTTGATAAAAACTTCAGATCAATATTTCAGCATAATGATATTGAAGAAATAATATCATTACGAAAAAAAATAATATCCCTTACCTCGGAAAGACAGTAATTCTCACTAGAATACTAAATATAGGCTATAACTTGAACTTGCACCGTATAGCAATACTCAAGGTATACTCAAAATACTCACAAGAATACGCTCGATAATATAGAGAGAAACTTGATTTCGGTGTAATTTTCAATTTAACCTAAGACCCTATTTATAGGAAAATGCTTAGAACATTAAAAGCAGAAAATTTAATTAAAATATTAATATATATATATTAAATTTTCCTACTTACTTTTTTAAGATCTGAAATTCAGCATTTTCATCACATACAAGCCCCACCTTTAATGACAAAAACGTTTTTCATAATAAAAATAATTAAAACTTCCAAAATCAATTATTTGAACTCGGAACTTCAATAATTCACAATAAATAGCCCTTTTGTCAGAAAATTCGAATCTCGCGAGTTTTTATAGGAAATTCAATTCTCTACAACTTTGCAAAAGAAAGTTTTTCCAAATTTCCAATAGAAAATGACCGAAATCCATAAACGGGAGATTTTTCAAGCTATAATCAAATTTCAGTCAATAAATGGGTCCACAGACATGTTTAACATGTTTTAAACATTTATTGCAACAAAAATACTCTTTCTCCTCGTATACTCGTATATCACACATTCATTGTAAAATATATGAATTATTTTATCAGAAAAAGATAAAATTTTAATTTTCAACAATTGTCACATTAAAAAAATTTTCCATCTATATCCATATAAAATCAATATTTTCCTCATCATATGAATCAATAATTAATTATTCAAAAATAATATTCTGAGAATCACAATATTGATATCCAGCAGGCGGTTCAAGAAAGAGAGGGGCATTCCAATAAATTTCTCTCACTTCTGGCCTTAATTAGGTGACCAAACCTCTCCTTGAGACGAACTTTCTAGACATTGCCAATAATGTTATCTAATAATATTATTAGGATAATATGAATTATTGCTTCGATAATGAAAAATCTTGTGTAATGACAATTATTGGAACAACAATGAATATAAAATATCAACGCAACAATTATTAAATCAATAAAATACTAAGCAATAATTATCGTAACCATTATTGAGTAGTGCCTTGCTTACGTAAGAATCAATAATTGGTGCAATCTGGTATCTTCTTGTCGTGCAACAACGCGTATTACTACTGTTTTAACCACGGGTATTCCAACGATGTAAGCAGTAATAACTATCTTAGTTATTTTTAAACAACTTATATTTGTCGTTTTCTTCCTCCAATCGCTTTCCAGTTATGGGGCCCACACACATGTCATTTGCCGTCGTAAATGCGAATATTCCCCGACAAAGATCTGAATATTCCACGACCAAACGAATATTCAAACAACAATGAATATTTTATAACCACTGCTTATTTTGAAATATTTTGCGTATTTTACCCATAACTATCCACATTAATCACATCAACCCTTACTATTTCAAAATAATAATTAGAGGAAATTAAATTTCATTTATTAATTATTTGGGGTCTTACACTCACGACTTACAGTGCGAAGGCTTCAAACGATCGACACAAACTATCTATTACATCATAAGATCAACCAAACAAGCTTGATCTTTCTATATTTATAGTCCTTGTACATCATTTCTTTTTAAGGACTTTACAAACTGTTTTGCTTATGTAGGATCAACCTAACATATTTGATCAATTCATTCTAAGTCCTTGTACATATATTTCTATTATCTATCAAAGGACTTTACAACTTTTCTTCATGCAAGCATACTTGCATATTCATTCATATATATATCATAATCAAATCATATATTAAATAGGAATATCATTCACATGTTTATTCTTGACAATGGTTATACCAAATCACAGTTCCTGTTCATAATCATACTAATAAATTCATTTTTGCACCACGGGCCAAAGATATTCATCAACAGTTCATCTTTGCACTACATGCCAAAGATATTCAACAACGAGTCATCTTTGCACTACATGCCAAAGATATTCAACGACGGGTCATCTTTACACTACGGACCAAAGATATTCATCAATAATTGATCTTTGCACTACAGGCCAAAGATATTCATATCTCAAAGAAATACATAATCATTTCAGAATTTATATAAACCATAATTATAACCATATATGTGACGCCCCCAAAATAGGTATACATCAACCATTCTGAGTTGTCAATACATGGTACAGAAACAACTACAACTTTATAATTACAACAGTAAAACTGTGAGTTTGAATACAAATATTATCTTCTAGACAATATCTATACCCAAATAAATCCTCATCATATTTATTGATACATTATTTTACAAAAATGGTGAGGACTACTAAACAACTCTCTTTATAACCATCATTCCATACCCCGACTCGTACTCGCTACATTCTCGCCTCCTGAGAAGAAAAATGGAACAAAAAGGAAAAGGTTGAGCTCGACTAACCCAGTAAAGAATATTATGACTAAGATAATATACAACAAAATTATCGTTAGTCTTCAATAGGGAAAAATATAATAGAATACAATAGACAACAAGTTTTAAATCAATATTCGCAGCGGAAAATATTAATTCATAGAAGATTTACGTAGAGGATGAAATCTACTAATATGTATGAATTTAACTGTCCATCATCAATATTTTTATCCTGTAACATCAATCAATATATATATCCGAATCATATATTCATCCTTGCACTACAAAGCCGAGGACATTCACGATTGATCATTTTCATCTAAACACACATTCATCTTTGCACAACGGGCCAAAGATATTCATCGAAAGCATTCATCTTTGCCACTCTGAGGCCAAAGATATTCATCGAAATAATTCATCTTTGCACTATGTGCCAAAGATATTCAATAATATCATCATTTAAGACCGAGGATGATGAAAATATATTTTTTTTAAAGAAAGCGAATCCGGTGAAACAAAATGACAAGGATTAAGGATTAAGGATTCGTACTTTTGTTTTATCCACGCCCAAAAATACCTCAAAAATAATCATAGTGGTGTAAAATTCAAGAATGATCAAAACATGGATACAATCAAAGCTAGTATCCGAATAGATATTTTGGACAAAAAGAAAAATTTTCATTTTCGATGAATAGTCTTAAATGATTCGTGAATAATCTGAGTATCGTGAATATTGCCAGATACGTGAATAAAAATCACACCAAAAGTTTCAAATTTGATAAAACTTCAGATCAATATTTCAAAGATAATGATATTGAAGAAATAATATCATTAATAAAAAATATAATATCTTTTACTTCGGAAAGACAAGATTTCACCCATTTGGAATATCGGATATAAAGCTATAACTTGAACTTGCACCGTATAGCAATACTCAAGGTATACTCAAAATACTCACAAGAAATAATTTCGATAATATAGAGAGAAAACTTGATTTCGGTGTAATTTTCAATTCTAACCTAAAGACACCTATTTATAGGAAAATCTTTAGAATACCAAAAGCAGAAAATTTAATTAAAATATAAATATATATATTAAATTTTTACGCACACTTTCTAAGATCTGAAATTCAGCATTTTCATCACATGCAAGCCCCACCTTTAATGACAAAAATGTTTTCATAATAAAATAATTAAAACTTCCAAAAATCAATTATTTGAACTCAAGAACTTCAATAATTCACAATAAATAGCCCTTTTGTCGGAAAATTGAATCTCGCAAGTTTTTATAGGAAATTCAATTTCTACAACTATGCTAAAAGAAAGTTTTTCCAAATTCCCAATGAAAATGACCGAAATCCATAAGCAGACGATTTTTCAAATTTATAATCAAATTTCAGTCAATAAATGGGTCCACAGACATGTTTAACATGTTTTAAACATTTATTACAACAAAAATACTCTTTCTCCTCGTATACTCGTATATCACACATTCATTGTAAAATATATGAATTATTTTATCAGAAAAAGATAAAATTTTAATTTTCAACAATTGTCACATTAAAATTTTTCTCCATCTATATCCATATAAAATCAATATTTTCCTCATCATATGAATCAATAATTAATTATTCACAAATAATATTACAGAATCATAATATTGACAACCGTGTAGCCTCAAAAGAAAGAGGGCATTCCAATAAGAATTTCTCCTTCTTGGCGGCAATTGATTAGGTGACCAAACCTCTCCTTGATGTAACTTTCTAGACATTGCCAATAATGTTATCTAATAATATTATTAAGATAATATGAATTATTACTCGATAATGAAAAATACGTGTAATGACAATTATTGAAACAACGAAAGAATATAAAATATCAACGCAACAATTATTAAATCAATAAAATACTAAGCGAAGAATTATCGTAACCATTATCGAAGTAAAGTGCCTTCTTCACGTAAGAATCAATAATTGGTGCAATACCGCAGTGTCTTCTTGTGCGCAACAACGCGTATTATTGTGTTTTAACCACGGGTATTCCAACGATTGTAAGCTAGTAAATAACTACATAGATTATTTTTAAACAACTTATATTTGTCATTTTCTTCCTCCAATCGCTTTCCGTTATGGGGCCCATACATGGTCGCTACCGTCGCATGCGAATATTCCCGACAAGATTTGAATATTCCACGACCAAACGAATATTCCACGACAACAATGAATATTTTATAACCACTTGCTTATTTTGAAATATTTGCGTATTTTACCCATAACTATCCACATTAATCAAATCAACCCTTACTATTTCAAAATAATAAATAGAGGAAATTTCATTTTATTAATAAAAAGTCGGGGTCTTACAACCTCCCCTCCTTATGAAATTTCGTCCTCGAAATTAACTTACGTACCTGGTGTTTCGAAAAGATGAGGATACCTCGCTTTCATTTCCGTTTCCAACTCCCAGGTTATTTCCTCTATAGCATGGTTTCTCCACAAGACTTTAATTTGTGGTACAACCTTTGTGCGTAGGACATACTCCTTTCTATCCAAGATCTTGACAGGTACCTCCTCATACGTTAAGTCTTTAGCTATCTCGTCCGGTTCTAACTCAATAACGTGGTTCGGGTCTTTCACATATTTACTGATACGAGATATGTGAAACACATTATGAACACGAGACATACTCGGAGTAGTAACGCGAGTCTATAGGCTACATTACCTACTTCGGTCAAGAATTTGAAATGGACCAATAAATCGTGGATTGAGCTTTCTCTCTTCCCAAATCTTGTAACTCCCTTCCATGGAAGCAACTTCGCAACAATACATGATCCCCTATACTAAATTCCACGTCCTTTCGATGAAGATCCGCATAACTCTTTTTGTCGATCTTGTCTGGTTTGTACACGTTGTCGAATCATTTGGATCTTTTTCGGTAGTCATATCGTCTTAACTTCGGGTCCCAACAATGTTGCTTCACCCACCTCATCCCAACATATGGAGAAGCGACACTTTCGTCCATATAATGCTTCAAATGGAGCCACATCTATACTTGCCTGATAACTATTGTTGTAGGAGAATTCCACCAATGGTAAATACTTATCCCAATTGCCCTTGAAATCTAGGACATAGAGTCTTAATAAATCTTCAAGAGTTTGAATAGTCCTCTCTGATTGTCCGTCCGTTTGAGGATGGTATGCCGAACTGAATCGTAAATCCATACCCATAGCTTTTTGCAAGCTAACCCAAAATCTTGAAGTGAATCTTGGGTCACGATTCGAAACTATGGATACTGGCATGCCATGCAATCTCACAATCTCATTTACGTACATTTGAGCAAGACGTTTAAGGGAATAAGTCTCCCGTATCGGCAAGAAATGAGCAGACTTGGTTAATCTATCAACAATAACCCAAATGGCATTGATGCCTTGAGAAACCGTAAGAAGACCCGTAACGAAATCCATGGTAATGTGTTTCCACTTCCATTTCAGAATCTCAAGTGGTTGCAACAGACCCTTGGGTACTAGATGCTCCGCCTTTACACATTGACAAGTTAAACACGTTAAGATAAACTTTGCAATCTCTTTCTTCATTTTGTTCCACCAAAATGTATGTCGAAGATCACGATACATTTTGGTACTTCCAGGATGAATTGCAAATGGTGTATTGTGTGCCTCCATCATGATCTTGTACTTTAAATTAGAATCGTTAGGAACACAAAGTGGAGTGGACTCAAGTATTCTTCTTCATCATCGATTCTCGACGGAATAGCACCTTCTTGTACTTTCTTCTTCATACACGACGACGACTCGGATTGGTTGCTTGAGCAACCTTAACTTTTCTATTAAAGTTGGCTCTGTCGTATCTTGACATCATCGCACTCGTTCCTGCATATGATATTCTACTCAACGCGTCAGCTATCACGTTCGCTTTTCCAAGATGGTATTGAATAGTGTGGTCGTAGTCTTTCAATAGCTCGAGCCAACGTCGCTGCCACATGTTAAGTTCTTTTTGAGTGAAGAAATATTTAAGGCTTTTATGGTCTGAATATATCTCCACTTTCTCCCCATATAGATAGTGGCTCCAGATCTTTAGTGCGAAAACGACTGCTACCAACTCTAGATCATGAGTAGGATAATTCCTCTCATATTATTTAAGTTGTCGCGAGGCATAGGTTATGACTTTCCCACGTTGTATGAGAACACATCCTAACCCTTTGCCCGAAGCATCGCTGTAGATAACAAATCCATCTGAACCAGATGGTATTGTTAGAACAGGTGCCTAAATGAGTCTCCTTTTGAGCTCTTGGAAACTCTTCTCGCATTCTTCACTCTAAACGAATTTTGTATCCTTCCGAGTTAGCTGGGTTAATGGAGTAGCGATTCGAGAAAACCCTTCCACGAATCTCCGATAATAACCAATTTAAGCCCAAAAAGCTACGTCTTGACCACCGACTTGGTTGCTTCTAACTTTGTATTGCTTCAATCTTCATCGTCAACAGATACTCCATGTTTTGACACCACATGCCCAAGAAATGCTACTTCCTCAAGCGAGAACTCGCATTTCTTTAACTTAGCATAAAGCTTGTTTTCACGAAGCCTTTGGAGTACCAGCTTCAAATGGTGCTCATGATCTTCACGGCTTTTGGAATATATGAGGATGTCATCAATAAAGACAACAACGAACTGATCCAAATATTCCTTGAATACTCGGTTCATCATATCCATGAAAGCCGCAGGAGAATTAGTCAATCCAAAAGACATGACTAGGAATTCATAATGCCCGCATAGGAAGTTCTAAAAGCGTCTTTGGAATATCCTCAGTTCTAATCTTTAGCTGATGATATCCAGAACGAAGATCGATTTTTGAAAAGAATTGTGCTCCTTGCAATTGGTCAAACAGGTCATCAATACGAGGTAGAGGATACCTATTCTTGATGGTGACATGGTTCAATTCCGATAGTCGATACAAAAGTCGCATACTCCCCGTCTTTCTTCTTTACAAATAAAAGAGGAGCACCCCAAGGAGATGTCTTAGGGCGAATGAAACCAATGTCCAACAACTCTCGTAGTTGGACCTTTAACTCTGAAGTTCAATAGGAGCCATTCGATATGGGGTTTTAGAAATGGGCTTTGTACCAAAGTTCAAGATCAATAAAGAATTCAACTTCACGTTACGGGGGTAGGCAGGAAGTTCTTCAGAAAATCGTCGGAAAGTCAATAACAATGCGAGAATATTATTCAAATTTGGCGTGTCTTTATTCAAATCCATAACATGGGCTAAGAAAGCTTGACATCCGTTTTTCAATAAAGGAATCGCTTTATGATTAGATATAATAATGACTGATTTTAATGGTTTAGTTGCTTGAATTCGTACAACAGGTTGTTTAGGAATATGAAAGCTAATAACCTTACGAAAACAATCAATTTTGGCATGATGAGTAGTTAACCAATCAATCCCTAAAATCACATTAAAAGCAAGTATCTTTAAAGAGATAAGGTCAACAGGTAAGGTGATGGTGCCAACTTGGATCAAACAAGACTTATAAACAGTGGATGTGATGAAAGTTTCTCCTAACGAAGTTTCCACAGATAGGTCAAAGTCTAATTTTTTCGGAGTCAAATTTAAACGTTGAGCACAAGTAGAGAGATAAATGAATGGGTAAAGACCCAGATCAAGTAAGGTATAAACTTCACAAGAATTTATAAATAGCTTACCCGTGATCACCTCGTTTGGGTTCCTCGCATTTTGACCGATCCGATAAACGCTTCTTCCAGAACCGTTGACTTTGACTTTTCGGGGACGATCTTTTGAGTCACCGTCCCATTGAACTAGGTTTCGCCATCGTGCAATCTCGGCGATATGTCCTTCCTTTCCACAATTATAGCATATACAGGCTGGAACTGCAAGGCGGTTTGGTGATATGTCCCTCTTTCCGCATTTATAGCATATGGACCGGTGGTCATTCTCTCTCCTGGAACCGATTCTTTCTTTGCATTTGTCGTCTTCACATGGTCATTGTTGAATCTCCTCTTTTTAAAATCTCCTCGACTCGCTTCTTCTATTTTCATGGCCATGATTACCACGAGTGGTTACCATTTTTGTCCGCCTTTTTCTTTCTCCTTTGGTTATTGTTGTTTTGTTGATCGCTATCTCCGGTATGATCCGATTGTGGTACCTCGGTTGACCAGTACTCGTTATCTCATTTCTAACAATTGAGCCCTATTAACAACATCCGAATAAAGAGAAAATTTATGAGAGATGAGATCTTTGAAGTATCTTAGGGTTTCAAACCTCTCGAAACATCCGCGTCATACGTTCCTCATTCTCCACCAAATGAGGTCGAACACGGATAACTCTGCAAACTTCGCCTCGTCTTTGAGACACCATCATGTTGTTTTCGCTTGATCTAATAAACTCCACTTCCTTCATATGACGAACACTTTCGGAAAGTATTTGTCATTAAATAGTTCTCAAACGTCCCCAAGACATCTTTGAGTCTTGGTGGATGGGTGCGCTTCACTGAGACTCCCACCGATGAGTCTGCTCACCACGGAACATAAAGGTGGCGAATGGAACCTTCATTCTCTCCGTGCATCCCAAGACATCGAATATCTTGGTAATTTGCTTGACCCATGTTTCCGGCATGATCGGATCAAGCTTTCCTTAAATTACAGTGGTCCCAACTCTTTGAAGCTTGCTTTGTGACAACCCGTGAATTGCTATCATTTCTTCTATGTTTTGAACACGAGTCTCCTCAAATGCGATTTTGCATGAGCGCAAAAAGCTTCTAAACATCCCCTCGTTCATCATCTGCTTTCCGTGGTGTTGTTCACGGGAGGAACATTACCGACACACTGTTGCACGCTCTCCTCGTTGGTGAGTACTGAGCGTCTCCACGGTCTCATTTCCATTGTTAATATTCTCGGTCGACATTCTCAAACATCGTCATAAAACAAGGGTTAATTAAGGAAATCAATATATCACATAATATCCCTATATCTTGACCAACTAACAAATAAGCTTAGGGTAGGACACCTTTAGCGAAGGATTTACTAAATCTCTTCCTCCTAGTTCTATTCCCCGATCTCGCTTGAGATCATATCCTAAGCTACGATACCAACCGTGGCGCCCCCAAAATAGGTATACATCACCCATTATGAGTTGTCGATACATAGTACGAAACAACTACAACTTTATTATTACAACAAGAATAATCTTGTGAGTTTGAATACAAATATTATCTTACAGACAATATCTATACCCAAATAAATCCTCATCACATTTATTGATATATTATTTTACAAAAATGGTGAGGACTACTAAACAACTCTCTTTATAACTATCATTACATACCCCGGCTCGCACTCATTACATTCTCGCCTCACGAGAAGAAAAATGGAACAAAAAGGAAAAGGGTGAGCTCGACTAGCCCGATAAAGAATATTATGACTAAGATAATATACAACAAAATTATCGTTAGTCTTCAATAGGAAAAATATAATAGAATACAATAGACAACAAGTTTTAAATCAATATTAGCAATGAAAATATTAATTCATAGAAGAGTTACGTAGAGGATGAAATCTACTAATATCTATGAATTTAACGATCCATCATCAATATTTTTATCCTCAGTAACATCAATCAATATATATCGGAATCATATATTCATCCTTGCACTACAGGCCAAGGACATTCACCAGTTGGTCATGTTCATCTAAACACCTGTTCATCTTTGCACAATGGGCCAAAGATATTCATCAGAAAGCATTCATCTTTGCACTACAGGCCAAAGATATTCATCAGAAATCATTCATCTTTGCACTACAGGCCAATTATATTCAATAATATCATCATTTAAGACCGAGGATGATGAAAAATATATATTTTTAAAAAAGCGAATCCGATTGAAACAAAATGACAAGGATTAAGGATTAAGGATTAGTACTTTGTTTTATCCTAGTCCAAAAATACCTCAAAAATAATCATAGTGGTGTAAAATTCAAGAATGATCAAAACATGGATACAATCAAAGCTAGTATCCGAATAGATATTTTGACGAAAAGAAAATTTTTATTTTTTGATGAATAGTCAGTATTCGTGAATAAGATGTAGTATCGTGAATAGTCCAGTATCACGTGAATAGTAACTCAGACACCAAAAGTTTCAAGTTTGATAAAACTTGAGATCAATATTTCAAAGATAATGATATTGAAGAAATAATATCATTACGAAAAAAAAATATCCCTTACCTCGGAAAAAAGTCTTTTCATTTAGAATCTTTGGATATAAGGTTATAACTTGAACTTGCACTCAGTATAGCAATACTCAAGGTATACTCAAAATACTCACAAGAATACACTCGATAATATAGAGAGAGAAAACTTCAGTTTCTGGTGTAATTTTAAATTCTAACCTAAGCACCCTATTTATAGGAAAATGCTTAGAACACCAAAGCAGAAAATTTAATTAAAATATTAATATATATATTAAATTTTCCCACGCACACTTTCTAAGATCTGAAATTCATCATTTTCATCACATGCAAGCCCCACCTTTAATGACAAAAACGTTTTTCATAATAAAAATAATTAAAACTTCCAAAAATCAATTATTCCGGAACTCCGGAACTTCAATAATTCACAATAAATATCCCTTTTGTCAGAAAATTTGAATCTCTCGAGTAAGTATAGGAAATTCAATTCTCTACAACTTTGCAAAAGAAAGTTTTTCCAAATTCCCAACAAAAAATGACCGAAATCCATAAACGGGCGATTTTTAAGGCTATAATCAAATTTCAGTCAATAAATGGGTCCACAGACATGTTTAACATGTTTTAAACATTTATTGCAATAAAAATACTCTTTCTCCTCGTATACTCGTATATCACACATTCATTGTAAAATATATGAATTATTTTATCAGAAAAAGATAAAATTTTAATTTTCAACAATTGTCACATTAAAAATTTTCTCCATCTATATCCACATAAAATCAATAATTTTCTCATCATATAAATCAATAATTAATTATTCACAAATAATATTACAGAATCACAAATATTGAACGGGGCATAGCTTCTCGGGAAGAGGGCTTTCAATAAGAATTTCTCACTTCTTGGTAGCCTTAATTAGGTGACCGAACCTCTCCTTAGACTGAACTTTCTAGACATTGCCAATAATGTTATCTAATAATATTATTCAGATAATATGAATTATTGCTTCGATAATAAAAAATACTGTGTAATGATAATTATTGAAACAACAGCAATATAAAATATCAACGCAACAATTATTAAATCAATAAAATACTAAACAGTAATTACCCGTTATTGAGTAGTGCCTTCTTACGTAAGAATCAATAATTTGTGCAATACCGTGTGCTACTGTGCAACAACGCGTATTTTTGTGTTTTAACCACCGGATATTCCAACAGTGTAAACGGTAACAACTAAGCCGTTATTTTTAAACAACTTATATTTGTCGTTTTCTTCCTCCAATCGCTTTTCGTTATAGGGTTTACACATGCGGTCGCTACCGTCATACGAATATTCTCCACAATGATTACGAATATTCCACGACCAAAACGAATATTCCCTAAACAACAATGAATATTTTATAACCACTTGCTTATTTTGAAATATTTGCGTATTTTACCCATAACTATCCACATTAATCACATCAACCCTTACTATTTCAAAATAATAATTAGAAGAAATTAAATTTCATTTATTAATTATTTGGGGTCTTACACTATGACTTCTGGTGCAGTGCTCGATGATCAGACAAGCCTATCTATTACATTATAAGATCAACCTAACAAGCTTGATCTTTCTATATTTATAGTCCTTGTACATCATTTCTTTTTAAGGACTTTACAAACTGTTTTGCTTATGTAGGATCAACCTAACATATTTGATCAATTCATTCTAAGTCCTTGTACATATATTTTTATTATCTATCAAAGGACTTTACAACTTTTCTTCATGCAAGCATACTTGCATATTCATTCATATATATATCATAATCAAATCATATATTAAATAGGAATATCATTCACATGTTTATTCTTGACAATGGTTATACCAAATCACAGTTCCTGTTCATAATCATACTAATAAATTCATCTTTGCACCACGGGCCAAAGATATTCATCAACAGTTCATCTTTGCACTACATGCCAAAGATATTCAACAACAAGTCATCTTTGCACTACATGCCAAAGATATTCAACAACGGGTCATCTTTACACTACGGACCAAAGATATTCATCAATAATTGATCTTCAGATTCACAAGCCAAAGATATTCATATCTCAAAGAAATACATAATCATTTCAGAATTTATATAAACCATAATTATAACCATATATGTGACGCCCCCAAAATAGGTATACATCACCCATTCTGAGTTGTCAATACATGGTACAGAAACAACTACAACTTTATTATTACAACAGTAAAATTGTGAGTTTGAATACAAATATTATCTTCTAGACAATATCTATACCCAAATAAATCTTCATCACATTTATTGATACATTATTTCACAAAAATGGTGAGGACTACAAAACAACTCTCTTTATAACCATCATTCCATACCCCGACTCGTACTCGCTACATTCTCGTCTCCTGAGAAGAAAAATGGAACAAAAAGGAAAAGGGTGAGCTCGACTAGCCTAGTTAAGAATATTATGACTAATATAATATACAACAAAATTATCGTTAGTCTTCAACAGGGAAAAATATAATAGAATACAATAGACAACAAGTTTTAAATCAATATTCGCATCGGAAAATATTAATTCATAGAAGAGTTACGTAGGATGAAATCTACTAATATCTATGAATTTAACAGTCCATCATCAATATTTGTATCCCTGTAACATCAATCAATATATATCTGGAATCATATATTCATCCTTGCACTACAGGCCAAGGACATTCACCAGTTGGTCATGTTCATCTAAACACCTGTTCATCTTTGCACAACGGGCCAAAGATATTCATCAGAAATCATTCATCTTTGCACTACAGGCCAAAGATATTCATCAGAAATCATTCATTTTTGCACTACAGGCCAAAGATATTCATCAGAAATCATTCATCTTTACACTACAGGCCAAAGATATTCAATAATATCATCATTTAAGACTAAGGATGATGAAAAATATATATATATATTTTTTTAAAGAAACGAATCTAGTGAAACAAAATGACAATGATTATTAAGGATTCGTACTTTGTTTTATCCACGTCCAAAAATACCTCAAAAATAATCATAGTGGTGTAAAATTCAAGAATGATCAAAACATGGATACAATCAAAGTTAGTATCCGAATAGATATTTTAGACGAAAAGAAAAATTTTCATTTTCGATGAATAGTCAGATTCGTGAATAGATCAAGTATCGTGAATAGTGCAGTATATGTGAATAAGAATCTCAGACACCAAAAGTTTCAAATTTGATAAAAACTTGGATCAATATTTCAAAGATAATGATATTGAAGAAATAATATCATTACGAAAAAAAATAATATCCACTTACCTCGAAAGACAAGACTTACCACCGGAATCTTGGATATAGGCTATAACTTGAACTTGCCGTATAGCAATACTCAAGGTATACTCAAAATACTCATAAGAATACATTTCGATAATATAGAGAGATAAAACTTGGTTTACGGTGTAATTTTAAATTTAACCTAAGCACCTATTTATAGGAAAATGCTTAGAACACCAAAGTTAGAAAATTTAATTAAAATATTAATATATATATTAAATTTTCCTACGCATTACTTTCTAAGATCTCAATTTCAAGCATTTTCATCACATGCAAGCCCCCCTTTAATGACAAAAACGTTTTTCATAATAAAAATAATTAAAACTTCCAAAAATCAATTATTTCGGAACTCCAGAACTTCAATAATTCACAATAAATAGCCCTTTTGTCAGAAAATTTGAATCTCTCGTGTTAGTATAGGAAATTCAATTCTCTACAACTTTGCAAAAGAAAGTTTTTCTAAATTCCCAACAGAAAATGACCGAAATCCATAAACGGGCGATTTTTCAAGCTATAATCAAATTTCAGTCAATAAATGGGTCCACAGACATGTTTAACATATTTTAAACATTTATTGCAACAAAAATACTCTTTCTCCTCGTATACTCGTATATCACACATTCATTGTAAAAATATATGAATTATTTTATCAGAAAAAGATAAAATTTTAATTTTCAACAATTGTCACATTAAAAATTTTCTCCATCTATATCCATATAAAATCAATATTTTCCTCATCATATGAATCAATAATTAACTATTCACAAATAATATTACAGAATCACAATATTGACATCCAGGCAGTTTCCAGGAAAGAGGGGGCTTTCCAATAAGAATTTCTCCTTACTGGCGCACAATTAGGTGACCAAACCTCTCCTTAGACAGAATTTTCTAGACATTGCCAATAATGTTATCTAATAATATTATTAAGATAATATGAATTATTGCTTCGATAATGAAAAATATTGTGTAATGACAATTATGAAACAACAACAATATAAAATATCAACGCAAAGAATTATTGAATCAATAAATCTTTGATAAAGTAATTATCGTAACCATTATTGAGTAGTGCCTTCTTACGTAAGAATCACTAATTGGTACAATACCGTGTACTACTGTGCAACAACGCGTATTACTTTATTTTAACCACCGGGTATTCCAACAGTGTAAATGGTAACAACTACGCTGTTATTTTTAAACAACTTATTTTTGTTGTTTTTTTCCTCCAATCGCTTTCCGTTATGGGGCCCACACATGGTCGCTGCCGTCAGCATACGAATATTCTAAGCGAGCACGAATATTCCACAACCAAACGAATATTCCCCGACAATAATGAATATTTTATAACCATTTGCTTATTTTGAAATACTTGCGTATTTTACCCATAACTATCCACATTAATCAAATCAACCCTTACTATTTTAAAATAATAAATAGAGGAAATTTCATTTTATTAATAAAAAGTCGGGGTCTTACAATATATGTTGTCAATTCACCTTTGCACTTAAGCTAAAGCTATTCAATTATAAATTCAATGGTCATGATCATACCAGTCAATAATTTAACTTTGCACTACTGGCCAAAGAGAACCTATAGTCACGATCATACCAATAATTTACCCATCTTTACACTCCAGTGAAAGAGAATTTCAACATCAAGGTTATAAAAATGTTATATATGATAATAAAATCAATATAATCAATACATAGTTTTAATCTCAAGAGTAATATTCATAAATCAACTATAATTTGGTTAGAAAAAGAAACCAATTTTGTAGTGAATAGTACCCATGAATAGTAATTTGTGAATAGTAACTCGGGAATAGTAACTCAGAAATAGTAACTCATGAATAGTAACCCGTCGTGAATAGTAACTCGTGAATAGTAAATCGTGAATAGTAACCCGTGAATAGTAACTCATGAATAGTAACCCCGACATGAAAAAGTTCCAAATTTGATAAAAAGTTCAAACCAATATTTCAACATAATGATATTGAAGAAATAATATCACTTATGAAGAAAATAACATCCCTTTCAATCCCTTTACTATCCCTTACCTCAAAAGAAAGAAGATTACTTACATTTGGAATAAATTTGAACAAACTTTTGCAGTATGGCAACACTTAAGATATCAAAATACTCACAAGAATCCACTCGATAATATAGAGAGAGAAATAGAGAAAACTTGATTTACGGTGTGATTTTCAATTTAACCTAAGCACCCTATTTATAGAAAAATGCTTAGAACACAAAAGTAGAAAATTTAATAAATTAATAATATTATTTTTCAAATTTCCTCGCCCACTAATTTGGTCCAAGACATCACCACCATGTGACAAAACATTAAAAACGTTTTTCTTAATTTAAATAATTAAAACTTCCAAAATCAATTATTTTGGAATTTTAGAACTTCAATAATTCATAATAAATAGCCTCTTTATCAAAAAAATTCGAATCTTGCTACTTTATATAGGAAATTCAATTCTCTACAACTTTACAGAAGAAAGTTTTTCCAAATTCCAAACAGAAATTGGCCGAAATCCACAAACGGATGATTTTATAGGCTATAATCAAATTTCAGTCAAGAAATAGGCCCACAGACATGTTTAACATGTTATTAAACAACTTTTGTAACAAAAATACTCTTCCTCCTCATATACTCATATATCCCACATTCATTGTAAAAATATCATCATTTTTATATTATAATAATATAATAAAATATTATTTTATTAGAAAAGATAAAATATTGATTTTCAACAATTGTCACTTTAAAAATTTTCTCCATCTATATCCACATAAAATGAATATTTTCTTCATCATATAAATTAATAATTAATTATTCACATATAATATTACAGAATCACAATAATGACAACCAGACAGTTCCCAAAAAAGAGGGGGCTTTCCAATAAGAATTTCTCCTTACTGGCGCGCAATTAGGTGACCAAACCTCTCCTTAGACAGAACTTTCTAGACATTGCCAATAATGCTATCTAATAATAATATTCAAATAATATGAATTATTGATTTGATAATGAAAAATATTGTGTAGTGACAATTATTAAAACAACAATAATATAAAATATCAACGCAAAGAATTATTGAATCAAAATAAAATATTGATAAAGTAATTCTTGTAACAATTATTGAGTAGTGCCTTCTTTACGTAAGAATCAATAATTCAAAAATCTTTATGCAATACTGCAAGTAATCTTTCTTGTGCAACAACGCCAGACATCGTATTTTAACCAGGTATTCCAACAAAGATGTTAATCTGTGAATAACTCTGCCAGTTATTTATAAAAACTCCCTTTTGTCGTTTTTCTTCATAAAGCGGTTATTACATTATGGGGCCCACCAATGGTTTCTACCGTCAGCATACGAATATTCCCCCACGTAAAGAATATTCCACGACCAAACGAATATTCCCCGACATAAAGAATATTTTATAACCACTTGCATATTTTGAAAAAATTATATATATCACCCTTAACTTTAACTTTTTATCAATTTAATCATTTACTAAATAGAAAAATTGAATACTTTTATTTCATAAAATTCGGGGTCTTACAAAATCCATGCTCATGTTTTGAAATTGGGGTTTAGATCAGATGAGTTTTCTCATAATAATTTGATTCATATGTATGTGAATTTTCAGTGCTTGGAGGAAGCTAAGAGGGTTTTTGATAAGATGCCTAAAAGGGATTTCGTGTCTTGGACTACTTTGATTAGGGGGTATGTTCAGTGGGGATGTGTTGATGAAGCTCGTGAAGTTTTTGAGTTGATGACAGAGAGGAAATCTATTTCTTTGAACACTATGATAGCTGCTTATGTTCAAAGCAACCGTTTTCATGAGGCGTTTACTCTGTTTGATAGGATGAGAAAGGAGAAAGTCGTGTTAGATAACAAATGCTGAAGTTGCATGCTATACACTCTTGCACACAAACTTGGAATACACCCATTTGTGTTCATCTTTATTTTTAAAATAACCAAGTCCCACATTGGTTAAATGATAAAAGTTTAAGTAAGATTTTTTAATAAAATGACTAGCAAGGCTGAAGTTGAAGGCTGGCCAAAGTCTCACGTTGGTTACATGATAAAAATTTTAAGTAAGTATTTTTTATAAAATGACTAGCAAGGTTTAAATTTGGGATAGCTCGTGGTAGATAAATCATGGTCACGTATGTGGCCTTGCTTAAGCCTGGACCGGAGTCGGACTTTCACTAGTAGGGTTTTGACTAAATTTGGGCTCAGGTCGGACCAAGGTCAGGCTGGCCTCAGGCCATTTGTGCACCTCTACTAGTAACACAGTACTACTAATAAATTCTCGGACAAATAAATCACACCTTATCATCGCTCTCTCTCAACAAGCAAGGAATTTTATTTTATTAGTAAAACAACACACTCCCAACCACGTGACTGTCTGTGGAATTTCATTTTATATATATGTTGGTGAAATTAAAGACAACTCCACCCCGAGAGCAGATCCTTTGTCCTCAAATTCCATGTCCCCCTTGTGTCTCTCCACTTAAATCTTGACACATGTCTTTTTATTTAATTTTAGAATTAATTAGTGTTAAGTAAGAGACTAGGAGTCAAAATTTAAGTGGAGGGACACAATGGGACAGGAAATTTGGGGACAGAGGAATCTCTCCTCCTCTGCCGTGCAGGACCGCACTCGCACCCCAATAAGGATAATAATATCTATATCTGATTCTGCCAATACATATATTTTTTTACTTTCTTTAATTTTAATGAATCGCTATAATTTGAAGTTTGAAAATGTATCAGTTTCATTTTCAAAGATTTTATAGTAATTTAGAACATAGTTTATAAGTACATTTCTATTTTTGTAAAAAAAATGTTGGTTATCTCAGAAATTCTTAATTTAAGGGAGTAGTCCCAAAAATTACCCAAATTGCATTATTCATAGCTGATTACATTACAATAGAAAAGATGAGAAGATCACCTCACCTCAAATTTGTGTTGATATATGTGAGAGAGCAGAGAGAGCATAAGATCCAAGGAAAGGAATTGATTCAACACCAAAGTCATCATCAATCGGGAAAAGCACTTGGAATGAACTTACACTTGAAAGTTTTGATAACCATATGGACAAAACATGCATTTAATAAAGCTTAATCACAGTGCGGATGGTGCTCCTACACAGATGGGATAGACTGAAGGTCTTGCCCACAATCACAACATGTCCGCAAATAAGAAAGAAAATTAAGTTGAATTTAGTAAGATATATTACTACTCTAGTCTCTAAAAGGAATAATAAATGTGATTGATCCACGATACCCACCGATGTCCGCATGACCAAATGCCATATCCTTAAGATTGGTAATGCAAATGGGACACATCACATCGGGAAGGTAGACAAGAAATAATTTACATCAACATTCTAATACTAATTTCAATTTTCACAACTCATTATTTGGCAATTACCAGCAAGAAGTTCACTACAATAGATAGATTATAACAAGTGGGCATAAGGTGTAAGAAAAAGAGATTGAGATGGCGTAACCAGACAGGTAAAATGGTATATAAAAAGTAGAGACCGTGCGCTTACGTGGACATTGGATGCGAGAACTGCAGGTTGACTCGTGCCAAGCGATTCTGGGTTTGTCTATCAGAAGAAGGTTGACTTGATTTAAAAGTACTATATTGTGAAGGTTTTGATGCCCCTCGAGAGGCCATACCATACTGAGGTGGAAGAAGAGGAATCCTATCTATAGCTTTCCCTTTCTCAACACTGATTGAGAAATGCAAATAAATAAAGAATTAATCCAAATAAAAACTGTCATCCATCTTTATGGCAAAATCGTGAAAGCTAAGTTGAATTAGTACCGGCAAAACTAATAATTTGACCACTATTGTTTACTTAATATACCATTGAATTTTTAATTTCTAGAATTATCTTATTCAACTAATTAATATTTTAAAATTAGGTCATTCCGTTAACAAATTTGGACGGACATTAAATTGATTTAAATATTTTTTTACGTGAAAAATATAAAAAAATAAGAAAACAATATAAAAATTACATGGCAATCAACATTTGACTTGGTCTTATAAAATGAATTTAAAATGTGAATTAATAAAGAAATAATGGCGTACGTCACTTAATTGTAAATTAAATGATAGTGATCGTATGTTATATTTCTGTCTATTTATGCATCAATGTTTGTTCATAATTTATGTTTATAGAATTATTCATATAAAAAATATAAATACTTTTGTGTTATTAGATGGATTTTGAAAAAAAAATATAAATTAGAGTGTGGTCGAATACATTATGAATATGAGATTAAACCAAAACATTTCATCTGTTTCATATTGAAATTAATGTTTTGGTTTACTCTCATATTCATACTGTATTTCACTACACTCGATATATAATTATTAAAGTATACCTTAATAAATATAAATCTTGAACTTTTGAAGATTTTTGATGATATTCTTTTAGTTTCAAAATATGATATTATTATTAACTTTTAAAATTAATTTAATATATTTTTAAAGTTAAAAGTAATGAGATTTATTTTAATTATAATGGATACAATAATAATTATTATAAACTATTTAAAAAGTATTAATCATTATAATATATACTATTTTGTAATTTTTAATATATCATTTTTCGTTTTAAGTTTAAATTTTTTAAATTGACTTGTAAAAGTAACAATAAACTTATATTTAAGGATGGATGTGTTAGAATATTTTATTCCTTACGTGACCTCTACTATTTATGAAATTATTGGGCTTACATATTGTATTAATTTAATCATTTTATTTAGGATTAATTACATATATTAGTACTTTTTAAAAAATAATTACAAAAACAAAACACCCATAAAATAATTACAAAAATATTACACTTTTTTAATTTTATTTACAATATTACTATAATTATGAGTCCTTAATTTAAGGAATTAATGGTACTAATGGGACATGTTTTTTAAAATGCTTGATAACCGCAAGCATGTGTAGTACTCTTCGTTTTTGTATATTACCCTTTATACGCTAAAACCCTATTTTCTCTCTCCTTCTGTGTTTCAGCAATATCCATCGTTCTCGTCACCATCGTTTCAGTATTCTCCATTGTTTGTTATCGAAGTTCATAGCTATTTCGTTTTGGTTTTCGTTTTGTTCGTCACCATCATTGTACTCTGTTTTCGTGATTACACAGTGTTGCAGTTGGTTTATTATTCTTCGGTATCGATTCTGGTCGTGTATATTTTTAGGTTAGTTATTTTGAAATAATTTAACGTATTATATATATTAATGTTGTTTATCAGTCGAATGTAGTATTGATTGTTGTGTGGGTTTGTGTTATTTTTTATGTTTTGTATAGAATGGTTGATCTGAAAGAAGAAGGATGGTAAGAGGAAGAGAATATTGGAGCGTGATTACTGTCGAGGAAGTGAAGAAGTTTCTTTGTGGATATGAAGGGAAGGAAAATGATGTATGTCGGGAAATCGAGTACTGAATGAAAATAAATTTGGTGATGATACGGTGATATCAAGCATTCGAAGTGCGATTAGATTACGAGCAGACGTTTCGTAGTTAAGGCCAAAGGTCAAGTCTTTATCTAGAATATAATTCCAATACGAGAGAAATTTAAAGGTGTGTTATTTTTAATTTTCATATGGTTACCATTATATAATTATTTGGTTACTTATTAGTATGTATTTGGGTCTTGTAAACTTTTAATGATTTGGTTACTTATTAGTATGTATTTGGTTCTTGTGATATTATATTATATTATTGTGTTACTTTTATGGGTTAGTTACTTATTAGTATGTAGTTGGTTCTTTGTGAAATTTTATTAGTATGTATTTGGTTCTTTGTAAAATAATAATTATTTGGTTACTTATTTGTATGTATTTGGTTATTGTAAACTTTTAATGTTTTGGTTACTTATTAGTTTTTTTTTTGTTACTGTATTTTTACAGTTTGGTTACTATTTTGTATTGTTTATCTTAGTTAATCCTAAATTTTTTTGCCTAGTATACATGTTTTAATAAATTGAGTTTAGTGTATAGGTTGTTTATGTATTGGTTACCATTAAAAATGGTTTGGTTACCATCATAGAATTATTTGGTTACTTGTTAGTATGTATTTGGTTATTGGATTTAGTGTATAACCAAATTTTTTGTATAAATTTTGTTATATTGGTTATTAATAACTGTTCAATTATGGTTTTGTGTATTTACAGTTATGGGATCTTTACTATGAGGAATGCAACAGAAGATTCACTGGAAAAGTAATATATTGGTGTGACATGGATTAATTATAAGAGATGAGTTACGGGGGATAAAAGATGGTGGGGTTAAAGAAGTTGCGATGATTGATTACGATGAAGAGTCCGATTACGATGACTTAGGTGGTGATCTTGATGATCTTGATGAAGCCGATGATTCTAATGAAGTCGATGATGTTGTTGATGAAAGCGTCTTTGGTGAGGTTGGTGATGATGGTTTGAAAGCTGATGAGGTTGGTGATGATGGTTTGAAAGATGATGAGAAGAATGATGAATTTGTAAATGAAGCTAGAAATGAAGGTGATGATGTTATGCTTGAAGACCGTCATGTTGTTGATGATGTTAAGGATGTTATGGATGAAACCGCCACGCGTTGTTGAGGATGTTGTTGAGGAGGTTGTTGAGGATGTTATGGTTGAAGCCGATCATTTTGTTGAAGATGTTGTTGAGGATGTTGGTGATGTGTCGATTTTGTTAAGAAGAAGGATGATAATGAATCGAGTATGGTAATGAAGTTGAACTTGATGGTATGGTTGAAGAACATCTTGAAATAATAAGTAATGTTGTTCAAGAGAATTGTTAAGGTTAGACTTTTTTTGTTTGTTTTATTTTGTGTTAGATGTCTTTTTTTTCATTTTTTAATGATCAATTGATTGTTTTGTATTTTGAGCAATTTGTTAAGAATGATGTTGACATGCCAACTTTTGACATTTTAAGCCAATGTACGGGGAAAGAATTGTTGTTGTTTATGTTCTTTCTTTGAGGTTAGTGTTATAACTACATGCCAACCTTTTTTTTTTTACATGCTTTAGATTTTGGTTCTTTGTTATACCATTACATGCTTAAGGTTTTGTTTATCGTTTTAATTTTACTCAATATCCAACTCATAAATATATAGTAACCATTACAATTTTTATAGTAACCAAAAACAAAGATTAGTTAAGAATAAGTATAATGTTTCATAAGTAACCAATAATGCATTAGGCGATAACTAATATAGCATTAGACAAGTATAATGTTACCAATACATAATTAGTTAGTAACAAGTATAATTTTTATGGTAACCATTATCGCATTAAACGATAACCAATACAACATCGATTTTTATGTGAAAATATAATTGTTTTCGTGACATTTTACATCATTTGTAAAAGGGAAAAAGTTTGAGGCGGAAAGCAAATCAGTATTGGATGAGATGGTTTTGACTACCTGGGATATAGTCCGGTGTGATGAACTCAAGAAGAGAGTCGATAGAGTAAGTGGCGGACACATGCGTGAACATTTTAAAAGTGTCGTTTCTACTGGTCTCCATATACTGATAACATTTGGATCAATTTGAGTTATCATCTAATGCATCGGGTCCTAGTCAAAGAGTTGCTGTTATTTCTGCATTTCCCAAGGTTTGCATGAAGATGCCATCCATATTTGAAGGGGCATTGTTTGAACAGTGGTTTAAAATAGGACTTAACAATGAGGAAAAGGTTTGTTTTTCTTCATTAACAATGCTATAGTTTTTTATGAAACAAATAAATTTGCTTTTTGGGTAGTGTGTATATTAACATGGTGATTGTTAATGTCAAGCGTGTATACTAATATGTTTTTATATTGAAGGACGGACAAATTTCCTAGGAAGAATGACATTATCAAACCTGCATTTGAATTTGGGTCTATTCCAATTTCATTTAAAATGTGGTTTTATAAATTAATGACTCCTGGTCAATGGTTAGACGACGATGTGAGTTATTTTTTTTTTAAAATTATGTTTCTATATTTATGGTTACATTATTTATTTGTTTAAGTAAATAGCTTTAATGGTGTTGGTTAATGTCATATATCTGCTTTTTTATTCTTGTATATAATTTATTTTTGTTCTTATTATATTCTTGTTTGGTTACTAGTATACAACTATTTGGTTCTTATTATATAATTATGCAGTTACTTATGATATATGTTTTATAGATGTTTTGGTAACCAACATATAAATTGATATGTTCTTATTTAAACATGTTTTGTTTCTTTATGATATAAGTTGTTAGTTCATTGTTATATATCCGTTTTGTTACTATTATATTATGTTTGATTACCGTATACAACTATTTGGTTCTTATTATATAATTGGTAGTTCTTATGATATATGTTTTATATATGTTTTGGTTACCAACATATAAATTGATATGTTATTATTTAAACATGTTTTGGTTCTTTATGATATAAGTGGTTGATTATCGTTATATATCTGCTTTTGTTATTATTATATTATGTTTGGTTACTAGTATACAACTATTTGGTTCTTATTATATAGTTGTTCAGTTACTTATGATATATGTTTTATATATGTTTTGGTTACCAAACATATAAATTGATATATTCTACTATTTAAACATGTTTTGGTTCTTTATGATATAAGTGGTTGTTCTTGCTATATAAGCTGTTTTATTATTGTCATATACTGTTTTTGTTACTATCATATTTTTGTTTTGTTAATATAGTATAACTTTTTGGTTAATATTATATAATTGTTTGGTTACTTATCATATATGTTGATATGTTGATATATAAACATGTTTTAGTTCTTATGATAAAAGTGGGTGGTTCTTGCTATATAACTGTTTTATGTTGTCATTATATAACCTTTTTTGTTACTATTATATTCTTTGTTTGGTTACTATGTTACAATTTGTTTGGTTACTATTATATAATTGTTTGGTTCTTATCATATATGTTATATATATGTTTTTGTTACCATCATATAATCGCTATGTTGATATATAAACATGTTTTGGTTCTTATGATAAAAGTGGTTGGTTCTTGTCATATAACTTTGTTTTATTCTTTGCTATATAACTTTTGTTACTTATCATATTCTTGTTTAGTTACTATGTTTTAAATTTGTTTTGTTACTATTATATAATTGTTTGGTTACTATCATATATATATATATGTGTTGGTTAGCATCATACATGTTTTATGTTTTTTTTCTTCAAATTATGTTTTTATAATTATGGTTACATTATTTAGTTGTTTAAGTAACTAGCGTTAACAGTGTTGGTTACATTGATTACATAATGTTATTTTTCAACACTATTAATATATATATATATATATATATTTTTTTTTGTTCAGCATATCAATGTTGCATTATATTACTTCCGTAAATTGGCCAGACATTTTGATACTGTGCATATAAGGGCAACGACTACGGATTGTTGGTTCCATGCCAAGATGACCTCTCTTTTTGAAGAGTATACAAGAAAAAATTCAGATAAGAGTGTATTGTCTGGGGAGGGTGATGTTGCTGAGTACATTCATGGACTGTTTATGGATGTCAACACACCATGGAAAAATGTTGACTATGTTTTGTTCCCCATACATATGTCATCACTTAGGACCATTGGTTTTTGTTAACATTTGATGTGCATCGTAGAGCGTCTAACTGTTTATAATTCTAATGTTTCAAAAGGAAATCCATGCAAACAAAAATCATGGATGTTTTTGTGGAACCGTATATATTTATTCTTTCCACTTTATTCATGTAAGATTGGATTTTGGAGAGATAGAGTGACATTGACTTTTAGCAATGAACCATATCGCAATAAGGAGGAAGATGACATAATTGAGTTAGAATTTGCAGAGTCGGTTTCCACTTGCAGTGGAGGGTAAGGGTTGCATTGTTTACAATTTTGAATTATTATATTTAATTATTTTAGTTCTTGTCATCTAACCTGTTTTGGTTACTATGTTGTAAATGTTTGGTTATTGTATAAACCGATATGTGTTATATATAGGTTGATTCTAGTATTGATTTTGGTTATCTTTTTTGTGCATTTATGCGGTGATTGCGGGTTGTTCACAATTTGTTTTCTTTGAGCATGTCATTCATCGGAAGATTGATGAAATTCTATTCCATTCTCCGTCATAATAATATCGAAAAAAGTTATGTACAAACCTATATATGCATGCAAGGAACAAACAATTGGAGGGATATGAGATTGACGAGAGAATTTCCGGGAAGATTTGTTCCAGATTTTGATTAGTTCGAGATATTGTTGTGTTGTCGGATTATGAATTATGTTATGTATTTTTATTTTTAATATACACAACAATTTTGTATGGTTCATTAAGGATGATTACTTGAATCTTATATAGATGGGATTTCATATGTTATTATAATATCGTTTTGGAATTAATTTTGTGTGTTGTTGGTATTTGATTCGTTTTTAGTCATGGTTTGCTACATTATTTTGAAATGTACAGATTGGTAACCAAATATATATAAAAGGGTAACCATTTAATGTTTTGATAGTAAATGAGAGATGTACAATATTGTTTCGTGACATATAACTGTTGTGAAATGTATCGGGACATATAATATCTTGTTTGAGGACATATAATGAGATGTACAATATTGTTTGGGACATATAATTTGTTGTTAAATATATTTTTGAGATGTGCGAGTTAGTATCCAAATTGTTATATAAGAGTAACCATTTGACTTTATGTTAGTAATCAAATAATTTACAATTTATATTTGGAATATTTGTCAAGTGAAAACGATGTACTTTTGTGGGTTCCCATTTGATTCGTTTTAGGTTGTGTTTGCTACATTATTTTGAAATGTACAGTTGTTAACCAAATATATATAAAAGGGTAACCATCTAATGTTTTGATAATGTGAGAGATGTACAATATTGTTTCGGGACATATAACTGTTGTGAAATGTATCAAGACATATAATATCTTTTTTGGGACATATATGAGAGATGTACAATATTGTTTCGAGACATATAAGCATTGTTAAATATATTTTTGAGATGTGCGAGTTAGTATCCAAATTGTTATATAAGAGTAACCATTTGACTTTATGTTAGTAACCAAATAATTTACAATTTATATTTGGAATATTTGTCAGTGAAACAGTGTACTTTTGTGGGTTCCCATTTGTATTGGCAACTCATAATGAATTCAAAAAATCAAATGCTTTAATCAATAAAAATGTTGGTTATCAGACAAAATCAAAATGCTACCATCTATGTGGTTTATGGTTAATGATAGTAAACAATTATATATACATGTATCTACACTCTTAATATAAATGCATTATATCGAGGTTTTTTGGTCTTAAAACCGGTGGATTATTGTGAGTTTTTCTGTTGTGTCCTTTTCTGCACTTTCCTTGCATTTGTTTTGAATTTTGATTTTAGATCCGTGTTTGTACCTCCCTACTTTTGGTCTTCCAATTTGGTCTTCTTGTGTTTGGTGGTTTTACAACCATGTTTCTTACTTCTTCAGTACATCCCGCTTTTTCTTTGTCATCTAACGGCATAATTGAAGCTGAATATGTGTTGACCAAAGTTGTTTTATAGTATTTTTTTGAGCAAAAATCATAATACTCAAATTTAAATTTGCTTTTCATAATAATGACTGAGATGCGGACATGGCATCTCATGGTACTGAAATTTTCCACATGTGCATGTCCTTTTGTCGATGTCCACAATATATTGTTTGACGACATCGTAAACAGTAAAAATCACTAAGTTTGATGTCTCAACCTACATCACAAATTAACTGTTGTTAGAATACAGTACAACTGGAATCATTTTCATTATCTGAAAAAAGAATACGTATTAAAGTAAACAACTCAATGTTATAATTACAAAACAAGTAACTAAGCAGTAACCAACTTAGCAGTAACATTATAATTATACAGAGTAACCAAATAAACATCAGTTAGTAACCAATATAATGATACTATCAATAACCAACTCAGCAGTAACATTTTAATTATTAAGAGTAACCAAACAAGTATCACTTAGTAACCAATATAATGATACACAGTAACCAACTTAGCAGTAGTCGGTAACCATTGTAATGATATGCATTAATCAATTAAGTATTAATTGACAACCAATACATATAATATTTCATAGTAACCAAGTTACCATTACCAAAGATACAAGTTATTATTAGTTAGTAAATATTATAGTGTAGACAATAACTAAATCGGCACAGACAAAGTAAACAATTCAACACTAATTAGTAATATTTTGCAAGTAAAAAAGCAAGATTAATAAGTAACCGATTACAATGATACATGATAACAAACTCGGTGATTGTCAATTAACCATTATAATGTTTTGCAATAAGCAATTAGGTATTGGTTAGTAACCAATATAATATTACATAGTAACCAAGTTATTATTAATCAGTAAACAAGTCAGTATTAGTCAGTAAACATTATAGTTTAACACAATAACTAAGTCAGCCGTAGTCAGTAAATAATTCAACATTAATTAGTAATATTATGCAGTAATCAAGACATCATTAGTCAGTAACAAATACAATATAAAAATTAATGCAATAAATTATAATTTGTATTTGTTACCTTAAGTTTCCTTGATTTAATGATATTAGATTGCAATCTTTCTTCAATTTGTTGTGGAAAGTGTTGTGAATGTTGATAGGTCAATTTGTTTGTTTGTGAAATACCATCTTTGAACCGAACAACGTAGGCATTCAATCATTGATGCAACCTGGAAGATCCCTAATCATTTTAATTGCGTTGTTAATAGATTGGCGGTGTTTGAAGTCATTGTTGAGTATCTCGCTTTACGGTCCCCATGGAACTGTTGCACTTTTTCAACTTGACCTCTTCCTCCAAATATATCCTTATTCGAGGATCAATGGCATCAAGTCAAAGCCATGTGTTTGTTGAATTGTTCAATGTTGTATGCTCTACATGCCCCGTTGTAAGGCTATTTAAGTTTTTCTCTCTTTTGAATCTATTTTTTATTTTTGATTATATGGTATATGCGAGGAAGCGTCATGACATCTGGAAACACATAATTCGATCCTTGTATTATGGCTTCATGTCTATATGAAATAATGCATTGGCCTTCCTTACTCCACAAGCGGTTCTAAATTCATGAAAAACCATCTCCATGATAATTCATTTTCATTTGTCAACCATCGCAAAAGCAATCGGAACAATGTTTGGTTTTGCATCTTGTGTCTTCTTATATCAGTGAGTGTCCTCCGTAAGTTGATTGTATGAAATGCCATCGATTACAATAATTGGAAAGCAATGATGCCATGCTTGAATGGATGCTCCAATGACAAAGAATAAATATTTGAAACTAGCATTTGATTCCAACTCAAGAAGCTGTGGATGAACACATTATGAAACATCAACATTATCAATAGAATTATAAGTAGTATAATGCTACAAAGTAACCAAGACAAAGATTAGATAGTAACCAAATTATTGTCATACAAAGATAACCAAGAATGACATTGGACAATATAATTTTATACAAGAAACAAGACAAGAAAGAGTGAAGAATAACAATGTACTTAATGTCGGTATCCAAGACAACATTAATCGTGAACCAATTATCCAAACATTAGGCAAGAACCAAAAGCGGTAAGGAATATATTGTTATACAAGAACAATCAATAACCAATATATTGTTACACAATCAAGAATCAATATATTGTTACACAAGAATTAATCTGACATTAGTCAAGAACTAATAAAACTTTAGACAAAATTATAATGTTACAAAGAAACCAAGATAGCATTAGACAATAATCAATATATTTGCTTACGAAGAACTAATACAAAGATTAGATAGTATAATGTTTCCAAAGAACTCAAGACAAAGATTATACAAGAAACAAAGATATAATCTTATCTGATTACTAAGATATCATTTTGCAAATAACCAATAGTTACGTGAGCGATAAGAACAAGGTAGCGATTAAACAAGAACCAACATATTGTTTTAAAGGAACCAAGACAAAGATTATACGAAGAAACAACATATTGATATACAAAGATATAAAGATATCATTAGCAATTAACAAAGCAGTTTTCATTAGACAAGAATCAATGTATTTCTTTGAGTAAACATTAATATAAAAATTAGTAGAACTCATTTAAAATTATAAATATGAGGTAGGTAACCAATGCACATTATAGCAACCAAATCGGTTGAATTGAGTAATCAACTAATCATGAAAAATAATAATGTGTTTTAAATTGTTACTGGATTTGTTTCTCTCGCAAAAATGTGTAACCATGATGGGATCAATGAGTAGTCGTGTGTATTTCCTCTTACCTTTTCTAACGCTTTCTCCTTCGATCTCCATGCTTTTTGGTAAGAGATAGACACATTATATATTCATCATCATGTCCTCGACAATATCGATTGGTGTGTATATTTTCTTCAAATTTGTTAATTTATGCATTATGCATTCGCTACCAACTCACTATTTATTTGTTGTTCGTGGGTCTCCCAACAATACGTTGATGAACACGTGTGAATGTCATTGAATTCCCTCACCTTGAACAGATTGGGTTTTTGAATACTTGATGCTCTCATCTTCCATTTGCAATTTTCATCATCTACACACACCAAGACAAAGTCTCTATGACTGTTCGTTGAACTTTGTGTCATTCTGCTTTTCTTGATTGAATGCAACCTCATTGATTGTGATAGGATTTTTTTGTCTTTGTAGGTTTGATGTAATTTTACTTCACGTTCATTCGGATTTGTTATTACATCATCATATCGATCCTTCATGTGTATGATTTGTCATGTGTTATGCATCTCGTTGTTGTTCCATAATTTCCATTGCAAGTGATCAAAGATATTGCGCTCCAATTTGGCAATCTTGTGTTGCTAGTGGAACTAGTCTTTGAATTCCTCTTGTGTTGATCGATTGGCGTTACATCTTGAACAATGATTCTTCTATATTTGTCAAGTTATGCAAGATTATTGTCTGGTACCGCTTCTTTTTTCAATATCTATAATCAAGTGGGAATTTTCCTTGTTAATCGATTTTCTCTCGACTTCAATAAAGAATCTCAAGGTTGCTTCATCCGATATGAGATCGGTGGAATGTTGAGTCTAATGTGAAATTTAATCGACAATGTTGTTTTGTTTCAGGTTCATCTGTAATGCAATGCATATCATGTTTTGCATTTCTACGAACGAACAAGTTGATGGAACTAATATGCTAGGTAACTTCAAAGTTGGTGTATTGGTTACTTATCATCCATGTCTTAGATTGAAATAAAGCACAACAGAATCATCTCCATTGTCTCGAAAAGCAGAATAAGTCTTGTAAAGTAACCAAATCAATGTTAACCAAGAACCAAATTATATAATGTTAGTAATCGAGAATGAAACACATTAGTACATTCATTTTACAATGGAAACAATCGGTTTAATTTTATTTGTTAGCAATTAAATTATGATAGTTGTAAAAAGGTAACCAATGTAGCCAATTAGTTTCCATCATAATAAAACAAACCAATATAAATTCATCAAATATTGCACAAATAATCATAACAACATTATACAAAGAACAAAATCCAATGTGTATAAAGAACTTCAACACATGTTTAGTTAGTAACCATAAGATAAAAACATCATCCATTTAATTGTTATAGTGAAAAACAACCAAAGATAGAGGGTTTCAGGCGGTTAAAAATAATTGTTGTAACCAATGTAGTTAACAAGTAAACATTAATATAACCAATGTAGTTAACAAGTAACCATTAATATAAAAATATAAGTATAAGTATAATTAGATTAATGTAGTTACCGATTCAAAGATTAATGAGTATCCATTATATTTTTACATAGTATCCAAATCAAGTATTATTCAAGAACTAATATAATGTTAAGCAAGAATCAACTCAAAGATTAACAAGTAAACATATACATATACATATACATATACATAGGTAACTATATACATTTAATTGTTCTATAACCATATATAACCATAGGAATTTGTAGTAACTATATGTAAATATATACATATAATTTTTATCTTGATACACCTCAATATTGAAAGAAATAACCAATACAATGTAGTCAATGAGTAACCTCAATTATAAAAGAATATAAATTTGTAATCTTACACAGTAATCAGGTCAGCACTATCGAAAGTATCCGTTATAGTTTTATATAGTAACCAAATCAGAATTAGTTAGCAACCAATATATCAAAGTCAACATTAGTCAAGAATTAATTCATCATTTTTCATTAACCAATTCAAAGATTGTTCAAGAATATTATACAATAAACATTATAATTTTAAACAAAGAACCAAATCAAGAATATACAAGAACTACAATAAAGTTACCCGAAGAATCAAATCATCATGAATCAAGAATCAATATATTGTTACATAGTAACCTATGAAGCATTAAACAATAACTAGCTTATTATTAGATATTATAATGTTACAAAGTAACCAAAATATTATTAGAAAGAACCAACATAGCTTCATACGATAATCAAGACAACATTAGACATTATAATGTTACAAAGTAACTAAGACAAAGATTAGACAAGAACCAACATATCATTACATCAGTAACCAAGATATCATTAGACAAGAACCAAGACAACACCGAACAATATAATGTTATCAAGAAACAAAACAACAATAGACGAGAACTAACGATTTGCATAAAGCAATAACAATGTTTATGATGAGTAACCATTAATATAAAAATTCAAAGAAAGGTAACTATTTGCATATGAACTTTAAACTCACATACCTCGGAGTTTAGATTTGTATCGAAATTCTTTGTGATATTGTTTTTAGTTCTTGAACTTGAAGTAGATGTTGATTTTGTATACTAGTTTAAATCTTCTCCGATCTTAGATGTTTGTTCTTGCAGAGTTGAGTCGAAAGGCAATCGTCGATAGAAGATTTGGCTTTCTCCGATATCAAAGTTGCATGTTGATGTTCTTTGTGATTTTTTGGTTCTTGAACTTGAAGTAGATGATGATTTTGTATAATATTTTCGTCTTCTCCGATCTTAGATGTTTGTCGCGATCTCGGAGGTGAGTTGAAAGGCAATCGTCGGCAAAAGATTTGGATTTATCGATATCAAAGTTGCATGTTGTTGATTGCTTGAATTTAGGAAGCGGTTAGTGTTAGATAGACATATTTGGTAAGCGGCGTAATGCGTGATGTTACCAACTTTATTATTGTGTTGTTTTATTTTTGTAATTATGTTTTGTGTGTTTTATTTTTGTAATTATTTTCTAATTGTTGTATATTAGTGTTAAGGACCCTTTATGATTGGCAGCTTGGGCCTGTAGGCCTTTGTGGTCGATTATCATGATGCAGTAGGCCTAGTTGAATTTACACCGAGTTGAGATAAGAAAGGGCATCTTCTTCTCATGATTGGAAGAGTTCGGTTTAGCGCGGTTTCTCACAACGTACCAAAATATATCACTGAAACTTTTTTTTTATATTAAAAAAGCCCCATTATTTTGAAAATTTTCTTACAGCTAATTGTAAATACTTGTAATAATAATTTTAAAAGAATGTGATGCTCAATACTTGTAATAATTTTATACTTTGTATACTTATAAATAGATATTATACATGCATATTCTATATATATTTGGCCCTATACGAACATACATTAAAATTTTAATACCAATAAATATGTAAAAACATTAATAAATAATTTTTAATATGTTAATGCTACGTAGGAATTTAGGAAATATGTACTAATTAATTCTTATATTAATTTCCTAGATAGTATTAGTAGGTAAAATTAATTAATATAGCATATAATATAAGTAATATATTTTATTATTTAAAATAAATTAATAAATAAATCGACACTCTGAATCACCCAATTTGAATACTTTTGAGTCTAGTTCACTTTGTAGACTAGAAGAATCCTTCCTTCTTAGCTCAGTAAGATTCATGACCCAACCTTCTTTGGAGGAGATTAATGATAATATTGTTCTGAACTGAAATGTGTAATGTTAGTGCTTGAACTACACTTAAATTTTATTAAATCTACGTGTAATCGAGTAATATGATTCGGTGTACTTATATTGTTATATAAGAATAAAATACACAAACATCACAAGTCTCTCTGCCTATTGTTCTGACATCTGATTAATTTCCCACCTTGACCCATATGTTACATGCCTTCACTTTACCCTGAAGTACATGTGTCTAACACTCAAATAAGATTACAGGTGTTGGACACTTCATTTTAGTGTAAAACTAGATACAAACCAGTGCTTTGCGACGGGATTATTCAATTTTTTAATAATAATTGTGTACGTATAATTAATAAATTAAAAAAATAATAAAAAGATGGTAAATTGTTGTGCGATGATCAAATTTTACACAGAAAAACAAATGAATATACATTATAGGGGATAGTGGTGAGAGTTTACTGATTTGTGCATTACACTCTAAGTATGTGACTATTGTTTCTGAGTGTGAAAAGAGTGTGCATGGGACATATGTAGTATAGCGTGTAAATGTTATTGAGGACAATGCAACAAAAAAACACCAGAAAGTTAAGCCTCCACATCATCTGCAAAAGAGAAGTGATGCCACCAGAAGCATAAAAGGAGAGAACTTGGAATAAAATATAAAGGTCTAAAAAGAAACCATGTAACTCAGTATTGGAAGTTGAAACAACCAAGTTAAAAAGAAAAGTTATGTTGGTATTTTTGGTAATTTTTAAAAAATACCTAAAATGGTTTAAAAAAACAAAACAAAAATTAGGCAATCTAATCTAGAAGATCACATGTTCCTGCAGGGTTAGGTTCCTTTGGGTAATAATGATGCCTCCTTTAAAATACTTCACATATTTCAGACATAATATTGGGATATACCAATTTATTGAAACGTATTAACAATTGGTTGTTTTCTGCTAGCATAAAATTTTGAGAAACAGGTGTAGCATTTCAGTTTCACAAAATTGCTTTTAGACTATACCCACCTAAAACCAAGTAGCGGTAGTACATGCTACAAACTAACCGCTGTGCAATATTTTAGCAACATCAGAGTTTGATTTAATGGAAAAAGTAAAACATAATAATAGTACACAACAGAAAATTCCAAATAACATCTTGCACATTTACACGCCATCAGCAATGCCCCTCAAAGAATCAGAGGCGCTTGAGAAGGGAACACCATATTGTCATAGATCAGTGCAGCAACAGCTGCACCAATCAAGGGTCCAACCCAGTATACTGCTTGATTCTTGAAGCTCCCTCCAATTAGTGCTGCTCCAAATGAGTATTCAGGGTTCATCGACCCACCCGTGAAGCGGTAAAGGGCCTGATGCCAAAACATTTGCCCCGACTATAAACCCTATAGTCAGCGGTCCAATGGTTGCCATTGAACCACGTCTCGGATCCGCAGCTGCATAAACTGTGTAAACCAATGCAAATGTCATCACCCCTTCTAAGAGGGACGCTCCAAATCCAGTCATTTGTTGAGGAATAATTCCATGTATTGGAACATGCTGCACCCCACCCCCACCCCACCCCAACCCCAACCCCAACCCCACCATTAAATTAAGAAGGTTCAATTATAGTACAAAAAGTTTAAGACTACCAAATACTTTTTGCGCATACTAAATTCATACCTCTCCGACTGTTGCAACTTTCAAAAGCAGACAAGCCATGACAGATCCAAGAATTTGTGAAATCCAATAAAAGATAGCCATCATAATACTGATATGGCCTCCAACGGCCATTCCAAAAGTAACAACCGGATTTACATGGCCACCAGAAATAGTGGCCGCAATGTAAACTGCAACCGCCAATGCAAAAGTAGTTGCAATTGCACTTCCTACCAGGCTATATGGATCTGATACAGCCTCCCCCAACAACTTCCCTGTAACCAAAAAAACAAACATTGATAATTTCTGGCCACCACAAAATTAAATCAGTTCAACTACAATTTAAAGTGAGTACTCACGGGACGACATGGCAGATCCAATGGCAGCGAAAATGAAGAAGAATGTAGAGATGAACTCTGCAAGATATGATCTAAGAGCATTAGCAGTGACAAAATGCTCCAACTGGGTTCTGAGAGATGTCATTATATTATATAAACAATCTAGTGTCGATTTCTCTGAAGAAGAGTTTGAATAATCTTTTAGAGTCAGTAGTCTTTAAAACCCATTCAATCAAAATTCCTCTATATTTTAAAATTCCCACCCAGACACACCTTATGTGTTGAGCAATTTTAGAGGAACAAAATTAATCCTAAATGCTCTGTTGAGCAATCAGGTAATATCTAGGAAAAGATTACATGTAGCTCGCCATAACTGACAGCAGTCACAGGACAACATTCTAACCATATAACAGATTGTTCCCACAAAAATAGTGCACCAATTCAAAAGCTAAAATTTAAAGTGATTAGAACTTCTCTCTCTTTGCTGCAATACATAGTCCATACAACATTCAAATTCTCAACCTTAAGAACACACAAGTTACTGATGTGACTTTAGAGAACCCCACTTGACAAATGTTTTAGATTCAATTTTTTATATTTTAATTTTCTCAAAGACAAACTACCGAGAACAATATATCAAATTTCCTAACCTTCAACAAAGGTCTAGGACTGCTAGAATCCTGTCAAGTTTACATTACCAGTGCATTTTGAGTAAAAGACTGGCTTGAGTTGTGGGAAATAAAATATCGGCTTCAATTTAGTATTCTCTTCTTGTCCTCTGTATATTACAACAGTTTCTGGGTAGAGGGATCAGAGGTCGCAACCTCTGCATACATGTCTGCTATTGCTTTGGCAAAGTACGCTTTCGCTTGAGGTCTCTTGATCTAGAAGAAAAGGCATACGAGAGTGAAAACTTGTTATTTTTTATTAAACCGAAACATATTATATGACTGTCAGGTCTTACAAAACTCTGACACTCACCTTAAATGTTGGTGTGAGCAGACCATTCTCCAAAGTAAAAGGTTCAAGCACCAAAGTCTGACTTTAGCAAATTCAAAGTCTCTCAAATTGCAATGTATTATGTCATTTGTTAGGGTAAAACAATGATTTGAAAGCATAATTGCAAAAAATCTATCGAGAGAAATAAGAGTACTGAGCTTTCTTCCAATCATGCGTCCATATCGCCTGAAGACAATGACCTTTGCTCGGGGTCATTGACACAGTTGTTCTAAATTTTTAGATCGCATCCATGAGATAAGACAAAAATTATGTCAAGATGGTTAAAAAGTCGATGTGCTTTAACAACTTTAAGTTTGTGAGGTTTAAGTCGAGTTTACCTCAAGGCCTTGGTGACCCAAGCTTTAAACACATCCGGATCTACTGAGACCATAGCAACCAAAGAGGAGTTCAGGCTGTCACCTGCCAACAAAACAATTGAGCAATCAGTCTTTATCACACCTGTATGCACAGGGAAAGAAAGCAGGGGTTTCAAACCTGAATTCTTACCACATATACAAAACACTTTGCAACAAACTTGCACTTAGCATATACATTTTCAATTTTCTCAAGAGCTACGTATTCTCCCTGTGCCAACTTGAAAATGTTCTTCTTCCTATCACAGTGTAACAGGACTACGTTCAAATGATGATTCTTATTAACAGTTAATAACTCATAAGCAATCATAGTCATCATCAATTCCTTCAAGGTCTATTGCTAACTTTATTGTGCTCTCACCTGTCAATGATCTTTAAGCGGCCTCCAGGTAGCCATAACCCTATGTCTCCAATATGAAACCATCCATCTTCATCAATTACTTCTCTTCTGAAATTTTTGACTGCATAATCAGATGTACTCAACTTTAATAAAGTCGCACAGACAACTTTATCTCTAGTGGATTCATTTCTAAATAATTGTCATAATATTAATAATATATGTAAATTTGAAATAGAATATTTATAACATTAGTTGAAAATTTATAGTGGATTCATTTCTAACTAATTGTCATAATTAAATTAAAACTTATTGAAATTTAAGTTTCATAATTTTATTCGGATTAAAATTTCAAGTAAAATTTGTCAATATAAGCTAATATGAAATTCCAATACAAACTTAAATAAAATTAAAATAATTATTTTTTTCATAATCATAACTAAATAAATCTACAATAATTCATTCAAATTGAATATCGCCAAGGAAGCAATGCTTGCAGGATCTTTTACATCTAGGGGATGAAAAACCATATCTGAAAGCCCAGAAGCTTTAAGCTTTTCAACAACTTCACTACCATTTTTCTCATTTCTAGCAGTTAATATTACTGTAATTCCATTAGATGCCAGCTTTTGGCATGTCTTAAACCTAATTCCTTTGTTCCCCCAAAATCACAATATAAATCAATCATTGAAACTCAATATACAAAAACCTACCTTTTCGGAGGACTTCAAGGCCTTGGTGGTATTATTAACAGTGATACATCCAGGACCCTGAAACCAAAGTTAAAAAATAGTTAAAGGCAACCATTAAGATGGATAAAAAAGATACCTAGCATATTACAATCCATGAATGAGTGTCAAAAACCAAAATATAATTCATGAATACCAAATGACAATTTAAAAGGAAAATAAGATTGTTTACTGCGTTAGGCCTTGGTAGAAATACTTTCTGTCCTGCAATCAATTGGTGGTTATGAAGTTGTTAATCAACATAAAACAACTATTTCCCCTTACTGTTGCAATTCACAAGTAAACTGGAAATATTCTTGGATCTCTCATTGCTTGCTATTACTCACATTAGTAACTGCTAAAATATTTACTCATAATATCATTATTTTCTATTTGCAGGGTTCCATGTATGATAAGATGGGAATTTGGTGTCTGGCATAATGCACCCTTGCTGGTAGCTTCACAATTATATTTTTCAGTTTGCAGAAACACATCTCATCTTTTTTTATAGAAAATCCTTTTCTAGCACTCTTGTCATATATTCGTAGAAATGGGAAACCTAGCTCGGGAGTGTTGGAGGGAGGCAAACACACTTCTGTGAGATCATTTCATCATTTCAAATAGAAGAACGACACATTATAACACATGCAGAAACTATAAACCTCCCTTCCTTTAACTGTTAAATCAGTTGTTGAAGCCACATTTTCTTCCTTATTTTACTGAATGGACACAGTTTTGATTCCATTAGATTAATTTTAATAGATTGGCCACCATTGTTATCTCTTGCGAAAAGAAAGAAAGAGAAAAACATAAATCTATTGTAAATTATAAGTGATGACTATTTGAATGGTGATTTAAGCTGGTTACAACTCCCAGAAGTGCTTTACTTGAAAATACCGTGATAAAAGTTGTAGGTGAAATAGAAAAGGATAAAATCAAACACTTTGTTGGACATTGTTTTTTGATTAATATATCTACACCAAATAAAAGTTGACATAGCTAAGAAGGCAACTCGGAAAGAAGGGAAAGATATACCTGCAAGAAATGTGGTAGCTAAAAGAAGGGACATATGATTGCATTTTAGACATTGACGCCATAGATTTCTTGATGCAAGAGACTTAAGCTTTGCCTCTTCTGGTAATGGACAAGGATTTAACCTTTTGAAGTCATAACAGGTCATGTTACTATGCCAAGGGACCTTGCAGTTGACACAGAAAAGACCACAACATTTAGTGCATATTCATCCAACAATACCATCTCAATGTTGTTTATGTAGTCAATGTTGTGTATTGAGTTGGTATTTATAGCCATAATATCATAAATTAGTATTTTTTTAGGATATAATTAAGTAGTGATTTAGGGGATTACAAAGGATAATATTATAATTAAATTACAAATGATAATATCAAAATAGTTGATATAAATCTATAAACTGTTTAGATTTCCATATTACCATCAAATATCTACCACTGCAATAAATTAAGAGATAACAAAACAGATGAATTTCAAAAGGAAAACTTACTTTCAAATCACGATATAAATCAAACTACTTGCAAAATAAGCAGTTCAGTAGTAAATGTAGTAATTTATTTACCAGAAAAACATTGTTTGTGTGTAGAAACGTCTGCCCTCCTTCTCCTTCTCTCATTTAACCGTACTGTGAAATCAAAGTTGTTAAAATATCAAACAGATAAGCAGAGCACCAATCTAATAGGGAAATTTTTTTAAAAAAAAGGAAAAACAATTCCAATAACAATAAATCAAAACCTTGTCCAAGAAATCTTCTGCGTCGTACATCGTTGAATCTCTAGTCAGAGTTATCTCCAAATGTGTTAGGGCTCAATTTAACCAAATTATCAAAGAAATAGCATTTGCAAGAGGCTCTTTGTGGGAACAAATCGTACTATAAATCATCTAGTGAAGTATAAAATAACAAAGAAAAAAAAAAAAAGAAGAATAAATTATATTATATATTAGATATATAATTATATACGTGAAATAAAGAAGAAGAAAACCTTGGGCTTGCTTGAAATCCGTGACTCAAATAAAAAAGATTTTCCCTTTCTTACATTTTCGTCTTGTTGATGATGAAATTTCAAACAAAGCGCTAATTATTGTCGTGGTATGCTTCTTCCTTGGGTTCGCTTCATCATTTGGGGCTAATCCTTCTTCGTCGTTTGAATGAATTTGAATGCCAAAGTCGAAGATATGATAGAGAACCTTTATTGTGAAGGGTATTTTTGTAAAGGATATTTAGGAGCATTAATTAGGATGAACATGTGTTGAATTTGTAGAAGGAAAGATGTCAAATTAGTGTGTCATGTACTGTGATTTAGTATATACTAGATACAAACCCGCGCGTTGCGGCGAGATTATTCAATTTTTTAATAATAAATGTGTACGTACAATTAATAAATTAAAATATAATAAAAAGATGGTAAATTGTTGTGCGATAATCAAATTTTACACAGAAAAATAAATGAATATATATTGTAGGGGATAGTGGTGATAGTTTACTGGTTTGTGCATTACACTCTTAAGTATGTGACTATTGCCGGTTTGTGCATTACACTTATGTGACTATTGTTTCTGAGTGTGAAAAGAGTGTGCATGGGGCATATGTAGTATAGCGTGTAAATGTTGTTAAGGACAATGCAGCAAAAAAAACACCAGAAAGTTAAGCCTCCACATCATGTGCAAAAGAGAAGTGATGCCACCAAAAGCATAAAAGCAGCGGAAACACCATCTGACATGAGAGATGAAGCAGCGGCAGCAGCAGTAGGAACAATCCCTGTGGAAACACCTGGTTTTGACAAATGAAGCAACCTAAATGATAATGCAAAACCAAGATAATTAATAATCAGATTAAAAACAGGGTTGTCATTGTTTTCAAGACATGCATGTACAAGCTTCTTCTGGTCGAACTTACTATATAATATTTACTTGAAAAAAATAAGCAATAATTCAAAATCTTGCGACAAAAATCTCTCTCAATGTATTATCAATTCTTTAACATTCCTGCAGGCTGGAATAGTTATATTATCCATTAAATTCTTTCTCTATATCCAAAGTTCAGTGTATCCCTGACACCTTAGACATGCATGGATTATGGACAGATTATTCTGTTAGACCCTACAACTGGCCCATGGCCTAATTATTACCCGAACCCCAATCGAATGTCATTTGTATAAAAAAACAAAAACATAGGAAATAAAAATAGTATGAAACAGAACACTTACGGTGCAAGATATTCACAAAATGACGACAGAAACAACTACTTTAGAGTAATTCTCAGAGGATGTAGGGGCAGTCACTTCAACCAGAGTTATGCCCGGTGTAACAGGCACAACATCATCAGTCGCATGCAATTGTATCATCTTATTAACCGAAGAGGCTGTGATAGTAATCTGAGCACCTCTTTGAAAATGGAAAGAAAATCCAACTCTCAACAACTCATGGTGTAACTTGTAGCCAAGTGCATAGAATAAGCGGAGAACGTTATTGCTTGCTTTGCTTTCTACCACAGTCCTCATAACAACTGAAATTTGGAGCATTAATTAGGAGCATCAACCATGGTTTCTGTCAGTCACCTGGAGGTCTATGAAGATTATCATTTCCAACATATCACATGCATTCTAATAGATCGTATTGGGATATAAGAAATTTATGATGAAGGAAGAAATATATGATGTTATTTCACGGGACTTAATAAAGGGTAGTTTCTTCTTGCCTATAAGGACTCCTTTTGAACTTCTCAGTAACTGATAACATTATCTCTAGGTAATTGTTCCTTCCCTCCGCCTTGGAGTCCAAAATGTCCGGGAGGAAGGCAACAAAGCAGATGGCAGCTGGACCGCACTTCTCTTCTATTACATCCTATGTGGAAAAAATAGTCATGACTACTTGGTACTTTACTACTTATCAAGTAAACGGAAAATACATTATATATTAACACTATCTAATAAAATCCTTGGCTTTAAATAAAACTTACTTGGCCAGTTAACTCAGTCACTTCGGGAGGTGAAACATTTATTTCGAGCTACTCAAGAGCAAATGACTCTATCGAAGAGGCAGATCTTGCTCCTTCATATGGGAATGGGCTATCTCTGTCTGCACCAAATACCAAGATAGTTGGGAAACCTTGCACATTAAACCTGCTCATTCAAGACTGGTAACTCCAACCCATTAGAACATGCTGAATTCAATCAACAATAAAATTGAAAATTTATCATAATGCAACTGATGCATTCTATAGCGTTGGTATATATTTCACATGCAAAACACAATACAAAGACGACAACTAATAGTTTGGCATAATTGCCTAACGTCAGTAATTTCTCAATAAATTGCTTAAAACCACAACTTGGCAGAATATTATTAATCAAGAAAACCAGTTTACTACCTTGTCGGCATCACAGTCTACATGACCCAGCTTCACCTTGCCCTTCAAGTTATTTGAAGCCTTCTTCCACTCTGGAGCAAGCTTCTTACAGTGTCCACACCTTGAAAGAGAGAAGAATAGATCAGCTTTAATGTAAGTATAAATTATATTATGTATACATATTGCAACATTCATTCACTCAAATTATGCCCAAACAGGAACACTTGGATTTTCATTCATTCAACCTTTGGACAGAAAGATGAGATAACATGAAACACTGAGGCTAGGTTGTCAACATTTTAATCTTCTCTTCCTTAATAATCATAGTTCTTAGCTCCACTGTTTTAGAATTACTTAGTTTTTGCTTTATCAGGATTATGAATTATGACTCTTCGGAATTTTAGATCCCCACAAAATAAGCCCCAAATCACTACACCCTGTCAGCCAGCTTGTGGCACAAAATACGGTACAACCCTCAAAAAGAAAAAGTAAGTAGTATCATATTTGTTACTCTACCTCTTTCGTCTACGCCGATTAGATTAGCTTAGAAACAACTTGTTGAGGATTAGTCAGTCAGAGACTCAGAGTGCAGTAATTATGAATTGAATAATGTGTTTTTCTTATGTACCACTTCACTTGTTCATATATATGGAGGGAAAATATTTTAAAAGTTACAAGTGGGAAGATATAAATGCTTACAATCCCTGCTCCATCCATAACACTTCCAAGTCTTTCAAAGTTTACAATATTTCCATCATCTCCTGTACTATTAACCTGCATAAAAATTAAGAATATGAAATGGTTTCTGGTATTCCCTTGCCTCATCTTCAAGTAGTTTATTGGTATCAAAATGAATTTCTCACCAGAATATCAAGTTTTTTGTAGTTGGTTACGACAAATTTCGCCAAGGTAAAAATATACTGTGCGTACAGATAAAGAAGTTTACCTATGGAAACCTTTGCCTGAAGAATCCACTGAGAATTGATTTCAACACAGAGAAAAGAGATCCGCCGATTTTGAGCGACGTGAATCGAGAGGAAAAGGAAGAGGACATAGGTGCCGCCTCAGGTGGTGGCTTTGTTCTTCATATTCCGCCTTCCTCAGTGGTATCTTCCGCCGGAAATCTGATCGAAGGTCACAGTAAGAATCAGTTTCCTTTCCATGATTGGGTCTGGTCTGAGAATTTGTTCTTGAATGCTCAGAATCATGATGTTCATCCTTTGAGTCAGCATCTGCCTCGCCGTCTCTATAGAATTTATCGCAGGAATCGATGTGTCGAGAGAGAGAGAGTAGATGCCATATTTGGGGATAACAATCTACATGATGTTTGAGTTTGAAATAATTTGAATGAATATGGAATTAAATTAGTTGCCATTTTTGAATTTTGAATATATTATCCTAGATTTAGGGGATTTGAGAAATGAATTTAGTTTTTTTTAGTGTTTCATATGTTTCTGTGAAAGGTAGTTAGGAGCATTAAATAGGATAGACAGGTGTTGAATTTGTAGAGAAGACGGATGTCACGATATTGTGTTATGTCTTTGTGATTTAGTATATATAGATAATAGATATTGGTAAAATTGAGGATTCACAGGTTGAATTTGTTTAAAAGTACTCATGTCGACACTCCACATTAGTCCATGTAACTTAGGCTCTACCTACCTAGGTTCAATTTTGTGTTTGATTGTTTATGTGTCCAGACATGCAAACAAGTAGGATTTGTTATTACTTGTTTATTAGTGTGACTTGGGATATATGTTTTCATACGAAGGGCTAAAAATTATGAAAGTGATGTGCTTTGTGGATTAGTTCATCTGGATTTACTTATACTAGTTGGTAGCAGAATGCATTTGCCGCATTTTATTCAGTTAAAAAATAGAAAAAGAAAATTGTTTTTTAAAACCAACGCTATCGTATATTCCAATAGGTAATATTATCAACATGGAACAGGGGTGGGGGCAGATATTATGTACCTATCAATATATATTTATATTACATATAAGTCAAAAACTAAAAAGACTATACAGCTCTAACTGTGGAACACCTCTCAAATCCAAATATGGAGCAAACCAAACACCAATAATTCAATTTGGTATTTGTGTATAAATTATTTTCAAATTTTATATACACGTGTAAACACGCCTCCAACATTATCATTCATTTCAAGTTAAAGGCAAATGCTTCTAAACTATAATAACCTGATGATAGAATTAAGTTGGAGAATATGTGTAATGTAATAATATTCCTGTTTTTTGCTAAAATGAAAACATTCTAGCAAGTATATTGAGAAATCACATGTTTGTATTTTCTAGCTAGTCACATGTTTGTATTCTCAAGTAATCCAAAGAAACAATATTTTGTGAACAACTCAAATATTAAGCAACATTAATGAGTTTAACTATCTGATATGCTCATATATACAATCAAAGCATAATAGTTATTATTTCAGTATGGAACAAAAACTACAGCCTTGAAGGCAACTGACAATAGATAAAATTGATACTTTAAATACAAATACATAAATTGGAATACATAAAGAGGTACATACTCTTCTGAGGAAAAAGAGGATTGACACTGAATCTCATAGTTGAATATTAATTTTGGGAAAATTTCGTTTAGTTCCATCACATTCCTGCAATATTATCAAAGGACACCAAATAAAATTCTAGAAAATAAAGTAAAAAAATTGAGAATTTGATACATGTATACATAAATTAAAAGACATATGCTTAAGCTTTTACATCATCTATTAAAATTGGAAAACTCCATCATAAAATTTGAAGAAAAAAAACAGATAGGCTTCCATGGTTATGCAAATCTATATGAAATCATGTTCTCCCTTGGAGAAGCAAAATGTGGAGCAAAGTGGACAACATTAATGCAAGTCTTTATTTATAAGTGTTTTCAGCATCAAATCTTTAACTATGAGTTTCTCTTTTTTAAGCATCATCATTTCATGTTTTCCACATTAAAGTATAAAATTCACCACATTAATCAACTCTCTCTTCTCTCTGTTCAGATAAAAAATGCAATGAAGAGCAAATTTTTGGAGGAAAATTCTGACTTAAATATTATCAACAACAAAGATCAAAGATTTTGTATCTTAACTATCAAAGTGAACCTTTTAAATTAAACAGATATAAAGAGAGTAGCAGTTCAAAAACTATTCACATTGCTTCCATTAAAATCTTTTATAGAAACAAAAAACCATCGTGACTAATTTCTTGTAAAGCAACACGTACTATTTATGCAATAAAATCTTCTAACTATTTCAGATCATCATCATCAGAAGGAATATTGAAATAAAATAAAAAGACATAATAACATATCTACTTTAGTATGCTAACACATTAATCAAACAATTGTTGGTATTTTACATCTACAGGTCATATAAAAGGATTAGCATTTGAATTTTCAAGGTCAAAAGCATAATGCAAGTAGTACCTGTTCATCCGAATTTTACACCAAGCAGCTTGAAAAAAATTTATGAAGATCCCACTCAAAAAACCATCTACTATATTAGTCTAAATTATACATAGTATTATATATACAGAGAAATTACTTACTATGGAGCTTTTGATTCAGAGATAAATAGTTTTCCAAAGCTTGGACAGGGGAAAAGCTTTCCAAGACATTATGTTATAACTGATGTTCAAATTGGTAGGTATTCTAAAGCTCTATTCTATTAGATGCACTAATTTAAAGAAAGGGGCTTGACAAATATAAAGAAGCCGAACAATCATAATCCTCAAAGAAAAGACAAATAACACATGCTATACAAATACAACTAATATTGTTATGATTTTCAAACACATAACGTTATTTTGTAGTTTGAAGAAAATAAATTTTTTCCATTGTAAGGCTATTAAATCCACTCATTTTATTTAGTTGCATTGCATTATAGCCATCAAACTGGAATTGGGGCTGTCCTAGTTGAATTTAAAAGTCAATTTTTCTCCAGTACCAACTGCAAAAGTGAGGAATTATGGTTTCTTCCAAATGCTAGGCAAAAAAGCTGAAATGCAAATAAAAAAGAAGTATAGATTAATTTTTTTTAATTTTAAAAATATATATATATGAAGGGAAGGAAACTTGGAAAAGGGGTCTATTTCTCCGGGCAGTACCATCCTCAACTTTAGCACCTCGAGTTCTCTTATTAGCTTGTTCGAACTGCCCTTAGCATTCAAAGCCAGACAAAACAAAAAATAGCGTTAATTAGGATTTACTTAGAAATCATCAACAGAAAAAGTACAAAAAAAAGAGAAGAGGATGAATCAATTAGTAGTATAATGAAACTTTAAACCCGGTCTTCGGAAACGAAATAGCATGAACTCACTAATAGTCTAACAATTCACAAAATATCAATGAACACTTGGGCAGGCATGTAAATTTAATCTATTGTTCAACTAATAGTAGTAGTTATACTAAAGTTAATCTACTGTTAAACTAACAGAAACTATACTAAAGTTGTCTCTAACATAATTAAATTATGGCAAGAAGTATAAAAATTGGGTCAGAAGCAAATATTATATACTCCCAATTAAAATGTTGCATTTAAATACCTATTCTCCAGGCACTGATATTTCTCCTAATATCCCTTCTCCCTCAAAACAATCATCTATACCCTACATTTGTTAATGTTTGAAAAAAAAAGAAACATCAATTTCAATGACAAAAACAAAAAAAAACAATGATAATAAATAAAAAAGTTTGTTGATACACATACCTCAAAATGCACTGTCATTCTCAAAATCAACCTCTTGAACCAAACTAAAATTAGATAGAAATTTGCTCCACTTAAAAAAGGAGAAATAATAGCCTCCAAGTATGTCTAGTTACATACAGGTGAAGTGTGTGCAAAATATGAGAGAAGCATTCCAAAATATTGAAAAGTTCGTAAGTTTGGAGCGTCAATCACCACATCAGTCAGACAACGACATGCATCTCAATAGTATATCTTTTCATTGGAGGATTTCACCAAACAGTTTATATACACCATGCCAGATAACTCTAAATTAACAAAAAGTAGTGTGAAGTACCTTAGCAAATTATGTGCACAAAAATAAACCATTTTCAATATAAAAAACTCATTATAAAAGGAAAGTGAATTAACAAATCAAGAAAACTCATCGTACATCCATATCGATATGGGTCGATTTCTTGGGTTCCTTCATTATCAACCAAGATCATATCGAACTTAGTCGATTCCTCATGTCCAAAGACTATCCTTCTTAGAGGCTATCCATCGTCCATTGAAACATTCATCAAATAACTCATAAAAAATCTGCAAAATCAGTCAATCCATTAGATAAGAGGTGAGAAGCAAAGGAACCAATTAAAAGTACCAAAACATACTGAAAACATATCCTCAATTTGTTTCTTTCATAGACGATATCTATTTGTCACTTCTCAAAGAGAATTTTCGTGAACAATTGGGAAGAGGAAGACGCGATCGACAGGAAGAGCAATTGAATATAATTAAGAAGAAGGAGATGAAATTAGAAAAAATAATACTTGTTAGCCTGCTCAAGACAGAGAAAAAAAGAATGGGTTAATTGAGAAGACGGAGGAAGAGGAGGAAGAAGAGGGGAAATCTAAAGAGTTTTGTCGATTGAAGGATGGAGTCGACAGTTTTCTAATTGTCCGAGTTAATTGAGTTTTTCAATTAAAAGGATCGTTTTTGCTGCTTTTATTTTTCCAATTGACTGAGTTAACTCTTAATTAATTAAGAGTTAACTTAGTGAGCTTTCCAATTTCAAAGATCGCCTTTGCTGCCTTTATATATAAGGTATTGATTCGCTTCAGTATATGGCAGACAGTCAGAGTTGTTTATCATAATGAGAACTTGTAGAATTTCGATTTATAGATAAAGATAACATAATATGATTGCTATGAACCTCCAATGAGAACTCTTTTGCTCTATTGGACTTAAATTTCACCTGTTTAAAACTTATCTTGTTTTGTTGTAGACTGCAGATGACTTGGGGATTTTTTTCGTTCTTATTGGAAATTGAGCTAGATTTTCTTAATATGGTGCATTATAACTGAATTTGTATTTCTGTACTTACACTCTGATTTTGATCATACCCTTTCAGTGACTTTTGCTACTCTTGGCGAGAAGACCACTGTCATGTCTCCAGAAGTACTTCTTGATTCTGCAGGTGACATTTTCACTGCTGTGATGTTCTACTTTTGTACATTCCTTTTTAGCTCTTCTCAAAGTGATTGTTGCCCTCGAAACAAGGCTGGGTATGGCACTGTAATTGGCTTAAAGATTTCTGTTGAGGGTACTCTTGTAACAATCACAACCTCCTTTGGAGAAAAATGTTCAAAATGAAAAGCATCATATGAAGAATATGAGAATTGCAAATAGATTCCCCCCACCCACCCCCAATCTTTTACTTCTATATATTATGTAAGCTGTCTTTAGAATTCGTTCTTTATTAAAATGTCTTATGTCCATCTATATACATCTTTGTTTCACCTTTCCACCTGTTTGAAAACAGGTTTGTACAGAATGCTGGATAGTTTGTTGTCACTTTTCCAAGAGCTTATCACTCAGGATTTAGTCATGGTAAGACTTCTTTTCACTTGGACTGATAGTAGTTTCATATTAATATGTTTTGACAATGCTCCATGCTACACAGGATTTAATTGTAGGGAGGCTGCTAATATAGCAACTCCTGAATGGTTGACGCTTGCAAGAGAGGCTGCAATTCGTCAAGCTTCAATTAATTGCATGCCCTCCCATGGTGTCCCACTTCCAGTTGCTTTATGATCTAGCACTGTCATTATCTTCAAGGTTTGATAATTAATGATAAATGAGTTCATTTGAGTTTATTCCTGTAGGCTTTGTAATTTGTAATGCTTTCCCCAAGTAGTGAGGTTCCAAGTTCAAACCTGGAAGTTAAATAGAATGTCATTAGATATACTATGAAAATCAGTTAATGCTGAATAAGATTTCAACTCCTTGGTAAAGTGCTAGTGTGTTTATTACTGTCATCATGTGTCTATTAATTGATTAAGTTTAATTCTGTTCACGAAGAATGACTTGCGTGGCTATTATCTGCATAAAGTAACAATTATATTTAGTGGTAACTATGTTGTTTTTTCTTGTCGAATACTTACTTGGGGTTTATTACATTTTTCTTTCATCTAATTTGAAGGAGAGCTCCTACTGTAATACTTATTATGGCAAATCATGTCCATGATAGATAAAAAATATTAGTTTGTAGACATGATCAATAAGATTTACCACCATTGCTAAGTATATCTTTGATTTTTCCCCTTCTCAGAGTCCCCATAACCATTACTCCTGAGCCACGAAGTTCTAGACTAAAGGACATAAAGAAGGGTGAAGGAGAAACCTTGGTGAAAGAGCTATTTGTGCAGGATGTTGAACAGAATAGTAACCTGCTTTATGTTCTTGGGAAAGGATCTCCAACTATACTTCTTCCTCGAGATTCTGTAGACATGTCCATTTGCACAAACTTACGTGTTGGATCCCAATTAAAAGTAAAGTCAGGGCTGTCCTTCGGTTCATGCAGTACGGATGATACAATAAAAAATTCTAATGATTTCATGCTAGATGTAAAGAAGGGGTCAAACGGCTCAGGGATTCAACTCAATGAGTGGAAAGTTCCCCAAATTTAGTGATGAGAAAGACCTGTTCAAAGTGATAGTTTACCGAACAAGGAACTGTTTTCATGTGTCACTTGTGGGATTTTATGCTTTGCTTGTGTTGCAATTATACAACCTAGAGATGTGGCTGCTCGTTACCTTATGTCAGCCGATTGTAGCAATTTTAATGGTTGGGATGTTGGTTCTGAAGTGTCTAGTGATTGCTTGACTCCTTTCTCTAGAGATGCAAATGCTGCTGAAATGAATTCCAGTTTAGGTAATTATTTCTTAACATTTTCTTCTGACTTGTATCGTACATACCGGTGTAGGGGTACCCTTATGTATATATTTTTGTAAACAAACTCTTGAATAAGTTGGATGGTATGTGGGGATTTGTTAAATATACACAGGAACATCCTCACCCGCAAACCCACAAACACACACCACTCTCTCTCTCTCTCTCTCTCTCTCTGAGTTCGTAAATTGCCCCGCCTCGGATGACTCTCTCTTATGCACTATAACTAATTTTGTATTCGTTTCAATGCATAACTATGTGGAGCAGAAGAAGATCAAGATAATTATTACTTAGATATAATTATTTAGTTTAATGTAAATATATTTTATTATGTTAAAGTATTAGAATATTCTAGAGTATATTTATAGTAGTAGATAATTACAAAGATTTTATTTCCTTATTTAATTAGGTTTTACTTGGTTTTTAAGTTTTGGGTTTTCTTTAGTCCTACATAAACGAACGTGATCCATCATTATTATATGCGTTGAATCGAATGACCCGACCCGAGCTTTCGAGAGTCGACTTTGATACCATATGAAACAAATATTTTTGTCTCTCTAACCATTGTGGGATAATATCATACAAACGGTCTTTAGATCTTTCTCTCTCTAACCATTGTGGGATAATATTGGCTAGCTTTGTGGTCCCCACTCCGAACCTTCTTATCTCCACTGTGGGATAAATATCACCAGCCTTCGAACCATATGAAACAACTCAGGTCAAATTTCGAGTCTGAAACAAATCTTTGGTCAAATCCCAAGACCAAATCGAATTAAATCAATCCAAATAAAGCCTTAAATCACTGGGCAATAGTATTTTCTTAGGTCATCTTAGCCATGCATACAGCTCACCCAAGAAGGTCGTGACTTGAGAGTCTTATTAATAGTAACTTAACTATTTATATATAAAAAATTCTAATATCTTTCGATGTATATTTGGTGTGTTACACTATTTGTCTCAAAAAGTCATTTAATAGCTTAAAATTAGGGGGACTATTGATCTCACATTAATTATGAGATTATATGATCCCTCATAAATAGCCTTAGTAATGACAAAAAAATAGTCCATATGACTATTTATATGACTATTAGTCCCACGTCATGGGATAAAATAGTTCGAAACAAGTGTTAAATTAAAATAAATAATTCAATCCCAAGCATGTTTCTTATAAACAAACATGGCTTTAAAATATAAAAGGAATACTCTGCATACAGAAATTATGCACAACTAACTAACACATTATACTTTTCCTCTCTCGTTTTTCTTCTCTGTTCTCTCTCTAATCAAGAACCTAGCCTCCATCTTAAATTTGAAGGAGGACTCTCCTTTTAGAGATATCTTCCCCTAAATCTCTCTTATTTTAATATAATAAATTATTTCCCCTTTTTGTAGAGTTTATTTTTTCTTTTGTGGGATTTGTTTTCTCCATGAGATACTTGATTTCTTTCTCTTTTGTGAGAATATTGATTTCATTATCATCTCTCAGGAGATTTTGCTTTCTCCGTTTAGGAGATTTTTTTGTTTGTGATATTTTTTCTAGTTCATGGATTGTTAAAGATGGATTATTCAGATTTGGATGTGGCGCTTTCATTGCGGCTAGTTATTAGATTACATGTCTTGAAAAACGATCTGGATCATTGTATTTTAAAAGTTTATTTGTTGTCCAATAGCGTTGTTGTTACGATTGATTTTGTTTTCCTGATTATCTATTATTTTATTTTTAAAAATTACTATTTGTGTTTGTTTTATCCTTTCGTCTTTTACAACAAATTATAATTTTAATATATTTCAGATCAAAAAATCCATAATATTAAATAATAAAAATAACATCCAAGATAAATAAATTTTATCAATAACTTAAATGATAGTGCTCATATGTTATATTTCTCTCTATTTATGCATCAATGTTTGTGCATAATTTATGTTTATAAATTATTCATATAAAAAATATAAATACTTTTGTGTTATTAGATGGATTTTGAAAAAATAAATATAAATTAGAGTGTAGTCGAATACATTATGAAGATGAGATTAACCAAAACATTTCATCTGTTTCATACTGAAATTAATGTTTTGGTTTATTCTCGTATTCATACTGTATTTCACTACACTGATATATAATTATTTATTAAAGTATACCTTAATAAATATAAATCTTGAACTTTTGAAGATTTTTCAAATGATATTCTTTTCGTTTCAAAATATGATATTATTATTAACTTTTTAAAATTAATTTAATATATTTTTAAAGTTAAAATTAACATGATTTATTTTAATTATAATTGATACAATAATAATTATTATAAACTATTTCAAAAGTATTAATCATTATAATATATACTGTTTCGTAATTTTTAAAATATCATTTTGTTTTAAGTTTAAATTTTTTTAAATTGACTTGTAAAAGTAACAATAAACTTATAATTAAGGATGGATGTGTAAGAATATTTTATTCCTTATAGAATTATTGGGTTTATATATTATATTAATTTAATCATTTTATTTATGGGTTTGATAATTATGTGACCCATAAATATTATTACTAATATTAATTTGGTATAATGGGCCTTAGGGTTTCATAATCTTGATTTTGACCTTAGTTATTTTATAAATAAAAGCAGTTAGGGTTTGGTTGAAGTTGTCTTTTTACTCTGGCTTACCTACACATTTATCATAAGATTGAGAGACAATTGCAGCTGTCTTCTCTTAATTCACGTAAGTATTTTTCCGATATAATTTATTTAACAAGATGAAGTAATTTTAAATTAAATTATGTAAAATCATAATCCGTTAAATTAAATACGAATTTGGATTTATTCTTTTTGGCTACTACTTATAGATTTGAGCAGACATGGCAAAAATAAACTTCAGTTATGAAGGCGCCATCGTCAAAGCAAGTAGCAAGCCATAGTTATAGTTATGAAGGCGTGATCATCTTCATTCATTCATTCATTCATTCAGAGTTACTTATAGACACATAATACATAATTCATATATTTCACCAGAGATATTTTGTCCATAATTGGAACTCAAACCTTTTGTTTGATTTTCGACTTGTAAGTTAATTAGTTATTTTTTTTTATTTGCCGAATTTTGTCAATTGGGTTTGAAGTAATTTCCAGCTGATTAGGGTTTATGATTTACCTATACCAAAGGGACCTCTTTCCTCGATATTTTTTGGTTTTTTTTTGAACTTTCCTACTTACGCTACTTTTTTTGCAGATTGTATAATTTAAGCAGCGAGTGTAGCAAGTATCAGCTTTAATTTTATTATAAAATGGGGGAAATGGGCCAATGTACCATTATAAATCCTGTACTTAAGAAGGTGAGTTTGTTTTCTAATTTACACCACCTCTTCCTATAATTGGGATTGCTCGGCTAACTTGTGTTCTCTTTTGTTTTTGTAAGTGTAATAAGGGGGGCAATCGTTTGGAGGATTGGATTAATGGAATGCCAGATGACATTCTCATATCCATTCTGTCACGCTTGACAATTAGGGAAGCAGCAAGCACCAGTGTACTTTGTCGTAGATGGGAGAATTTATGGAAGTTTTCCACAGGTAGTTTGGTGTTTGATAGTTCAAAGGTGGCTCACGAGATCGCTGTAGTAGATCCAAAGTTATTTAAAAGTAAACGTTCTGATTACGTAAGTTGGGTGAATCAAGTTTGTGCGTCCCATAAGGGTCCAACAATTGACGAGTTTCGCATTTGTTTTGAGTTGGATAAAACTTATAGACGTCACATTAGTAAATGGCTTAAGTTTGGAATTGCAAAACATACTCGAGTACTTCACCTGGATTTAACCAATTTTGGGGAGACGTGCTTCCAATGACATATATACTTTTCCTCCCAAGTTTTTTCTCCGCTTGCAAAGCCCCTTGGGTTTATCAAGGATTAGGTACCTCAAGTCCCTCTGTTTTAGCAATGTAAATGTAAGTGGAGAGCATATTGAATTCTTTCTTTTCAACTGTCCCGTTCTTGAAGAAGTATGTGTTGAACGCTCGCATCATCTTGTAGATTTGAAAGTTACTGGTTCTTCACTTCGGTTGAAGCACCTTAAGATAAAGCTTTGTCACTCAATAAATCTTGTTGAGATTTCGGCCTCTAATTTGGAGTCATTGATATACCGGACTCCGAATGTGAGATTGCATATTAAGTATGCTCCAAGGCTGGTCAATGTTTGTGTAAGTGGGGGATACGGGGCAAGAATGCATGATCCTATACCCGCCTGTTTCGCCCCAATTTCAAGTTACCTTTTTCAGCTGGAGACTCTGACATTGCATCTTTGGTTGACGGTAGTATTTAAATTTTTGGTCAAGTTCCTTTATTTCTGTCATTAAAATTACCACTCTCTAGGTCTCTAGTCTCACTGTCTGTTTGGTGGTTCAGGAAAATTTCCAACTCCCGCGACTACCTGTCTTGTATAATCTTAGGAATTTGACTTGGGACATTTGTGCACAAGATGACTTAAGCCTACTTGGTCTAACATCTCTCATAGAGTCATGTCCTTTCTTGGAGAAATTCGCTATTGAGGTAATCTATTATAGCACTGCTCCCTCTCAGTGTGAAAGATCGAGTTATTATGAATAATGAAGTTTTCTAATAGCTTGAATGGAATTGTTTGAGCCTGTACATATAACTTTTAACAATACTTTGAAAATTAGTTTCACATATTCAGTGACTGCTACTATTTCAATATTTCATCCTATTGAAATAGTATAATGTTGTTTTTGGCAGTGATTTTTTTTTTCTGGTTGGATTCAGTATGCATTATATATTCGTTAGTATAATGTTTGGTAGGTGCTAGAGTAGTCGTAGAATATTATTTGATGTTGTCTCAAAAGGATACTATGTACTCTTTTATAACTTTCTGATTTCTACAAAGGATTTTAAAGCGCTTCATATGTGTAAATTATAATAGAACAGAAGCATATAGAAGCCATTGTCTTGAAAGATACAAAGTTTTGTTAAGGGTCAATAGTTGTAATCTCCCATACTTGGGGCAAAATTCGCATTATGCTGTTTTACAACTCTTGAAATATAATAGCAAACCTTTATGCTGCATTGGAAGATATTGTTGGTTTGTTTTTGTTTTTTGGAATAGTATCTTTTATTTTTGTTTAAGCTGAATGGGGAAATATGATCAGCGAAAATGTTGTCTTCATTGTTTGTGTTTCTTTTTCATTTATTCACAAAATTATAAATAATGATGACCCCCAAAAAAACACACTATGATTTTCTTTTTTTGTTTTACAGTTTTTTTGTTTTGATGATGGCGAGCCAAGAGAAGTGCAGAAGGCTACCAGATGTCCACATCAGTGTCTTAAGGTGGTGGGATTTGTTGGGTTTAGTGGGTGTCCAATTGATTATGAGATTGCCATCTATTTGCTTGAAAATGCTGTCAACCTTGAGAAGATTACAATTGACACTACTGAACCATATATGCGTGGAATCCCATCATCCGTTTACAAGGGCTATGAGGAGAAGTTAGAAGCAAAAAGAGCACGTGCCTTGACTCTTAAAACAGAGTTACCTCCGGGAGCTCAACTTGTAGTGCTTTAGATACTTGGTATTTAAAATTAGGGATAGAGCATTTTAAAATTAGAGTTGTGTTTTTATTTCTAGGTTAAAAATTTATATTTAAGTTTTTATTTTATCATTACTTTCTTAATATCATTTTCAGTATCACACCTTCACTAAGATATTTGTTGCTAATATTACGGGAACATTTGAGAAAATAAATTTTTCTTTAGAAGTCCATTGCTTTTTAAATGAATATTTAGTGAAAAAAAAAAAGCATTCTAGACTCATGGAACAACAGTAGTAATTTGCTCTCTCCTTTTCATGAACTTTAACTACCAGCAAAACATATTAATGGAGAATTAAAGTTGATTCCCGGCATTAATGAAACAAAATTGCAACTTAACATTTGATTTTAGTACTCTGACAACCGATTGGTAGGTGAATTTACAAAGCCAAAATTGCTACCAGAATCCAGTGACATCCTACTCTCTTATCTCTATTACTAATTAAGCACTCCTAATTAAGCACAGCACTGAACAATTAACTGAACAACAAATACCTACTATAGCACTGTATTACTTCGCCTCCACTCTGTATTACTTCGCCTCCGCCTGTGGCTGTGGTCTCTGGCCTCTGGAAATCTTAAATCCACCATCTCTAGCGATCAAATCGAGCTTATTCTCCAAATCAGGGTTCAGGTCACTAGGAAAGCGGACTTCGCCGGTGTAATCATACTCCTTTTTCAACATACACACAGCCTTCATCTCCGGTTCAGAAGTAACCACGATTTGCCGGCACTTATGGAGGTCCCTAACCAGTATTTGAATGCCCTTTTTCATTCTCTTTAGTTTATTTTTTTTCCACCGGCGAGACGTCCTGTCGACACCGGCAGCTTTCACCGACTCAATGTTGCTTACACATTTCATAAACTTTTTAAGTAAAAATCCCACAGATTTTTTCTTAGCCATCTCTCTCTCCGATCTAATTCTCCTTCCCTCTGCTCTCTCTGTGATCTAATTCTGATTCTCTCTGCTCACAATGAAGGTGTGAATAAACCTATTTATAGGCATGTGTAGGCATGTGGGAGCGAAACTTGTGGAGGAAGTCTTACGAATAACCGTATTTTACAAAATGATATCTACCTACACAAAACACAACTGATTTTTAAAAAACTTAGTTTCCCGCTTGATCTGGACCCTCAAAACTTAGTTTGTCTTTTTTCTTTTGAAAAGTATTATGTAATGTTTAATTATTCTACAGAATGGTTAAACTTGTTTAAGTTGTAGTTTTTTTGTTTTATACTTATTATGTGTAGCGCCAACGGCAGCAGCAACACTCATTCTGTGCACTGTACTAACTTACTTGGAGTAGTATTTTCTGACAAGAAAGCAAACAATTAAGCTAGCTAGCTAGCTAGCTAGAGATAATAGAGATGGCACTGGCTTTTATGTATTCCAACATATTAACATCAATTGAATTTTTTTTGAAGAATTTGATAAATAATCTCCGTTATAATTAATAATACTGATTATGTTTGGGTATAGTATGACAATAACTTTGTAAAAGTAATTTTATTTAACATTTATTTAGATATTTGTATTTAATTATAGATTATTTTTTTTGATTAAATTTATCTTGCATATTTTATTCATGATTCAATTGTTATAATTAATATAAGAGTAAATTTGTAAAAGTGATTTTTTTTTAAATTTTTCTATTAAAACTCAGAAGCAACACAAAAGGAAAACTTCCTTTGTTTTACATTCTTTTTCTATTCTAATTTAAGTTTTCATTCTTTTCTTTTACATTTCAAAACTCAGAAACAGATCAGTGTAAAACTTCAACTTGATTTATGCTATTATAAATTTAATTCAGGACTCGCAGGATCTAAGAAGAAATTTGGATGTGAAGACCAAGAGTATTGTTACACTTATAAAAAAAGAAAATTGATATTTTCATATTATTTTTTAATATTTTTACACGTAAGACTCACGTATTAGCTGACGTGTCGAATTTTTATTAGTTTATATGTGGGTCCTACGTGTGAAAATATTAATTCCCATAAAAAAACTCTTTAGAAAAATCAATTTTACAAAATGATATTTCAAAATATAATTAGTAGATGGTGCAACCATACATGCATGTTGGGGAATAGACTTCTCAAATTTATGATTCATAATATAATTAATATATATTACCACTAGGTTACTTCAAAGCTAATCATGCATTATTAACGTGAAAAAGTTTTAGGCCTTATTTTCTTACAAATTTTAATGTCAATCAAACACTTGCAATAAATATAAGTCTTCATTTTTCTTTTTCTTTCACTTTATTTTACTTCATTTTTCCTTGAGTTTATTTTCTTACACGATATTCTTGACATCTAAACAAAACTTGAAACCTGTAAATGAAAAAAAATTATACCCTACTAGTTTCAATTCGTTATATTATTATTATTATTATTACTGTATTATTTAAAAATTGCAAACGGATAAGATAGGAGAGAGCTCTGTCTCCAAATTCTCTGTCTCCTTTGTGTCCCCCACTTAAATTTTGACACATGTTCTTTTATTTAATTTTAAAATTAATTAGTATTAAATAAGAGATTAAGAGTCAAAATTTAAGTAAAGGGATACAAGAGGACAGAAAAATTGGGATATGCTCTCAGGATAGGATGGCTAAAATATGAGCTTACATTTTTCTATTTGAAAATTGGAAATGTGGTTGACTTTGAATTTGCTCTCTTTCCTTTTTATTCGACGGTACATGGTCAAATTTTGGCCCAAAATAGTGTGTGATTTATGATTGGTAGCTTGGGCCTGTAGGGCCCAGTTGAATGGGCTAGCTGATATGAGATATTGAGATAAGAAAGGGCATCTTCTTGGATTAATTACATATATTAGTATTTTTTTAAAAATAATTACAAAAACAAAACACCCATAAAATAATTACAAAAATATTACACTTTTTTAATTTTATTTACAATATTACTATAATTATGAGTCCTTAATTTAAGGAATTAATGGTACTTAATGGGACATGTTTTTAAAATGCTTGATAACCGCAAAGATGTGTAGTCTTCTTCGTTTTTGTATATTACCCTTTATACGCTAAAACCCTCTTTTCTCTCTCTTACGTGTTTCAAAGAATATCCATCGTTTCTCGTCACCATCGTTTGAAGATTCTCCATTGTTTGTTATCGAAGTTCATAGCCATTTCGTTTTGGTTTTCGTTTTGTTAAGTCACCATCGTTGTACTCTGTTTTCGTGATTACGGTGTTGCGATTGGTTTATTATTCTTGAGTATCGATTACGGTCGTGTATATTTTTAGGTTAGTTTTTTGAAATAATTTAACGATATATATATATTAATGTTGTTTATCGATCGAATGTAGTATTAATTGTTGTGTGGGTTTGTGTTATTTTTTATGTTTTGTATAGAATGGTTGATACAAAGAAGAAGGATGGTAAGAGGAAGAGAATATTGGGCGTGATTACATCGAGGAAGTGAAGAAGTTTCTTTGTGGATATGAAGGGAAGGAAAAGGATGTATGTGGAAATCGAGTAAGAATGAAAATAAATTGGTGATACACGGTGATATCAAGCATTACGAAGTGCGAGTTAGATTACGAGCTTGGACGTTCTGTAGTTAAGGCCAAAGGTCAAGTCTTTATCCGAATATAATTCAACACGAGAGAAATTTAAAGGTGTGTTATTTTTAATTTTCATATGGTTACCATTATATAATTATTTGGTTACTTATTAGTATGTATTTGGAGTCTTTGTAAACTTTTAATGATTTGGTTACTTATTAGTATGTATTTAGTTCTTTGTGATATTATATTATATTATTGTGTTACTTTTATGGGTTGGTTACTTATTAGACGTAGTTAGATTCTTGTGAAATTTTATTAGTATGTATTTAGTTCTTTGTAAAATAATAATTATTTGGTTACTTATTTGTATGTATTTGGTTATTGTAAACTTTTAATGTTTTGGTTACTTATTAGTTTTTTTTAGTTCTTTGTGATTTTATAGTTTGAGTTTCTTTGTTATATCGATTTTAGTTCTTTGTATTTTTACTGGTTTAGTTCTTATTTTGTATTGTTTATGCTTAGTTAATCCTAATTTTTTTGCCTAGTATACATGTTTTAATAAATTGAGTTTAGTGTATAGGTTGTTTATGTATTGCTTACCATTAAAAATGGTTTGGTTACCATCATAGAATTATTTGGTTACTTGTTAGTATGTATTTGGTTATTGGATTTGGTGTATAACCAATTTTTTGTATAAATTTTGTTATATTGGTTATTAATAAACTATTGATTACGGTTTTTTGTATTTACGGTTATGGGATCTTTACTTATGAGGAATGCAATGAGAAGATTCCTTTGGAAAAGTAATATATTGGTGTGACATGGAAGTCCCCATAATTATTGCAAGAAATTGAATGAAAGTCAGCTGGAGAAGTTTAGGGCAACATGTTTTGAAATTTTTTTAGAGTTTGGTGAGCATCAAATGTATTCACAGATTATTCACCATGCTCTTGTAAGGGAGGTTCACCAAAGGGATGATGGTGAGATGTGGTTTTTGTTTGGGGAGAAAAGGGTTAGGTTTGAAATTTGCTGAGTTTTTGTCGATTTACGGGTTGAGATGGCAAATGATGATGATATAAGTGCATATAAGTGCATGCAAAATCGATTATTGAAAAATATTTTGGGGCGAAGTTATTCTCGTAGTAGTAGTATAGGTAGGGTATTAGGAAAGCGGTTTTGATGATGATGGCGAAAGGCTATTAGGATGTTTGATTTTTTGGTGTTTAATTTTATTCTTTCAACAGTTTCTGAAAATTTTGTTGATATGCAAAATGGTAAATTTTATATGTTATGGTGATGTTAGTAGTTTTCCTTGGGGGAAAGTTGCGTTTGAAATGACAAAGTATTCTTTGTCAAATGCATTGAAGGGGCATATAAAGAAAGGAAGGAGTGGTGGTTCAACATATAATTTCTACAAGGACCATTATATTAAATTGTATAAGTTGAATGGTCTTCCATATTTATTTCAAGTGTTTATGTTTGAAACAATTTCAACTTTCAAAACTCATGATATATCTGACGACGAGCATCTCATCGGATGTCCGTTTATGTAGATGGAAGGAGCTTGTGAAGTCCCCTTCAAATGACAAGTTGAATGAGCTAGTATACATTACGGGCGGTGTATGCAGCTTTCTTATTAAGAATGTAATTTGTTACCTTTAATTAATTATTTGGTTCTTGATTATTCATGTGAAGTTTACTCTTAACATTGTAGTTAGTTCTTAGAATATACAGTTTGGTTACCTTTATATATTTAGTTGGTTAATGATTTATATATATTTGATTAACGGTATATATGTTTTTGTTTATTTATTTTATCTTTTTTGTTATTGTAAGTGTATAATGTTTGTCGGATGTTATACTAAAGTGTACTTATTGTTTTTCAAATTTGAGGGTAAAAGTTTGATTCCCATGACGATGAGAATGAGCGTCTTGATTTGGGGGTGTTTCGGTTTTTCGATTGGGAGGATGCTCACAAGAATGTTGAAAAGAAGTCGAAGGATGACAACATTGGAAGTGATATATCGGTCATTAAAGATGCAATTGATAAGCAGTTCTGGCCATTGGAAAAAAAGTTTTGAAATTAAGAAAGGCGTTGTAAACACTGCGGGTGATATGAAGATTTTATATGTTAAACTATCATCAGAGACTTTAGATTAATTATAAGAGATGAGTTACGGGGATAAAAGATGGTGGGGTCAAAGAAGTTGGCGGTGATTACGATGAAGAGTCCGATTACGATGAGGGTGGTGATCTTGATGATCTTTGATGGGCCGATGATTACGATGAAGGCGATGATGTTGTTGATGAGCATCTTTGGTGAGGTTGGTGATGATGGTTTGAAAGGTGATGAGGTTGGTGATGATGGTTTGAAAGATGATGAGAAGAATGATGAATTTGTAAATGAAATTTGGAAATGAAGGTGATGATGTTATGCTTGAAGGCCGTCATGTTGTTGATGATGTTAAGGATGTTATGGATGAAAGCAAATCACGTTGTTGAGGATGTTGTTGAGGATGTTATGGTTGAAGCCCGTCATTTTGTTGAAGATGTTGTTGAGGATGTTGGTGATGTGTCGATTTTGTTAAGAAGAAGGATGATAATGAATCGAGTATGGTAATGAAGTTGAACTTGATGGTATGGTTGAAGAACATCATGAAATAATAAGTAATGTTGTTCAAGAAATTGTTAAGGTTAGACTTTTTTGTTTGTTTTGTTTTGTGTTAGATGTCTTTTTTTCATTTTTTAATGATCAATTGATTGTTTTGTATTTTGAGCAATTATTAAGAATGATGTTGACATGCCAACTTTTGACATTTTAAGCCAATGTACGGGGAAAGAAATTGTTGTTTATGTTCTTCTTTGAGGTTAGTGTTATAACTACATGCCAACTTTTTTTTTTTTACATGCTTTAGATTTTGGTTCTTTGTTATACCATTACATGCTTAAGGTTTTGTTCTATGTTTTAATTTTACTCGAAGATCCAACTCATAAATATATAGTAACCATTACAATTTTCATAGTAACCAAAAACAAAGCATTAGTTAGTAACAAGTATAATGTTTCATAAGTAACTTAATAATGCATTAGGCGATAACTAATATAGCATTAGACAATTATAATGTTACCAATACATAATTAGTTAGTAATAAGTATAATTTTTATGGTAACCATTCTTTGCATTAGACGAAGAACCAATACAACATCGATTTTTTATATGAAAATATAATTATTTTCGTGACATTTTGTGTCATTTGTAAAAGGGGAAAAAGTTTGAGGCGGAAAGCAAATCTGTATTGGATGAGATGGTTTTGACTACCCAGGATATAGTCCAGTGTGATGAACTGGAGAAGAGCGTCGATAGAGTAAGTGGCAGACCAGTGCGTGAACATTTAAAAAGTGATGTTCTACGGTCTCCATATACAGTAACATTTGGATCGGTTGGGTTATCATCTAATGCATCGGGTCCTAGTCAAAGAGTTGCTGTTATTTCTACATTTCCCAAGGTTTGCATGAAGATGCCATCCATATTTGAAGGGGCATTGTTTGAACAGTGGTTTAAAATAGGACTTAACAACGAGAAAAGGTTTGTTTTCTTTATTAACAATGCTATATAGTTTTTTATGAAACAAATAAATTTGCTTTTGGGTAGTGTGTATATTAACATGGTGATTGTTAATGTCAGCGTGTATACTAATATGTTTTTATATTGAAGGACGGATAAATTTCACAGGAAGAATGACATTATCGAACTGCGTTTGAATTTGGGTCTATTCAATTTCATCTAAAATGTGGTTTTATAAATTAAAGACTCACGGTCAATGGTTGAAATTGACGATGATGAGTTTTTTTTTTTAAATTATGTTTCTATATTTATGGTTACATTATTTATTTGTTTAAGTAAATAGCTTTAACGGTGTTGGTTAATGTCATATATCTCATTTTATTCTTTGTCATATATATTTGTTTTGTTACTATTATATTCTTTGTTTGATTCTTTAGTATACAACTATTTGGTTATTATTATATAAATTGTCAAGTTCTTATGATATATGTTTTATAGATGTTTTGGTAACCAACATATAAATTGATATGTTACTATTTAAACATGTTTTGTTTCTTTATGATATAAGTTGTTGAGTTCTTTGTTATATATACATTTTATTACTATTATATTATGTTTGGTTCTTTGGTATACAACTATTTGGTTACTATTATATAATTGGATGGTTACTTATGATATATGTTTTATATATGTTTTGGTTACCAACATATAAATTGATATGTTATTATTTAAACATATTTTGGTTCTTTATGATATAAGTGGTTGAATTCTTTGTTATATATCTCTTTTTTGTTATTATTATATTATGTTTGGTTACTTAGTATACAACTATTTGGTTACTATTATATAGTTGTTCTGGTTACTATGATATATGTTTTATATATGTTTTGGTTACCAACATATAAATTGATATGTTACTATTTAAACATGTTTTGGTTCTTTATGATATAAGTGGTTTAGTTCTTTGTCATATAAGCTGTTTTATTATTGTCATATATACTGTTTTGTTACTATCATATTCTTGTTTTTTTGTTAATATAGTACAACTTTTGGTTAATATTATATAATTGTTTGGTTCTTATCATATATGTTGATATGTTGATATATAAACATGTTTTGGTTCTTATGATATAGTGGGTGGTTCTTGTCGTATAATTGTTTTTTTACTATTATTATATTCTTGTTTGGTTCTTTATTATATAATTGTTTGGTTACTTATCATATATATATATATATATATATATATATATATATATATATATGTGTGTGTGTGTGTGTTTTTGTTACCATCATATAAACCGATATGTTGATATATAAACATGTTTTAGTTCTTATGATAAAAGTGGTTGATTCTTGTCATATAAGCTGTTTTATTCTTTGTCATATAACTTTTATTCTTATCATATATTTTGTTTAGTTACTATGTTACAATTTGTTTTATTACTATTATATAATTGTTTAGTTCTATATATATATATATATATATATATATATGTTAGTTAAGATCATACATGTACATTTTTATGTTTTTTTCTTCAAATTATGTTTTTATAATTATGGTTACATTATTTAGTTGTTTAAGTAACTAAGCGTTAATGTTGTTGGTTACATTGATTACAAAATGTTATTTTTCAACACTATTAATATATATATATATATATTTTTTGTTCAAAGATATCAATGTTGCATTATATTACTTAGTAAATTGGCGGACATTACGATCATGCGTATATAAGGGCAACGACTACGGATTGTTGGTTCCATGCCAAGATGACCTCTTTTTGAAGAGTATACAAGAAAAAATTCGAGATAAGAGTGTATTATGCGGGAGGGTGATGTTCTTGAAAGTACATTCATGGATCATTTATGGATGTCAACACACCATGGAAAAATGTTGACTATGTTTTGTTCCCCATATATATGTCATCACCGGACCATTGGTTTTGTTAACATTTGATGTGCATCGTAGAGCGTCTAAGCATTTATAATTTCTGCTGACCCGAAAAGGAAATCCATGCAAACAAAAATCATGGATGTTTGTGAACCGTATATATTTATTCTTTCCACTTTATTACATAAGATTGGATTTTGGAGAGATAGGAGTGACATTGACTTTAATGAACCATATCGCAATAAGGAGGAAGATGACATAATTGAGTTAGAATTTGCAGTCGGTTCTGCCTCGATGTGGAGGGTAAGGGTTACATTGTTTACAATTTTGAATTATTATATTTAATTATTTTGGTTCTTTGTCATCTAACCTGTTTTGGTTACTATGTTGTAAATGTTTCGTTCTTGTATAAACCGATATGTGTTATATATAGGTTGATTCTAGTATTGATTTTGGTTATTTTTGTGCATTTTATCTGTGAGTGATTGCGGGTTGTTCACAATTTGTTTTCTTTGAGCATGTCATTCATCGGAAGATTGATGAAATTCTATTCCATTCCCGATTCTTGTAATATCGAAGAAGTTATGTACAAACCTATATATGCACGCAAGAGAACAAACAATTGGAGGGATATGAGGCCCATGAGAGAATTTCCGGAAGATTTGTTCAGATTTTGATTAGTTCGGATATTGTTGTGTTGTCGATTATGAATTATGTTATGTATTTTTATTTTTAATATACACAACAATTTTGTATGGTTCATTAAGGATGATTCTTGAATCTTATATAGATGGGATTTCATATGTTATTATAATATCGGTTTTGGAATTAATTTTGTGTGTTGTTGGTATTTGATTCGTTTTTAAAGGTCATGTTTTGCTACATTATTTTGAAATGTCTGATTGGTAACCAAATATATATAAAAGGGTAACAAATTAATGTTTTGATAATAAATGAGAGATGTACAATATTGTTTCAGGACATATAACTGTTGTGAAATGTATCAGGACATATAATATGCTGTTTCAGGACATATAACAGAGATGTACAATATTGTTTTAGGACATATAACTGTTGTTAAATATATTTTTGAGATGTGCAGTTAGTATCCAAATTGTTATATAAGAGTAACCATTTGACTTTATGTTAGTAACCAAATAATTTACAATTTATATTTGGAATATTTGTCAAGTGAACAGTGTACTTTTGTGGGTTCCCATTTGATTCGTTTTAGGTTGTGATTGCTACATTATTTTGAAATGTACGATTGGTAACCAAATATATATAAAAGGGTAACCACTAATGTTTTGATAATAAGCAGAGATGTACAATATTGTTCGGGACATATAAGCTGTTGTGAAATGTATCGAGGACATATATAATATCTTGTTTCGAGACATATACGAGAGATGTACAATATTGTTTTGAGACATATAACATTGTTTAAATATATTTTGAGATGTGCAGTTAGTATCTAAATTGTTATATAAGAGTAACCATTGGACTTTATGTTAGTAACCAAATAATTTATAATTTATATTTGGAATATTTGTCAAGTGAACAGTGTACTTTTGTGGGTTCCCATTTGTATTAGCAACTCATAATGAATTCAAAAATCAAATGCTTTAATCAATAAAATGTTGGTTATTGTACAAAATCAAAAATGCTACCATCTATGTGGTTTATGGTTAATGATAGTAAATAATTATATATACATGTATCTACACTCTTAATATAAATGCATTATATCAGGGTTTTTTTGGTCTTAAAACCGGTGGATTATTGCAGAGTTTTTCTGTTGTGTCCTTTTCTCTTGCTTTTCTTTGCATTTGTTTTGAATTTTGATTTTAGATCCGTGTTTGTACCTCCCTACTTTTGGTCTTCCAATTTGGTCATCTTGTGTTTGGTGGTTTTACAACCATGTTTCTTACTTCTTACGGTACATCCCGTTTTTTTCTTTGTCATCTAACGGCATAATTGAAGTTTGAATATGTGTTGACCAAAGTTGTTTTATAGTATTTTTTGAGCAAAAAATCATAATGACTCAAATTTCGCTTCTTTCATACTAAAGAAGATGACAGACGCGGACATGGCATCTCATGGTAATTGAAATTTTCCACATGTGCATGTCCTTTTGTCGATGTCCACAATATATTGTTTGACGACATTGTAAACAGTAAAAATCACTAAGTTTGATGTCTCAACCTACATCACAAATTAATTGTTGTTAGAATACAAGTTGGAATCATTTTCATTATACGAAAAAAGAATACGTATTAAAGTAAACAACTCAATGTTATAATTACAAAACAAGTAACTAGCGATAACCAACTTAGCGAAGAACATTATAATTATACTGAGTAACCAAATAAACATCGATTAAGTAACCAATATAATGATACTATCAATAACCAACTCAAGAAGTAACATTTTAATTATTAAGAGTAACCAAACAATAATCACTTAGTAACTAATATAATGATACACGGTAACCAACTTAGAATGATTCGGTAACCATTGTAATGATATGCATTAATCAATTAAGTATTAATTGACAACCAATACATATAATATTTCTTAGTAACAAGTTACCATTAGCGATTACACAAGTTATTATTAGTTAGTAAATATTATAGTGTAGTAAAGACAAGAACTAAATCGACATTAGGCGGTAAACAATTCAACACTAATTAGTAATATTTTGCAAAGAAGAAAAGCGGTATTAATAAGTAACCGAGTCTGATGATACGGTAACAAACTCAAGAAATTGTCAATTAACCATTATAATGTTTTGCAATAAGCAATTAGGTATTGGTTAGTAACCAATATAATATTACATAGTAACCAAGTTATTATTAATCGATAAACAAGTCAAGATTAGTCGGTAAACATTATAGTTTAACACAATAACTAAGTCGGTAGTAGTCGGTAAATAATTCAACATTAATTAGTAATATTATGCGATTAATCAAGAAATCATTAGTCAAGAATAAATACAATATAAAAATTAATGCAATAAATTATAATTTGTATTTGTTACCTTAAGTTTCCTTGATTTAATGATATTAGATTGCAATCTTTCTTCAATTTGTTGTGGAAAGTATTGTGAATGTTGATAGAAACAACATTGTTTGTTTGTGAAATACCATCTTTGAACCAGATGGCGTAGGCATTCAATCATTGATGCAATTTGGAAGATCCCTAATCATCTTAATTGCGTTGTTAATAGATTCAAAGGTGTTTGAAGTCATTGTTGAGTGTCTACTTACAGATCCATGGAGCTGGTGCACTTTTCCAACTTGACCTCTTCCTCCAAATATATCCTTATTCGAGGATCAATGGCATCAAGTTCAAACCATGTGTTTGTTGAATTGTTCAATGTTGTATGCTCTACATGCCCCGTTGTAAGAAGGCTATTTAAGTTCTTCTCCTCTCTTTTTAATTTATTTTTATATTTTTGATTATATGGGTATGCGAGGAAGCATGCATGACATCCGGAAACACATAATTGATCCTTGATATTATGGCTTCATGTCTATCCGAAACAATGCATTGGCCTTCCCTTACTCCACAAGCGGTTCTTAAATTCATAAAAACCATCTCCATGATAATTCATTTTCATTGCCAACCACACTGCAAAAAGCAATCGGAACAATGTTTGGTTTGCATCTTGTGTCTTCTTATCGATAGTGTCCCAAGTAAGTTGATTGTATGAATGTGCCATCGATTACAATAATTGGAAAGCAATGATGCCATGCTTGAATGGATGCTCCAATGGCAAAGAATAAATATTTGAAACTAGCATTTGATTCCAACTTCGAGAGGCGTGGCCGAAACTGTTATGAAACATCAACATTATCAATAGAATTATAAGTAGTATAATGCTACAAAGTAACCAAGACAAAGATTAGATAGTAACCAAATTATTGTCATACGAAGAACCAAGATGACATTGGACAATATAATTTTATCTGATAAACAAGACAAGAGTAGAGCGATAACTTAATGTACTTAATGTCAAGTATCCAAGACAACATTAGTCAAGAACCAATTATCCAAACATTAAGCAAAGAACTAAAAGCAAGAAGGAATATATTGTTATACAATAACAATCAATAACCAATATATTGTTACACAATCAAGAATCAATATATTGTTACACAAGAACTAATCTGACATTAGTCAAGAATAACAATAAAAATTTTAGGCGATTATAATGTTACAAAAGAAACCAAGATAGCATTAGACAAGTAACCAACATATTCACTTACGAGAACCAATCTGACATTAGATAGTATAATGTTTCCAAAGAACCAAAGACAAAGATTATACAAGAAATGCAAAGATAATCTTATCGATTACAAGATATCATTTTATAAATAACCAACAATTACGCAGACAAAGAACCAAGGAAGCATTAAACAAGAACCAACATATTGTTTTAAAGGAACTAAGACGAAGATTATACAATAAACAACATATTGATATACGAGAATAAAGATATCATTAGCAATTAACAAGCAGATTTTCATTAGACAAGTAACCAATGTATTTCTTTGAGTAAACATTAATATAAAAATCAAGTAGAACTCATTTAAAATTATAAATATGAGGTAGGTAACCAATGCACATTATAGCAACCAAATCGGTTGAATTGAGTAATCAACTAATCATGAAAAATAATAATGTGTTTTAAATTATTACCGGATTTGTTTTCTGCTGAAGATGTGTAACCATGATGGGATCAATGAGTAGTCGTGTGTATTTCCTCTTACCTTTTCTAACGCTTTCTCCTTCGATCTCCATGCTTTTTGGTAAGAGATAGACACATTATATACATCATCATCGTGTCCTCGACAATATCGGTTGGTGTGTATATTTTCTTCAAATTTGTTAATTTATGCATTATGCATTATTTACCAACTCACTATTTGCTTCATCTCGTGGTCTCCCGGTAATATGTTGATCGAACACGTGTGAATGTCATTGAATTCCCTCACCTTGAACAGAAGGTTGGTTTTTGAATACTTGATGCTCTCATCTTCCATTTGCAATTTTCATCATCATCTACGACACTAGCAAAGACAAAGTCTCTATGACCATTCGTTGAACTTTGTGTTGTCTTTTCTTGATTGATTGAATGACCTCATTGATTGTGATAGGATTTTTTTTGTCTTTGTAGGTTTGATGTAATTTTACTTCACGTTCATTCGGATCTGTTATTACATCATCATATCGTCTTCCGTGTATGATTTGTCATGTTGTCTATCTCGTTGTTGTTCCATAATTTCCATTGCAAGTCGATCAATATATTGCGTCCAATTTGGCAATCTTGTGTTCTTTAGGGAACTAGTCTTTGAATTCCTTGTGTTGATCTGATTGGCGTTACATCTTGAACAACTGATTCTTCTATATTTGTCAAGTTATGCAAGATTGTTGTGCGGCCGCTTCTTTTTTCAATATCTATAATTAGTGGGAATTTTCCTTGTTCATCTGATTTTCTACCGACTTCAATAAAGAATCTCAAGGTTGCTTCATCTGATATACAGATCGGTGGAATGTTGAGTCTAATGTGAAATTTAATCGACAATGTTGTTTTGTTTGTGTCTATCTGTAATGCAATGCATATCATGTTTTGCATTTCTCTGAACGAACAAGTTGATGGAACTAATATCTTAAGTAACTTCAAAGTTGGTGTATTAGTTCTTATCGATCCATGTCTTGAATTGAAATAAAGCACAACAGGAATCATCTCCATTGTCTGAAAACAGAATAAGTCTTGTAAAGTAACCAAATCAATGTTAACCAGTAACCAAATTATATAATGTTAGTAATCAGAGAATGAAACACATTAGTACATTCATTTTACAATGGAAACAATCAGTTTAATTTTATTTGTTAGCAATTAAATTATGATAGTTGTAAAAAGGTAACCAATGTAGCCAATTAGTTTCCATCATAATAAAACAAACCAATATAAATTAATCAAATATTGCACAGTAATCATAACAACATTATACAAAGAACAAAATCCAATGTGAGCGATAATCAACACATGTTTAGTTAGTAACCATAAGATAAAAACATCATCCATTTAATTGTTATAGTGAAAAACAAACCATTATAGAGGGTTTCAGGCGGTTAAAAAATAATTGTTGTAACCAATGTAGTTAACAAGTAAACATTAATATAACCAATGTAGTTAACAAGTAACCATTAATATAAAAATATAAGTATAAGTATAATTAGATTAATGTAGTTACCAGTTCAGCATTAATGAGTATCCATTATATTTTTACATAGTATCCAAATCAGTATTATTCAGTAACCAATATAATGTTAAACAATAACCAACTCAGCATTAGTCAGTAAACATATATATATACATATACATATACATAGGTAACTATATACATTTAATTGTTCTATAACCATATATAACCATAGGAATTTGTAGTAACTATATGTAAATATATACATATAATTTTTATCTTGATACACCTCAATATTTAAAAAAGAACTCAATACAATGTAGTCAATGAGTAACCTCAATTATAAAAGAATATAAATTTGTAATCTTACACAAGAATCAATCAAGACTATCGAAAGTATCCGTTATAGTTTTATATAGTAACCAAATCAGAATTAGTTAGCAACCAATATATCAAAGTCAACATTAGTCAGTAACTAATTCATCATTTTTCATTAACCAATTTAGCATTGTTCAGTAATATTATACAGTAAACATTATAATTTTAAACAGCAACCAAATCAGCAATATGCAGTAACCACAATAAAGTTATCCAGTAATCAAATCATCATGAATCAGTAACCAATATATTGTTACATAGTAACCTATGAAGCATTAGACAATAACTAGCTTATTATTAGATATTATAATGTTACAAAGTAACCAAAACATTATTATTAACGAGAACCAACATAGCTTCATACAAGAACCAAGACAACATTAGACATTATAATGTTACAAAGTAACTAAGACGAAGATTAGACAAGAACTCAACATATTGTCACATCAGTAACTAAGATATCATTAGACAAATAACCAAGACAAAGATTTGAACAATATAATGTTATACAAAGAACCAAAACAACAATAGAGCGGTAACTAATGATTTGCAAAAGCAAATAACCAATGTTTATGATGAGTAACCATTAATATAAAAATTGAAGAAAGGTAACTATATGCATATGAACTTTAAACTCACATACCTCGGAGTTTAGATTTGTATCGAAGTTCTTTGTGATATTGTTTTAGTTCTTGAACTTGAAAGTAGATGTTGATTTTGTATACTAGTTAAATCTTCTCCGATCTTAGATGTTTGTGTCAGCAGAGTTGAGTCGAAAGGCAATCGTCCGACGTAAGATTTGGCTTTCTCCAGATATCAAAGTTGCATGTTGATGTTCTTTGTGATTTTTTTAGTTCTTGAACTTCAAGTAGATGATGATTTTGTATACTATTTCGTCTTCTCCGATCTTAGATGTTTGTCGCGATCTCGAGAGGTGAGTTGAAAGGCAATCGCTTCGTTAAAAAGATTTGGATTTATCGAGATATCAAAGTTGCATGTTGTTCGGTTGCTTGAATTTAGGAGCAGTTAGTGTTAGATAGACATATTTGGTAACCGGACGCGTGTGCGTGATGTTACCAACTTTATTGTTGTGTTGTTTTATTTTTGTAATTATATTTTGTGTGTTTTATTTTTGTAATTATTTTCTAATTGTTGTATATTAGTGTTAAGGACCCCATCTTCTTCTCATGATTGGAAGAGTTCGGTTTAGCACTGTTTCTCGCAACGTACCAAATATATCACTGAAACTTTTTTTTTATATTAAAAAAACCCCATTATTTTTAAAATTTTCTTACAGTTAATTGTAATATACTTGTAATAATACATACATAATATTAAGATTTTGTCCATTATGTTGGGGAATAGACTTCTCAAATTTGTGATTCATAATATAATTAATATATATTACCACTAGGTTACTTCAAAGCTAATCATGCATTATTAACGTGAAAAAGTTTTAGGCCTTATTTTCTTACAAATTTTAATGTCAATCAAACACTTGCAATAAATATAAGTCTTCATTTTTCTTTTTCTTTCACTTTATTTTACTTCATTTTTCCTTGAGTTTATTTTCTTACACGATATTCTTGACATCTAAACAAAACTTGAAACCTGTAAATGAAAAAAAATTATACCCTACTAGTTTCAATTCGTTATATTATTATTATTATTATTACTGTATTATTTAAAAATTGCAAACGGATAAGATAGGAGAGAGCAGATCCTCTGTCCCCAAATTCTCTGTCTCCTTTGTGTCCCCTACTTAAATTTTGACACATATTCTTTTATTTAATTTTAAAATTAATTAGTATTAAGTAAGAGATTAAGAGTCAAAATTTAAATAAAAAGATACAAGAGGACAGAAATATGAGCTTACATTTTTCTATTTGAAAATTGGAAATGTGGTTGCCTTTGAATTTGCTCTTTTTCCTTTTTATTCCGCGGTACATGGCAAATTTTGGCCCAAAATAATGTGTGATTTATGATTGGCAGCTTGGGCCTGTAGGGCCCAGTTACATGGGCTAGCTGATATGCGATATTGCGATAAGAAAGGGCATCTTGTTCTCATGATTGGAAGAGTTCGGTTTTAAATTTTACCATGAACGCATCAAATATATCATTTGAAACTTTTTTTTATATTAAAAAAACCCCATTATTTTTAAAATTTTCTTACAGTTAATTGTAAATACTTGTAATAATTCTAAAAGAATGTTGTAATAATTTTATACTTATAAATAGATATTATACATGCATATTTTATAATACCAGAGATATTATACATACATATTCTATAATACCAGATACGCTCCATTGTATGCTATTTTTGTTTTATTTAAATTCGGAATGTAACGATTTTTTTTAAAAAAAATACAGAAGAAGGAAGAAATATATATTTGGGCCAAACGAACATACATTAAAATCTCAATACCAATAAATATGTAAAAAAGATTAATAAATAATTTTTTAATATGTTAATGCTACGTAGGAATTTAGGAAATATGTACTAATTAATTCTTATATTAATTTCCTAGATAGTATTAGTAGGTAAAATTAATTAGTATAGCATATAATATAAGTAATATATTTTATCATTTAAAAATAAATTAATAAATAAATCTGACACTCTTGAATCACCTAACTGAATACTTTTGAGTCTAGTTCTCTAGTTCGCCTGTAACCTTCTTAGCTCTGTAAGATTCGTGACATAACCTTCTATGAAGGAGATTAATGATAATATTGTTTTGAATTGAAATGTGTAATGTTAGTGCTTGAATTACACTTATATTTTATTAAATCTATGTGTAATCGAGTAATGTGATTCAGTGTACTTACATTGTTATATAAGAATAAAATACACAAACATCTCAAATCTCTCTGCCTATTGTTCTGACATCTGATTATTTTCCCACCTTGACCCATATGTTACATGCCTTCACTTTACCCTGAACATGAGTCTGAAACTCAAATAGGGTTGCAGGTGTTTGACACTTCATTTTAGTGTAAAATATTGATAAAATTGAGGATTATCTAGGTTGGACTCTTTAAAGTACTCATGTCGACACTCCATGTAACTTAGGCTCTACCTACCTAGGTTCAATTTTGTGTTTGATTGTTTATGTGTCCAGGCATGCAAACAAGTAGGATTTGTTATTACTTGTTTATTAGTGTGACTTGGGGTATATGTTTTCATATGAAGGGCTAAAAATTATGAAAGTAATGTGCTTTGTGGATTAGGTCATCTGGATTTACTTATATTATATGGCAGACAGTCAGAGTTGTTTATCATAATGAGAACTTGTAGAATTTTAATTTATAGATAAAGATAACATAATATGATGGCTATGAACCTCCAATAAGAACTCTTTTGCTCTATTGGACTTAAATTTCACATGTTAAAAATTTATCTTGTTTTGTTGCAGACTTTGGGGATTTTTTTCGTTCTTATTGGAAATTAAGCTAGATTTCCTTAATGACAGTTTTTTTAAAATTACCTCTCATTAAACTCTGTCTTTATCCCAACAAAAAATTTAAGGGTATTATAGACAATTGAATATTATATTTAATGTTTTCCAATCATTATGTTAATTATTGTATCCACATTTAAAACGTTAAATAATTAGGGACGGAAGGAGTAAGTAAAATATATAAATGGAGAGATTTCAGAAGATTACTAAATAGTCCATGTGCGGCCTAGGAATTATAAAAACAACTACTATTACTACTACTAGTAACACGGTACTACTAATAAATTCTGATTCTGCCAACACATATTTTGTCTTTTTTTTAATTTTAATGAATCACTATAATTTGAAGTTTGAAATTGTATCAGTTTCATTTTCAAAGGTTTTATAGTAATTTAGAACATAATTTGTAAGTACATTTCTTTTTCTGTAAAAAAAAATGTCGGTTATCCCATAAATTCTTAATTTAAGGGAGTCTAGTCCCAGAAATTACCCAAATTGCATTAATCATAGCTGATTACATTACAATAGGAAAGATGAGAAGATCAGCCTCAGCTGTGTTTGATATATGTACAGAGACAGAGAGAGCATAAGATCCAAGGAAAGGAATTGATTCAACACCAAAGTCATCATCAATCAGGAAAAGCACTTGGAATGAACTTACACTTAAAAGTTTTGATAACCATGTGGACAAAACATGCATTTAATAAAGCTTAATCCTGGTCTGGATGGTGCTCCTACAGATGGGAAAGACCTGAAGGTCTTGCCCACAATCACAACATGTCTGCAAATAAGAAAGAAAATTAAGTTGAATTTAGTAAGATATACTACTACTCTAGTCTCTAAAAAGGAATAATAAATGTGATTGATCCTGATACCCACCTGATGTCCGCAACCAAATGCCATATCCTTGGGATTGGTAATGCAAATGGGACACAGCTGTCAGAAGGTAGACAAGAAATAATTTACATCAACATTCTAATACTAATTTCAATTTTCACAACTCATTATTTGGCAATTACATGCAAGAAGTACACTACAATAGGTAGATTATAACAAGTGGGCATAAGGTGTAAGAAAAAGAGGTGGCGTCACCAGACAAGTAAAGTGGTATATAAAAAGTAGAGACCGTGTGCTTACGTGGACATCGGATGCAGAACTTGCAGGTTGACTCGTGCCAACAGCTGCGGGCTGTCTATCAGAAGAAGGTGGACTCGGTTTAAGAGTACTATACTGTGAAGGTTTTGATGCCCCTCGAGAGGCCATACCATACTGAGGTGGAGGAAGAGGAATCCTGTCTATAGCTTTCCCTTTCTCAACACTGATTGAGAAATGCAAATAAATAAAGAATTAATCCAAATAAAAACTGTCATCCATCGTTATGGCAAAATTGTGAAAGCCAAGTTGAATTAGTACCCTAATATATTAAGCTCTAGTGTTGCTTTATATTGAGAAGGTATTTCCATCAAGGCTGAAAGTGCAAACTCTGCCTCTTTCCTGGATCGGTCCAGATTTTTTGACATAATTTCTGTAAAATTTACAAACTAAAAGAACAGACTTATCAGTATATAGCAAAAGCAATGCAAACTCTGATTTAACAGTTTCGAGGTTCCATTATATCGCGCTACCTACTAAAACTTGCCTGGAAATTATCAAAGGCTCGAGCAGGTATGTTGTCATCAAATTCCTTCATCATGTCCCATGGTCCATCTCCAACTCCAACTAAAATGATTGACAAAGGGTATCCGCTGTAAAGTAAAATAAGCACACTTCTAAGTTGTTGTGCAACAAAATCATCAACAAGCAAAAGTACAACCAGCAAAATACCTAGCTTTCACAATTGCCTCAACAGTTTTCCTTTCCAGGGGGCTTAGCTGTCCACCTTCAGTATCAACGCTTCTTGTCACCTATCATACATTAGAGAATTATAACATTGGTAGTTTAAACTTCAACTTCTGTATCCAAGCAAACAATAAACAGCATGCTATGTTGGCAAATCAAAAGGAAGCAATGCTTTAATGGTTTCTCAGACGCAAGTAATACCGCACCTCTCAAATGATAAGATCTCTCTTAGTCTCATGGAATTTCAATAGCATAAACTTGCATGAGAAACTCAGCCATCATTTGTGGGTGGGTTGTTTTTGGTAGGATGTCATTAATGTATGTCACTTTATGCTCACCCATGAACACAGCCACAACATCTAATTATTGTGGCAACATCAAAACCCAATGTGTTTACTACTCGCTACCTTTAAATTTTACAAATAGGTTAACATACATCTTTTGCAAACTATACATACTGGCAATTACCTTTCATATTCAGGAAATTAAAGTACAGAACTTATCCTGACATTGTAAGCTAGGAAAATAACACATTTTACGTTAAAAAAAATTATGTGATGTTGCAGCACATATTTTCCCACAAATTGCATGTTCAACAAAATTAATTTGTATTATCAATAAAACTCATATCATAGATAAAATACCTGCCCATCAGCTATTATCAATAAAACATGGTACTGGCCACGACTTTGCTCAACAACAGTGATTGCCATTTCAATAAGGGGGGCAAAAGATGTTGGTCCTGTTTATAGAATGCAGAGAAAAAGGTACCATAAGCTGCTAGAGCCAGCCAGAAAAGAGAATAAAAAAAATTAAATTAGTCAAACTGAGACCTGCAAGTCTTAGCTGAGGGACTAATTCTCTATATCGCCTCAATACTTCCTCAAATCCATCACAAAATCTTTCATCTGGATGGAAACTAAACACTTCTTGGTCATGTGTTGAAGCTGCAGATGTTAAGAAACCCTTGAAATCTTTATGTTACTCAATGTCTCAATTCATCTCAATCAAGCCTTGTGCAAACTGTGTAGAGCTATCTTAAGAATTTGGAGAGAAACTAAAAAAGAATGAATGAACAATCAGAAGAAAATACCATCTCCGAATCCAAAACAAGGAATCAGGTTATCTTCATCAAAGGAAGCTAATGTCCGTCCGATGATTGATATTGCCTCTTCATAAGGATTCTGATCATTACCAATGTGATGCAAGCTTCTGCGGTGAAATGACCTTGCGCCTAATATAAAAACAAATTAAAAGCATCGCACATAGCCTATATGGACATCTTAACACTTACATAAGATCAAACCTGTCCACTCGTTGCTCTTGGTGAAATCAATACCAACTATTAGATTTGATGACTCCAGACCAGCACGTGCCAAGGCATCAGTAACCTGTAGGGAAAAAAAGTAAAGTGTGTTTTTTATAGCAAATACTTACGTATAATAACAATACTGTTAAATGCATGAGATGTTGATACTCTCTTTGCCGTAAAAGTAGGTTCCAACCATTGATTATTTATGAAAGAAGAAAAGAGTTGGTAAACAGTATAGTTGAAAGCTCTACAATCATGCCACGAAATCAAACACAACAATCATCATATCAACGAGGACACTAAACTTTTAAAATGGCAATATATTTTCTTTAGCGTGAACCAGATTCTTGGGGAGCGAGAACAATAATTTGACATTTAAATTGAGGATTGCAAAAGTTCTAATGTCGCACCAATATGCAATAAATGTTGTACTTTTACATAAATAAGTAAAGGAGTAGCTTTACCTGGTCTAAGCTGTTGTAGTTGTCATCTATTCTTGAATATTTTCTCTCAAGCTTCTTTTTTGAATCAGGGCCCCAACCACCATAGCTTTGAGGTGGATGTGGGGGTGCATATGTCTGCGTTGGTTGAGGATAGGATGATTGTTGATATTCATGATGACTCCAAGAATTTATGCTAGAGCCAAAAGAAGAGTATCGACTTGGGGCTGACCTTTTCGAACTTTTGCCACCCATGGGATCTATAGAGTATAGTTTATAGAGATTCTTCCAGATATAACAAAGGTGACATCAAACCTACTAAGCATAACAAAGAGAAGCACCAAAATAGAGTTGAAAACTATTCAAACTCAATTAAACATTGGAAATTTACTTTAGAAACACCAGTATACCACATAAAATTAAACGTAGAACTAAGTTCTGCTCATTTATCTGATAAACTAAAATGAACAAAAGTCCTTGAGTCAAAATGTGGTACATGGTAAATTTAAAAAGCAGAACATACAAATCCTTGGTGCATAATAAGCAACAATAAGACAAAGCTATATCCTAAATGTTTACTTTATAATTAATTTCTGGGGGCATTCCTTGATTGGCTGCTCCTTGTCGGGCTAACTCTATAAGGCACAAAGAGATTTACCGAGCTTAGAAGAAATTATAGTAATACAGTTGCAAATTGTAAAACTTGGCATGAGTGAATGAATCCCCAATGTCAAGGAAATTTCAAGAATATGCATGTCAAATGTAACATATCAAAGGAAAAAGTTTTCTAAACACAAGTATTCTGGGTCAGCTGGAAGAAATTGACTAAAATTATTAAAACAAAGCTATTATTATTTAGTCAAACCCAAGAAGAAGGAAATAATGTAGAATTACAAACATAAAAATCCAAGACTAAGAGAGATTATCAAAATACAGCAAATCTATTTCACAGGGGGGGGGGGATCAAAAGTTTTCGTACCTGCTCCAGAAGAGTTTCAATAAAAAAGAGGAATGATTGAAGAGGAGAATGGTGGGTTGTCATTGTGTTGGAGGGTGCCAGTGGCAGCGGACGTAATTGCGTTGAATTTGCCATTCGAAATCACAAGTGGGCGACTACACTGTTTTTTGTTTTTAACTACTAAAGACTCGGTGGGTGGCCGACGTGGGTCAAGTCTCTCTCCAAGAGTTGACGTCCGTCACCAAATAAATCTCTTAATAAATAAAAATAAAAATAAACTAAAGGTACAGATGCTAATTTTCCTCTGGACCTCTTTTCCAGGTTTTTCTAGACTTGTAAAAATTTGTCAACGGTTGTGGTATAAGCTATAAAAAACAAACAAAATCTGTGAACATAGTAGTGTGTAAACAACTGGGCTCAGGTGAATAGATGAATCAATCCGGTCTGAGACGGTCGAACAACCAAAGACAACCAGCTGGCCTAGTGCCTTTTAGTTGAGCAAATGAGTTTTAGTTAATTTTACTGCTTTTGTTCTGGACACCCCGGGGCCAGCCAGCCTGCCTTCCACTGCAATATGTCCCATTACAAGGTTCCACTCTTATTTTGAATCGACTATTCTTTGCTTGCATGTTTACATCCTTCCTTTGAAAATTTATTATGCCGCCAGGGTGTTTGTGCAATTGCTTCATTGAAAAATTGGTGGATATATCCAACTGTACCGTGCGTTTAAGAATTATTTATGATTACTAACATTACTTTGGGGACTATATAAACTTAATTGTCATTGAAATTACCAATTTATTTTTTTTGACTTAATTGAAAGAGGTTTCAATTGGGTAGTAGTATGCAAATATATTCACAGTGAAGAATTTGATTCCTTCTGGTGGGTCTCTTTTGGATATGCATGTTAATGATACTACCTGCATTGTCAATTTTTATTTAGAAGAAAAGGATTTCTCATAATTGGTGACTATTAATCTAAGTATCTTTTTTGTTTTTAAATTTGGACTTAGGACTATTACTCCAATGATCATAAAATGACTTAAGATGAGGGACCATGTTCAACATCCCACCATTGGGACTAAAAATTTCTAAACAAAATTATTCTCAACCTTTTTCTAAAATGACCATAATATCCTATTATATCCAATAAGCTTATTATTGGTAAACAGTTTATTATTAGTAAACAACTTATTATTTAAAAAGTTTATTGGTAAACAACTTATTGATAAAATAACTTAATTTTTAAATAGCTTATTGATAAATAACTTATTACTGGTAAACAGTTTATACTTAATTAATTTGCTTATAATAGTTTGGTACTAAATTACTTTGCTTATTAGAGTTTGGTACTTAATTACTTTGCTTAATGATAATAGTGCAAATTAAGATGGCAGGGAAAGAGCTTTTATATTTGTTATCAGCGTTAGCGCTTAAATGACGGGAAACACAACCGTTCAAAGCTCGTATATGACTGATATAATTCTAAACAATATCTTAATTATGAGATTATTTTTCATTCTTGTTTTCAGCTTGGAAAACGCATTGAGTCACTCGTTCTACTATTAGAGCTATTACATCAATTTAAGTCTTCAGCAAAAAAGAAATCTGATGTATAAACAAGTTTAAATTATAATTTAAAATATATTATTATTGGTAAGGGTATAATAGTCCAAACGATTACTTTTTTATTCAATCCTTTAATTAGTCATAGAAAGAACAAACATAACATGAGATTATTTTAAGTTATCTCATGAATAATTCCATAAAAAATAATGTGACTAAGACTATTTAATCATAGGATTTGTCTAGTCTCTCCTCTCTCCATTCGATTCGAGCATTCCTCATTCCACTTAGGTTTTAGCCGCCCCTCCGGAGGGTCCTAGGAGGCCCCTCTTCCGGACCTCCCAAAACTCGGCCCTTACGGGGGAAAGAGAGTACCCCTATCGGAGTATAAGTGGACTAGCGAAGGCTCGACCGACTGGAGAGAGGGAGTTGATATCTTAACATATATTTTATTTGATAATATATTTTTTTTCATCAACCGGTTTAACAAAAGTTATTACTAAATTGAGGAGGCATTATTATTTTTTGACTATTAAAACAAAATTCATTACTGAAACTGGAATAAACATTGGCATTGTTAGTGTTACTTGTTTTACTTATTCACCAATCCTTAAAATAAAACTTACGAAAAGTGTGGTTTGGCAACCACAATAAGATGAGCCATCCTGTGCATTCATATGCCAAAAACATCTGTCATATCCAGATCATTAGGTTGGATCCCAGGGGGAAGCTCCCAATCAAAACTGTGGAGAAGTTGAGCCAGAGTAAGCTCAACAGTTGATGTTCCAAAGATAATGGTTGGGTAACTTCTTCTACCAGCACCAAAAGGTATCAGCTCAAAATCTTGCCCCTTGAAATCGATAATGCTACCCATGAATCTCTCTGGCTCAAAATTTTCTGGATTTTCCAAGATTTTGGATCCCTTCCTATAGCCCAGGCATTTACATAAAACCTTGTTATTGCAGGAATATCATATCCATCAATAGTTACATCTTCCCTGGATTCTCTTGGGACTAATAATGGCACAGGATGATGTAATCGAAATGTCTCCTTAATAACAACTTTCATATAGTGCAGCTGAGGCAGGTCACTCTCTAGCACAACTCTTCTTTGTTGATCGATTTCACAATCAAAACATAATGCAAGATACACGGTCAACAAGTAATAAAGTGATAAAAAAATATCGTTCCCACAAGGAATTATTTAATAAAAATCACCAAGTACTAGTTCTTAACCAAACTAATTTTATTTAAACAATTGATTTAATGTTGTGAATTAAAATATATTATTAAACTACTACTACTACCACTAGTTGAAAATCAGGTTATGGAGATTTAAGATCAAAACTTCACTTATTGCTTCACTTATATTAAAACACTTCTCATTAATTATGCTCGTTATTCTGGATTGTTAATCAGGAACTTATTAGTATTTATAACCACCTTCTGATGCATCACAAACATATTAATCCAAATCCACAGTTAATAGAATTGAATCAAACACCGTAATTAACTAATTCACTATATTCCTATGTGAATTACAATTAAAAAGGATTTAAAGTACACGTTCCCTATCAGATTACACGCGGTATAAAGGTATATCCCTATCCTAAACATAAATCATGAATTCCAACACCATGCAGAAAAAACAATCACATGCTATTATGATCAGATCTAAATCTATATTTCATTTTCCGAATTCATATAAATTATCATGGTAATTGTTTGCTAGACAATTAAACAATTATGCACAAATCATAGTAGACAATCCCTAGAATAGATTACAATAATTAATAAAGAAGTATACTAAAATAAGCTACGCAATAAGATCCGTTGCAATCTTAAACGAGAATTTAGTTCATAATCATTGAATTAAAATCTTAAATCCACAATTGAATAAACATTAAAAGACAAAAATAGAAGTAGAGAAAAGAATGAAATCTGTTGTCTGCAAATCTGATGCTCCCCTCTTGCTCCTACTCTTGATCTTCAATGATCCCCAAGTTGCTTCAATCTCCAACAATCCAATATAAACTAGGGTTTATGTTCTAATCTAATAGAGTGTTTTATCTAATCTAATCTATATAATCTCCCTTATTTTATGCTTCACAACATATATTTATAGGCTACAAGTCCAATTTCTAGCTTAGGAGAAAAATCAATCCAATTTGGAGTCAAAAAAGTATCGAAAAGCGCCCCAAAACGCGTCCCAACTTTTTCTGGCCTGACCCCAGCTCCCCGGCGCTGCTCATGGCGCTGCAAACCTGCCTCTTAGCGCCCCGGCGCTGGGCCTTTTTTCGGAAATTTTCTGTTTTGACGTCTTTTGGGAAAATGGCAATAACTTTTTTGTCCGAACTCCGATTTTGATGATTCAAGATGTTCCGGAAAGAGGAGACGTAGATCTACAACTTTCATTCTTTGAGTTTTTCGAAATAAGGACTGAAACAATGCTGAAAGTGGCCCTGAAGTGGCTGCTATGTAAATGGCAAGTCGAAAATGCGAATCTAGCAACCCCAAACGTCGATCCAAGTAACTTTTGTCCCAATTCCTACAAAACAACATAAAACATGCATGAATAGACACAAACACTTAAAAACATCCAAAAGATTAAGCTCAAACGCACTCAATTCATGGGTATAAAACTCACTCATCATTCTTTCTCCAACAACACTTCTTACTTCAGCTCTGTCATCCCCCAATCTAGGGTTATGAAGGTTGTATCAGTTCCTGCTGCAAACATATCCTGCACAATTAATATAATTATTGAGCTTGATAAATTGATATACACACGTGTTGCTTGAGGATTGGATTCTTTTCCTATTGTGTTAAAAATCAAGGAATAAGAAATGTTACTTACCAACATAATGGCTTTAATATTTTCCATGGTGAGAGGCAATTCAGTGTCCCCGTCCTTCTGTATTTCAAGTAAGATATCAACGAGGTCCTTGAGCTCTTCTTTATTTTTCTTCGGATTAAGATGTTCCTTCAGTACCTCATCAAAAAACTGGGCAAAGCGTTTGAAAGTGTTCTGAAGCCTTAACTTCATGCCAGTAAAAGTGTATACAAATTCCACTAAAGGGAAGAAATCTCCTAGGTTGAATCCTCCAAGCAACACTTGATACTCGTCAAGCATATTTTGGAACCCAAGCCGATCATAATCACCTCCTCCAGAGTAATCCCTTTCTAAAACAATTCTACAAAGGACATCATTTGCATAGAATCCAAGCATCTTGGTCAAATTAATGGTGCTGGGGTATGTTTCTGCATTAATCCTACCGACCAGTCAAGCAACCTCTTCTTCTCTTACAAAGCTGTAGGATTGAACCCGCTTCGCACTTAATAGCTCAAGGATGCATATTTTCCTTATCTGCCTCCAGTAGGCACCATATGGGGAAAAGACGACATTAGTGCAGTTGTAGAAAAGGTGTTTGGCTGAAAATATCTTTGGGCGGCTTGAAAGTGCAAGATCATGGGTTTTCATCACTTCTTTGGCCATTCTAGCTGATGATACCACCACTGTAGGGACCTCACCAAGTTGCAAGTAATTGATGGGACCATACTTTGTGGCTAGGCGGAAGAGAGATACGTGGGGCATTTTTCCAAGCTGGTGGAGATTACCGATGATGGGTAGCTTTGGAGGGCTTGGTGGGAGTTTTAAATTTCTTTTTCTAGACGTATTCTTTAAGAGAAACTTCTGCAGTATCACTACCAGTAATGCAATAAGCAAGGAGGATAGGAAGTTTTCCCTAAGCCATTGAAGGAGAGCCATTGCATTAACTTCTAAAGGTTAGAACTTGACATTACATTTGCTGTAGATGACATCCACTTATATAGTTCTTTGTTATTTGGTTGTCCGTATCATAGTTATCAAGACTAGTTGTCTGGTGGGTACCTGCTAGCCAAGTTAAATGGACGACTTAGAGGATGTTGCCAAGTCGTCGCTTTGGGTCCACTAGTTGACTAGCCATACGAATTTATTTATTTTTGTACTATAGTTGGCATGTAACAAGGTGCGGTCCTTTACCCACTTTAAAAATTAATGGATACATAATTGCATATAATAATTTCCAAAAGTCCTAGTATTTATTCATGGGCGGTTAGTTTGTTTATTTTTTCCTTTTTTTTAAACAATGGGCATTTTGCTGCCTTATATTTTTTTCAATGGGCAGTACAATGTACAATAATATTTATTACATTAATAAATTGTGAAATAGTAATATATTTGTGACAATAATTTTTATTTAATGTAATTGAAATAATATTAATATGTGTGTGTGTGTGTATATATATATATATAGTTAACATGTATAAATTTTAAATTGTACATTAGAAATGACTTGTCGACTCATGAGCGACTAGTTGGGCGCCTTGCCAACTAGTCGCTTAAGCTCCTCGCCACCATCTTGACTCGACTTTATGACTTTACAACTATGGTCGCTATATATGAAAACATAGCGCTTTTTGCACTTACTATTAATTTTTTATTTATTATGTTTTAGTTCTGATACAATATTTCAGTTCAAACTATAACTATTTTTCGCTAATTCTGTACTGCCTCTGACAGGCATATGTTCTCGGGTGGAAATACCTCCAGGCCCCATGTCCAGCCCCAAGTCCACACCAGTAAGGAACTTATAGTTGTTAATATACTTGGTAACTAGGCACAACTTATCGTACTTGATTTAAGCGTAGTAATATATGACTAAGCAACCTAGGAGTTAGCCAAGTGGTGGCAGTGAACTTTGTGATAAATGGCTGTAATTGAACACTGGGTCCTAATATATCTAGCATATGATATAATACATTTGTGTTTTTTGTCTTCCCCCAACAATAATACTTCCTTGAAATGTTAAAATAATATTACTAATATCAAGATTTGACATCTTCACATTGTCATTACGTGGGGGTTTCTGTCGTGAATCTTGTCCAGTCCTTTCACAAATATTTGGTCTTTGTTTTTTTATATAAAATGCGAATATTCATAGCTGCTACATTTTTGGAATTCCATATGGGGAAGATCATTGTGCGATCAAGTGTTATTAGTTAAATATGACTGAATGAAGCAGACATGTGGGACGAGTAATCCACAAATCATACTTCTCATGGGTAATTCACCTTGTAAAAAGTAAAATGCGGTGTTAACTAGGCCCGCTACTGCAGCTTAGTCCAAATGACAGCTACATCATATCAAATTGTCTTTCTTATTTGCTTCCGTGATCCAAGTTGTCCTGCACAAGTGCTTATCTTTTAATTATCTCTTGGGAAAATTGTTGAAGGGTGCTGTCATCTTATCTCACTCCTGAGTGTCTCCTTTTGCAAGGTAATAATAGCTTGCCACTCTGGATTGTGACAGAGATCAAGATAGCTAACTACCCTTTAAAATCTGTGACATCTCCCTTGGATTTTGCCTTCTTTCTTTCTTTTTTGGTTTTGGTGGGGGTCACCATTTCATCACTTTGACAGGAGTACTGAAACACTCTTTACACTGGCTTCACTCTTTAGTTTTGCCTGTTCTCCCAGATGTTATTGTAATATCATAATATTATAAGTTTGCACCTTACAATCTTGATTCCTGTGACACGTATGTTTCTATAATCTATAGCTACTCCAGGTTAAGAATCTGCTGGAAATATGTAGGTGTCTTAAATTTTTCCTTTTTACCTCTACAACACTGAACTGAAGATCACTCATCATAGTGTTGGAAGATAATGCAGTATATACTTGAAGAAGGCAATAAAGAGAATAATCAAATTATACTGGTTACCGAAACTTATTTTGTTACAATCGAATAACTGTACTCTCAAAAAATTACAAAATGGTAATTAAGATTCGATTTCATCCAAAAATTTGATTTGAAATCTTCGATCGCGTATATTGACCCGTTATTTTTGCTAACGTGGCCGGTTATTTGCTGACGTGGAGGGTAGAAGGCTTATTTTTGCTAACGTGACCGGTTATTTGCTGACGTGGAGGGTAGAAGGCTTGCCTTAAAAATTTTCTTAAAAAAAATGTTGTTAACAAGTGTTGAACTCTAGACCTCCCCAAACTAGAACCCTATATTCTAACAAAAACCACTAAACCACCTACCAATTATGCTAAAATTTATGTAACACTAATATTTAAACCATATAGCATCGTTTATATGCATGTGAAGATGAGATAATAATAACTGTAATAATAATAATAATTGTAATAATTATTATTGTAATAATAATACTAAATTTTAAATAATTAAAATTTTAAATAATAATAATAATAATTTATTATTATTATCAGTGAGAGAATTTTCTTAATTCTCTCACTGAGTTATGAAAAATGATTACCTTTGTTGAAAATATTTATAAAAGGAATGTTGGAGTCACATTTAAGATATTTTCTGAGAAAATCACATTATAAATTTACAAAGTGAATTACTGTCCTACAACTGAGAAAAAAGTTGTAGTCATTTTCACAAGTAATACAAATTGTCATTTTGAGTTCAAATTATCTTAATTTTAATGCTATATTATTTTATCTAAATATAAAATTCTTATTTTTATTCAGATTTTTAAACATTAAACTTTATGCCGGAAAAAATTAAGCATACTTTTCTTTTAATACAAATTTAATTTATCAACATAAAATATTAAATAATAATAATAATTATGTTAAATATCTTATAATGAAATAGGCAAATGATTTTATATATTTGAAAGAAATGTGTAAAATTTTAAATAAGAGTACTACTAGTTCCAGTGTTGGTATTTTATTTTCACAAAAGCAACTGCCTATAATATAATACTTGCGTTAGAAAAATAACACTCAACAAATAAATATTAATATGTAAGGATAAATATGAAAGAAAAACAATGCTCAAAATTAACGATTTTTTTTTTGATTTATAGTATTATTATTATTATTATTTTAACCGAGGGAGTATTTCACTGAAATAAATGGGCAGTCAAAATTTCATTGGGCTCAGCGTCATTGTAATAATAATAATAATTATTATATTGGAACTAATTATTATTATTACAATAATTATTATTATTTAAAATTTTAATTATTTAAAATTTAGTATTATTATTACAATAATAATTATTATTATTATTACAATTATTATTATCTCATCTGCACATACATATAAACGATGTTATTATGTGGTTTAAATATTAATATTACATAAATTTTAATATACTAAGTAGTTTGTATATAGACAGACAGATAGATAGTAACACTCCTTAGTAACTTGTGCACTATATAATCATTATATATTTAGCACATTATCAAAGAATCAACTGAAATTCCAGGGCAACCCTCCTTCCAGCTCCAAATGGAATCAACTGGAAATCTTGGCCTTTGAAATCTATTCTCGAGTTCAAGAACCTCTCTGGCCTAAATTCCTCTGGTTCATCCCATAACCAAAGGTCTCTTCCGATCGCCCAAGCATTGATGATAACCATGGTTCGTATCCCATAATTTTAACTTCTTGTCTTGCAACTCGCGGGACCAATAATGGATTTGGAGGATATAATCGAAGAGACTCTTTAATCAGTACTTTCAAGTAGTGCATATCTTCAAAGTCATGTTGATCAGTTATGTAAGATTTGTCTCTGCCAATGTTTCTCACCTCATTTTGCACTTGCTTCATGGCTTTGGGGTGCCTTATAACAGTTCTGTCATTGCCCACTCTAAAACTGTGTAGGTAGTGTCGGTTCCACCAGCCATAATATCCTGCAATATGGCAACAATGTATAGATATTTTGTGATTCACAGGCCATCTACAACTTAGATCCAGATTCGGTCAGGTTACATTTCAATTGACCGACCATCAATGAACTCTACAAGAAATTGTTGCATTTATTTGACAAAAAAATGTTGCATTGTGGGGGTATCGGAATATCCAACAATTTCATAGAAGTTTAGAGAGAGGAAGTTAAGAGGAGTTGCCAAGATGAGAGCTTTGATGCTATCTCTATCAATGGAAAAGCCAGTCGTGGTCTTAATATCCTTGTATATCCCAAGCAAAACATCAACAAACTCCTCTCTGCATTCAACTTTCTCACCATCATTTCCCTCTCTCTTTTGACTATCCAAATGCTCTTCCACTGTTTGTTCAAGAAATTCATCATCCGCTTTGGCATTCAAACCAGAAAACTGATCGACCCATGAAAGCCTGTGCCTGTTCCAACATTAAATCTGCCCAACAACAAAATAAACTCCTTCATCAACTTTCTGAACTTCCTCCCACTTTCCCCTTCACCATATTACTTCCTCCCAAAAGCTGCCACAGAAACAACATTATTCGTTAGTGTCATTACTAGCTGGCTCAAGTCTATCAACAATCTTCTTGAGTAAGAGGGCTGTTTCTTCTGTTGGAAAATATAGCAATTAACAAGACGAATAATATAAATAAATTGAAACAACTTATTTTGAAACAAAGGGCGTAAGCGTATTCATTGTCTCTAAAAAGTGATTTCGCCCCTTTCAATCGATAATAATCATGGTACAAATAAAGGCCTGGCGTAACTCTCCAGATTCAATCTGGCGAAGCCTCCGATCGTGTGTAATCACGGAAGGAGGTTTTGGACTTGTCTATGTGGATTGCCCAATTAACTGAGTATAAGAGTTGAATATATCGAGAAGAATAGGATACTGTGAGAGATAATATGGAGAAGAAGAATAAAGTAGTTATTTGTGTATATCTTTTCTCATGAAAGTAAACTCTCATTTTTTCTAAAAAACAATCACCCTTATAAGGAACGTTTAAATAACGTTGGAGATTTTAATAGTTTTTAATGAAACGCTTGGGAGTTACAACAAGATATAAATAAGGTTTATGTTGGAATTGAAGCGGGGTTCTGAGAAAACATAAAGGCTAGGTATTAACTCTAAGCGGGGTTACAAAAATTTTGGAGAATAACCAACAATCCCCCACATGATCCAAAATTATCGAAGAAGAAAATAAAAAAAGTGAGTAGAAGGCAATGGATTTTAGATACATAACGTCGATACCTTGTGGGTTTGAATCGACACTTAGTGGAACAAGCTCATGATTGTAGATTATAGGTGAATTATATTATTGAACCTATTATCCGTGATACAATCAATTTAGCACACACATATCTTAAATCTCGAATCCACACAAGTCCGCTTTGGTACGCGTTCTAAAGCTATCGCCATGTCCTGATTTTTATAAAGGCTCTAGAGAGTATGCCAAAGACTCTTATAGGAAGCGACATACACTTCCACCTTTATATAGGTGAACCCATCAAGTGTAAACTGACATACACCACCCTTTAGGGCTATGAGTTTCATTAAGAATCTAAACGATTCATCCTTTCACAATTTGTCAAGAAGCACCACATGCACATACGAAGGATATAAATAATTGTAGTCTTTATAATTAAGTAATTACGTGACTTATTGTTACCCATTGAACCCAATTCATGGGATCTCCAATCACATGGGTTGGGTTTCCATCACGTATTATTTACTCAAGATGTTGGCAATAGTCCCATCCCTCCGGATGCTTCTTGGACACTCTTTTTAATCAATCCCTTTCAAGTGGATCCATTATATAAAGTTCTTTTCGGACCTTTCAAATTCCATGGAAATAACACCGCCATCTTGATCGATTCCTCATTCAATATTATGTCTCAAGCGAATACGTCTCTGTTTCCCATTATACACATGGTTCATTGTTCGTCCAATAGCAGCTTGAGAATCACAATGCAGAAATATAAATGGAATTGGTTTAGACCACAACGGTATGTCTACCAATAAATTCTCACCACTCGCTTGCAGACCACAATTTTATACAATAAAATTCAGATTTCATATTAGATTTAGCAATAAAGTTTGTTTAGCAAATCTCCAAGAGACAACTCATCCACTTAAAGTAAACACATATCCACTAGTGGAGCTTTGTTTCATCATTATCAGATACCCAATTAGTATCACAATATCCTTCAAAAACATTAGGATGATCAGAAAAATGTACACTTACATTTACTGTTCCTTTTAAATAACTCATTAGATGTGACAACGCATTCCAATTATTCTTATGTGTATATCTGCTAATTCTACTAATGACATATGTTATATCAAGTCGAGTATAATTCATTAAGTACATTACACTATCAATGATTCTAGTATCTTCAATTTGTGCAATACCAATCCCCTTTATTTTTCTTAAATGCACACACTAGAGTCACAAGGTGTTCCTAATGGCTCTTCATTAAAGAAATTAAATTTCTTAAGAATTCCACATAATAAAAACAAACCATGTGCATTTTTATTAATTCTCATGCCAAGATTCAGGTTCGTTTTTCATGTCAAATTTAGAGAATAAAAAAATGTTTTAATAGTTTTCACAACTATTTCATCGATTACCAAATATCAAAGAAATTATCCACATATAATCACATCATAATTTTTATGTTTTGTATCTCATGATATATCACATTTCTCATGCTTCATGCTTTATGTATAATTCAGTATTTTATACATGCTTCATCTTTCTCATATTATACATTTATACATGTTTGACATCTGATACATTATGCTCCATAATGCTCATACTTAGCATTTCTCAAATTATATAGTTCACATAGAACAATTAACTTAAATTATCAACAAACTATTAACAATTATTATCATATTGTTGCACGGAAGTGCACATTAAAATAATTCACAAGAATTTCACATAATGCTTAACATTAGTGCATAACAACAAGTACTGAAAAACTTGCTTTAAAATTATCAATAGACCGATCAACTTTTAACTTCTTTTTAAACACCCAACATATTTACTTCTTTTTAAATTATGGTATAGCTATTTTCGCTAGACACACCCCCACATTTTAAGATACCCCAAGTTAGGTGCATGTTCTTTCCATAATTGACATGGTAAAGAGTCTATCCTTTTATGTGGAACTCTATTAAAAATTGATTATTTAGAAAGGCAAGCTTCTCCCACATATTGGAAAGCTAATTAACATGACATTTATTATATCTTTAAGTGTTCGATCTATTTTTTCTTTCTAACTAATTTTCAACCTCTGTTTTATTTAATAAACATTTTTTCCGCTTCATCTTTTAAAGGCAATGAGATAGATTTGAGTATATCTAGAATTATCATCATTGTTCACCATCTTTGCCACATGAACCAAATTAACATAAAATAATATAACATATATAAAAAATAGAAGAAAGACTCACATGGGGCTTAGGAAACACAATCCATATAAATGCTCAATTATTTACCATTAATCTTTCAGCTCATAAGACGTGAAATTATGGAATAATTCAATAAAATTACTAAAATCTAAATTACTCCACTAAGAACAAGGGTACATGTGTTATTACAACATGGTAATTTAATTCAAAGCACCAACAATTAATATTTCAAAAATATTAACAAAGGAATTAAATAACAGACAATATTACTCAATTAATATTCCAAGTATGCTATAAACACATTAAAATACTTCCATAAAATTTACAACAGTATCTTATCATCACCAAAGGTTACTGTAATTTTCTGAAATTTTTCTGAAGATCATGCAAATTATCACAATTAATTAACTATTGCATAATTAATTAGATATTAACTAAAATTATCCAAATATATTAATTTTCCAAAACTTCAGTGAAAATATTAATTTTATGCCAATAATTAATATCTGTTAAATTTTCAGAATTTAATAATCACAATAACTATTTATTAATTGATTTCCATGATTAAACAATTAATAAAATATTTTTTAGAATTAAATAAAAATCTGTCAGACAGGTTAGTAGTCATGCATAAAAATAACGGTCCCATGCATCCGGGTACTGAATTTAAGCACAACTTCCAAAACATAACATTACAAAATCAATCCCCTATTTATTCCCTTGAAAATCTCTCTTCATTTCCTCACAACTTATTTCAAATCCTATTTTCTTGTAACAGCACTTGTCTTTTTCTCCACTTGTTTGTGCAGCAGAATTTTGAGGATTACTATAATATCCATTGGAATTTTATTATTAGTGGGATTTCTTTCAATTGTCTCAACCGTTGAGGGGTATTATAGTGGTTGGATTAATGCTCATGCCACCTTTTATGGAGGTGGTGATGCTCCAGGAACAATGGGTATGCTACAAAACTAACTTTTAATTTAGACAACTCAATTTTAATAATTATTTTAATTAGTGACACTCAATACCTTGACATCAACAATATTTTAGCTCTCACAATATCAATAGCCTTACATTATTATAGTACAATTTTTATGGCATGGTAATTTGTCATATTTATATATGTAGGTGGGGCTTATGGGTATGGAAATCTTTACAGCCAGGGATATAGGACAAATACAGTAGCAATGAGCACATCCCTGGTTAACAATGGATTGAGCTGTGGAGCATGCTTTCAGCTTATGTGTATGAATGATCCACAGTGGTGCCTTGGCGGTATAATCACAGTCACCGCCTCAATCTTCTTGTTAATAGATTAAATCACTTTTTAGATTGTTAGAAAATATAGCAATTAACAAGACGAATAATATAAATAAATTGGAACAACTTAGTTGGAAAACCGAGGCGTAAGCGTATTTCATTGTCTAAAAAAAGTGATTTCATTTCAATCGATAATAATCATGGACAATGGGAAATTTTGTCATTGCCACTCTCCAAGATTCAATTGGTGAAGTCTCCGATCGCGTAATGTCTTCCGAATGAGGCTTTGGACTTGTCTATGTGAATTGTCCAATTAACATAGTATAAGAGTTGAATATATCGAGAAGAATAGGATACACAGAGATAATATGGAGAAGAAGAATAAAGTAGTTATTTGTGTATATCTTTTTCTCATGAAAGTAAACTCTCATTTTCTAAAAACAATCACCCTTATAAGGAACGTTTAAATAACGTTGGAGATTTTAATAGTTTTTAATGAAACGCTTGGGAGTTACAACAAGATATAAATAAGGTTTATATTGGAATTGAAACGGGAGTTATAGAAAACATAAAGGCTAAACGGGGGTTACAGAAATTTTGGAGAATAACCAACATCTTCTTCTCTGATCTTGCTAATCTCCTTATTCCTCTTGTTACTTAAAAGCTGGAGCACGCAAATACTTTTCATTTCTCTCTTTGATCACTGCTTTCATTTTCTGTAAATCATCGCTCCTCGCTTATACTTGATTTGCATCTGCCTATTTCTCTCACTTCATTCTGCAATTTACAGAAAATTAATTTTATTTTATTTATAAAACAGCATTGTATATAAGCTAGAAAGAAAACCTTTACTATCTTCTATCTATCTATCTATATGAGATATATATAGAATGTGGCATAATCATAACTAGTTCAAACACCCACCTCTCGTGTCTCTTTTAACCCAACCCAACCCAACCCAACCCATATTATGATTGGTATGTGCAATACCCTTACAATCAAATTGAGTTTTATTTACTCTTTTTTTCTTGTTAATTCATGAACCTTTATATTTTTTAGTTTATTTTAATGTTGATTAATGCTTTAGTCAGTAATGACTCAATTACTTCAGAAATTTTATTCACTACAAAAAATGTCATTTTGAAAATTAAAATAAATTTATATGACATTTTGAATTTTAAAAATGACTAGGATGATATTTAAATGAAACATTCTAATTGTGGAACTGAGGGAGAATATTAAGGTATGAAATGAATTTAAAATTTGAATATTTTTAATACGCGGAATTATTACATTATTAGTTGTTACTTTTTTTATTTTATAATAATTATAAACTTTGTAGAATATCTTTTTGTTCTATATTTACTTCTAATTTTATTAAATGTTTAATATTAATGGTATGATCGTGACGGTGACATTATGCTAGCAAACTTAAGAATATTCTGTGCCAATTTACATTATAATAATAGAATGGGACTCTTCATTTATCTTTTTTTAACGAAATGTTTTAATAAATTGTAATTTTTAGAGGAATGAAAGACCAATATTTATGTAACTATATATAATTTTAATATGACTTAACTCTTCTTTTTTGAAACAATAAGAGAGAATATTAGCTATTAACAATCCGTCCGTTATCACCTAATTATCAAATTGTGAGTCAAATTCTTCACAGAAAATAGACAAACACTTGACGACCGGAGTGGTCAGGCGATAGAAATGGTGTAATAATAAATATATATTGAACAAAAGGTTAACAATGGAGACGGTATTACTAGTGTTTATGTGAGACAGAATCTCTGTAATTTAGAGTTTAGGCATGTATTTACAGTAAACTCACATTGCCTCATCACGTCCGTCCTCGAGTAGGAATATGACTCTTTATTACGTCAGTTATCATACTCGGATGGAATTCAACATCCTTAAGAATGGAAAGTATAACTTCCTCAACTCCATAAATGAATTAGATTTGGTCTCTTTAAAAGTAGGAAATCAAACGAATAAGAGTATTATAAATCAATTACGACCGTAGTTTTTTTAGAATGTCAAACGCCTTCACTACAATATTTTGTCGCGTGGCATGGGTCCCACCAAATCATCCAAACACACGAAATCAAGTCCCAACATTAACTAATATAAAAAAAAAACTTTAAATTGAGTATATATCGCCACCGATTAATATTGTTAATAATATTTAAAGGAATCTGGCACGAGAATGAATTTTTTTTACTGCTTGAATTATTTTTTTCAAACTACTTTTTCTAATTGTTTGACGGTTTTTAACCCTTTAAAGGATAATTATGATTTATTTATGAGTTATAGACCATTCAACGCGTGCACATACGATTAACTTGAACTAACTTAAAGATATTCAACTTTACGACACTGATACAATTTTGAACAATTTTTTTTAGAATTAACATGTTTTTTACTAGTTTTTATTTTACTTTAAATCTAACACATTTCACATATTTTCTATAAAAAAAAGCAACATCTTCCATATCAAAAATTTGACCAACATAAAAAATGATATTATCAACTAAATTTGTTACATAATTATTATCTGCAATTATTACTTAGTACTTCAAATGGAATGAAATAATTCTTCACCAAACAAATCTATGGTAAAACAAAAAAATCAGTTGTAAAAATTAAATTATAGATTACCGATTTTTGCTAATGTTCGTCTTCTGAAAAATTTGGTAGTAGACTATGCTCTCTTAATCGTATGAGCATGTGAGAAATGAAGAAATAAAAATTATCTGATATGCTCTCTCAAGTTGATTGAATATTTACGATAAAAGACACGAGAATAGTCATTTGTAATTAGGGTAACCAAATAAATTTTATGTCCGTCCAAACTTTAGTTATGCGGACTGTAATACCCGGAAAAAAAAAAGATATATATTAAATAATAATAAAAAAAAAAATTTGTTTTAAAACATATTAATTAGACTTTGTCATTTATTTTGGTCAAACTAGTTATTTAATTTGTGCGGGCTAATAAATATTAATAAGAGATGAGCAAATTAATTTAGTACAATTTGGGCCTTAAAAATTTATTTGGGTTTAATTTAATTAATTGTGGGTAATATTAATTTTATTATAATTAGAAGAATTAATAAGATAAATAATAAATAAATACTTAAACCCTAATCTATCTCAATTCTCACGTACATCTACACATCGATAACCGACAAAAAAAAATAAGGAGGCGGCGAGAGGAGAACAAAAAGATAGAAGCAAAGCAACAATAATAAGAATAGAAGAAAGAAGAAGAAAGAAGAAGAAGAAAGGTATTATAACTATCTTTATTATTAATAAATTGCTCTAAATGGTATTTGATTGGTAGTATATTAGAATTTTATTGAATTTTGTTTAGTATACATATATAAGCGCAAGAGGTTCATGATTGGTTGTATCCATAAATGTGTATGGATGGTGAATGAATATCTACGGATGGCATAAGCATATTTAATCATTAAAGGCATTTAGATTGAATATGTTTATGCCTTTTGATGGAAAGTAATTAATTAATAATATGAGTGTTGGGTAAAAAATAAAAAATAAAAAAATCATCATACATTATGTTAGGATCGGAAATCATGTTAATAGAATTTGGAGTGTACAGCTTTGATGCATATTATAATTTCATATACAATTTATTCTTTTGTTTGTAAACAGAGAAGTGATTCATGAAAAGTATACATAGATAAGTTAGTATAATTTTAAATATATTTATATATATATAATGTATTTTTTTACTTTAACTATATACAATTGGTGTAAATACTTAGACTATTCCAACTATAAAATTTTGTATAACATTATAATAAATGTAATCATTACAAAATAAGATTATAAAAATTGTGTATATTAATAAATATAACAATATTATGTTATTAATGATTACATTTGTAATAGAATTTTATTTTATTAGATCGATTGAGGAGGTCTAGCGATTGTGATGTTTGGGTTCGGTGAATTATTTTGGTCTTATATTAAGGTACGGATTCCGTATTTTCTTTCGGTAACATTCTTGTTAAATTTGATTTATTCGTTTTGTCCCTTATTTTGAAATTTCATTATTATTTCACATAATTGTTTCTTGTGAAATTCATATATTTGTTTCATTTTGGAGTTGACACTTGAAACTCGCATTTGTACTCTTTGAATCAAAGTTATCATGTATAGTATTTATTTTGATAATTGTAGAAATGCATACATGTATGCTACCTTCTTTTTGAAACCTTATGACTATAAATTGATTTGGTTCAACATGTACATATAGAACCCTTTTTTGTTGGTATTATGTCGTACGTGTGTTGTGACATGGTATTTTGTTAGAATATACCGTAGGATATACCTGAGCTATAACCACCTGTGGGGGTACCACAGGCATGTTGTCTTGGCACGAGAGACATGACACTTTCCGTGGCGGTGTGATTAGTCCACGGCGTCTCCGTTTTGGGCTCCGGAGAAAGTGGGCCGTTTGGTGTTTTTTGTGTGGGGGCGTATGGGTTAACCCTAGTTTTACATTCGCGGATTGGTGATGTTGTGCCAAACACACCTATTTGATTTGCATACATTTGGATTCGCGGTCCAATGTGTGATTTGCCTGTGTGGCATGGTTTTGACTTGACTGTGTGGCATCATTTGACTTACCTGTGTGACATGGTTTTGACTTTTTTGTGTGGCATTATTTTGACTTCGCTGTGTGGCATTGTTTTGACTTTTTATGTGGCGAGGTATATTCTGAGCTCAATCGTGTATGAAATAACTTGACCATTTGTTTGACTTATTATTTTATTGTATTAGTTATTGGCTTCATTGATTCAATTCATCTGATTAGTTACTTGATTCGTTATTTCTTTAATATTCATCATTTCATTAATTACATTGGTTCAAATATATTCTATTCAAATCTTGAGAGATTTTATTTTTGTTAGAGGCAATATTTTGTCTCGATTGATTTTGTATTTTAGTTGTATATCTTTTGTATCTTTATATCCGAATCCGGGCAATTGGCTCTGTCTTTGTTTTTCTTCCCAAGCAGGTTTCATAGGGTGATTCGGGCTATGCTAGTGTGATGAGAGAGTTTGCTTTGACCATCTAGGTTGTTTGAATTTTAAGTTTTGATTATTTTGACTCTATTTGGAGAATTGTATTTAGTGACTTCATTAATGGATATCACTATTAATAATTTGAAGTTATTAGTGCTCTGTTTACTTATTTTGAGGTTGGTTGTGCTTTTAGACGTGACCTCCCTTTCCTTTTCGGGAGAGGGGTGTTCTGAGATGGTATCGTAGCTTAGGTTCTTTCTTGTAGAAAACATATTTAGGTTTTGATTTGTGAGTTGTGGGTAAACCATTGGGTAGGCGTAGGAGTTTGATTTGATTTTGTTCTCTGTTTGGTTGGTCTTGATTTTGACCAAGTGTTTTTAGCTCTTTAAATTGTAGTTCATTTGAGAAAGCGAGTTAACTTGTTAAGATTATTATTGTTATATGCGTTGGAGCAACAATATTAGTTAAGGATTGTGATTTGATCATTAAGGAGAATAATGTCATATTTTGTTGGGTTAAGAAATGATTATCGATTATGATATGAGCATTTGTATCAAATAAAGTTTTGATATGGGAGAATTATTTGTTAAGAGTTATTTCGGTGTAATTACAAATTATTATGATTTTGGAATTGAGGATTTTATTTGGGTTAGATTCGATTTTTGTTAAGTTGTGAATAATTTGAGGTATGTGAATCTGTGGAATAATATGATAAAGTGAAAACTATTAAGTACAAAGGATCTCTTGTAATTTTGAGGAGTTGTAAAGATTCGAGGTAATTAGATTAATTTTTTGGAGTAAATGAATTTTTGCGATTAGTTTACAGTAGGATATTGGAGTTATCTTATATGAAATTTTGAGTGATAGTATGAGGAGATTTTGGAATTTGTTGGGTTAAGGTTTGCACTAAGAGAATGATTGATTTATTAAATGATTAGATATTAAGTGATGAATCTTTAAGAGATTTTGGAAGCTATCGTTTGTTTATTAGGATAGTAGGATATATGATTTGGAATTTGGTATGGTGATGAGAGATCTTAGTAGTAGTATATTTTTGGTGTAATAATATTTGAGAACTAATTTGATTGGAGGTTGTGATATTTTGAAACTCTTAAGGACTTAGGAAAGTTGGTGATAAAGAGATATTAGTAGTATATTCTTTGGTGTAATATTATTTGGTGAATAGTTCAAATTAAGGATGAGATATTTTGAAGCTCTTGAGGACTTGGGGAGAGTTGGTAATATAGTTTGCATAGTTGTTTTGTTTATCGATGTCATTAGAGTTTTGTATGAATTTATGTAAAATAAAACAAAAATAATTTGTTAGATCTTCGTCATGTGTGGAATATAAACGTTCTACTTAATTAAAAATAATTTTAAATATTTTGGGTATTGAATCAGTATTTAGATGAAGAGAAATGTTTGTGATTTGAATTATATTCCAAGAGTATATATGACGCTTGCAAGAATAAAACTCAAAGATATTAGCGGGGTCCGCACTGCGATGGATCATGTGATTTAACGCGAAGAACCTTACCAAGGCTCGGACACAGTGGTATTTAATCTTTTGCAAAGACATTGATAATTGCGTGAATGATGACTTATCCGCGTTGATCGTTATAAATGGCTATGCTACGTCAGTAACTAAATTATTATTTTGTATCTTATTTGAATTCCGAGGACGGAATTATTTTGAAGGGGTGAAAAATGTAACAACCCATTTTTTTAATAATAATTAAATATTAAGTGATTTTTGTATATACAATTGTGTTTAAATTGAAAAAGGTAAATGATTTTTTTTTCCTCTTTTCTTCCTTGTTTTGTTAGAAATTAAATTCTTTTAGTAGATAATTAAATAACTTATGAAATTAAAATTTAGGAAGATAATTTCTTTTTGCTAAAATCTTTGGAAATGGAAGTTCGCTTGGGATATAGAGAGTCTATTCGGCGGAGTATCCACATCTTTTGATAATTACGTGTGTTCATTCTTTTGATTAGGGACTGAATTCTTTTTTAAGGGTAGGTGATGTAATAAAAAAAAAAAAAGATATATATTAAATAATAATAAAAAAATTTTGTTTTAAAACATATTAATTAGACTTTGTCATTTATTTTGGTCAAACTAGTTATTTAATTTATGCGGGCTAATAAATATTAATAAGAGATGGGCAAATTAATTTAAGTACAATTTGGGCCTTAAAATTTATTTGGGTTTAATTTAATTAATTGTGGGTAATATTAATTTTATTATAATTAGAAGAATTAATAAGATAAATAATAAATAAATACTTAAACCCTAATCTATCTCAATTCTCACGCACATCTACATCCGATAACCGACAAAAAAAAATAAGGAGGATGGCAGAGAGGAGAAAAAAAGACAGAAAGCATTAGCAACAATAATAATAAGAAGAAGAAGAAAAAAAAAAAGGTATTGTAACTATGCTATTATTAATAAATTGCTCTAAATGGTATTTGATTGGTAGTATATTCAATTTTTATTGAATTTTGTTTTAGTATCATATATAAGCGCAAGAGGTTCATGATTGGTTGTATCCATAAATGTGTATGGATGGTGAATGAATATGCAGATGGCATAAGCATATTTAATTATTAAAGGCATTTAGATTGAATATGTTTATGCCTTTTGATGGAAAGTAATTAATTAATAATATGAGTGTTGGGTAAAAAAAAAAAAAAAAAAAATCATCTGTACATTATGTTAGGATCGGAAATCATGTTAATAGAATTTGGAGTGTACAGCTTTGATGCATATTATAATTTCATATACAATTTATTCTTTTGTTTGTAATGCAGAAGTTGATTCATGAAAAGTATACATAGATAAGTTAGTATAATTTTAAAATATTTATATATATATAATATATTTTTTTTACTTTAACTATATACGATTGGTGTAAATACTTAGAATTATTCCAACTATAAAATTTTGTATAACATTATAATAAATGTAATCATTACAAAATAAGATTATAAAAATTGTGTATATTAATAAATATAACAATATTATGTTATTAATGATTACATTTGTAATAGAATTTTATTTTATTAGATCGATTGAGGAGGTCTCAAGCGATTGTGATGTTGGGGTTGGTGAATTATTTTGGTCTTATATTAAGGTACAGATTCGTTTTCTTCAAATAACATTCTTGTTAAATTTGATTTATTCGTTTTGTCCCTTATTTTGAAATTCTGTTATTATTTCACATAATTGTTTCTTGTGAAATTCATATATTTGTTTCATTTTGGAGTTGACACTTGAAACTCGTGATTTGTACTCTTTGAATCAAAGTTATCATGTATAGTATTTATTTTGATAATTGTAGAGAGCGGTATAATATTGCTACCTTCTTTTGAAACCTTATGACTATAAATTGATTTGGTTCAACATATACATATAGAAACCTTTTGTTGGTATTATGTCGCATGTGTTGTGACATGGTATTTTGTTAGAATATACCGTAGGATATACCGAGCTATAACCACCGTGGGGGTACCATGCATGTTGTCTTGGCACGAGAGACATGACACTTTCCGTGGCAGTGATTAGTCCACGGCGTCTCCGTTTTGGGCTCGGAGGAAGTGGGCCGTTTGGTGTTTTGTTGTGGGAGGCGTGTATGGGTTAACCCTAGTTTTCATTCTCATTGATTGGTGATGTTGTGCCAAACACACCTATTTGATTGCATACATTTGGATTCGCGGTCAATGTGATTTGCTTGTGTGTGGCATGGTTTTGACTTGCTCGCATGTGGCATCATTTGACTTACCGTGTGACATGGTTTTGACTTTGCCATGTGGCATTATTTTGACTTGCACTGTGTGGCATTGTTTTGACTTGCCTATGTGGCAAGGTATATTTCGAGCTCAATCGGTATGAAATAACCTGACCATTTGTTTTACTTTTATTATTTTATTCAGATTAGTTATTTACCATTGATTCAATTCATCGGGATTATTTACTTGATTCGTTATTTCTTTAATATTCATACTTTCATTAATTACATTGGTTCAAATATATTCTATTCAAATCTTGAGAGATTTTATTTTTGTTAGAGGCAATATTTTGTCTCGATTGATTTTGTATTTTAGTTGTATATCTTTTGTATCTTTATATCCGTCTTTGGGCAATTGGCTCATCTTTGTGTTTTTCTTCCAAGCGAGTTCAGGGGGTGATTAAAGGGCTACTTAGTGTGATGAGAGAGTTGCCTTTGACCATCTAGGTTGTTTCAATTTTAAGTTTTGATTATTTTGACTCTATTTGGAGAATTGTATTTAAGTACTTCATTAATGGATATCACTATTAATAATTTGAAGTTATTAGTACTTCTGTTTACTTATTTTGAGGTTGGTTGTGCTTAAGACGTGACCTCCTTTTCTTTTCGGGAAGGGGTGTTACTGAAGATGGTATCGAGCCAGTTCTTTCTTGTAGAAAACATATTTAGGTTTGACCTGTGAGTTGTGGGTAAACCATTGGGTAGACGTAGGAGTTTGATTTGATTTTGTTCTCTGTTTGGTTGGTCTTGATTTTGACCAAGTGTTTTTAGCTCTTTAAATTGTAGTTCATTTGAGAAAGGCGAGTTAACTTGTTAAGATTATTATTGTTATATGCGTTGGAGCAACAATATTAGTTAAGGATTGTGATTTGATCATTAAGGAGAATAATGTCATATTTTGTTCAGTTAAGAAATGATTATACGATTATGATATGAGCATTTGTATCAGCAAGTTTTGATATGGGAGAATTATTTGTTAAGAGTTATTTCAGGTAATTACAAATTATTATGATTTTGGAATTGAGGATTTTATTTGGGTTAGATTCGATTTTTGTTAAGTTGTGAATAATTTGAGGTATGTGAATCGTGGAATAATATGATAAAGTGAAAACTATTAAGTACAAAAGGATCTCTTGTAATTTTGAGGAGTTGTAAAGATTCGAGGTAATTAGATTAATTTTTGGAGTAAATGAATTTTGCGATTAGTTTCAGTAGGATATTGGAGTTATCTTATATGAAATTTTGGTGATAGTATGAGGAGATTTTGGAATTTGTTGGGTTAAGGTTTGCACTAAGAGAATGATTGATTTATTAAATGATTAGATATTAAGTGATGAATCTTTAAGAGATTTTGGAAGCTATCGTTTGTTTATTCGGATAGTAGGATATATGATTTGGAATTTGGTATGGTGATGGAGAGATCTTAGTAGTAGTATATTTTGGTGTAATAATATTTGAGAACTAATTTGATTGGAGGTTGTGATATTTTGAAACTCTTAAGGACTTAGGAAAGTTGGTGATAAAGAGATATTAGTAGTATATTCTTTGGTGTAATATTATTTGGTGAATAGTTCAAATTAAGGATGAGATATTTTGAAGCTCTTGAGGACTTGGGGAGAGTTGGTAATATAGTTTGCATAGTTGTTTTGTTTATCTGATGTCATTAGAGTTTTGTATGAATTTATGTAAAATAAAACAAAAATAATTTGTTAGATCTTTGTCATGTGTGGAATATAAACGTTCTACGAATTAAAAATAATTTTAAATATTTTGGGTATTCGAATCGTATTTAGATGAAGAGAAATGTTTGTGATTTCGAATTATATTCCGAAGAGTATGTACGCTTGCAAGAATAAAACTCAAAGATATTAGCGGGGGGTCCGCACCAACAGTGGATCATGTGATTTAACGCGAAGAACCTTACCAAGGCTTCGACACATGGTGATTTAATCTTTTGCAAAGACATTGATAATCATGCGTGGATGGATGACTTATCGCGTTGATCGTTATAAATGGCGGCGCTACGTTGTAACTAAATTATTATTTTGTATCTTATTTGAATTCCGAGGACGGAATTATTTTTAAGGGGTGAAAAATGTAACAACCCATTTTTTTTAATAATAATTAAATATTAAGTGATTTTTGTATATACAATTGTGTTTAAATTGAAAAAGGTAAATGATTTTTTTTTCCTCTTTTCTTCCTTGTTTTGTTAGAAATTAAATTCTTTTAGTAGATAATTAAATAACTTATGAAATTAAAATTTAGGAAGATAATTTCTTTTGCTAAAATCTTTGGAATGGAAGTCGCTTTGGGATATAGAGAGTCTATTCGAGCGGAGTATCCACATCTTTTGATAATTACGTGTGTTCATTCTTTTGATTAGGGGATGAATTCTTTTTAAGGGTAGTGATGTAATACTAAAAAAAAAAAAGATATATATTAAATAATAAAAAAAATTTTGTTTTAAAACATATTAATTAGACTTTGTCATTTATTTTGGTCAAACTAGTTATTTAATTTATGCGGGCTAATAAATATTAATAAGAGATGGGCAAATTAATTTAGTACAATTTGGGCCTTAAAAATTTATTTGGGTTTAATTTAATTAATTGTAGGTAATATTAATTTTATTATAATTAGAAGAATTAATAAGATAAATAATAAATAAATACTTAAACCCTAATCTATCTCAATTCTCACGTACATCTACATCGATAACCGACAAAAAAATAAGGAGTGCATGAGAGGAGAACAAAAAGATAGAAAAGTAATGATAAATAATAAGAATAAGAAGAAGAAGAAAAAAAAAAGGTATCAGAACTATGCTATTATTAATAAATTGCTCTAAATGGTATTTGATTGGTAGTATATTCCTAATTTTTATTGAATTTTGTTTAGATATACATATATATAAAGCAAAGAGGTTCATGATTGGTCAGATCCATAAATGTGTATGGATGGTGAATGAATATACGAGATGGCATAAAGATATTTAATCATTAAAGGCATTTAGATTGAATATGTTTATGCCTTTTGATGGAAAGTAATTAATTAATAATATGAGTGTTGGTAAAAAAAAAAAAAAAAAAAAATCATCTCATACATTATGTTAGGATCTAAATCATGTTAATAGAATTTGGAGTGTACAATTTTGATGCATATTATAATTTCATATACAATTTATTCTTTTTGTTTAATTTAGAGAAGTGATTCATGAAAAGTATACATAGATAAGTTAGTATAATTTTAAATATATTTATATATATATAACATATTTTTTTACTTTAACTATATATGATTGGTGTAAATACTTAGACTATTCCAACTATAAAATTTTGTATAACATTATAATAAATGTAATCATTACAAAATAAGATTATAAAATTGTGTATATTAATAAATATAACAATATTATGTTATTAATGATTACATTTGTAATAGAATTTTATTTTATTAGATCAGATTGAGGAGGTCTAAAGATTGTGATGTTTTGGGTTATTGAATTATTTTGGTCTTATATTAAGGTACGGATTCCGTACTCTTTCGGTAACATTCTTGTTAAATTTGATTTATTCGTTTTGTCCCTTATTTTGAAATTTCATTTATTATTTCACATAATTGTTTCTTGTGAAATTCATATATTTGTTTCATTTTGGAGTTGACACCTTGAAACTCGCGTTTTGTACTCTTTGAATCAGTTATCATGTATAGTATTTATTTTGATAATTGTAGAGAGCGATACATATTGCTACCTTCTTTTTGAAACCTTATGACTATAAATTGATTTGGTTCAACATACACATATAGAACCCTTTTGTTGGTATTATGTCGCGTGTGTTGTGACATGGTATTTTGTTAGAATATACCGTAGGATATACCGAGCTTATAACCACTCGCTGGGGTACCCAGTGCACGTGTTGTCTTGCACGAGAGACAATGACACTTTCCGTGTGGTGTGATTGAGATTAGTCCACTGCGTCTCCGTTTTGGGTCTCCGGAGGAAGTGGGCGTTTGGTGTTTTTTTGTTGTGGGAGGCGTATGGGTTAACCCTAGTTTTCTGTTCTGCGGATTGGTGATGTTGTGCCAAACACACCTATTTGATTTGCATACATTTGGATTCGCGATCCAATATGTGATTTGCCTGTGTGGCATGGTTTTGACTTGCCTGTGTGGCATCATTTGACTTACCTGTGTGACATGGTTTTGACTTGCCTTTGTGGCATTATTTTGACTTACCGTGTGGGCATTGTTTTGACTTGCTTTATGTGGCAAGGTATATTTCTGAGCTCAATCGGTATGAAATAACTGACCATTTGTTTCAAATTTTATTATTTTATTGTATTAGTTATTGGCTTCTCGCTCAGATTCAATTCATCTGATTAATTACTTGATTCGTTATTTCTTTAATATTCTCATTCATTTCATTAATTTCATTGGTTCAAATATATTCTATTCAAATCTTCAGAGATTTTATTTTTTGTTAGAGGCAATATTTTGTCTCGATTGATTTTGTATTTTAGTTGATATATTTTGTATCTTTTATATCCGTCTTTGGGCAATTATTTCACGTTTGTGTTTTTCTTCCCAAGCAGTTTCAAGGGGTGATTGAAATTGCTAGTGTGATGAGAGAGAGTTGCCTTTGACCATCTAGTTGTTTGAATTTTAAGTTTTGATTATTTTGACTCTATTTGGAGAATTGTATTTAGTACTTCATTAATGGATATCACTATTAATAATTTGAAGTTATTAGTGTTCTGTTTACTTATTTTGAGGTTGGTTGTGCTTTGCACGTGACCTCCTTTTCCTTTTCGGGAAGGGGGTGTTACACGGACGGGTAAAATTCAATTTTTATAGTCCGCAATTTAGTTCTGGCGATAGGTAAAATTCTATTTTTACAATCTGCAGTTTAATTATGCAGATTAGGGCTCAAACCAAAAAAGTTTGATTTAAAATTATAAATTTTCCATTACGTTGTTTTAACATATTTTGGTTGCAAATTCATGTTAACAGATAACATGCATGACTAAACAAATAAAATCTAATAATAGGGTGAACTATTTTTACATAGTATGATAACATATTGCGTTATATATTCTTTCAATTTGCTTAGTGCATATTATGCTTCATCATCATTTCATATTATATAAATCAATAAGAACAATAATATATAAAAAGAAATCAAAAATTTAATAACTTCAAATTAAACTATTATAATTCTAAATCATTAGTGTTAAAATGAGATACGACCCAAAAGTATTTTATTTTTTCTTTGGCGATTTTCAACCCTTTAGAGGATAATTATAATTTATTTTTATTCATTCTACACCATTCAGCGGTGTAGCTCTAACTAACTTAACCAAAAATAAAGTAAACCACAAATTCAACCACCGTTAAGTTAAGGGCACTAAAGCGACAATGCTATAAACCCACGGATCGTAGCAACCAAGGGTTAGAATTAGTACACGTGGACGGTTAGATATCCGTTGAACTGGCTATCGCTAGTGTGCGTCAATATTAGGTTTGCGCATTTGGGTTTCGAGGAACGCCTCATTTGTCGTTCGATTATCGCTCTTATTTTGATCTCTTTTCTCTTGAATTAAACCTTGTTTCTCTGTATTGATCATGGAGATGGAACGTGTGGTTGAGTTTCCCCACGCGCATATGGATCGGCGACCGAGAAAAAGGCAGCGTTTAGGCTGGGATGTTGTTCCTCAGCCCCCCAAGGTATCAGATCTGTTCTCTATACCTCAGATTTCTTTGGTTATTTGCTATGTTGTTTATGTTTTGGTAGATCTGATCAAATTAGATATGTAGACTGTCAGGTAATGAAAATCTTTTGGTTTATGTTAAGGAATAGGTAGTTATTGTGTGGATTATATTTTACTCGATCAGATCTGTCAAATTTGTATACTTTAGATGATTCTTTTGAGTCTGAAATACTTTTTATTTGGTTATTAGATTATGATGAACCTTTACGCCATGCTTATTGCTTCACCTTTTGTTTTACATACTTTTATTTAGGTGTGGCATTCATGATATATTCATAGGTGAATTGATACTGAATATAAACAGTGTTATTTGTTTAACCAAGAATTATTATTTTTCTTTAGTATGTTAGTTTAGAAGAGATCTAATGTTGAGATTGAAACCAGGAAATGGTCATTTGTTGAATATTTTTATTTGGTTTATTTGAATTTTTATTCTCTTTTTAAAAAAGCATTAATTTTCCTGATAAAAATTTTCTTTTCCACCATAAGAGTACTTGTTTACTTGACATAATGTGATATCTATTTCCCCCCAATGCTCGGTCGATAGATCCATTGGATACTCTGCTATTCTTTTCAATTTCTTAGAATTTCTTAAATATTCATATTAGATCCATGTTTAATAAATTTCATAGTCTCCATTAACACTATAGCCCATTGACATCAAGATGTAACATTTTAATCATGACAATTTGTACTTTTTCCTTGTTAAGGTTTCCGACAATGATGCATATGCGGTTAATTTCCTTAAAAAGTTGCCCCTTTCTTTGTCAATGATATGATGATAATTTTTACAGTGTTACTAAAGTCTATTTCCAAGGGTATAAAGGTATCAAGGCGGTAAGTTAATTGATTTTGTATTGAGAGAAATGTGAATGGATGCCTGTGTGTAGGCTCAGCTAGGATTGTTTTGTGGACAAGAGGTTGGGAATGTGACCAGCTTTGCATCGAAGGCACCCACAGACCATACTAGTTCTTCTCTGTTGGTTAAGGGAGTGGCTCGAAATGGTTCTCCCCCATGGCGAGAAGATGACAAAGATGGACATTATATGTTTGCGGTTGGAGATAATTTAACATCTCGCTGTAACTACCCTTTTCCACCATCAAAGAAATTTATATTCATTGCTTATCGTTGTCTTTAAAACTCTAAAAGATTTTTCTTAATGCCTTGTTATTTTGTAGGATTTTTTAGCAAGCCATCTAAAAAATATGTCGTCATAATGCTTCTGTTAAATATTTTCTTAATCTATTGCGTCAGATAGCCACACTTGTTTTCAGTTTCAAGTAAACATCACTGTCAAATTTTTAGTGTGTTCTTTGAAGATTCTTCCACCTTGCAGGCTCATATCTAGTTACTGGGCAATATATACGTACCTTTTGTTTATGAGTTTCGTGCTTTTTCTTGTTTTCTTTTCTAAAACACAAGTTTATTTGTTCTTCAATGGCTGTTTCTGAGTGTTCTTGTTTTCCCTGTTTGTCTTTGCAGATAAGATTTTCAGCAAGATGGGGGAAGGTATAATCTCTGATACCTTCCTTAATGCAGGAACATGTCGCAATTGTGAGCTTATTATCTATCCATTTATCTTTATATATGCTTACAATCCTGAACTCTGTTATTCAGGCACCTTTGGCCAGGTTTTAGAATGCTGGGATAAAGAGAGGAAAGAAATGGTTGCTATTAAAGTTGTTCGTGGCATTAAGAAATATCGTGAAGCAGCATTGATTGAAGTTGATGTCCTGCAACAGCTTGGTAAAAATGACAAAGCTGGCAATCGGTGAGTGTCATATATGGGTTTAGAAACTCTCGACTGCTTGTTGCTATTGCATGCCTTTGGTAAATTGTGTCGATTGTTAAATTGGTTTATTCCTTGCAGTTGTGTGCAAATAAGGAACTGGTTTGACTATCGTAACCATATCTGTATTGTAAGTATATATATGATGATTTGGTGGAATAATTTCCCCAATTTGGAAAATGTTATGGGGGTTGAAAATTTTGGATGAATTTAAATGGTTTTAACAGGTCTTTGAGAAGCTTGGCCCAAGCTTATACGATTTTCTTCGGAAAAACAATTATCGCTCCTTTCCCATTGATCTTGTCCGTGAGATTGGCAGACAACTGTTGGACTGTGTAGCATGTGTGTAGTAATTACTTGCGCTAGTTTTTTATTTCTCTTCCTTTTCAATTACCAGTGCATGTTTGTGATGGATCATAGCCACTGTAGATACTCTCTTTTTTTCTAAAATTGCATCCAAAAAACGGATAGCTGATACTTCATGTTACCTTAATTTTGTTTTTTGTGCGATTCCATTCTTTCCTGGATAATAATGTTGATTTGCTTGAATGTTTGCAGTCATGCATGACTTGCACCTCATACACACTGATTTGAAGCCTGAGAACATTCTTCTCGTCTCTCCCGAATACATTAAAGTTCCTGACTACAAGGTAAGTCCAAGCAAAATTGTTTGAAGTTTCATCCAATTAATGTTGACCTCCATCGGTGGAGTTTGATAGCTTATATAAATACACACTGTAAGGTAAATAGACCTTGTCTTATTTTTTTGTATGTTCAGGGTTCGTCCCGATTACCTATGGATGGTTCATATTTTAAGAGAGTACCTAAATCAAGTGCAATTAAAGTAATTGATTTTGGAAGCACAACATATGATCGTCAAGATCAGACTTATATTGTTTCAACACGGCATTACCGTGCTCCTGAAGTTATTTTAGGTATATTATTTTTGTTGTGATTTATGTCTTTTATTTGGGGGTGGGGGTATGCAAACAAGTTATAGAATGTGGTGATCAATTTATTCTCTCACTATAGGACTTGGATGGAGCTACCCTTGTGATGTATGGAGTGTAGGCTGCATCCTGGTGGAGCTTTGCTCAGTAAGTTCATTAAAAATGCATTTTACTTTTCCTTAGTAAACAATGTTGTAGATGCTTTAATGAAGTCAATTGCTCGGGTTAGGGAGAAGCATTGTTCCAAACACATGAGAATTTAGAGCACCTTGCCATGATGGAGAGGGTACTTGGTCCAATTCCACAGCACATGTTGAAAAGAGTAGAGTAAGTTATTTGACAGAAAACTCTCAATGTTTCATTTCCCTTCACTACTGGATTGAAGCTTAACGGTTAAATTACATTACTTTGGCTTTTTAGCCAGCATGCAGAGAAATATGCCAGGAAGGGAAAGCTGGACTGGCCAGAGGGTGCAGCCTCTAGAGAAAGCATCAAGGCCGTTTTGAAGCTGCCACGTCTCCAGGTTTGTCATTGTTTGGTCTTACATTTTATGTATTAGGCAGATGTCTTTAGTTTGTTTGGGTTGCATGAATAGAAATGACTGGTTGATTCCTATTGCAGAACCTAATAATGCAACATGTAGATCATTCGGCTGGTGATCTCATACATCTACTACAGGGGCTGCTGAGATATGATCCATCTGAAAGATCGACGGCACGTGAGGCCCTCAGGCACCCATTTTTCACCAGGGATGATCTGAGGAGATGATAGCCAGCGAGATAAGCTTTGTATTTACGTAAGTGGTATAATAGAGGTGGATCAAAACTGGCGCCAAATCATGTCCCAAGAAGGAAAAGGTGGATTACTTTGTATTATTGTAAATGTGTTAATATAATAGAGTTTTTCAATATTTGTTGTCCAATTTTGTACTTCTTGATTCTCAAGTGTATACAAAGAAAAAATTTAATTAAGATTCGATGGTTTTTTTAGAATTAATTTTCGTTGTGTGTTTTGGGGTTTCAATCAAGAGGTCAACTTTTGTTCTTTTATTGTGCGACAAATGTAGTGCAACACTGAATTTGTTTGTTGTGAAGCATATGTTAAAAATCTTTGTAGTATTTTTGAAAAGTTGGGCTCAAACAAGTTCGATGATTAGAAGATCTTCTCCTACCGTCTTGATGTGATTATCAAATCTTGATGTTGAATGTTTTCACAGGCTTCCAGGTGTTGATGTCATTATCATTTTAAAATATTTTAAAAAAATATCTAAATTTTATGTATTTAGGTGCATTTTGAGAATTTTTCGTTTCTACTTGAACCCAAAATTGATTTGATTGATAGTTACTTGTAATAGTTGATTGTTTCAAGGACATGCTCACCAACCCAAAGAAAATTCCTAATACCGCCTGCATTCTGAATTATCATATATTTTTTATTATAAAATTATTATTAATGTTTATATTTTTTAAAAATTAAAATTGATCGAGATTATTAGAAAAAAAAATTCAAAGTAACAAATCTTAGATCGAGAAATATTTTATAAATTTATAATTGTAGTTATTAAACATTTATTTAAATAATAAATTATTGAATTATATATCATAGGTTCTTTTTTGATCAATTATTAAGCTAAATATTTGAATGAAATACATATTTATTTAGTTATGATTATAAAAAATAATTATTTAATTTTATTTAAGTTTGTAATGTATTTTGTATTAGTTTATATTTAAGTATTAAACTAAAGCTTTAATAGCAATATATATATATATATATATATAATTTAATTTTGATATTAGAAATTTTATAACTACATATAATTAAATTTATGTTCATTAATACTCCCTTCATAGCAAAATAAAAATTTTGTTTAATATTTGACTTATTTAAATTTAAAATTTATGTGATTTATTTTATTGTTATTAAGAAGAATTATTGTAATTAATAATTTATTTTTACATAGTATTTAATTTTTATTATTTTATCATCTCAAATTAAAAGATTATATATTAATTTTGTATTTAAAAATAATTCAAACTAGTTTTGAATAAATAATGTCACTTCCATATTATGGAATGGTAGGAATATAATTTTTTTTTAAAAACAATATCTCAAAATATGACTCCAAACCATATTGACCGTTCATAAAACGACAACACGAAAAAAGAATTTGGAAGTACTTTTTTTTTTCCCAAGAGCAAGGAAATATGCTTCCGTTATTCCGCAACCTTTTTCTTCTACCTTTTCGCGCGTAAGACTTTGTCTGTCTCTTCAATTTCTTTTCCACCTTGTGTTTGATTTAAGGTTCTGCTTCTTTTCTTCCCTCTATCCATCCATTTCCCGGACTTTACTCTCCTGTTCTCACCGGCGGCCAGTTATCACTCAACTTTCCGGCGGTTATGGACTCTACTACCGCAGCAGCAGCAGCAGCAGCCGCCATGAAATCAGCAGGTTCCTCTTCTTTCTTCTCTAAACTCCCCAACCTAAACCTTACCCTACCAGACCGTCCTCCCCTTCTACTTTCACCTTCTTCTCTAAATTACCTACCAGTATCAAGTCCATACAGACGCCAAATTCCGATCTCAACCCTCCCTCTTCTCCACCTCTCAAAATCAGCCTTAAAAACCCTAATTCAACAACATTCCCCTGTTCCTCCGCTGTCACTTCTCCTCCATCGCCGGTTACTGATCTATCCACAACCAAGCTCCACCGCCTCACCGCCTCACCGCCGAATTCCAATCTCTGTCGGAGCCAATCGACCGCGTCAAACGCTTGTTACACTACGCCACTCTCCTCCCGCCCTTGGATGAATCATTCAAAGTCACTTCTAATCGAGTCATGGGCTGTACCACCCAGGTTTGGCTCGATGCAAGATTAGACAACCAAGGAAAAATGAAATTTAGGGCGGACAGCGATTCAGAGATAAGCCGGGGTTTTTGTTCGTGTTTGGTTTGGATTTTAGACGGAGCAAGGCCAGAGGAGGGTTTGAGTATGAAAACGGATGATTTGGCGGCATTGAGCGTTGCTGGTTTGCAGAATTCTAGGGTTAATACTTGGCATAATGTATTGATTAGTATGCAGAAGAGGACCAAGGCTTTGGTGGCCGAACTGGAGGGGAAACCATTTGGAGAACCCTTTCCGTCTCTGGTCGTGACGGCCGAGGGAATACATGCAAAAGGAAGCTATGCCAAAGCTCAGGTTTGATTCTGTGATTGCCTTCATTTTGTTTTTGTTGTTGTACTGATAAAATGGAATCACTAGAAAGCAACAAAGACAAGGTTGTAACTTATAACTAATCATATGACTTGATATTATATTGATCAGGGTTAATAGCTAGAAAAAAAGTTGAAATTTTTCTCCAGCGTAATGTGATTTTCAGTCTTCCAGTTGATTTTGGAACGGGGAAGAGTGATAATTGTTACAAAAAACTCTGCATTGTAAAAATAATTGTCTAGAATTGTCACTGCTGTGGGTTGGACGTATAAAAAAAGAAAATCAGTTTGTGATGGCCATTGGCACATGAGTAGGACCCATGCCTTGTCTTTATTATCTTAATTGCACTTTTGTCCCTTGAAATTTGCAACTTTTGGCACATTGTTACCATCAATTTCTAGTTGTGCAACAATGGCCCTTAATTTTGGCGCTCGAGTCCAATTGCTAACGATCAGTTGGAAAAAATCAAATAAATTAGAAACAACAATGTAACTGTGATACTTTATTTTATTCACATGACAAGCATATGGAAATTTCCGTGTGTTTATCAAGCAGACGAGAGCAAGTATAGTTTTCAGGCTTAGTTTTTTGTATTGGTATTTATTGGTGGGTACTAAATTATATTGGCGTTTTGTAATTTTTTAAAGTGCTATTTCTCGTGCAGAATGCAAATTTTAAGAATCCTAAGTTTCATTGTAGTTTAATTGCAGGCAAGATTTTTGTTCCCCGAGGAACTAAAAGTTCAAGAACTTGCCATTTTGCTAAAGGAGAGGAAAATTGGTATTGTTGCTCATTTTTACATGGACCCTGAGGTCCAAGGTGTTTTGACTGCTGCACAGAAACTGTGGCCTCACATCCATATATCTGACTCGTTGGTTATGGCAGATATGGCTGTCAAAATGGCAAAAGAGGGATGCCAATATATTACTGTTTTGGGTGTAGATTTTATGTCAGAAAATGTGTGTGCAATCCTTGATCAGGCTGGGTTTCCCGAGGTATTGCTCTTTAAATCCCAAGCTGGTTGCAGAGTTTTCAGTAAACATAAAAGAAAGACAGAACACCAATCCTTTTTTGCATAATCATATTGTTACTTCAAATTTTCTTCTAAGACTTCAACCTTTTTGCCTGTATTGTCAATTATGTCAGAAATTGTGGCATTTTGTTTTTGGCTATCACTAAAGAAATAAGGTTCTAAAATTTAGCATTTATACATGGTCATCACTTTCTTATTTTGTTTTTTTCCCTACTTTGAGTCCGGTCATATTCTCGGTATCAAAACACTTGTTTCTTCAACTATAGTTCAAATAGGGTGCTTGATTTGCTGTATACCAGGATTTTTGCTCTTAAGGACCTAAAGATGTCCATTATGCTGGGGAAAATGGTTTATTTATGACCAAGCCATATCATACAACTCAGGACTATACTTTGGGAATGGATGAATTAAGGCAGTAGGAAGGAAGCAAAAAATAGATATCATATGCTTATTTCTATTCCGAGTTTTTTCTTTCCCGGACTACAGAGCATGTGTCATCATTACTTATATTGTGCTGGTTGATACATGACTTTGCCGATTTGTACTGCCATATCTTAATGATGATGCGGTACTTGCAGGTTGGTGTGTACAGGATGTCCGATGAACGCATTGGTTGTTCTTTGGCTGATGCTGCTTCTAGTCCTGTATATATGGATTATCTTGCAGCAGCTTCTGTGTCTTCTCCCTCTTTGCATGTCGTCTACATAAACACTTCGCTAGAAACAAAAGCTCATGCTCACGAACTTGTGCCGACAATAACCTGTACTTCTTCTAATGTTGTGCAAACCATCTTACAGGTTCATTTTTGTCTTGCATCTCATATCCTTGAGCTATATCCTTGTTCTATATGTGCAAACCATCTTACAGCCTACAGGTTCATTTTCCTGATTGGGTGTAAGTGCCTTTCTTTTTCAGTTTATTAATCCAAGCGAAACATTTTTTTTAACCAGGCATTTGCTGAAGTACCTAACTTAAATGTATGGTATGGTCCTGATTCCTACATGGGTGCAAACATTGTCGAGTTGTTCAAACAGATGACAGTAATGAGTGATGAAGAAATTGCCGGCATACATCCTAAACACAATAGGAATTCAATTAAATCATTGCTGCCTCGTCTGCAATATTATCAGGTTATTTAGCTTTGACACTTGGGATGATATCAGAAGTGCAGAAATTAGTTTATGCGTCCGCTTTTATTTTCCTGTAGATATTATTTTCACATAGTACACAAATGTCTTATTATTACCACAAAAAGGGATTTTTGTCCTTGGCTAAAATGTTGTGCAGTGTAGACATCTCAATTTCTTAGTACACTGACTAATTTTTCTTTTGCCAGGATGGAACATGCGTTGTACATCACCTCTTTGGGCACGAAGTAGTGGAGAAGATAAATGATATGCATTGTGATGCATTCTTAACTGCTCATTTTGAAGTCCCTGGTGCAATGTTCTCTCTTGCTATGGAAGCAAAGAGAAGAGGAATGGGGGTGGTGGGTTCTACCCAAAACATTTTAGATTTTATTAAACAGAGGGTACAAGAGGCTTTGGATAGAAATGTTAATGACCATCTCCAGTTTATTTTAGGAACAGAATCGGGAATGGTGACTGCAATTGTTGCATTAGTTCGCAAATTGTTGGGTTCTGTTAAGTCCTCCTCAAGGGAAGCCAAAGTTAGTGTTGAGATAGTTTTTCCTGTCTCATCAGACTCGGTGACAAGAACGACAAGCAGTTCCTCTCTGGGCCTAAGTTTGAGTGAAGTTGGAGATTTCATGAAAGTCCCAGTTATACCTGGAGTAGCGAGTGGGGAGGGGTGTTCAATTAACGGCGGATGTGCATCCTGTCCTTACATGAAGGTCTGCATGTTCTTTCTAGTGTTATTATATACTAGTTGCATAGTTTTCTTTATACTTATTTATTTTATGCAAATCAATTAACATTACGGTACAGGGTGATGTTGCCTTTTGTTCTATACCTATTTCCTGTTGGTTTGTCCCTTTATATGCAATATTTTAGTCATTACAAAATGACCTGTCTTTCCTAATTTACATTAGATATGTTTTTGCTAATTTACATTAGAAAAATAAAAAGGCGGTATAGCTGTTTCTATCATCTTCCTCTATTGCTTGTGAATGCCGAGTACTGAAGCTAGTAATTGCTTTGATACCTTTTTTCTGCAAGTAATTATTCAATCTCGGTTGCATCACTTTGTGAGTATTTTAAGTTATCCAAAATTTGGTTATGTTGTTCCCTCTCTCCATCTAGCCTTGAGCAATTTCCAGCTGCAAGCTCATAAATCAATAAATCATGATTTTCTAACAGTTTACTGAATTATAATACAATTAACCTCCTCTCACATTCGGTGAATCAGTGGTCAAAAGGGTTTGTATTGCTTGCTTGACATATCGAGTAGAGTCGAAACTTGATTTGTTTGATCTTCACTATGTTTCAATTGAAAACATGTTTAATATATAGGACATTCTCTTGTCAAAGTTGGTTATCTAAAGTTATCTTGTTGCTTATCAGATGAATTCTCTGACATCGCTCCTCAAAGTTTGTGAAAGCCTACCCAATGACAAGGATTACCTTTCAGCCTAGGAAGCTGAACGATTCAGTTTGCGTACCCCAAATGGAAAACTAATTGCAGATGTGGGTTGTGAGCCAATTCTGCATATGAGACACTTCCAGGTTAGTATCCTTGATGATCTTCTGTGTCGTGTATTGATACACATTCTTTAAGACAATTTAGAGTTCCTTTGGATTTGGTCTTGCAGGCTACAAAAAGACTACCAGAGAAGCTTGTTAGTCAGATCCTTCATCCTTTAGTTAGTGCAGATTGGAGTTGTTCAGATGGCTAGCGATGTGATGCCTGCAGAGGTCTCTTCCTACCAGCAATTTTTGTTTATCTTGTACACATTTCTTTCTCATAAGTTAAAGTTTGATCTTACGTATCAATGTTAGAATATTATAGTAGTAGGATAATTAAGCAAGCTGCTTTCTTGGTTTTTGGTTGAAAGAAATTTAAACTCATTTGTTGTTCATTAGACAATGGTTAGGAATCGATAATATTGTTCATTTGTTTTTTATTTATTATTCCTTTTTTCCTTTTCTTTTTATTTTAATAAAATGTATTATGATACTATTTATTTGTTGGTTTTGCTTTTAGAAGTGGAATTAAATTTTATACAAAATAGTTTTATTTTATGTAATTTTTTTAGAACAATCCAAATGGCTGAGAAAAGACTACAAATGAATATTTTATTAAAACAATTAACAAATATCAAATTTAGGTGGTCTTCATAAAAAATAAATAAAATATGAATAATTCATCAACTGAGTATCGAAAAGTCAATCTTATACTCAAATTTTATATATATAAATATCTTATTAAATTAATTTGTAATCAGGTCTTTTCGTCACGGACGTGCAATTTTAGTCAACATAAGAAATAAATGACTGCCACTGCCCACTTGAGATGAACAAAAGAATAAAGAAAGTTTTCGAGTTCCCAACCCGCTTACATGCAAAATGGGTCAATAATACACCCAGATTCACACAATCAAGTAGATCTGAAAATTCTCACACGGATTTGATTTGCTACTTGCAATTTTATGTTTCAAATTTCGAATAATCAAATCCTTCTTCTTGGGCCATGATCCTTTTTTTTATTGGACCAGATTTAATGGGCTCCTCCCTGAGGTTATAATTATTCTCATTCTATTAGTCAGGATGTAGTGGTAGAATTCTTAAATGAGTATGGTTAATACCCATCTTTGATGGGGTGTAGATTAGGGATAGAACTTTGATCATCACCTCTACATTGCATTTAATAAGGATTAGATGAGCTTAATTAAATTTAAAAAGCAGTGGGCAGAAAAAATCGATTTCATCTGGGATAAATCGGACTTTGGAGATATAAAGCAAGGATGACACACGGTGAAGGGTAACTCATTATTTATTGCTCTCAAATCACTAGATATTTATTCCTCCATTGTTAACCTTGTGATGGCTCAGTCTTGACTCACGCCGGGGCTATCCCCGACGGTCCGCCGTCAAGCTTTTGGTGTCGGTGTGTTTATGTATGCGGGGATCGAACGCCTTACGTGATTGGGACGTGGCGTAGAAAATCTGGCGTTAACATTGGGTATGTAAGAGGGGAGGTTGTGTTCTAGTGTTCTTGAAGTTTTCAATCACAAATTGTAGCTGCTCTACGTCGGAATCTATGGTGAAGAAGAGTAGAACAGTTACTTCTAAAGGATAGCTGATGGCTATGACTTTGTCTACACAAGGAGTCTCTGTCAAGGATTGATTGGGTCCTTCAAAGAGTGCTCATACTAGTACTGCTTCCAAGCAAGTTTCTGAGGGTTCTCGTTCGAGAGCCCAAGGTGATGTTAGAAGAAGATTGATTTTTGCTGTCGAGAGAAGACTTGATCGTGGTCGAAAAAGGATAGAAGGCATACTGCTTAGAATCCTATACCGAAGTGGTCAGGTTTACAGACCGATCAAGTTATAAAGAAGTCTACACTTTAAAGACGTGTCTCGAGGCCGTCCTCGGGATCGAAGCAGAGTAGATGAAGACCCAACAACCATTTTCCTGATGAATTGACCGAGAAGGGTGTTCCGCCCTATTGGTCTTCGGGATTATGGTCGAAGCAGAGTAGATGAAGACCCAACAACCATTTTCCTGATTGATTGACCGAGAAGGGTATTCCGCCTATAGGGTCTTGGGATTATGGTCAAGAGCGAGTAGATGAAGACCCAATGACCATTTTCACGATGAATTGGCCGAGAAGCGGTGTTCGCCCTATCGGGTCTTTGGGATTATGGTCAAGAGCGAGTAGATGAAGACCCAACAATCATTTTTCCGATTGATTGACCGAGAAGGGTCCGCCACCTATCGTCTTCAAGATTATGGTCAAGCGAGAGTAGATGAAGACCCAACAAACCGCTTTTTCCGATTAATCGATCGAGAAGGTATTCCGCCGCCTATTGGTCTTCGGGATTATGGTCAAAGCGAGTAGATGAAGACCCAGCGACCATTTTTCCGATTGATTGATCGAGAAGGGTATTATTCGCCTTATTGGTCTTGGGATTATGGTCAAGCGAGTAGATGAAGACCCAATGACCATTTTCCGATTGATTGACCGAGAAGGGTATTCCGCCCTATTGGTCTTCGGGATTATGGTCGTAGCAGACGAAGAAGCTGATCCAGGGAGTATGCACCTCAGAATACAAATAAGGCATTCTGCCTTGAGTATCCTCACCACAGTGACATAAAGTTTCACTGAAGTAGATCCAAGAATCACACTCCCGAGAGTCCATTAAGGGCACACTGCTCTGTGGGCACTTGTCTTCGGCGAAATCCATCTAAAGTTGCAGCTCCAGATGGAAAGCAGCTGAGGAGTCCGACAAAACCGTTGCAGTGCTTCGGCAGAATCAGAATTCATGGGCGTTGTTTGCAGACGGGTATTCTACTTTGGACCCATCTCCTACTATTGAGGAATTTCGGGTGCCACTCGAAATTGCAGATGTTATTCGGAGGGTTTACGTGGATATTTGTGTCAGCTAAATGGTTTGATCCCACATCAGCCACCAAAAGGCTATATTCGATTTTATCTCCTATACCTCTTGCTGTCTGGGGGGTAGTCGTACTGGGTCCATTGCCTAGGGATCAGGTTAACAGATGCCAGCTCATGAGATCGAAGTTTAAAACATTCACGAGGAACTTCTGTAGCTCATCCATAGTCTGACAGGCACAGCAAATGCCACCTCGGTGTTAGGAGGTTCGGGTGGACTCGCTGACCATTCGATGGTAGCCTCTTCGGTAGGTGGTCACTTAGACCTTGTCAGGCCCTTCGTGGTAGGCAATTGTCATCTTTAAGGCATTGTCAGGCCCTTCGGGGTAGGCAATTATCGCCACTAAGGCATCGTCAGGCCCTTCGTGGTGGGCGAATGTCATCTTTTGACTTTGTCAGGCCCTTCGTGGTAGACAACTGTCGTTCTTTAGACTTCGTCAGGCCCTTCGTGGTAGGCGAATGTCATCTTTTGACTTTGTCAGGCCCTTCGTGGTAGACAACTGTCGTTCTTTAGACTTCGTCATGCCCTTCGTGGTAGGCGAATGTCATCTTTAGACTTCGTCAGGCCCTTCATGGTAGGCGAATATCATCTTTTGACTTTGTCAGGCCCTTCGTGGTAGACAACTGTCGTTCTTTAGACTTCGTCAGGCCCTTCGTGGTAGGCGAATGTCATCTTTAGACTTCGTCAGGCCCTTCGTGGTAGGCGAATGTCATCTTTTGATTTTGTCAGGCCCTTCGTGGTAGACAACTGTCGTTCTTTAGACTTCGTCAGGCCCTTCGTGGTAGGCGAATGTTATCTTTTGGTTTTGTTAGGCCTTTTGGGGTAAACAAATTTCCAATGAAGCAGATCTGTCTCACACTTCGGTAACTGAATAAGTATCTCTTTACTTTATTATCTAATTTTTTTTTTCCAAGTGTTGAGTTCGGAATGCCTTATTCTTTAACCTCACTTTATCTGTTATATGATATGCTTAATTGTTAATTAACAGTTTGAGTTGAATCCTTGAAGGGGTTTTGTACATTTTTTCAGTTGAACTAATATCGAAGTATTTGCAGAAAGTATATGCACCGAAGTCATAAGGAATGAAATCACATTTCATTAATATTTGATTTAATTACAAAATCAGATAATTTTTACACAAGTCCTACAAATTAAAGGAAATAAAACCATCTTCAGCTCGCAGCTTCATCTTCGGAATCTAGCAAAGATGGGTCCAGTTGGGCAGCCACCATCTTTTTCTTGCCCCAATTCCGGCAGTCTTCGTACCCTTCATAAAATACTTTTAAAATCTCTGCCCTGAGCTCGTCAGATGTGCGGTAATCCGCCTGTATTTGCTTGATCAAGTCTTCGGTCAAAGGAGGGTCTCGTTCTCGAAGTGCCTTTATCTTGCCATGAAGCTTGCGACGCTTGGCCTTATGAACTTTCCTATCAGATCGAGCCTTTGTCTGAACTTCATTGAGTTGAGTTGACAAGTTCTGATTGGCTACAACAAGCCCCTCTTTGGTAGTCTTCAGAGCTTCGGTCTCTGCAACAAAGCGGACATTCATGGCGGTTAATTTTTGTACGCTGGCTTTTGTCGTCTTCAGTTCTTCTCTGACCGAGCTCAGCACATCATAAGTTTCCTTCATGTCCTCCTTGGTTTGGACCAATTCCCTCTGAAGACTTTCGTTGGCATGAAGAGCAGATTCGCGTTCCTCTCTCTCTCGGGCCAATGTAGCCTTCAGCATGTTGTTGTCCCTCCTCAAAGTCTCCTCATCAGACTCGGCATTTATATGCCTCGGACGTAATCGCCCGAAGACTGCATTTGCCTGCATATATTCAACAATATCCAGTCAATTTCAAATATTTTGGCAAATAGAGAAACGTTTAACTGAGAAAACCCTCACGTACCTTGGCCAGATAACTAATGCCTTCATCAAGAAAATTTTCGTTCGTATGATTATCAAATCGGTGATCATCATTTTCCCGAACGAAGGCATCGAAGAGCTGGAAGGGGAAGTTGACGTTGTACCGAGGCCACATGGTCGGCTCCCCAGTGGCTTCATCATGGAAATTTTGTGTTGAAGGCCTTGGGGGAGAAGGCATCGGTTGGTCGTGAATGGGAGAAGGATTCATGTAGATGTTTTCAGGGGAAGAGGATCGAGCTAGAGCAGGATCTCGAGCTGGTAGAGTTGCAGGCGTTGGACTTGGGTGGCTATCAGTTGGTCGTTTTCTCTTAGAGATGGTATCGCAAATGACTCAGTTCTTTTTCTTCTTCATTTCTGATTGAAGTCTCCACAGGGTTTGTTGGAGGGTGGACTTTTGTAGAAGCTACTCTAAGCTCATCGAGGGTTAGGGGGATGACTTTGGTTCTCAACTTTTTGATCCGAAGAAGTTGTCTTCGATCATTCGCAGGAAGATCTAATAAACTTGTTCGAACCAATTTTGGGACGGCGGTTAGTGGTGTTGGATCAACATTCGGTGGTATTGTGTCAGCGGTCGGCGGTATTGGGTCAGTAGTTGGAGGTATCGGATTAAAGGTCGGTTCGGATTCGGAAAGGTCTTCAGAGTCTGATGCGATGGAGATCGGCCGAGGCTTTCAGATGGCTCTTTTCTTTCGACGAAGATGAATAACTTTTTCCGGAAGAAGAGGTTCGTCATCTTCGGGTACATGTGTTTGAGGCTCTTCGGTTGGTACTTCGGTAGGTGGATTGAATTTGGAGGAAGCTTCCGGTTGTGAAGGTTTAAGATCAACATCCGCAGATTACCGCGATTGTTTCTTGGATGGGACTTCATGTTGTGAAGAATCGACAGTGGCTTCTACCGGTTTTCCAGCTAATAAATCCTCTAAGTCTTTCACCTCCGAAGGCGATGGTTTGATCAAAGTCACTACAGAAGATTAACAGTTCTACATCAGAATCCATATAACAAAATTTTTAAATATTCACAAAATGAATTTGTACTTACGTTTGTGGTTATACAACTACGCTTGGTTGGAAAGAAGTCTATAGTTTCATTCCTCCCTCGGGAAATTGTCCAAAAGTTCTATCATCTCGGCCTCACGTTCTTCAGAAATATCTCCGAAGTCCGTGGAAATATTCTCATCAGTGGCCCAGCCCGGTAAGGAGATGATTTCAGGTCCTTTGACGAAAAATCATCTTTCATGCCATCCTTTGTTGCTTGAAAAAGTATTCACTAACGAGCGTCTCTCGAACCTCTCTCCTGTTTTTGAAGAATACTTGCTTATGGTCTTAAATCCTTTCTCTCTGGACTGACCGACCTTGTATACAGTAAAGAAGAAGTCGAGCGCAGGTTCAACGCCAAGTTCGTGGCATAAAGCTATGAATGCCAAAACATGAATATATGAGTTCGGCATTAATTGGGCGAACCCAACACCCAGAAACCCCAATAGAGTCACCACGAAGGCGTGAAGGGGGAACCGGATCCCTTTCTCCAGAATGGTTGTCGTAACAACCATCCATCCTTCAGGGCGTTGGTACATCCGTCCTCCAGACCTGGGAACTCTCATCTGGTGGGTATCCGGAATGTGGCAACGAGTTCGAAGCCTCTCTAAGTCTGCCTCAGTAACTTTCGAGGGGATGTTGGCATGAACATACTGCTCTTTGTTCCTATAGAATTCGGAAGGACTGGGAGATAATGTCGTTGTTGGTTTTTCAAAGTTTTGTCGCAAATTTGATCGAGAACTTGAAACATTCTTGGTAGAGTTTGGGTTTGGAGGAATGGAGCAAATTGGTGTCACTAGCAGGGGATGACCTTGCTCAGAATCTTGAGACGCCATTGTTAACAATTTGCAGAGAATGCAAAGAAGGCTCGAGAGATAGAAAGAAAACTTGAAGGTTCGAAATTCAAATTGGCAGGTAAAACTGTCAAAATTGGTCAAATTTACCTTTTATATTGACGGTTACATGGTAATCGAGGGCGACACAGTTAATTCACAGTAATGATGGTGAATTGGAAGATGTGTTATCCGGTTTTGGGTCTAAATATCCTAATCAGAGTGGGTTTATGTCTATTGGGCTTCCCATTTCTATCTCTGGTATTAATTTGGACCGACTTAATTGGGCTTTGATCAGTCCCACTTTGGATCTCTCATAACTTATCATAATTCGTTACATCATGGGCCTATATTATTTATAGTCTTCCATTAAACCTCCATTTAATAAAAGATCAGGGGCAAATGTTCAGCCATGATCCTTTTCCTTATCGAGCCGGACTTAATGGGCTCCTCCAGGGGTTATAATTATTCTCGCTTCTATCGGGTCCTGGATGCAATTGGTAGAATTACTAGATGAGTATGATTCCACCTGGGCTTTGACCGGTGTAGATTGGGGATAGAACTTTGACTGTCACCTCTGCATTGCATTTAATGAGGATTGGACAAGGCTTGGTCGGCTAAAAAACGGTGGGCCCGAAAAGTCAGTTGTATACAGGACAAATCGGACTTTGGAGATATAAAGCAAGGATGACACACGGTGAAAAGTAACTCATTATTTATTGCTCTCAAATTACTAGATATTTATTCCTCCATTGTTAACCTTGTGATGGCCTGTACTGACTCTCATGCCGGAGCTATCCCCCGACGGTCAAACCGTCAAGCTTTTGGTGTTGACTGTGTTTATTGTGCAGGATCAGAACGTCTTATGTGATTGGGACGTGGCAGAAAATCCTGGCGTTAACACTTCTCATTATCATGATTCATGACCGATTTCAAAAAATATATATATATATATATAGGTATTTAATTTTTCACTATTTACGCTAATTTTATATATATATATATATATATATATATATATATATATATATATATAGTGTGTGTGTGTGTGTGTGTGTTTGGAAGGAAGAGGAAAGAGGAGAAGAAAAAGAAAAAGGCCTCAAAAACCAAAAGAAGGGAGGAGAGAGAAAAAAAATTAAGGGTAACCAAAAGATATTTTTACACCAAAATGGTATAATGATATTTTTGATGTAAAAATATCGAAAAAGTATTTTAAAAATATTAATTTTCAAAAAAATTGAGAGTTTTTTTTGTTTAATTTATCTTATGTGGCAACTAATTTTTGTTTTTTCATTTTATTTTTTTTACATGTCTATATTTATTTGTTCAAGTCGTCTTTTTTTATTTTTTAAAACTGTCATATAGGAAATAAATTAATGTCCATTCAATTTATTTGACGAAATAATTTAATGAATTTTTTAAATTAATTTAATAGGATAATTAAATTAATTAAAAAGTAGGCTGGGTATTACAGAAAAATAATCAAGCAGTGAGTTGATTGTTAATTTTGCCTTATATTTCATAAAATGGTAGGCAAAACAAGCACTAATTATGAACTTAATTATTTTTCAGCGTAAATGAATCATACTATCTCGAGAGTGGTCAATATAAAATTAACTTTGTTTAATTGATCAATATAATGTAGATACGTTGAGTAGAGATGATATATACGTGTTTAATCATGACGCATTAATCGACCAACTTACCATGAAACTTACTCTCTCCGATCCAAATCATGGGAACATTATTGGGTTTTAAAAGTCAAATAGAGACATTTTTAAATTCAAAATTAAGATAATTTATTAAAAATTATAAAATAATAAAACTTATAATAAGTAATTTTTTGTAGATAATTTAGAATATTTATTATTGTGTTAATTAAAATTTAAAATTTATGTTAATTTTAAGTTTAATTTTTTTAAAAATTGATTTTAAAAAGTCTCAAATATAATATGAAGCATTGAAAGTATTAATTTTTAAATCAAAATATTATAAAGTAATTATTTTATATTTTAAAGCTAAAAGAACATCATTTTCTTTTTGTTAAAAAAAAGAGCGAAGATAAACCTCTCATCTCATGGGAATTTAGGGGGGTGTATTCAATTAAGATTTTTAAAGACTTTTTTTAAGTAACATACTTTTGTAGAATTTGTAGAATTTTAATGACTTTCAAAGACTTTAAAGACTCTTTTAAAATGACTTTTATAGACTCTATAAAATAAGTAACAGATTTTTATTAATTTTTTATACCTATTTTTTGGCACTTTTTTGAGCCCGCAAAGCCCGCTGGCGAGCCGGGCAGGGTCAAAAAGGCCCGGGTTTTTGTGGGCCAAAAAAATGCCGCCCAAAACCCGCTTTTTGGTGGTTGGACCGGCCCGGCCCGCGGACTTTGGGCCCGTTTGCCAGGTCTACCCTCACCAATTCAGATTAGGTTTATTTGTTTACTTATTAATATATCTTGTTAATTCTATTATTATAATAAATCTAATTATTTTACGCCCAAATTTTACTAAATTATTTATCCATCACATATTAATATTTATTAGCCCATATAAAATAAATAACTAATTTAACCAAATAAAAGATAAAGTCCAATTAATAACTAGTTTTATCCACCTTTGTGTTTATTTGGAAGTCTTTAGAAATCTTTAGAGATAAGGCAAGACTTTGGATATAGATTGATAATTATAATTCTTCTTCTAAAGTCTGTCAAACTCTACCATTTGATAGAAATCTTTAAAATCTATGACTTTTTAAATACCAAAATACTTTTATAAACTTTGTAAAAATTTTAATTCAATACCACCTAACTTTTAAAGACATTAAAAAAGTTGTAATTGAATACCACTAAATTTTTATAAACTCTTTAAATATCTTAATTAAATACAAAAGTCTTTAAAAATCTTAATTAAATACATCCTATAATTTAATGAGAAAGTTGAACCATAAAAGGGAAAGGAGAAAGAAGAGAATTAAGGAATACAGACACCTATTTAGGTATTTAAAAGTTGCAACTTTGTTTTATGACGTCGCCGTCTCAATTTTACCTCTGTTTTATGTTGGAGAATTGCCTTCTCTCTCTCTCTCGTCAGACTTTAAAGCACCGGTAGGTATGTAAACTAATTTCAATTATTTCTCTTTGTTGTGCTTCGTTCGAATTTTACATGCTCATATTCCATTATTTGTCTTTAATTACTCACCATACTCCTCATTATATATATATTACTTCTATGCTTATATACAATTGTTATTATCAATTGCCAGTAAACTACTTCTACTTCTTATGAATGGTACGTACTCACCAATTAATTTCATATGGAGGTATATATATGTCCCTGTTTTCCCTTTTTCACATTCACATGTTATGAAAACTTTATCTGATACTCCCAATTAGGCAATTAGGGTGTCAAGCTGCTTCTAATTTTGGTGTTGGCCTGATTTTTCTCATACTTTTCGCATAACCTTGCATTACTCTCCAAAGTTATTTCCTTCCAACTGAATATAGTTGCATAAGTTATTATGCAAAGAAGTACTTTTGTGGTAGTATATATACATTAAAATTATTTACTATATATATATATATATATATATATATATATATATATAAAATAGGAAATTATTATTTAACCAAGTTTGGTTAAGACTATTTAACAAAATGACATAGTTTTACCCGTTGGATTAAGTTTGGGTTTTATAAAAAATAAATCTTTAATTTTAAACTTTGTACAAAATTATGTAGTTTTATTAAGTAGGTAGCCTTAGATTACAACACAGACCAAAACCACATAGTTTAGAATCATGAGTGTGTATATAAATATATTCAATACAACGATGATAGCAGTGGCGAAGCCAGAAAGTTAGAGCAGTGGGGTCAAAATTAGTAGTAAGGTATAATTTTTTTTTGCGGGGTTCAAGGCGGCATTTTGAGCCAATTTTTTTAATACTTTATACTTTCGGGTTAGACAAATGCATTTAAATATCCAATTTAATAATACTAACAAAAGGGGGAAATCACAATTGATTTCTGAAAACAAAACTGAGGTTGGAGAAATTGAAGAGAGAGTAATTTCTGTTACCTGCAAGGGCACAAGGCTGCAAGAGAGTCACAGTAGAATAGAGTCGCACTCCAGTCTCCACACTCGTGGCTTGCCAGTCACCACTCCGACCACTCGCGAAAGGCTTTGATGGTTCACGGTTTGACTTTTGTCTTTTGCAATTTGGCTTTGCCCCATCTCTCTCTATTTTGTAGCTGAAGTGCTGAACAAATATTGATGTATGAGATTTAGGACCGAGGCTTGGCCGCTTGGGTATCTCTAATTAAAAAAAAAATCTGAGTGGGGTCAAAAATTGAGTAGGGATCAAAAATTGAGTGGGATAAAAAAAATTGTAAGTGATTTCAAAAATTGAGTGGGGTCAATTGACCCCACAATTGTACCATAGCTTCGCCCCTGGATGATAGCATTCACAGGAATCGTTATGCAGACCCTGAATGTCCTAGGACCAGTATTTCAAATTCAGAAGTAACTAAAATACCTAAAACAAATGTTTCCGGATTACATAATTGACCAAAATAATGTAATAATTCATAATTCTTAGAACTACCCTAGCTAATCTCAATCCTTTTTAAAATTTGCATTCCCTTTTTTTTCCTTGTTGCATATGGCCTCAGTAGGAGCTAGTAGGGTTTATCAGATGTGAGAAAATAAGTAATAAGAAGTACGTACGCAAAGATCCAGCAATGCAGGAGATCTTAACATTGCCAATGATCAGATATGCCCGGTGCCCACGGCCCACCCACTAAAAAAGTGAAAACTATCAACTCACTAAGAAACTATTTCTTTCATCATTATAGCTAATATTTGGTGTGCTGACAACAAGTGAAATGTGGTTGCAGTTTGCACCTTATTGAGTTAATGATAACTATCCTTTACATATGTTAGACTTGCTATTACCAATTGTAGTTTCTTATTCTAGCTTGTAATGGGCTCTCCAAATGGAATAGTGAATCCACAACGGAACCCTCTTCTTTCATTTGGAGTTATATCGGATGTTCAGTATGCTGATATTCCTGACGGGCGCTCCTTCGGTGGTGTTCCGCGATATTATCGACATAGCATTCTTGTGTTACAAAGGGCAGTCCTGAACTGGAACAATAACCAGAAGCTCAAATTTGTGGTCAATTTTGGAGATATAGTCGATGGGTTTTGCCCCAAAGATCAGTCTTTAACTGTTGTTAAGAAAGTTAATGAATTTGAGAACTTCAATGGTCCTGTCTACCACATGATTGGCAATCACTGCCTTTACAATCTACCTCGCAACAAGTTGCTTCCATTATTGAAAATTCCTGCTCATGACAGACATGCGTACTATGACTTTTCTCCTATCCCAGAATACAGATTTGTAGTTCTTGATGGCTATGACATCAGTGCCATTGGTTGGCCTGAGGATCATCCAAACACTGAGAAGGCCTTAAAAATTCTCAGGGAGAAGAACCCAAATTCAGAAAAAAATAGTCCAGAGGGGCTAGTGAACCTTGAGAGGAGGTTCCTCAAGTTCAATGGTGGCGTTGGGAAAGAACAGTTGGAATGGTTGGATTGTGTCTTACAGGATGCAACAAAATTAAATCAAAAGGTTGTGGTTTGCTGCCATCTGCCTCTGGATCCTGGATCAACATCACAACAAGCACTTTTGTGGAACTATGATGAAGTAATGGATGTGATACACCAATATAACTGTGTGAAGGTTTGCCTAGGTGGACATGCTCACAAAGGAGGATACTCGATCGACTCCCACGGGGTACACCATCGAGTCCTAGAAGCAGCCTTGGAATGCCCTCCAGGCACTGATGCTTTTGGTTATATAGATGTTTTTGATGCTAGATTATCTCTTATTGGTACTGATCGAATGGAGACCACTGACATGGTTTTCACACCTTGAATTTACCAGAGTACATAAGCCTGTACCATCTACCATTTATTCTTTCTAGAAATTCTGTGGACTGACTGCGTATACTAGTGTAATTAGACGGTAATTGTTTACAGAGGTCACACATCTTGTAGGGGCACAAGTAATAAACTGGGCTTCGTACAAGCATTCCATATTTGCAGTTGGCAAGTTCCAGATGATGTTCCTAACGAACTCATTATGTATTTGATATTGGAATTGGTCATATTCAGTTTCCTTAATTTATTATTTTTTTTCCTGCTAGTTTTGCAATTGTTATTCAAGAAATATTTAGAGAGGTGTTTGTTGTTTTTCATACACTATTATTATTTCAATATTAATTTTGAGAGTAATATTAGAAAGTCGTAATACAACAGCGAGTCAAATCTATTGGATCAGAGCTCCAGTATTTAAAATGGGTCAAATGATGAAATTGATTTGATTTGGCCCACTAATTTTCCAAAACAAAAAATAAATAAATTCCCCTTATCCCCTATTCACTCAATTGAAACAACGAACTGACAAGAGATATATTAGACTAGGATTAAATGGTTGGTCATAATTTTTTTGGATTAGGATTCTCTCCGTTTTAAATATAGAATGAAGACTCATATTATTCATCATCTCTCTCTCCCATCACCATCATTATGATATTACATTTTAATACATTTTAAATCTGGACCATGAAATAGAGATGATTCTAATTCAATTTTTTCAGTGTTTTGTATGATAAAAAGAAAGAAAAGTTTGATATATACTTATTTCTTGAATTCGTTGTTCATCAGTGGAAAAAGGTATTATGAATAATTGTAGCATATCATGAATGCCAAAGAAAAATTATCTCTCGAATTCGACTAGGGGACCAATCAGAGGAGCTTTTTTGAGGAACATGCACTTGATGCAAATCATCCGAACAAACAATTTGTCAAGTCATTTTGGTTTGGTTTGTTCGGATGTTTGGCTTCTTTAATTAATAATGCACTGCTGAAGCATATGATATGCATCTTAAAATGATTAATGAATGCATTCACTAACTAATCGAAGAAGTTTTAGTAGGGTGATGCATTGAATTTGAAATACTTCTTGCAGTTGACTGACTTCGTGGATCATTCTTCTAAGTAAATAAGTATTCAGAATCCAAGTGGTAAGTAAACAAAGCTAGACGTACAATTAGGCCAGCCATCCATTGACTAATGAATTATTAGATTATGACAAATATTATATATTTTAGACTAATATAATTTATTCAACTAGGTTTCCCTCTAAACTTGGTTGAACTGAACACACACACACACACATATATATATATATAGAACACTATAGATCCAGGTCATGATGGATGATATTTTAATACATTAGTTTCAGTTGACTTGTTGGATAATGATCATGCATTTGTGCGCCCACATCGGAAGGCTCTTGGACGGTACGGCATTGACTTTGAAACAGAGTAGAATAGTATAGTTAAAATTTTTGTAAACACTAAACAGTGCTGATATATATAATTCAGGCAATTTGATAAGTTCGTCCTAATCCTATAAGTACTATACAACAATTTCAACCAACCGGCCGGCTTCTTCCTTAATTTCTCCTCCTTGTTTTTGTTATCTGTTTTATAAATTACGTAGTACATAAAATCTTTTTAGGAATTACGTACCACATTTATTTATTTATTAACCTTGCAAAGTACGTAATTCATAATATATATATATATATATATATATATATATCATTAATTGTTGATAATCAAAATAGTACTACTATATCCTCTCAATATTTAGCAAACCAACATCACACACAACAAGGTGGAGGTGGGGGTGGGGGGGCTTATTTATCCTCTTATAACAGCCAGCCTATGCATGCAATTAGATTAATTAATTTAACTTAATATCGATCACACACATACATGGGATTATGGATATATATATATATATATATATATATATATATATATATATATATATATATATATATATATATATATATAAGGTTCATTTTGTTGGGCTGCTTTAGCCTTTCTCTTCTCCATGTAGAAGAAGGCGGCCAAGGACACAATGGAGAAAGCAGAGAAGCAGACCGATGCGATATCGAGGGAGAGGTGGCGGCCGGTGATGGCCTGGATTTCAAATAAGTTAGTTTTCTTGGCAGCATCAGTGGTCTGGCCATAGGCAACCTCATGCTCCTCGGCATTGAAAGCATAGGCCCTCACAAAGTACGTCGCACTCGGAATATCTCTCTCTATAGTCCAACTGAAGCTGTTGTCGTCGGATGCACTACTCATGTATGGCCTGCCCACAATTTTGAATTGGCAAGTCCTGTCCTTTGACAATTCCTCCTTGGTTTTGCGCCACGCGCGGTCAACTTGGCTGATCGGTGCGTAGCAGAGCTTCACCTTTATTGTCTTGTAAGTGGAGTCTGTCCCAGCTGGGAAGGTCTTGTTGAAAGACCATGCTACTGTGATTTTCTCTTCCCCGGCTTTTAGCACTGCAAATTCATTTCCTCAATTAAACACACATACGTCATAATTAGCTAAGGCTAAGCTAGCCGGCCCATTCTCTATCTATTTTGCATGTACGTAGTGCATAAAATAAAGTTAGAGCAGAGCTATTTGATCTGTGTGTGTCAGTGTGTGTACGTACCTTGTCCCGACTTAGGTGAAGAAGTGACGACCAGAGATTTTTGGAGGGAAGAGAATGTGCCGTTAGCATAGCACGTCGCCGCCAAGCAAGAAAGCACAAATGAAGCAACAACAAGAGCACCGCCTGGAGCCGCCATGAATGAGTTGTTGAAACTAAGAAGAGTACAAAAGAGAGAGATTAAAACTAATTGATAATCAGATGATGTTTGGGGTTGGTTTATATAGAGGGGGAGGAGGGGTAACAGAGAGTTGGGCGTTGGTGCCTGGTGGGTGTTTTTTAACATAAGATTGAAAAAGTCAGACATTGCAAAGGGATTGTTAAAATAATTGGTAATTAATTGGAGTATTATATTTTTCTAAAAAGAGGTGAATTGGCTTTAAAGTATGTTCAAAGGGTGGGGTTAAGTACACTTGCGTGGGATTTGGAATGGATGTGTTTGGAGGTTAATTAATTAGTTTTTTTAATCTTGATTTTGCTTTCATGGGTTGGAGTATATTCATGGTGGTGGTGGCATGAACACAACTTCTGTTGAATTAAGAATATATATATATACGGAGCGGATCAAGAGCACTCTCCTTAAATAGCATTTTTTTATCAAAACGACGTAGTTTTGGAGGGGCAGTGGCATTTTGTAAATACAATGCCACCGCGATATTTACAAAAATGTCACTGCGTCCTCCAAAACTACGTCGTTTTTTGAAAAAAAGTCTTATTTAAGGAGTGTTATTTAAGAGAAGTCTTTCTTGATCCTCCTATATATATATATATATATATATATATATATATATATATATATATATACTCTCCTAAATGGACTGAAAAGTGCACGTACCAACGAAAATTAAAGGAGAAAAATGGGTATCAGACAACAAAATTAAGAAGCCAAATTACGGTGTGTGAAAGAAAGAAATGTTGAGAGAGAGACAGAGGAAGAAAATGGACGGGGGATTCCTTTTGGGTCCTTTACACTAATATACAACATTTAAAAATAATTATAAAAATAAAATATACACAACATAATTACAAAAATAAAACATAAGCAATATAACGCCCTAAAATCATGTGTCATTATCGATCGGGTTATCCAATTTCATATTTGAAATTAACCGTCCCCTAAAAATCATGCAACTTTGAAATCGGAACAACGGATCAACGACGGAGAAGACAAAATCTGAAATCGAAGCCTCGTGCGACTAAACTCGTAATCTCTAAGATCAACGACGCATCTCTAAGATCAACGACGGAGAAGACGAAACCAAATACTGCAGATCAACGACGGAGAAGACGAAGCCGGTTGTCGCGACACATCTCTAAGATCGAAAATAGCATACAAAATCAACAACGCCTTCAAGATCAGAAACCAAATACTGCAGTGATTGTTGAATACAAATCAACATCAATTTCGATCAAAAAATACTGAGGTATGTGAGTTTAAAATTTATAATCATATAGTTACCTATTGTTACTATGAATTACTATATTGGTTACCTTTCTTAAGTTTTTTGCACTTAAAATGGTCACACAGTAAGAATAATGAATGTTTTGATTGCAATTGCATGTAAAAATGCACTTGGTTACTGCTTAACATTACATTGGTTACTGTCTAACTATGTCTATGTTCTTTGTTTAATCTTCGGATTGGTTAATGCATAATGGTACTAACTAATGTTGCATTGGTTGTCGATTAATAATGATTTGTTATCGTGTCCATTACATTAGTTCTTGATTAATAATGAATTGGATATTGTGTACCGCTGTTGCTTTGAGTTCTTGATTAATAATGACTTTGTTATTGTGTAACAATATAATGAATTCTTGATTATTACTTGATTACCGACTAATGCCGACTTGGTTATTACTTAACATTACATTAGTTCTTTGTCGACTATGTCTATATTTATCGTTTAATCTTTGGATTGGTTAATGCATAATAAGTACTTAACTAATGTTGCATTGGTTCTTGATTAATAATGATTTGGTTATCTTGTGTACCATTACATTGATTATCGACTAATAATGATTTGGTTCTTGATTTAATAATGACTTTGTTAATGTGTAACATTATAATGGTTACTAATGAAGACTTAGTTACTTGATTAATCTTGACTTAATTATCGCTTAACATTACATTGCTTAATGTCCCACTATGTCTATATTCTCGATTAATACCGATTTGGTTATCGTGTACCAACGCATTGTTTATCGACTAATAATGACTTTTTATTCTTTGTGTAACATTATAATGTTCTTGATGAAGACTTGTTCTTGTTAATGATGATTAGTTTGTTTAACATTATATTGGTTACTGTGCTAATATAGGTTATCGATTAATAATTAATTGGCTATCGTGTACCATTGCATTAGTTCTTGACTAATAATGACTTTGTTTTGTGTAACATTATAATGGTTACTTAATGAAGACTTGGTTATTGACTAATCTTGACTTAATTATTGTTTAACATTACATTAGTTCTTGTCGACTATGTATATATTATCGTGTTCTATTGCATTGGTTCTTAACTAAAATTACTTTATTCTTGTGTAACATTATAATGGTTCTTGATGAAGACTTGATTCTTGACTAATCTTTGACTTGGTTACTATTTAACATTATATTGGTTAATGGATAACATTGATTTTGTTACTTACCATTACTTGTTTTACATTGACGAGACAATGGAGATGATTCCAGTTTGTACTTTATTTCAACGACACATGGGGTGATAAGTAACGAAGACACCAAATTTGAAATTCTTGGCATATTAGTTCCATCAACAATTTCGTTCAAAGAAATGCTAACCAAAATATGCACGATTGCATTACTGGGACTGACACAAACGCAACAACATTGTCAATCAAATTTTGATTAGAAACGACATTCCACCTATCAATATATCAGATGAAGCAACCTTACAATTCTTTTTCGGAAATAAGTAGAAAATCTGATGAACAAGGTAAATTCCCACTGATTGTGGATATTGAACACAGAATGGGACGCACAACGATCTTGCATAACTTGACAAATGTAGAAGAATCTACAATTCACGATGTAATGCCAATCGGATCAACACAAGGAATTCAAAGATTAGTTCCACTAAAGAAGCCAATCATGCCAATTTGGAACACAATATGTTGATCAGCTTGCAATGGGAATTATTGAACAACAACGAGACAGATAACATGACAAATCATACGCAGAAGAACGATATGATGATGTAATATCGGATCCGAATGAACGTGAAGTAAAATTACATCAAACCTACAGAGACAAAAAAATCCTCTCACAAGCAATGAGAAATTTGATTCAATCGGAAAAAAGCGAACAACACAAAGTCCAACGAACAAGTTATAGAGACTTTGTGCTAGTGTGTGTATGCGATGAAAATTGCAAATGGAAGATGAGAGCATCAAGTTTCAGAAAAACCAGTATGTTCAAGGTTAGAGAATTCAATGATATCCACACTTGTTCGGTGAATGTATTGTTGGGAGACCACAGACAGGCAAATAGTGAGTTGGTCAGTGAATGCATAATGCAAAAAATAACAAATTTGAAGAAAATATACACACCAACCGATATTGTGGAAGACATGATGTCAGAATATAATGTGTCTATCTCTTACCAAAAAGCATGGAGATCGAAGGAGAAAGCGTTAGAAAAGGTGAGAGGAAATCCACACGACTACTCACTCATCCCATCATGGTTACACATGTTGAAGAAAACAAATTCAGGTAACACCTTAAAAACATTTATTGCTTTTATATCATTATGTAGTAACCAATATGATGTTCCACAGTAACCAAGATATGATTACACGATAGATTGTTTACCAATGTAAATTGTTTACTGATTAATATTGTATTGGTTACCTTCATGCAATATGTTGGTTACTGTATAATGCATTGGTTACCAAACATGTGGTTACCAAGCATTAGTCGAAGAATATTATTCGATAACCAAAATAACATTAGTCAAGAACCAATTAAGCATTATACGAAGAAACAATAAACTATTACACAAGAACTCAATACACTTTTTAGGCGGTATGCATGTTTAGTTATTATTAGTATTAGACCATTTGTATGCGGTTATTATATATGTTTGGTTACCTTAATACGCATGTTTAGTTACTAAATGTAATATACAATTTGTATACCATTAACTACATGAATTCTACGATTACTAGTGATTTGGATACGATTATACTACTTGTAATTCTAATGATAGTCTTGATGTTTTATATCGGTTAAAATCACAAACCCTTGAGTTGGAAACAAATGGTCGTTTCAAGTATCTATTATTTGCCATTGGAGCATCCATTCAAGCATGGCACCATTGTTTTCCAATCATTGTAATCGATGGCACATTCATATAATCAACTTACGGGGACATTATCGATAAGAAGACACAAGATGCAAACCAAAACATTATTAGATTGCTTTTTTAGGTTGTTGACAAATGAAAATGAATTGTCTTGGAAATGGTTTTTCAGTAAATTTGAGAAATGCTTGTGGAGTTAGGGAAGGTCAATGTATTGTTTCGCATGCAGACATGAAGCCATTATACAAGGATTTGAATTGTGTGTTTCGGATATCATGCATGGTTCCCGCATATATCATATACTAAAAAATATAAAAATAGATTCAAAAGAAAGGAGAAGAAGTTAAGCAGAAGCTTACAACGGGGTTTGTAGAGCTTACATCGTTGAACAATTCAACAAACACATGGGTGAACTTGATGCCATTGATCCTCGAATAAGGACATATCCGGAAGAAGAGGTCAGGAGTTGGATAGGTGCACTGGGCTCCATGGGACCGTAAGCAGTACTCAACAATGACTTTAAACACCATAGAATCTATTAACAATGCAATCAAGTTTATCGAGGATCTTCCGGTTGCGATAATGATTGAATGCCTACGTTATGCGGTTCAAAGATGGTATTTCACAAACAAACAAGTTGACCATATCAACATTCACAACACTTTCCACAACAATTTGAGAGAAAGTTGCAATCTAATATTTTTAAATCAAAGATACTTAAGGTAATTAATACTCGATTTAAATTATTGCATCCTAATTTGCATTTGTAATCTACTGACTATTACTAACTTGGTTACTTATTAATGCTAACTTAGTTACTGTGCAACATTAAATTGGTTACTGACTATTGCTGAGTTGGTTACTATGTAACCATATAATGGTTGTTGGCTATTGCTGAGTTGGTTACTGTGTAACATTATACTGACTAACAGTAACTTGGTTACTGGATAAAATTATAATCTTTATTGGTTACGAGAGTAATCTTTAACTTACTTAATGTGCAACATTATATTGAGTTCTTGATTACTTCTTGAATTGCTTAATGTGTACTTATATCTTTATTTACTATATAATGCTTATTTAGTTCTTTGTGTAACATTATATTGATTCTTGATCAAATCGACTTAGTTACTTATATAACATTATAATGTTCTTGAGATTTATAATTTTTTCTTTTATATTGGTGGTTACTTGTTGACTAATATTGTGTACTAATTAATTGGTTCTTTGTATATTTGGGATGCAAATTATTAACTCGATTGTATACATTGGGTGTTGTAGGTTGAGACATCAAACTTAGTGATTTTTCTTATTTTACGATGTCTCTAAACAAAGATATTGTGGACATAGAACAAAAGACATGCACATGCCAGTAAATTTCAAGATTACCATGAGATGCCTTGCCTTTACAAGATTGTCATTTCTTTATTGATGAAAAGAAAATTTGAGTTGTTATGATTTTTGCTCAAGAAATTACACTAAAGTAACTTTGGTCAAGACATATTCAAACTTCCATCATGCCATTAGATGACAAAGAAAAGCGGGATGTATCGGAAGAAGTAAAAAACATATGTATAAAACCACCCAACACAAGAAGGCAAAAGAAGAAGACCAAAAAAGAGAGGTACAAACACGGATCCGAAATCAAAATTCAAAACAAATGCAGCAGGTGCCAAGAAAAAAGACACAACAGAAAAACATGCAGTAATCCCCCGATTTTAAGACCACTAAAAAGGGTCTGATATAGTGCGATTAAATTAAGAGTGTAGATATCGTGAATGTATTATTATTTTACTTTGAGTAACCATTAAACGATTGGTTTGTAAAATTTTTTGATTGTGTATAGTAAACAAAATTGTTATTCATTTATATATTAATTTCGATTTCAATGAAACATTGACAATAATAAAGAATCAAATAAATACATAATAAAGAACCATAACAGCTTTTTAATGGTAACAACATATTTACATAATAAAGAACTATAATGATTACTAACTAATAACATAACAAAGAACTATATACAGATTTTTAACAAAATAATTACATAACAAGAACTATAACAATGTTTAATGATTTTCAAATAATTACATAACAAAGAACCATCACAAGAACCACCTAATTTCATAATAAAGAATAATACCATTTTATAATGGTAACCACAACATAAACAACTCAGTATATCAATGAACATATAATTAAAAGGGTATTGAAGTTTATGAAACCCATGTATACTCACACACGTATCACTTAACATATGATATATGTCCCGATACAATATTGTAACTCTCTCTGGTTCTTATCAAATCATTATCTGGTTACCTATTTATACATGATTGGTTACCAATCAGATATTACAAAATTATAATTGGTTACCATTTTATACATGACAATAACTATAACAATAATCATATATTATGTTTTGAATGTAAACCAAATAATTACATAATAGTAACCATAACAATGTTTAATGGTACCCAAATAATTACATAACAAGAAACCATCACAATAACCACCTAATTTCATAATGATAACAAACCAGGTTTATAATGGTAACCACAACATAAACAACTCAGTATATTCAAAGAACTGTAATTAAAAGGGTATTGAAGTTTATGAAACCCATGTATACATAACACATGTACACTTAACATATGATATATGTCACGATACAATCTTGTAACTCAAGTTACTATCAAATCATTATCGATTACCCCTTTATACATGATTGGTTACCAATCATCTATTTCAAAAAATTCAACAAACACAACTTAAAAAGAAACAAAATACCAACCAACAAACAATATCTCTTTCATTAATGCTAATATAATCAAATATGTAATCCCATCTACATAAGATCCAATTGAACATCAAAAATCATAAACCATACACAAATGTTGTGTATAACACCAAAACTTAAAAAAATACACAACAAAATTAATAAAAAACAAAACAACAAAATCCGAACTAATCAAAATCTGGAACAAATCTTCCGGAAATTCTCTATCGAAGATCATAGCCCTCCAACCGCTTGTTCTAGCATGCATAAATAGTTTCATGCATAACTTTTTCCGACTTCATGAATGGGAAAGGAATAGGAATCGATCAAACTTCGATGAATGACATGTTCAACAAAACAAATTGTGAACATCTCACAATCATGTAACAACAAACAACATATAACAAAATTAAAAATAAAATTAACCTATATGTAATAATTAAAAAATGTACACAATTTAACCCTTACCCTCTACTTGTTCGTTCAGAACCGTATCAAGAAATTCCAACTCAATTATATCGTCTTCGTCCTCATTGCGTCATGGGTCCTTTCTTTGAAGTCAATGTCATACCTATCCTTCCAAAAAACCAGACTTACAAGAGATAGTATGGGAATGAAGATGTACTGACTCACAAACATCGATATTTTAGTTTGCATGGATTTCTTTTTGGTTGTAGAGAATTGTAAGCAGTTAGACACCTACAATGCACATCAAAAAAGACAACAACAACCAATGAATAGGTGATGACATATGAATTGGAAATAACACATAGTCAAGCGTTCCTCCATGGTGTGTTGACATCCATAAACAAACCCTATGTATGTATTCAAAGAACCTCACCCTCCCCAGATGTAACAATTTTGTCACAATTTTTTTGTATATCCTCGAAAAGAAAGCGGTGATCTTCTTTGTGAAACCAACAATCCGTGGTCGTTACCCTTATAGAACACTTTGAATGTCTTGCCAATTTACAGAAATAATACAAGGCAATATTGATGTGCTGAGCCAAAAAAAAATTAATAGGATATTAACGGTTGTTGGAAAATGCAAGTATATGATTAATGTAACTAAATAATGTAAACATAACTACAAAAACATAATTTTAAAACAAATACTCACATCGTCGTCTAACTACTGCCCAGGCGTCTTTAATTTATAGAACCACTGTAAGACCCCAACTTATTATAAATAAAATTGAATTTTCCTTTATTCATTATTCTAAATTAATAAGGGTTAATTTGATATAATTCTTTGGTTATGGGTGAAATGTGCAAAGTTTACAAAATAAGCAAGTGGTTATAAAATATTCATTATTATTTCGGAAATATTCGTTTGGTCGTGGAATATTCTTTTTGTCGGGGAATCTCGCATTGACAGGCGCGATCATTGGTGGGCCCCATAACGGAAAAGCGGTTGGATGAAGGAAAGCGACAAAGATTGAGTTTTATAAATAACGACGTAAATTACCGATTAACCTTTGTTGGGTTACACGGTGGTTAAAATACTGAGAATCTGGCGTAGTTAAAGATAGCACTGCAGTATTGCATGATATTATTGAATTATTGATCCTTACGTGAAGACACTACTCAATAATTGTTACAGTGAATTCTTATTCAATATTATATTTTATTGATTCAATAATTGCTGCGTTGATATTTTTGTATTCTTTGTTGTTTCAATAATTGTCATTACACGGTATTTTCCATTATCAAATCAATAATTCATATTATTTGAATAATATTATCGAGATAACATTATTGGCAATGTCTAGAAAGTTACATCTAAGGAGAGGTTTGGTCACCTAATTGCGGCATAGAGAAGGAGAAATCCTTATTGGAAAGCCCCTCTTACCAAGGCGGCACGGTTGTCGATCTTGTGATTACGTAATATTATTTTGAATAATTAATTATTGATTATTATGATAAAGAAAATATTTATTTTATGTGGATATAGATGGAGAAAATTTTAATGTGACAATTGTTGAAAATTAATATTTTATCTTTTTCTGATAAAATAATTCATTTAAATATATTATTTTAATAATATATTAACGATGATATTTTTATAATGAATGTGGGATATATGAGTATATGAGGAGGAAGAGTATTTTTATGGCATTAAATGTTTAACATATGTTTTGTGTGTCGGTGGACACAATTCTTGACCGAAAATTTATTATAGACTGTAAAATTGCCCGTTTGTGGATTTCGGTCAATTTCTGTTTGGAATTTGGAAAAATTTTCTTCTGCAAAGTTGTAGAGAATGGAATTTCCCATGGAAAGTCGCGAATTTTGAATTTTTCTGATAACCGAGCTATTTTTTACGAATTATTGAAGTTTCGGAAGATAAAATATTTTTTATTAAATTAATGGGTGGGACCCACTTTTTGGTAGGTGTTGAATGCACATGGGCTGCTAAAAATTTTCAGAAATTGGTGGCTAGCTTGTTGTGTAGAAGTAAGAATAAGAATAATAATATTTTATTATTTAGTCTCTCTTTTTGGCGTTCTAAAGATTTTCCTATAAATGTACGCTAGGTTAGAATTGAAAATCACACGTAAACAAGTTTTCTTTCTCTCTATATTGTCGAGCGTATTTTAGTGAGTATTTTGATACTTTGAGAGTTTCTATTCAGTACAAGTTTCTGTCGGCTTTATATCCGAAATACAAATCAGTAAGACGGTTATTTTGAGGTAGGTGGGTATTATTTTCTTCTTAAATGATATTTTTCTTCAATATCATTATGTCAAGTATTGGTGAATTTTTTATCAAATTTGGAACTTGTTGTGTCGGAGTTCTTATTCACGATACTAAGACTATTCACGATATACGACACTTATTCACGAATCTGTAAGACTATTCACCAAAAAATAAAAATTTTCTTTTTGTCCAAAATATCTATTCGGATACTAGCTTTGATTGTATCCATGTTTTGATCATTCTTGAATTTTACACCAATATGATTATTTTCAAGTATTTTTGGGACGTGGGTAAAACAAAGTACGAATCCTTAATCCTTAATCCTTGTCATTTTGTTTCAATTTGGATTCGTTTCTTTAAAAATATTTTTCATCATCCTCTCGGTCCTAAATGGTGATATAAATGAATATCTTTGGCTTCAGAAGTGCAAAGATGAACGATTAATCGATGAATATCTTTGGCCTGTAGAAAAGATGAATGAGCAGTGTTGAGATGAACATGACTAATTGGTGATACAAATGAATATCTTTGGCCTCGTAATGCAAAGATGATTAAAGATGTATATTGATTGTTATTACGAGGATAAACTATTGATGATGGACTTTTAAACCTTAGACAAGTAGAATTCTTTCTACGTGACTCTTCTAATGGATTGTTGTTTCCATTGCATTTGTTGATCTAAAACTTGTTGTCTATTGTATTCTATTAGATTTTCCCCTGTTGAAGACTAATGATAATTTGTTGTATACTATCTTAGTCATAATATTCCTTCATTGGGCTAGTTGAGCTCACCCTTTTCCTTTTTGTTCCATTTTTCTTCTCGGGGAGGTGAGAACATAGCAGGATCGAAGTCTGGGTATGGAGTGATGGTTCTAGGAAGATGTTTTTAAACATCCTCACTATTTTTGTAAAATAGTGTATGAATAATTAATGAGGACTTATTTGGGTGTGTATATTGTCTAGAAGACAATATTTGTATTCAACTCACGATTGTATTGTCATTATTCTACGACATCCTGTATTGTCAAAGTTGTAATTTGCTTTCTATACCATGTATTTTGGCGACTCAGAATGGGTGTTGTATACTTATTTTGGGGGCGTCACAACCACATCTTCGATGATATTGCAATGGATCCAAATACAAAAGAAGGCATGATAATATCGTTCTTTCTAGGAAATTTGCTTGTCCTTCAATATAAAAACATAATATTAGTATACACACTAACATTAACAATTACCGTATTAATATACACACTACTACAAATCAAACTTGCACGTTCTATAATTAACATACTAATCAACCAACTTAATTTTAAACAGTACCCTGCTAACCAACAAATATTAAAATCATAACCATAATCAAATAGTAACTAATACATACTAATAGGTAACCAAAACATAAATTAATATTAACCAGAATATAAAGTAATAGTAACCATAACATTTATTTAATAGTAACCACACCATTTATTTAATATTAACATTTATTAAATATTTAATATTATGCAATAACCAAAAACAACATTAGTCAGTAACTAATTAAGTATTATACAGTAACCAATGTAATGTTACACATTAACCAATACAACATTCGACAGTAACCAATACATCATTAGACAGTAACAAAAACAGCATACAAAAATCAGTAAAACTAATCAACAACTTAATTTTAAACATTAATTTGGTAATCAAACCATAATCACATAGTAACCGAAACATAACTACTAGGTAACCAAAACATGATCTAATAGTAACCAGAATATAAAATAATAGTAACCATAACATTTATTTAATATTAACCATATGTTACTACAATAATACAAACTTATTTGTTTCATAAAAAACTATAGCATTGTTAAGAACAAAAAACAAACCTTTTTCTGTTGTTTATTCCAATTTTGAACCATTCTTCAAACAATGCCTCTTCAAAATTTGAGGGCATCTCCATGCATGATTTGGGGAATGCACTTAAAGCGTGTAAGTGTTTGACTAGCAAAGACCCACTACAAGTAGATGATGAACGGTACCGATCCGAAAGCTGCGATATATGGAGACCAAGTAAAATGGCACTCTTTGCGGGGTTCACGTCATGTGTCTACCACAAATCTTTGTGGACACTCTTCTCCAAATCATCACACTTAGCTATGTCCTGTGTGGTGAGAACCATAAAATCAAGAGCATACCTGCTTGCTGCCTCACCTTTCTTTCCCTTTTTCAGTTGACATAAAAAGGTAATATATACGATTAGTAACCTGAATAAAATAAACTAATAACCAACCGATCGTATAAATGACCCAACAAACTAAAATGAACATGTTATATTAAGAATCTGAATAACATAAACTAGTAACCAAATCATAATATAATAGTAGCCAAAACACAATATTATGGTAACCAAAACACAATATCATAGTAACCAATTCACTATATAATGGTAACCAAAACATAAATAACATTTAAATAAATGATGGCCCATAATTATAACACTAACCTTATCATAATCATACACAACAATCTCTTTCCCAGTACATTGGCTTAATATGTCAAAAGACGGCATGCCATTATTATTATCAATCTACACAAAATAAAGAACCATTTAATAATTAAAACAAAAGACATATATCACATAACAAAACAAACAAATATGTCTAACCTTGACATCTTCTTCATCATCATTATTTTTTTTTCATCGGGTTCTTCAACCATAACAACACGTTCAACTTCATTAGCAATCTCAATTACATTCACATCATTCTTCTCTACGAATATTGACACATCATCACCAACTTCATTAACCAATTCAATTTCATTCCCACCCTTCTTCTTAACTTCATCTAACACATCATCACCATCATTATTCTTATTCACTTTTGAACCATGATCAACATCCTCATCAACATGGACCTCCTCCACCATGACATCAAGATTCTCATCAAAGAACGCCATCAAAGCAAAGATCACCATCACCTTCACCACCTTCATCACCTTCACCACCTTCACCGCCTTCATAACCTTCATCACCTTCATCACATCTTCATCATCATCATCATCATCATCATCATCATCATCATCATCATCACCAAAGATTGTCGAATCGTCATCATCGGAATCACCATCAAGCTTTTTGTCCCCACGTCTTTGATAAGACGTAACTCATCTCTAATAATGGACCTAAGGTCCTCAGATAATCGGACATGTAAAAGTCGCATTTCATCTTTAATATCGATTCAAGAACTTTCCAAATTCTTTCTTCAATTCGAAACTTCTTTCTTCAATTCGAGACACTTTCTTCTCCAATGGCTTAGACCGTACATCAATTGCCTCTTTCACAACAAGATACATCAACACCAATGTTGTTTACCTTCACTTTTTGTCTACTTTCTTGTCACCATCCTTCCCATTAAAAAAGTGAAAACCGCCCAAATCGTAGATCCTTCTCCCGCCGTGGGAATCAACTTATTTATCCCAATTTGAAAAAATAATAAGTATACTTTAGTATATCATCTAACAAACAATGTACAATTACATTGAAATAAAGCAGAAAATAAGGAATCATAAAACATAATCAAGAATCAAATACATATATACGGGTAACCAAATGTATAATAAGTAGTAACCAACTAAATGTATAAATGTAACCAAATGTGTATATGATTGGTAACCAACAACAATGTCATTAGTAACCTGAATGTAATCTAATCAGTTAGCGTATTTGAATATTCAAGTAACCAAAAACATTGTTATTATTAACATACATATAAAATAATCAGTAACCAAACGTGTATATAAAGGTAACTAACTACTTTGTTGATAGTAAACTTCACATAATATTTTTATTTATCAAGTATATAACTAAAGGTAAAACAACATACCTGTCCGGAACAAAAAACTAATTCATTCAACTTGTCATTAGAAAGCGGCTTCATTAACTCCTTCCATCTGAATAAACGGACATCCGACGGATGCTCATCATTGCATATACCCCGACTTTTGAATGTCGGAATAGTTTCAAACATAAAAACTTGGAATACATACGGAAGCCCATTCAACTTGTACAGTTTGGTGTAATGATCCATGTAAAAATTGTATGTTGAAACACCATTCTTTCATTTCCTATAACGCCCCTTCAAAGCATTAGACAAAGAGTACTTTGTCATCTCAAAAGCAACTTTCCCCCAAGGAAAACTATTAACATCGCCAGTAACAAAAAAAATTAACCATTGCCCCATCAACGTAATTTTCGGAAAATGTGCACATAATGAAATTAAAGACCAAAAATATCATAGACATCTTAATAGCCTCGTCATCATCATCAAAAGCGCTTCCTATATATATCCTACCTATACTACTACGTGTCACATGCCTTCGTCACCAAAAAACTTACTAATAAGCATATTCTCCATACCTTTATATGGAGTTATATCATCCTCACCTTTCCATCTCAACCCGGATATCATACAAAACTCAGAAAACCGAACTCAACCTTTTCTCTCCGAACAAAACCACATTTTACCATCATCCCTCCGGTAAACCTCCTCACCAAGAGGCGTGGTGAATAATCGGGAATACATTTTGGTGCTCACCAAACTCAAGAAAATTCCCAAAACATGTTGCCTTAAATTTATCCGGTGACTATTATTCAATTTTTTTGCAATGATAATCTGGGGACTTCCATGTCGCACCAATATATAACTTTTAAAATTGAATTTTTCATTTCCATTCCTCGTAATAAAGATCCCATAAGCGCAAGTAAACAAAATCGATTTACAAAGTTAACCAACCAATCATATGATAAGTAACAAAATAAAATAGATAAGTAACCAATATAGCTTTAGTCATTAAACAAAATATCGTTAATCAATAACCAATCCAAAGATTAGGCAAGAACTCAAGACAAAGATTACACAATATAATAGTTAGACATCAACTAATAAATCATTAGTCGTAACCAAGACAAAGATTATACGAAGAAACAACATGTTGCAAGAAGGTAACCAATGTGAATGGGTTTATCGATTAATCTTATCTTGGTTGCCTTCATGCAACATGCTGGTTATTGTCTAATACATTAGTTACCAACCATGTGCTTACCAATCATTAGTCGAAATATTATGCAAGAACCTAAAACAAAGATTAGTCAAGAACCCATTCAAAGATTATACAAGAACCAATACAATGTTGCATAATAACAAATATAGCTTTAGACAATATATTGGTTAGACAGTAACCAAGGCATCATTAGACGGTAACCAAGACACACATAATCAAGAATCAAGACAAAGATTACACAATATAATAGTTAGACAAAGAACCAATAAATCATTAGACAAGAACTAAGATAACATTATACAAGAAACAACATGTTGCAAAGAAGGTAACCAATATAAATACGAAGAACAAGACATCATTAACGAGAACCAAAACACATAATACAAAGAAACAAGACATCATTAGACAAGAACCAAAATATCATAAAGACAAGAAACAAGACATCATAAGACAAGGTAACAAGACATCATTAGGCGATAACCAAGACATCATAAGACAAAGAACCAAAACATCATAAAACAAGAATTCAAGACATAATTAGACAAAGAACTAATACACTCATAAGACAATACCCAAGTCAGTTTTGGTTATCTTCATGCAACATGGTGGTTATTGTCTAATGCATTGGTTACCAATCATGTGGTTACCAAGCATTAATCATTAATATTATGCAGTAACCAATTAAGCATTATACAGTAAACAATAACAATATTTAAATTAACACACCTTTAAAATTCGTTGAGTTGGAATTATCTTCTGGATAAGCACTTGAGCTTCATTCTTAACAGGGACATCAAAATCAAAATCTAATTGCACTTCGGAATGTTTGATATCACTATGTATCACCAAACTACTCTCATTCTTATTACCTACATCCTTCCCCTTTCCCTTCCCCTTGCTCTCTATAACAAACTTCTTCAAGTTCTTAACAGAATCACCCTCCACGATCCTTTTCCTCTTTTCATCCTTCTTCCTTGTATCATTCCTTGTATCAACCATTCTATACAAAACATAAAAACAACACAAACCAAAACAATGAATACTCCATTATGTTAGTAAACTACTTTAATATATAATACATAAAACTATTAAGAAAATACTCACTTGAAGCAATAATAAACACCAGTCAATCAATGGAGAAGAAAACAAATCACTAACTGAACCAGACTGCAACAGCGAGTAACAACGACAATGACGAACAACTAACAAATATGGCGAATAACTAACGAAGACGATAACGAGATCACGAACGAACAAATGAGATGAAGAACGAACAGATTAAATCACCGTAAACAATCGATAGAGATGAAGAACGAACAAATGGAGGAGAGAGAAACAATGGTTCAAATATGCGAGAATGGTTTGTAATCAAGAAGTCCAAGACAAATGATAAGCGGTTATCACATAATTCAAAAAAAAAGCTTTTGCCATGTCAGCCAAATAATATTAACTCCTTAAATTAAGGACTCCTAATATAATTAGTATTGTAAATATATATGGTAAATTGTCATATTTTTGTAATTATTTTATAACTATATGATTTTTGTAATTACTTTAATAAATGTACTATAATATGTAATTGTTCCATTTTTTTTTTCAGCAAAACAAAGTCAGAAGTTGGCCTCATTTTCCCAACTTGGCGAAAAGGCCAAAAGCCCAACAGCGGCAACTTGATGTGCTAAGAAACAATAACACAAGTCTTAATATTAGTAAACCCGGACTTGGCTCCTCGCCGTTACATTTTATTCCATAAATATTCTTTATAGTTTTGGATATTATAATTAGGACCAATACCGGTCAATTATTTTATAATACAGTATTAGGTAGTATAGTTGTTTCAAAAAATAAAAATAATTCGATATTTTTTTACCACTTGATAAAGATGTGGATGTTTCATGAAAATTTTAATCGTTGAAAATTCTTTTAAACTTTTAATGATAAAAATATTTTTTAGTTTTCTAATTTTAATAGAGTTGATCTTAATATCATCACCTATTTATTAACATATTTTGATCAGAATGAAATTGAAGTGAAGGTGTAATGTTGGGGAGGCCAATCCAGTAAATTCACTCTCTAAGATAACGTTTCATTTGACTTGAAACTTTTTTCTTTTTTTTTCCCCTTTTCTTGTGTATTGATGATTTTGGGTTTTTTTTTCTTCTTTTTATGTATAAATGATTTTTTTTTTGAAATTTTCCTTTTTATATATTATGATTTTCGTAGGTTTTACAAGTGCTAAACTCATCCCATCCCATGAGGATATTGGCATGATAATATATAAAGACTCCATGGAAACCCCTTTTATTCTTTCTTCTTTAATTTTGGGTTTTAAAGCATTCCATAGAACTAGAACAAGTATTAACGCGCGATTCTCGTATATTCATGGTTGGACATCATTTTTCAGCAGTAGATTTTAATTTTAAAATGAAATATTAAAAAAATAAATTATCTCCGTTTCAATTTATATTGACTTTTAAAATTTATTTTTAAATTAAAATTTGATATAATTTATTAAAATTACGAAACATTTATTTCAAATTTTAAACTTATTAACAACTACTAAACAATAAATGTTATCATTCTTTGATAATTTATAACATTTATTATTACATTAATTAAAATTAAATATATTTATATCTTCAAAAATGTCTTAAATTAATTTAAAATAATCAATATTGATCTTTTGTTAAAGGAGAAGTATATAAAAAGTTAATTATATGAACAACCTTTATGTTCATGAGAGTTTTTGTACGTAATTATATATAGGTGAGAAATGAAGGACATGCATGCATTATGAAAATGAAATACTAGTATTAATTAGGAGCGAGCTTTAAGTATTAATTATTGAAGCTTTTAATCTTCCTAGCTATTACTGGAGATCTAGTTCTTGCATGGACAATGACTCCATTTTTAATTCTAGCTATAGTTTATTTTTCAGTCCACTCTATTTTTACCCTATCCTATATATCAATCTGTAATTTGAGGCAGTTTAATTTTATTTGGCATGATCACACACACAGGCGGCAGGTTAGCAAGAATTGCTACTCCATTTTTTAATTGATTGATCTTGCATGCATCAGCTACTTTATCATTGAAATCATTGATCCTATATATATATATATATATATATATATATATATATTAAGTAGCAGAGTAATACCCAAAAGAAATTAAATCATATAGATAGATCCATTTTTGTTGCAGCTCTGTAGTTTAGCCTTCCATCATCAGCAGATCGATAGCCAGACAGGGGTATGTCTGGTCTATTCATGCATTAGTTACATATGATACAACAGCAATATTGTTGCAAGAGATTCAGTGAACTAGATCTGAAAATGCTGTACATAAATACTTTGTGTATAATATACTCTAGGAAAAAAGCATACATATTATAGATATATAAATGCTCACTTATCAAGATCAGAGAGAAACAGGAGAGAGGTTTTGGGTGGGGGTGGGGGTGGGGTGAAAGATGGATATGCCTGTATATATATACGAGGAATTATTGAGCATGTGTGGCTGTGTGGTGGTGATACAATCTGTCCTCTCCATTTATGCATGCCCACTTGTTTAATTAACCCAGCTGTAACTAACTCCAACCTAGCTCTTTCTTAAGTCCCACTTCCTCCCATGTGCTCTCTCTCTTCCCAATCTTCACCCTCCATATTGGCCCATAACACGAGTCTCGTTTCTTTTTTCCAACTATTCTTTGTCTGATGATAATACGACATCCGGGCAGTTTCTCTCTCCTATTCAACCTTCCAAGCATAAAGAAACAAGCAAAACTCACCACTTCCATTAATACCTTCAACTGAACCAGAACTTCCCGTCTTTGACAAAAATGGCGGTGATGATGTCATTGACACTGATGATGGTGATGAGGACAACAAAGTTGGCTTAAAGATAAACAATGCATGCCTTAAACCAGGACTAAAAAGCCAATCATGAACATCCCAATACACTTCTACTCTTACTTTGTTGAGATGAATAGATTCATTACCTCTGAATTTCCATTGAAGATGCTTGACATGAATGACTAAATGCCCATCTATTCTAATCTCCATTTCTGGATCAAACCCATTTAAAGAATTCATGCTGCCAGTCCCAGAGGTATTTTGACTCCTATTCTTGCACTCGATGGATATCTCATGAAATCTACCTTTCTCGTGGAATTTAACTCTTGTCAAAAACTTCTTCTTTCCGAATACGTGTTCCTTCCTGGAAACCAAAATAGGATCTATAAGAGCTGGTCTGCATCCACTCTTCCTATATGCATCTTTCTTCATATCTCCAAGGAGTAGTACAACCTCTTCATCAGATATAACTGCTACATAGTACTCTGAGCTTGGCTCTGTTTCACCATTGAATTTTGCAGCCTTAAGGTCCCAGAAGATATCTATAGGCTTACTATTTACTACAAAACGCTTTGAGCCTTGTTTCCTCCAGAAGTACCATGGTTTCAGCTGAACCTTACACGTATAGTGGCTGTCTCCATCCGGGCCTTCTACTGATACAGATAGGCCGTGGAGTAACAAATTCTTGCACCATGTCACTGTGATTAGACAGCGCTGATCTGCAATTTTAGTTCGATACACAGACATGAACACGCTCTGCCCTGACCTGGTTACTGCAGCAGGGTCATCAGCGGGCTTCTCCCCGGATGAGAAGCAAGCAGGAATGCCAATTGGGTCTTGCATCATCATAAAATTATTGATTTTCTCCAAGAAAAATTTAGCAACACCCTATTTAGGGGAGGAACTATTTAGCCAACTAGACGAGGATGGTGAATGAACTGGACTGATCATATTAGCATGGGGGTGCGAGGAGAGGGGGAGAGAGATCTTAGTCACTAAATGTCATGAATAACAGATGCTGCCAGAGGTGTTCTTGGCAGCATTAATTAATGAAACACAAAAACTGAAAATTTAAAAAATGTTTTCAAACTGGCATATAGATGGCAGATGAATGAGAGTGAGTGAAGAACTACCCTTTTTATATTTAAATGTCTGCAACATTATGTTAGTTAGTTTCTCTTACCTGCTTTTCTTTTATTTTACTATTATTGCTTTTTGTGTTTTCAATGTTTTAGTTGAACTTCTCATTTAATATTCTTTTAACAAGACAACTTTTTTGAATCCAAGGTAGGTTAAAAAACTTTTTTCCCCTAACCTCGTGAAACCATGAGTCAACTTAAAATACTAATTTCCATGCTTGGTTAGAAAGCAGAGAAGTCCTCTTCATCAGATTTGGAGTGTAGGCTTTCTATCATATACCGAGGGTCCTTGGAAGCATGACAGCACATGCCTTGGGGGTTTAGTTGGAAAATTGTAGAACTGGTTATATGGTTTTCATGAAACCCAACAATTGTCCTAATATAGATTGGTTGAGGCCTGATTTTAACTAGTAAGGAACCTTATGAATTAGGATCCTCTATGTTTCAAATGAATTGAAAAGTCTCTATTTTATGATTCAAATTTAAAATGTGACATCATGATAATGGGAGAGAGACGATGATAAAAAATATATAAAGAATGAAGATTCTCTATTTCATTTGAAATGTAGAGGATCCTATTCCGGCCCTTATCCTCCTGTTTGTGAGTTTTATTTTGAATTTGGAAGGAAGTGAATGGATGAAAAAGAAGAATTTATTTTATTTAAAATAATAATAATAATAATAATAATAATAATAGGAAAGAAGAACTTTCCATTCCATCAAACAAAACTCACATCCATGCCCATAGATGTGTGGTTTCTTTATCACTTGACAAAATTTGAAGATATCTTGTGAGTTAGTAATAGTATTGATAATATGGAGTACCATTTAGTTTGAACAAATGTATTTGGCAGACTCCATCTAAGAAATTCACTTACTTATAACCTAGGCCTAGGCCTGGAGGGTTTAATGGTTGGTTGGTTTAGGTAAGCCAACTTTGTAGACTTGATGCACCTCATAACCCTCTCTCTTCCTCAAATCATTATTTATTGATTAGTGACGAGTGAAGTAGTTACTAGGTACGTAGGTAAATAGAATGAATGAGATCCTCTTACTATGAAGTTAACTTCACTTAGCATGGTAAGTTGATCGATCAATACAAGATGATCACGCGTGATGGAGATTACATCCGGCCGAGTATCGACATGTATTGATCAATTGACTAAAGTTAACTTTATACTACCAATTTCCGAATGAATGAATGGATAACAGTTTTCTGAATCAAGTTAATTGGGTGAGACATCATTTGCTTAGATCTCCTTGGAAAAACGTCATTTAGTTACATCTATTCTGTTAGTATATGATTGACATCTGGCTGTTCATTGTTTTGTTAGTGTACCATTAAATACTTGCTATTTGATTTGCTGTGTTGTTTTGTGAATTTGAATAAGAAGGATGGTTCCCAACTCTGAGAATAGAATGAGTCAGTCAGTCTCAAAAGCTTTGTTTGCAAAATTAAATAGTCCTATTTGATTTTTATGAGATGGATAACTTAAAATAATTTTATGTTAGGTTTGTTTTGACATGATTATTTAAAAAATTGGATAAAAATTTATCGTTTGGACTATCATATCATTATTACTAATAACAAAGATATCATATTCTCATTAGTATAAATAGATAGGATAAGATACATCGGTCTTTTTAAACAAAGTTAAAGGTTAATTTTGTCCACAAAAATCTAGTCCCAACTAATAGGGATTATAATACATAGTTGAATATGAAGTAAAATACAGTGACACCCCCTCTAGATAATCATAATAACACTCACCTCCCCTCTAGTTTCTTAAGTAACAATTAATACCCCTACAAGTTTTTAAGGTTGACTAAATAGATAAAATTACATATTTACCCTTGTATTTTATCAAAATTTAATTACTAAATAATTTATATATATGTGTTTAATTATCCTTTTTTTAATACAATACATTTTAATTATAGTTTTATCTCGTAATTAAAACTATCTCATTTAAATTGTTGGTAACTTATAAAAATCTAATTTAGTTTAATTAACACATATTTTTGGATAAGTGATACAAATATTAAAAAAATTAAATTAAATTATTAATGAAGCTATTCTAATTAGAGTGATTGAGTATATTGATAGTTTAGTTTTTGGTGCTTAACAACAAAAAATATTATTTGAATTTTTAGTTTTATATTATAATTTTTCTATGTGAAATTTTATTGAGTATATATAAAAAATTGGGATGTTTATGATTTTGATTACATTTTTTAGTATACAGTTGACGTTATTTTTATGCAATGTTAAATAAAAATATATAATTACATTTATTAGGCTTAAATATGAATTAGTACCCTAAACTATAGGTCATATTCCACTTCGGTGATCCACCTTTTAATTTTGTCAATTAGGTTATTAAACTATAAATTTTTTTCACTTCGGTCCAATTGGGTCTGCCACGTCAGAAATTGCTGACATGGCCGTTTGGGTGGGGTCAGAGTTAAGCTGATGTGTAACAAAAAAAGAATATTATAATTTTTGATTAAACATTAAGGGGTATAATTGTCAAATCACCTTATATTAAATATTATTAATACCAATTAAAAATAACTAAAGGCTAGATAAAACAATCATACGGATCAAATCTCTCCTCCCCCAACTTCGATCAAAGCTCTTCATCGATCATCACTAGCAGAATAATTTCAATCCCAACCGCCGACGACAGTTTTTTCGATCATCGATCATCACTCACAGAATAATCGATCATCACTCGCAGAAACCCAACTACTGATGCCCCTTTTCAGATCTAAAGAATAATTTCAATCTCAAATCATCATTTGGGAAAAAGCAGAATAAGGAAGAGAAGGTCTGGAATTTGGGATTTGGTGGCTTCAGATTTGGAATTTGGGATTTAGTTTTTTCATCATTTGTTGCACGAGCTTTCTATTTGTTACGAGAGAAGAGAAATGATTTCTTGCAAGACGAAGCTTCTACTTTGTTACATGAGAGAAGAGCAATGATTTGTTTTAGAGAGAAAACAACAGATCGTGGTTAGAAGAAGAAAGGTCGTGGCCAGTGGTGGTGGCTCGGTCATACCACATGGTTTCTTCTACTACCTACCCTAAGCTCCGGATCTCAAAATCAATAGCATCCCTATTTTGAAATCAACAGATGTGAGTCTTGGCCTTTGCATACCCTCGAGCAAATCGAAAAAGTCCATTCCTCCGACCAATTGCAAGATCTCTCTCACTTTTGACAAAGACAAAGTTCCTACCAATATGCTAAGAGTGCTCCCATTTTCTGGTGATAATCCCCATACTACTTCTTCTTTCAAAGTCGATAAAAGTCTCTCTTTTTTCTCCATTTTCTAAAACCCTAACAAATCAAATCATTGTGATATAAACAACATAAGAGTGGCGGTGCATTGGAGAAGGATTTCTCGTTAATATTCACCCTTCTCGTTTGAGACCTAGGTTTTTGGGTTTTAATCAATTTAATAAGTTGGGGCTTTGATCGATATGTTTGTGATGGTTTTAGATTTTTGTTGTTTTTATTTAATGTTAATGTTTAATAAAAAGTGAGTTGTCGAAATTGCCCTTTAATGTATAATGAATGTGTGAGTAGATTACACATTAGCTTAACTTTGACCCCACCTAAACAGTCACATCAGCAATTTCTGACGTGGCAAACCCAATTGGACCGAAGTGGAAAAAATTGATAGTTTAATAACCTAATTGACAAAATTGAAAGGTGGATCACCGAAGTGGAATATGGTGTAAGACCCCAAATAATTAATAAATGAAATTTAATTTCCTCTAATTATTATTTTGAAATAGTAAGGGGTGATGTGATTAATGTGGATAGTCATGGGTAAAATACGCAAATATTTCAAAATAAGCAAGTGGTTATAAAATATTCATTGTTGTCGGGGAATATTCATTTGGTTGTGGAATATTCTTCTGTTGTCGGGGGAATATTCGTATTGACCATGATCTTTTATGGCCCCATGGAAAACGATTGGATGAAGAAAATGATAAATATAAGTTGTTTAAAAATAATTGGCGTAGTTATTCTCAATTAATCTTGTTAAAATACTACTTGGTTAAAACACAAGAAATACTTACCAGTACGCACCAATTATTGATTCTTACGTAAGAAGACACTACTTAATAATGGTTACGATAAGAATTACCGCTCGATTATTTTATTTTATTGATTTAATAATTCTTTGCGTTGATATTTTATATTATTTGTTGTTTGATAATTGTCATTACACAGTATTTTTTCATTATCGAAGCAATAATTCATATTATCTGAATAATATTATTAGATAACATTATTGGCAATGTCTAGAAAGTTACATCTAAGGAGAGGTTTGGTCACCTAATCAATTGCCAAGAAGGAGAAATTCTTATTGGAAAGCCCTCTCTTTCCACAGAAGGCTTGCTAGTTGTCAATATTATGATTCTCGTAATATTATTTGTGAATAATTAATTATTGATTCATATGATGAGGAAAATATTGATTTTATGTGGATATAGATGGAGAAAATTTTAATGTGACAATTGTTGAAAATTGAAATTTTATCTTTTTACGATAAAATAATTCATTTAAATATATTATTATATTTTAATAATATAATAATGGTGATATTTTTACAAAGAATGTGGGATATATGAGTATACGAGGAGGAAGAGTATTTTTGTTGCAATAAATATTTAAAACATGTTAAACATGTCGGTGGACCCCATTTATTGACTGAAATTTGATTATAGCTTGTAAAATCGCTTGGTTTGTGGATTCGGCCAATTTTGTTTGGAATTTGGAAAAACTTTCTTACGTAAAGTTGTAGAGAATGGAATTTCTATGGAAAGTAGCGAGTTTCAATTTTTCCGAATAAAAGGGCTATTTATTATGAAGTATTGAAGTTTCGAAGCTCCGAAATAATTGATTTTGGAAGTTTTAATTATTTTAAATAATTCTTTATTGATCTTGAACCTGGTACAAAGCCCATTTCTAAAAGCTGGCTCTATTGAACTTTGGAGTTGAAGGTCCAACTACGAGGAGTTGTTGGACATCGGTTTCATTCGCCCTAAGACATCTCCTGGGGTGTTCTGTTTTATTCAGTAAAGAAGAAAGGCGGGAGTATGCGACTTTGTATTGATTTATCGGGGAATTGAACCATGTCACCATCAAGAATAGGTATCCTCTACCTCGTATTGATGACTGTTTGACCCGTTTCAAGGAGCACAATTCTTTTCAAAGATCGATCTTCATTCGGATATCATCAATTTGAAGATTAGAATCGAGGATATTCAAAGACGCCTTCGAACTCGAGACGGGCATTAGGAATTCTTAGTCATGTCTTTCAGATTGACTAATGCTCCTCATGAGCTTTCATGGATATGATGAACCGAGTATTCAAGGAATATTTGGATCGATTCGTTGTTGTCTTTATTGATGACATCCTCATATATTCCAAAAGTCGTGAAGATCATGAGCACCATTTGAAGTTGGTACTCCAAAGGCTTCGTGAAAACAAACTATATGCCAAATTGAAGAAATGCGAGTTACGGCGAGGAAGTAGCATTCCTTGGGCACGAAGTGTCGAAACATGGAGTATCCATTGATCCGTGAAGATTGAAGCAATACAAAGTTGGGAGCAACCGAAGTCGATGGATCAAGACGTAGCTTTTTGGGCTTACCACGTTATTATCGGAGATTCGTGGAAGGTTTTCTCGAATCGCTACTCCATTAACCCGACTAACTTCGGAAGGATACAAAATTCTTACGGGCGAAGAATGCGAGAAGAGTTTCAAGAGCTTAAGAGAGACTCATTTCAAAGACCTGATTCTAACAATACCATCCGCACGGATGGATTTGTTATCTGCTGATGCTTCCCGCAAAGGGTTAGGATGTGTTCTTATGCAACGTGGGAAAGTCATAGCTTTATGCCTCGCATGACAACTTAAAGAGTATGAGAGGAATTATCCTACTCATGATCTAGAGTTAGCGGCGATGATCGTTTTGCCAAAAAGATATGGAGGCACTATCTATATGGGGAGAAAGTGGAGATATATTCGGACCATAAAAAGCCTTAAATATTTCTTCACTCAAAAAGAACTCAACATGCGGCGGTGACGTTGGCTCGAGCTATTGAAAGACTACGACCACACTATTCAATACCATCACGGAAAAGCTAAGCGTGGTGGTGACGCGTTGAGTAGAAGATCATATGCGGGAATGAGAAGCGATGATGTCGAGTATATCGCATAGAGCCAACTTTAATAGAAAAAGTTAAGGTTGCTTTCAAGCCACCCCAGGCCAGGCGATGCGTATGAAGAAGAAAGTACAAGAGTCTTTATTCCTAAGGCGAGAATCGATGATGAAGGAATACTTGAGTCCACTCCGGACTTTGTGTTCCTAACGACTACGATTTGAAGTACAAGATTATGATGGAGGCACACAATACACCATTTGCAATCCATCTGGAAGTACCAAAATGTATCGTGATCTTGACATACATTTTGGTGGAACAATATGAAGAGAGATTGCAAAGTTTATCTCGATGTGTTTAACTTGTCGGCGTGTAAAAGCGGAGCATCTAGTACCTAAGGGTCCGTTGAACCACTTGAGATTCGAAATGGAAGTGGGAACACATTACCATGGATTTCGATTCTACGGGTCTTCCTACTACGGCTTTCAAGGCATCAATGTCATTTGGGTTATTGTTGATAGATTAACCAAGTCTCGCTCATTTCTTGCCGACACGGAGACTTATTCCTTGAGCGTCTTGCTAGTATATATGTAAATGAGATTGTGAGGTTGCATGGTATGCCGGTATCCATAGTTTTGGATCGTGACCCAAGATTCACTTCAAGATTTTGGGTTAGCTTGCAAAAAGCTATGGGCGCGGATTACGATTCGATTCAGCATACCATCCTCAAAGCGGACAAACAATCGAGAGGACTATTCAAACTCTTGAAGATCTATTAAGACTCTATGTCCACAGACTTCAAGGCGGTTGGGATAAGTATTTACCATTGGTGGAATTTCTCCTACAACAACGATTATCGAGCAAGTATAGGTGTGGCTCCATTTGAAGCATTATATGGACGAAAATGTCGCTCTCGGTATGTTGGGACGAGGTGGGTGAAACAACATTGTTAGAACTTAGAGTTGGTACGTATGACTACTGGAAAAGATCCAAATGATTCGACAACGATACAAACGGCACAAGATCGACAAAAAGAGTTATGCGGATCTTCATCGAAAGGGCGTGGAATTTAGTATAGGGGATCATGTGTATTGTTGCGAGTTGCTCCATGGAAAGGAGTTACAAGATTTGGGAAAGAGAAAAGCTCGATCCACGATTTATTGGTCCATTTCAAATTCTTGACCGAGTAGGAAATGTAGCCTATAGACTCGCGTTACCTCGAAAGTATGTCTCGTGTTCATAATGTGTTTCACATATCGTACTTCCGTAAATATGTGAAAGACCGAACCACGTTATAGAGTTAGAAGCAGGACGAGATAGTAGAAGACTTAACGTATGAGGAGGTACTGTCAAGATCTTGGATAGGAAGGAGCATGTCCTACGCATACGAAGGTCATACCACAAGTTAAAGTTTTGTGAAGGAACCATGCTTTATAGAGGAAATGACACATGGGAATTGGAAAGCGGAAATGAAAGCGAGGTATCCTCACCTTTTGAAACACAGTACGTATGTCAATTTTAGAGGACGAAATTTCATAAGGAGGGAGGTTGTAAGACCCCAAATAATTAATAAATAAAATTTAATTTCCTCTAATTATTATTTTGAAATAGTAAGGGGTGATGTGATTAATGTGGATTGTTATGGATAAAATACGCAAATATTTCAAAATAAGCAAGTGGTTATAAAATATTCATTGTTGCGGGGAATATTCGTTTGGTCGTGGAATATTCTTCTTTGTCGGGGAATATTAAATACGACGTATAGCAGATCTTTCTTGGGCCCCATAATGTGAAAGCGATTGGATGAAGAAAAGCGACAAATATAAGTTGTTTAAAAATAGCAGGCGTAGGTGTTACAGATTAATCATTGTTAAAATACTAAATTGGTTAAAACACAAGAAGATTACTGCAGTATTGCACCAATTATTGATTCTTACGTGAAGAAGCATAAGCACTACTCAATAATGGTTCTAAATAATAATCGTTTCAAAGATATTTTATTTTATTGATTTAATAATTCTTTGCGTTGATATTTTTATATTGTCTTTCTTTGTTTCAATAATTGTCATTATTACATAATATTTTTCATTATCGAAGAAATAATTCATATTATCTGAATAATATTATTAGATAACATTATTGGCAATGTCTAGAAAGTCCTGTCTAAGGAGAGGTTTGGTCACCTAATCAAGGCTGCCAAGAAAGGAGAAATTCTTATTGGAAAGCCCCCCTGCTCACAGAGGCGAATTGGTTATCGATATTGTGATTACGTAATATTATTTGTGAATAATTAACTATTGATTCATATGATGAGAAAATATTGATTTTATGTGGATATAGATGGAGAAAATTTTTAATGTGACAATTGTTGAAAATTAAAATTTTATCTTTTTCGATAAAATAATTTATTTAAATATATTATTATATTTGAATAATATAATAATGGTGATATTTTACAACGAATGTGGGATATATGAGTATCTGAGGAGGAAGAGTATTTTGTTGTAATAAATGTTTAAAACATGTTAAACATGTAAATTGGACCCCATTTATCGATTGAAATTTGATTATAGCTTGTAAAATCGCCCGTTTATGGATTTCGGTCAATTTCTGTTTGGAATTTGGAAAAACTTTCTTCTGCAAAGTTGTAGAGAATGGAATTTTCTATGGAAAGTAGCGAGTTTCGAATTTTTCTGACAAAAGGGCTATTTATTATGAAGTATTGAAGTTTCGAAGCTCCGAAATAATTGATTTTTGGAAGTTTTAATTAAGAAACATGTGCGTAGGAAGTTTTAGAAAATAATAATAAATATTTTAATAAATTTTCTACTTTGGTGTTCTAAGCATTTTCCTATAAATAGGGTGTTTAGGTTAGAATTGAAAATCACACCAGAAATTGAAGTTTTCTCTCTCTATATTATCGAGCGTATTCTTGTGAGTATTTTTTGAGTATTGTTATACGGTGCAAATTCAAGTCATAGCCTATATATCCAGGTGTTTCATTTAGAATAATTGATCTTTCGAGGTAAGGGATATTATTTTTTAAAATGATATTATTTATTCTAATATCATTATCTTGAAGTATTGATCCGAACTTTTTAATCAAATTTGGAACTTTTAATTGTTTGGGAGTTCTTATTCACGATATCACGGCACTATTCACGATATCTGATACTATTCACGAATCGACACTATTCATCGAAAAATAAAAATTTTCTTTTTAAGTCAAAATACCTATTCTTGAATTTTACACCACTATGATTATTTTTGAGGTATTTTTGGACATGGATAAAACAAAGTACTGAATCCTTAATCATTAATCCTTGTCATTTTGTTTCTTTGGATTCGTTTCTTTAAAAATATTTTTCATCATCCTCGGTCTTAAATGATGATATTATTGAATATCTTTGGCCCGTAGTCAAGCAAAGATGAATGATTTCGATGAATATCTTCAATTCGTAGTCAAAAGATGAGCAGTGTTTAGATGAACATGACTAATCGATGAATATCTTTGGCACTGTAGTGCAAAGATGAATATTTGATTCAGATATATATTGATTGATGTTACGAGGATAAAAGATGAGCGATGAACTTTAAAATTCATACATAGAAGATAGTAGTTTGCATTCTCTACTTAACTCTTCTAATGAATTATTATTTTCATTGCGAATATTGATTTAAAACTTGTTGTCTATTGTATTCTATTAGATTTTTTCTGTTGAAGACTAATGATAATTTGTTGTATATTATCTTAGTCATAATATTCTTCTTTGGGCTAGTTGAGCTCACCCTTTTCCTTTTTGTTCCATTTTTTTCGAGGCGAGAATATAGCGAGTACGAGTTGGGGTATGGAATGAATGTTCTAAAGAGAGTTGTTTAGTAGTCCTCACCATTTTTGTAAAATAATGTATCAATAAATATGATGAGGATTTATTTGGGTATAGATATTGTCTAGAAGATAATATTTGTATCCAAACTCACAGTTTTACTATTGTAATAATAAAATTGTAGTTGTTTCTGTACCATGTATTGACAACTCAGAATGGGTGATGTATACCTATTTTGGGGGCGTCACATATGGCCTATAGTTTAGGGTACTAAGTCATATTTAAGCCTATTTATTACTACATCTTTCTTGTAAAAAAAATTCTTTTAATATATTTTTTATTTTTTTTAGTAACAACATTTGTCATTTTTACTGTAAATAATTATATTTAAGTGTGACTTATGTTTAGTTTAATATATGAGAAAAATAATTAATATAATTTTTAAAACTTTTTTTATATGAGTAATAAGATTCGCCTAAATTGTAATAATAAGTTTGTTTTACGTAAATTTTAATATTTAAAAAAATAATTATTATTTTATTGCGTTAATTTGTAATTTTATGGGTATTAACATTATACTTTTTAATTACAAAAAATATATTTAAATATATATCACGTAAATTTTAATATTTGAGAAATTTAATTAGTAAAAATTGTATAACTTTATTTTCCTAATAAAATAAATATTTATTATTTTTTAACTTTTATGTTATTTATTGCACAATTTCATAATTTAATTAATTAGATTAAGTAAAGTAAAAATTATGATATACAAATTTATATTTAGTGAAGAAATTAAACATTATACCTTGAAGGGTGTATTAGATATTATATTAAAAATATTTTTAAATATTAGTTGGTCAACCACATTAGGAGTAGTGAATGTTACATATTGTAGACTAGAGGGGTATTAACTATTACTTGAAAAACTAAAAGGGAGAGGAGTGTTATTATGTTTTGAATTTTAGTATTTTTTTAATTAGTATTTGATGTAAATTTTATTAGCATCTTACTACCCTCTTGGCATCTAAAAAAGCTACTCTTCTATATATATATATATATATATATATATATATAAAACTAGACATAACATAAGACGCCCAAAGGTGAAGGGAAAAAAATAAAGATAATGTCACACTCTTGCAAGGAGTTTGGGCTTGATCTGAAGAAGAGAACTTGTTCGCGACAAGTTATTCGCGAGGACATGCGTTGTAATTTAAAATTTATTATATTAAAAGTTGAGGATAATATGAGAATTATAAAAATATTACTTATTCTAATTTCTTTTCCGTCCAAATCAGACCAATTTTGGACGAAAACTTTGGCAGGAAAAGTGGCCATGTTTTTTATTCATTTCTTCTTTTTTGGTTTATTAAAAAACTCAGAAACATAAAAATTAGAAAGAAAATTTTAATTTTCTATCTATTTTTTTTTTTGTCCATTTTAAAACTCAGAAAGAGAGTGTTAATGTTATGTATAAAAATTTTATTCAAATATTGTTTAAACCAAACAACACTCTATTTGACTCGACCTTTCAAAATACCGGGAGATAGATCTCACTGAAAATAAAATAAAAATTCTACTACATAAAAACAATAGTACTACTACTGGTAGCCGTAGGCGCTAGGAGGAGGAGGAGGAGGAGATCTCACTGAAAACAAAACTAGGAATACATACAGTACGATACTTCTCAGTAAGCTGATTCTCTTGGCCGTTTCACGCATCCGGATATCTTATATCTCTCTCTCTTCTCCTTCTCTCTCAATGTCTGTCTGAATTTATCAGATATAATATAAACGTATACATAAATCGAGATCTTCATTTATTTATTTTTTGTATTGGTTTTGAAACCCTCAGCTGATCCCCTTCGAATCTGTCTGTCAAATTGTGCGCCATAACTACAAACAAGACTGGATTCAATTTGATTTGATTCTCTATTTCTACCTACGTAATAACTAGGGTTTTACAAACTTGGAGAATGCCCCATGAATCAACGTCCGAACCAGACCCGGACGATTTTGAAGCTGAGTTCGTTGAGGTCGATCCTTCTGGTCGATATGGTCGGGTCAGTACTCAGTGTATATATATATATATATATATATATATATATATATATATATATATATATACTTCCCTTTCTCTCTCTCTCTCTCTCTCATATATGTATATTCTACATTGAAATTATTTCAATGAAACTTTTCCATTGTTATCATTTCTAATATTATCATTATGCTTTCATTGCTTTTGAGTTGAGACTACTGCATTATAACTTTTTCCTCAATCTGATTTATGTGATGTAATTTGCAGTATAAAGAAGTTCTAGGAAAGGGGGCTTTCAAAAAAGTGTATCCTTCATTATAATTTTCTGTGTATAAAGTAGTTTATGCATGCATTTGACACAAGATTGTATGTAGAATTACTGTTAATTCCTTGATAGAATGTTGGGGATATAGATATAGAGCTTTTGATGAATTGGAAGGAATTGAAGTAGCTTGGAATCAAGTTAAGGTTGCTGATCTTTTAAGAAATTCCGTAGACTTGGGCGTCTGTACTCGAAGTTCATTTGCTTAAAACCCTCAAGCACAAGAACATTATCAAGTTTTACAACTCATGGGTTGATACCAAAACTGAGAACATCAACTTTATCACTGAGATTTTCACGTCTGGGACTCTACGCCAGTAAGTTTGTTTGCTCTAGTTCTTCTTTTATTTTCAGTCAATTTGTATAGCCATCATATTATTGGTATTGATCATTAATTTTTATATATTGCTTAGATATCGAAAAAAACATAAGCATGTTGATTTAAGAGCATTGAAGAAATGGTCTAGGCAGATATTGGAGGGGCTTTCCTATCTCCACAGTCACGATCCTCCGGTAATTCATCGGGATCTCAAGTGCGACAATATTTTTGTTAATGGCAATCAAGGCGAGGTGAAAATTGGTGACTTGGGGCTAGCTGCCATTCTTCAACAAGCTCGTTCCGCCCATAGTGTCATCGGTGAAGACTTGATTGCTCTCCCACCTTTTTTGGAATACAAACTTACCTTGGGTACTTTATTATTTGTTGAAATGAAAATATAATTATCATTTTGGTACAGGTACTCCTGAGTTCATGGCACCAGAACTTTATGAGGAGGAATACGATGAGCTTGTAGATATATATGCCTTTGGCATGTGCTTACTGGAGTTGGTGACCTTTGAGTACCCGTATGTGGAATGTGCCAATGCCGCTCAAATATATAAGAAAGTGACATCGGTAAGCAACTTGTGCCTTCTGGGCATTTATTTTCAAATTTTTTATTCATTTCTGTCTTCCTGCCTGCTTCATCATATGACACCACTATATGGATCTTGTTTTATTATAATCCCAAATTCTTCTAGGGCTAAATCGCCATCCATTTGTCATTGTTTAATTCACGGTGTAATTTATAATGGTCCCCGCAAACCCCGTCCTAGGAGTGACATAAGTTTTTCCTAAACCCGCTGCATGGAACACTTCCCTAAAAGGTTATATTTTTAGAAATCTAGGTACTTTTTTTTTTGTTTAAGTTGAACTTATTCCATTCACAAATCAAATGGACTTGATTTTGCCAATTGAGAATTAATCGACAACTTGTGGGATGTAAGGTCCCTTTATTTAGAGATGGTGTGCGTGTCTTTGTTGTCTAAAGGTATGTTTTCTTGCGTGAATGTGTGTTTGTTCCTCTGATCTATCACATAATTTTTACATCTTAGCTGATAAATTAAGCAGCAGGAAATATTTTTAGGGTGGGTGGGAGTGCATTGAATTTGATGCTTCGTCCGCTCTGAATTCAATCCAGTTGCAGGGCTATGATCGTTTATATAGGAGGTTGATCTTGTTTATGTAGCGTCGGCATGGTTTGTATTAAGTTTTGGAAAAAAATACATCAGCTGATAACAATTAATCTATATCTGTCTTGTTGGCAGATGATATTATACAGAATCCCTTCAGGTAAGTTTAATTGGTTGCAATTTGGATAAATCTCTTTGACAAAAAGTTCAGGTTTCTTAAAATTTAGAATTTACAGAAATTAAGGCAATACAAATAGAGGAGCTTCTAATATACTATCCGCATCTTTTTTCTTAACCAGGATTTCTGAAAAGGCAACTTTCATGTTGGGAACCTTATATTATCAGGAAATTCTCCTTCTGGAGAGTTGAATAAAACCATTTGTTAAATGTGACTTACCTGATGTCCCATCCACTGCCTGAATATGATTTTTATCACCATTCGTTCTTTTCTTGTTTATTTCTCCTCATGTAGGGAATCAAGCCCGCGTCATTAGTAAAAGTGAAGGATCCTGGAGTCAGAGCATTCATAGAAAAATGTATTGCAAAGGTGTCTGATCGGTTGCCTGCCAAGGAGCTATTAATGGATCCTTTTCTCCAGTCAGATGAAGATAATGAAACCGTAGGTCGATCTTCGCGACCCAGTCTTCATCATGCAGGTAAAATATTGCTATTCTTCATTACCTTTGCTGTCTTTCCCAATTTCTTATAAACTTAATGTGCAGATAATAATATTGATCATTTTGATAATGGTAAAACTTTGGAGGATTCCATGCCTGAGGGAAGTCGAGACTTCACAGTGCAGGGTCAAAGGAAAGATCTGAACACAATCTTTCTGAAACTTCGAATAACAGATTCCACAGGTTATATTCTGTTCTCAGCTTCTTCCAGTACTTACGATTCTCATTGCAGGGGGAAAAAGCAGTATTCTATTCATAGAACGTGACTTGAAATGTTGCATTTGATCCAGGCCATATTCGGAATATCCACTTCCCATTTGATATTGATGTTGATACATCAACTGATGTTGCTAGTGAAATGGTTGAAGAGCTGGACCTGACAGATCAAGATGTATCAGCCATTGCTGAAATGATCGACACAGAAATTCGGTCCTATATTCCAGATTGGGCACCCAGAGAACTTGTTGGCGATCATGTTGGTAGTGAAGTGGCAATGACTGATAGTTGCATCTCTGAAGGTCTGGGTGATTCTTCTCCCACAACTAATGAGTCTGCTCGTTCTGTCAGTCTTATTCTGGAACGAATGCCTTCAGGAAGGAAGTATTGGTGCGACTCACCGAAAGCTGGTGATGGAATCTCTCCAGGTAGACTTGGGCCTTCAAACTTGTCTCATGAGGGTTCTGCAACCCCTGGAGGTAGCTGGACTGAAGATGATGAACAATCACCGGGTAGTTGTCAGTATGGGGATAATTTGAATGATGATGCTTCACTTGAAAGGCAGGAGGTGTGTGTGCTTGATGGTAATCTGAAAGATAAAGAAGGTAATTTGCTTGATCATGCAGAGTTTGGTCCATCAGATCTACTGTCAGGCAATGGACCTCGTTCATTTGTGGGGAATAGAAAAATACTTGGTGACATTGATCTAGATGATGAAAATATTATTGTGAAAAAACTTGAGCACCTCTTGGTTGAGCAGCAAAGGGAGTTGGATGAACTTAAGAAGAAGCATGAACTAATTGTATCAGATCTTCTGAAGGAACTTCCACCAGAAACTCGTAATAAAGTTGTAAGAACTTGTAATGCAGAGATTTCTGACCATAAAATTCAAAGTGGTGAAAAGTCATCTGATCCAAGCTCCTTGTTGCAGATGTAAGTGTTACCGTTTTACCTTTCCAACTCGCCTGTGGATAATAATTTGGATAGTCCTTTGATTGCACCAATCGTGATTCTCATCCTAAAATTTTGAAGATATTCCTGAAAGCTACAAATTCTCAACATTCTTGCGGAAGATGGGAAGTTGGACTATATAGCTGAAAATCTCGTCTTTCGGCTCATCTTTAGGGACAAGTTCAATACTGTGAAGATGAACACAAAGTCTTGTATGGTATTGCTGTGATTTTGAGAGACAATACAGTGCATTTATAATCCAGGAAGAAATCATTTAAAATTTATGCTTCCGGAGTCTTCGGTGGGGGGACCCAGCACAGTCCTTTGCACTGGTGATGTTTTTATGGTGCTTCTTAGGTGAGATGTCATAAATACCTGCTATAAGTTTCCCTATCTCCTATCCCCTGAAACAATTCTTTACCTCGTTTGATATCCTTTTCTTCTTTAGCTATAGGTTCATATGAAGTGTATACTTGTACAGATGGTAAATATTTTGTGTAATGACAACATGTTAGGCTGTTCTAATTGGTTTTGGACCTGTATGTGCTGGGAGAAACTTTGATTTTCTTTAACTTTCTATATTTATCTTTGTGCCTTGGAGTGGACAATTGTTGCTACATGCTTGTCTCCATTTGGTAAGTGTATTAGGGATGTAATATGTCTTTTGAATTGCATATGCTAATTGCTATGGGGGCATGTCTGTATTTGTTATTAAGGTGTGTTTCATTTTGAATTGCATATGCTGCCTATGAGAATGGTGTGGAGATTTAGCATTACCTTATTAATAATTATGTGGAGATTCCCGCACCAGAGGGTTTATCATACATGCCCACTTCCCAAACATTATGTTGAAGCAACTTTTTTCTGATTCTCTTTCTTGGTTATGGACCCATTGAATAACAAGTAACGAGAGATGTTGAAACTGCAACTCTCACGGTTAATCTGCGGTTTCTTCTCATTCTAACATTCTGTAATCATTTTATTTTCTTGTGCAATTTTATCTGTCTCATAATTTTTGTTCCAGCAATTTTTCTTTCGTGTGCATGGATACATAATGTGCGTGATTGTGTTTTGTTATAATCATTGAAGTTTGAACTCGCTTCAAAATGATAAAACATTAATCCAACATATCCTTTTGAATATTTTTTTAGTAATTATGTTGTCATCATAGCATTATCTTGCAGAGTAATTCATCATAGCATTATCGTTTGACTTATATTTTTGTGGGTTCGCTAAGTGGTCATTATGACACGATAGTCGGGGGTCTCGCTCTCAATGAAAAAAGTTATTATCTAGTTCAACAATGAGATAACGGGGGTTGCAAATGAGCGAAACCAAACGTTAAAATTTATTTGAATTTGAGAATTTATTAGTAACTTTGAGTTTAACTAATGTATTATACTTCATGTAATTGAAATATGTTATAGGAGTTGGAGTTTCTAGTTACTATAAAATTAAAGTAGTATACATACAACTCAATTATGTTTGTTGATAAAACATATATTTTGTAACAATTTTATTTATTTATTAATAAAAGAATTGTTTAATTAAAAATTTTTAAGTTATTTACATGGTGTTGTTTTATAATATGTGATAAACATATAGTTTTGAAAAATACGTTCAGAATCATAATGATGATCATGTTAATGAGATATAACTTCTTAGATAACTCACAAACTAAAATTGTTCCCAATCGTTGGATTACTAAAAGGGGATATATATTGGTACATATGTTGCTTGCTCATTGGATGAGGATGATTGATCTCATAATCATTTGTGTGGAAACACTAAAACAAATATGTAGGTGTTTATTTGAGAATAAGTTTACTGGCAGGTTGTTAAGGATACCTAATGGAGTTTTACTTGTTTATCAATAAGAATTCCTGTAGAGATAGTTGTACAAATGATCATTGGACTTGAGATCATCATAGTATCTTGAGTATGATGAGTTATGCTTTGACATATTCCTTAAGACCTTTAGGGTATATCTAGTGATAGTAGTACAAATGATCATTAGACCTTTAGGGTATATCTAGTGATAGTAGTACAAATGATCATTGGACTTGAGATCGTCATAATATCTTGTGTATGATGAGTTATGCTTTGAGATATTCCTTAAGACCCTTAGGGTATATCAAATGGTATGTTTGGGTGTAATAAATTGTATATGGAGATAATGAATAATCAATAAAAAATCTATCGCTTCTAATAAAAAAAGTGGAATGTCTTATGTGATTCGATAAATGACAACTCAGTAGTCATTGGTCCAGATATAATGAAATTAGAAAGGAGTTTATAATTTGCGTTATTAGGAGTTGTGCATTTGAGAATCGAAATACATAGAATTAAATAAAATAAGATTTGACAGTAATTTTATATCTTATATTTAATTAGGACATTGTATGGTGAAAATATTAAATTGTACGGTAACTATTTACTCAAGGGTTCTTTTATGATTAATGTTAAAATCTATATTATTTGAAAAGTGTTGATCGCTAAGGTGTTTACCCTTGTTGTAGAATAAATGTTTATTTATTTAAATGAATTAATAGTTTAATTTATTTATTTAAATAAGATTAGAATTGTTCTAATTGATTTATTCATAAGCGGTTTAATATGGAGAACATAAAAGGTCGCACCATAAAAGAAAAATATTTATTCAAAAAATAAATGCTAAAATCATAATAATAAGTTAAGTGTATTTAATTTAATCTATGAGGATAAAATAAATAGCTTAATATTTTGAAAATATTAAATATAAATTAATAAAGAGGAGTCTTATTATTATTACTATTATTATTATTTAATTTCTAAAATAGTTTAAAAATTAATTAATGAAAGTACTCACGTTAATTTCTAATTGGATTAGAAATATAATTAATTAAAGGAGTTTAATAATTAAATAAAAAATCCTATACCTAGTTTAGGAGGGTTGCGAAAGTCTTATTATGGATTACGGTAACATAAGATATACATTTTATTCAAATGGTTGGGAGACATTCTTTGTTATTTGATGCATTACCTCCCGAGGATAAACACTTAGGTAGTTAACGAGAAAAAGAATTGGGACTGAACTCGTATCTGAGGAAGCTAGTTTTTACACGAGTATGAATATGATCTTCATCTCTTTTCTATTGAATTGATAATTAAGCACAAAGTATGATAACAATGATGATTTGTATGAAAAAATTTAAATTTCGTTTTCTCGCGCTTCCGCACGTAATTTGATTACATGATCGCGCTATATACAAATCCAACATAAAATATTATTTGGTGTGTGAATCATGTAGAGTATGTGAGTCTGTTAAATGAATACATCAGACAAACATAACTAATTAATTGGTGAATCTGATAATTTGTGTTTTTTTTTCTTTTTTTTTTCTTTTTCTTTTTAAATATAGTATTAAAAAAACGATTTATTTTAAAACCATTAATTGGAGAATCCTTTACACGTGTAATCTCTTAACCTAATTACACGAAAAATTCATAATACCTCCAGCCCACACTAGTGTCAATCTTATTCAATTGTGTTATCCGTGAAAGTGAGGGAGCGGATAGAACGTCATATGAGGCCCTCTTTCTTCCCCAAGAGATAAACACACTCGCTTCCCCAATTCCCCATCTTCCCCCAAATCTCTTCTCCATCTCCAAAACCAAAACCCTCTCTTCCTCTGTGAGAGTGAAAATGGCAATTTCGGCCGTAGGGACAGCGGCTTCGGCTTCTTCAGTAAACCTCATATTTCACCCTTCTTCTTCATCGAACACCACTCTCACTTTCCCACTCTCGAATTTCTCTACCCACAAAAAACCCACTAAAGTTATCCTCTCCTCCTCCTTCGTCGCCAACCCATCCGCCCTTCTATTTCAAACACCCGCTACCACTACCCAACGCAGCAGCCGCTCTCTCACAGTTCGCGCCGCCCGAGGAAAATTCGAGCGGAAGAAACCCCACATCAATATCGGCACTATCGGACATGTGGACCACGGCAAGACCACCTTGACTGCCGCCCTCACCATGGCCCTCGCCTCCATGGGTGGCTCCGCCCCAAAGAAATACGACGAAATCGACGCCGCCCCAGAGGAACGCGCCCGCGGTATCACCATTAACACTGCCACCGTTGAGTACGAGACCGAGAACCGCCACTACGCCCACGTGGACTGCCCCGGGCACGCTGATTACGTCAAGAACATGATCACCGGTGCAGCCCAGATGGACGGCGCTATCCTCGTCGTCTCCGGCGCCGACGGTCCCATGCCCCAAACCAAAGAACACATCCTCCTCGCCAAACAGGTGGGTGTCCCCAATATGGTCGTTTTCTTAAACAAACAAGACCAAGTCGACGATGAAGAATTGCTTCAACTTGTGGAACTAGAAGTTCGTGAAGAGCTTTCCAAATACGAATTCCCAGGTGATGATATCCCCATTATTGCTGGTTCTGCTCTCTTGGCTTTGGAAGCTTTAATGGAAAACCCCAAAATTAAACGGGGTGACAACCCTTGGGTTGACAAGATTTATGAATTAATGGATGCTGTTGATGCTTACATTCCCATCCCACAACGCCAGACCGAGTTGCCATTCCTTATGGCCATTGAAGACGTTTTCTCCATCACGGGTCGTGGGACTGTTGCCACTGGCCGTGTCGAGAGAGGAACTGTTAAGGTCGGAGAGGTTGTGGATATAGTGGGTTTGAAGGATACTCGGGCTACAACAGTGACTGGGGTTGAGATGTTTCAGAAGTTACTTGACGAGGCTCTGGCCGGTGATAATGTGGGGTTATTGTTAAGAGGTATCCAGAAGACTGATATCCAGAGAGGAATGGTTTTGTCCAAGCCCGGGTCAATTACACCTCATACCAAGTTTGAGGCAATTGTGTATATCTTGAAGAAGGATGAGGGTGGGAGGCATTCTCCATTTTTCCCTGGGTATAGACCTCAGTTCTACATGAGGACTACTGATGTGACTGGGAAGGTGAATTCTATTAAAAATGAGAAGGATGAGGAATCCAAAATGGTTATGCCAGGTGACCGTGTGAAGATGGTTGTTGAACTTCATGTTCCTGTTGCTTGTGAGCAAGGGATGAGGTTTGCTATCAGAGAAGGAGGGAAGACTGTTGGAGCTGGTGTTATTAATGCCATTATTGAGTGATAAGTCTTCCTCAGGTGATCGACGCATTTGGGTGTATCAAAGTTTAAGTCTTTAGCTTTTATGAAATTAGTTTTACCTCTTTATTTATTAAACATGTTGAACCCAATGTCATATATGCTGCAATCATTTTGTTGCTTCTCTTATATATTTTTGTGTCTTACTTTAGTTGAACAATATTCTTCTGTCGATGATTCAATGTATTTTACTTTCTCCCGGTTATGTTTGCCTTCTTGACATTGGCTAGCTACATTTGGTCAAAATCTATGCGAGCTTGCGAACCATGCAACATTAGTTTTGGCCCTTTATGAACTTTTAGATATAAACAGGAAGAAAGTTGCTTAGTTTCATCACCGGATCCGTCATCAGTGGTATCTGCAACACAATCTCAAGCACCAACTTTTTATTACTTTGTAGCACAATTGCATTATCTATTCTTATTTCCTTCTTATGGGTCTCAAAGCGCATCAATTTGTTATATTTGGACTCATTGTTTTCTTATGTATGAAATTTTTAGGATTTTACCAGTTGATATCAGGTAGCTAATGCAGGTACTTGATTTAGGAATCATGGTCACCCGGTGACTAGTAGAATTAACTGATTATTGAAAAACAATGTTTTGATATTAATATGAACTGCATAGAAAGATGGGAATGTAATGAGCAATTGTGTTTGGAAATCTTTTTATATTCTGCACTTAAATTTTTGAATTCGATATTATATGGTTACAGTAGAATTACTTGTATTGAGCTCTCCAAATTCCTCGTACTGACCTTGCTGTTTGCTATGTTATACTGTAGCATTTTGATGTAGTTCACACAGTTGCATGAGATGATTAAAAGGGGGTCTGTTGATGTTGGTGGTGTAGGCAAGTCCTTTGCTATTATGTGGTGAGGCCGTATGTCATAAAAATAGTGATGGTGTTACTTTTTTCATTCGACCGTAATCATCTTGTAATCTGGAATCTTTAGCGTTTTCTTGGTGAATTGATTTCCTCTTTCATAAGAATTCCCCTCAACTTATCCTGTATGAATGCATGCACAATTTCACTTGCATCCTAATGTCTGCATTACCTGGTTCTTTATTAGAACATCCACAAGTAAGATACCAAGTTTGTTTTGACACTTTTAGTTTGAGCATAAATCATTCTATAATCTATAATATACAAACTAGCTAGTTGAGTATCCCGTGAAGATGGTTGTTGATCTTATAAGATAAAGCTTGTCACCTATGCTCTAGGGATGAGGTCCTGGCACCAAGGTTCTTAGTCTTCCTATATAGCTTACAATCTACAATAGGGGTGTCCTCATCCCCTAGCACACTATTCACAGTCAGAATAATATTGAGTCCTGACCATCAAACTTCTCCTTTTTCCTTTTTGCTTCAAGCAGCGTTAGAGTTTATACTCCTCTTAACTTTACCAGTTTGGTCCCTTGATCTTTTGCCTCTTATTGGTGACAGTAAGAAACGAAGGGGATAATCTGTAGCTCTTGGTTCTATATGTACTTGAGTTTCTGAGAGGCCTAAGCTTATTCAGCCACATGTAATTAGGGTTGTCCCTTATAACTTCATATAGGTTATATAATGACAGAATCAAAATGAGAAGGAATTTCCATAAGCACTCTTTTATTTTCGTGATTAGAAGATCAATGGTGTGGAGCTAATTATTGAAAAAATTATATCACAGGAGCTCTATTTTGATATAGATTGGTGCTTGTTCTATTTTTTGAGCTAGTCCAATTCCTGCATTGCGAGTAATTACTCGACTCTATTTTTCACTGTTTCACATGTGAGTATGCCAGTTTTGGGTGATTGACTGATTGTTGATTGCGAGGCTAAATACCTTGTGTATGTGGTAGTTTGGTTTTGGTTTGCTTTGTCTAGATCATCAACTGCTATTTGCTGCTCCCTGGATTCATATGTAATGTAAGAAACAGTTCTGATTCAAATTTTGGTGTGAGATTAGGATTTGATATACTTGGCAAATGCCAAGGATAAAACCCCAATTAATGTAATCATGTATCAGGCATAACTGCATCAAATATGAATCCCCACTGAAACTTTTTGTAGTGTTAATGGAGTTATTAGTGTAGATAATAGGGAATTGTTATTTTTGCGAATTAAAATATTTCTTTATTTTTAAAGGTTTCGTGGGATTCATATAATGTTCCTGTTATGAAGACCTTTTGTAATACATACATTGTGATCAATCAATTTTCTAGGAATATTGTGTTACATCTGGGACTGTGCTAAGTGATCATTGATTTGATACCCACTCGTTTTATTCAAACATGATTATTTGATTATTATTATTATTTTTTTTTATTTCTGCAGTTAAGTTTGTATTGACATTTATAATTTTTTATGAACAATTACATTATAAATTAAAAATGATATTTGTATTTGTAAAATTATTGAAATAAATAATTGAGCTTTCATTTTGGAAAGCCCAACAACACAAGTGCATGAGATGAGCTTTTTCCCTGGTAATATATATTTGTTATTGTTCGGGGTGTGTATATATGTTGCATTGTATGTGATTTAATATATAAATTAATGTATGTGTTATTGTGATAAAATAAGTTTACAAATACAAAAATGTGGTTTAAAAATCGGACAATTGTAAAAACAAAATTAAAAATATTATTTTCGACGGAAAGTCTGTCGGAAAAAATGGTACTCATTTCCAACTGAAAAAAGATTATTGACGTGTTGGACTTATATCTGATGAACATCAAATTAAATCAATTAAAAAATATATATAAATATATATAAATAATGACGTCATCGAATCAAATTAAATCAAATCAAAAAATAATTGAGTCAGCTCTTAATTAATTGAGCTAACTCAGTTAATTTGATAACTCATCTGGGTTAAATTAAGTGGATTCCATCTTATATTCAATCGACATCTTCCTCTTCCTCTTCCATATCCCAGTTGATGATCCCCACACACACATACAGCTACATAGAGAAATAACAAATCAAAGTTCTCATCTTCGTCCCTCTTCAACCCTTAACCTTCCTTCTCTGAAGCCTTCAATTTCATCAAAAACTTCGAGTTCTACTCTCCTCCTCCGGTGTCGACCCCGCCGCTTACGCCTCTTCTCAGCCGCCCAACTACACTCCTGGCTCTTCAAGGTATCTCTCTATATAAATATATATGTGTATTTGTAATGTATGTATTGTGTGTAAAAATTTGGTAAACTAGGGTTTATTTGTTTGTCTCTGTTTCTTTCTCTATATATATGTATGTATAGGCACATATACATATGTGTGTGTATGGTATTTGATTGATTAACATGTGTAATTACCTTAAGCAAAAATTGGGTATTGACATTGAAGTCCATTTATTTGAATTTTTCTACTTCTTACTAACAAAATGCTGCACTGAAACTTTCAATTTTTCTTTTTTACAATTTGATATCGTGACAAAGATTATGCTCATTCTTAATTTTTTTATTTTTAATTCCATCAGTGCCTGGAGAATAAAATTGGTTATATATATACACAAATTCTCTCCGTGATTTACTTTTTTCTTCATGAATTTATTCAAAAATGAATTGGGTATGTCATTTGGGATTTTTTGTTCATGAATTTGTTCAAAAATGAATGGGTATGTGTTCTGGGGTTTTTTCTTCATGAAAATTGGGTATGTGATTTGGGTTCTTTCTTTATGAATTTGTTCTAAATAACAAATTGGGTCTTTGATATGGGATTTTATGAATTTTTTATCCCTGATTAATCTTCGTTGTCGATATGGGGATTTTAAACCCTTTTATTTACAATAAAAAATCTTTGCTTCTATAATCTGCAGATGCATCTCTACAACTTGATTTTTGAAAACTTCATGTGCCCAGTAATTTGGAAATCGAAATCAGCAATAGAATGGAGGTGGGTCCTTTTTTTCATGCTTTGGGTTCTTTCTTCATGAATTTGAATTTGTTCTAAATAACAAATTGGGTCTGTGATATGGAATTTTATTTTTATCAATTTGTTAAAAAACGAAATCGTTCACTATATTGTTATGGTTTCATGTTGATGGGATTCTTCAATTGGTCTCCAATCATTCACAGTGTTGCTTTGGTACTTCTAAATATTGACGTACACTCATAGTTTAGCTTAAAGTTTTAGCTTTGATTTTACATTCATAATTTCGTTCCACCTTTGACTTTTGAATGGGGACTCTCATTATGTGACGGAGGCGCATATGTTATTTTTGTGGGTTGTTATTAAAATGTGTTTTTATGCATATTTGTGTAAATCTTAATTCAACTTCATGAATTCATGGAGTATTTTTAAGTTTTTTTCTTTATTGTTTTACGAAGGAGAATATTGATATTGATTGTGTTCGGAACAGGTTCCATTGCATCCAAGGATTGTTACATCCATTAAATTAGCCCATGTTCTTGGGCATTTTCCATTACTTCAATCCATAGCAGTCAATTAGCCCCATCCTCTGATCAGTTACATTTGACTTCGAAGTTCGCCATAGGTATGTCAAAATTTAGCAGCTTTTCCTATTTTATATTACTTTAAGAATTAACAATTTGAGTGAAATCTTAAAAATTTCTAAAATTATTCATATAGCATTGTTACTTAATTCGGTTGGTTAGTGCATTTCAACTGTTTGATGTTCTTATGCTTTAATGAATGTATTTTTTGTTAGATATATATTCAGGTTTAGGTTAGTCAAACTATTATTCAAACTAGCTATCAACTAGTTTTTTACAATGTCATAACTAAACTTTTAATTTCATGCAAAATTGTTCTCCCTAACCAATTTTGACCAAACACTTGAGATCCTGAAAGACAAACTCGTTTGTTTACATAAAATATATTTCCCTCTAAATTGAAGGCAAAGTTGTCATCACAATAAAGATATATAAATATATTTTGTTTTACATTCAAAAATTTATTAAATTAAATACAAAACTATTTTTTTATTAAATACAAAATAAGGCAAAAATATTATGATTAAATACAAAACTAAGCACTAAAGTGATAAATACCATTATTCAATTAAGCTTATAGTAAAAATAATTTTTTTGTGAGAGCAATTTATTCATTAAAATAAACTAGAACCGTACAACAGTGATATATGTTGCAATAAATTGTATTGCAATAGATGTTTCTTTTATCACTATTAAAATCCAGTCGTGTTACTAAAGTATTTGATTAATTGAAAAAAGAAAAGAAGGAATAAGAATTAGTTTTGTACTTCTTCTCTTTCAACAGTGTAGAGGTGACAAATGAGTTGATTAAATTAATAATAAATAATGGGTCGGATAACTAATGAATAATGTTTAATGAGTTATAAATAGGTAAATTTTATGAATAAAACTCATCAAGTCACATATAACCGACCTCCGCATCAGCGTAATGCACTCCTCACCGGGAGAACAAATCATCCTAATGGATTCTATTATCATAAAATTAACTTCATAATAAATTGGTTAATTGATCAATACAGTACTTATACTCGCTTCTCGACTTGCGTATTGACATTATATTGATGAATCATCAAAGTTAACTTCAGTTATTTCACTTTATCCAATTAATTTATCTATCTAATTTATTTATTGTTATTCATTTAATTTAATTTATTTAAAAATTTATTAAAATAAATAAATAATTTATCTATTTAATTATAAATTTGTTGGCACGTTAATGGGCCTCTACATCGGCTAACGTTCAAATTGATTTTTTGATATAAAAAAAATTGATATTGTTTTTAATATTTTCATTCATATATTCCAATATAGTGGGTGCTCCACATGACCGAAAAGTAAAACTTATCTCCAAGTTTTTCTCCTTCTCTCTCTTCCTTTTCTCCTCTCTCTCTTCCTCTCCTTATCAACTTGAGAAATCAAACCCAATCTTCTTCCCACCCAAGCCCCAGTTGCAGAAAGGATAAAAAAAAAGTTGTGCCGCATTAATCACGACATCAATCGAGGTAATTACGGATAGTGGAAACCAAGAGAAAAAGAAGGAAGAAGAAAAACAAAGCTGCCTTCAAATTGTTTTGCCGTCGACCAAGCTGGTATTACCCTTTACATTTGAACTGATACAACACAATTTGAGAAAATTTAAAGTCCCCAATCCTTCTTGTTACTTCACTCATTCTCTGATTTGTGCGATTTATAGTAGTAGAACTGTTTCGCTTCACTTACTGCTCAATTTTGAGATACAATGTACTTATATACAAATGAGGAGTTTATGAATATGTCATCTAATTATGTTTTGTGATTTTTGGGTGGACTTTATGTATAAATTGGAGATGAGATAGTGTGTATATTGTTTATATGGATCGGGTTCAGTTTTGTACTCCCTCTGTCCTCAAAAACATGTCTTCGAGTACAATTTTTTTGTTACACAAATCAAATATAAAACATGTATAAAGACTAGTTTACCCAAAAAAATATACTTAAATGAGGTCTACTGAAGACAGAGGTCCACTATAAGTAAAAGTGGTACTTATTTTAATATCTTTCATCTACTTTAGTGTTCTTAATTTATGTGAAATATGTATTTTGGACATCCTTTCGATGTTGGAGGGGAGTAAGTTTTATTTTTAGTTAGATTTTTAAAATTTTTTTTTGATGATAAATGAGTTTCTTTTGAAAAGATATTTTTACCCTTTTTTGTATAGAACTATTGTTTTACACTTCTTGTCGACAATAAAGCTGAATATAAGATTATCCGATGATAGTACCCTTTTTGTAGTGCACATATATCTCTAGTCAAAATTAGTCAAAAGGGACAGTTTTGCACAAAATTGAAAGTTTACCTATAACATTGTAAAAATTGAAATTTTAACGTCTATATAAGTATATTGCAAATTTGTATCGACATGAGAGAACAATTTTGTAGTTTGATGATTTGCTCTTAGTTAAAGGATTAGTTGGAGTAAGCTGCATGACAAAGAAAATGTAGAAAGACCATAAGGGCAACAATAAATAAATAAAAGAGAAAATATGTTAATAAATTCTATATTACAAAGAAAATGTAGAAAGACCGTACAGGCAACAAAAAATATATAAAAGAGAAATAGAAGAAAACAGTATCTCTATCTAACTTCAAATTTCCCTTTTTATGTTTCACCCGTTTGAAAAACTATGGTGACTATAAAAGTTTACGAGTATTTAATGGTTATTTATCGTCTTTTTATAATAGATTTTTGGGTATTTTTTTAACAGATATTTTTTGATCTCTTAATCATGTAGTCTTTTTAAGTTTTTCATTCATACTTTTTTCTCCCACTCTCTTATTTCCAGTTCTCTTTTCCTTATACTTACATGCCTTCAAAATTTTCTCCATCAATTTTTTAATAAATAATTTTACTTTGTTACATATAATTGTTTAGTTGTAGGATAACTAGTGTAAAATAATTAAAGGGGGAAGTTGTAAAATGGGGTAGTAATATATTCATGAGCTCATATCCTTCATTTTCTGGCACATGCTCGACGGCAGACCTTGTGACAACCTTTTCGCACTCTCTTTCTGTCCCTTATTCTATTACCCAAAATCATTTAAAATATTTTCCTCTAATTTATCTTTCTCCCTCCCTTTCCCTTTTCCTTCTTCTCCATGACGATGAAGTAATAATCTCCAATGATCTAACCGGAAAAAAATATCCAATGATTTAAACAATTGTGGTGGTCTTTTTGGAGTGAATCAGAAAAGGATCTCTACTATATCCATCTAAACAAAGTGGGTCAAGCTGGTGGAGAAATTGCCTGAACCGTGCCCTCAACAAAACCAGGAAAAAAGATTGATTGCATTCAAGCTCTACGATGAATTGCCAACTGAAAGAAGGCTTCCTATTGTTGCTCTTTAAACAAATTTTGTTTTTCCTTGCCATGTCAATTATCATTATCAGTCAATTGATGAACTAAGAATTTGGGTTGTACAAAAGTAGAACTTCAATTAAAATTGGGTAAGGTTTATCATACAATTGTTTTGATATATATTTGAGGACAGGATATTGGTCATTTATCTTAGTATTTTGATTCTCTTTTTATTAGATACAGAGAATTGAAGAACTATTTTACCTTCTTGTGCGGACTTCTCTTACTGGAATTACCATATTATTGGAGTCTGCATATGTTGCATATTGCTTTCATGTGATTAAACATATATTACAAGGAAATCAACATTCCATAAATGTCCCTCTATATAATTCCTAACTAAAATTTATACCATATACCTGTTTATTATGTTTCATGAATATTGAAGTTGACACGTCTTATTTTGTAATAGAACTGAGAGCCCTGAATTGATTCTTCTGATAGACATCAATATAATATATGCTGTTGTTGGCTATGTTTCAGGTTACCAGGATCCACTGTTCCACAAAAAGAAAAACGGTTACCAGGATCCTCAGCTTGAATTTTACTCTTTTTTTGTGTGTAGAAGTGAATATCTTATATTCAGTTGATCATTAACTTTTAAGAATGGAAGTGGAGGATTATGCAGTTCATCAGGAGGAACGAGTGATTCTGAGCTTTATGTGCAGGACACCAATGATGAAGAACTTTGCTATTCTACTGGTGTGTTACCTAAATTGCAATTTAGGTACAGATACTTTAGTAATATTAGAAGTTTTTCAAGGGGTGTAGTTTGGTAACTTGTTGTGTGTTGTTTTTCTTAGGAAAGACTTCTCCAAGACTTGTTGGAACGATGAGTTGGAAATGGCTGAGATTGTTGGTAAGAAGGGTCGAATGTGGACAACTGCTGGGATAGTGCGTGGTGACAGGATCTATTGCTCAATTGAAGAATCTCTGTACGTGAAATTGAAGAAATAATTGGAAAATAAAACAATTACTTTGAGAAAAGTGAAAATTAAAATTTTAAACTTTTTTTAAAAATTTGATCTGAAGACTCTGAACCATGGTTATGTCCAATAGTCATGTATTTGAATTTTAAAAGTTATAACAGGAAAATCTTAAACAAGTTTAACTTGATAGAGGCGACATATAATATTTTGTTCATCTTTAAACCCTTTAGTAAACACCAGATAATTTGTCTGAAAGATTGTGTTATTAGGTAAACAATTTTCAAATGAAGTAGGAATAAATACTAAATGTTATGTATCATGTAAGTAGTAAAGTTATAGCTTATCTTTGGTTTTGTTTGAAGATTTTTGGCCGAAGTAGGGGCATTACATCTCCTGCAAGATAATGTACGTCTTTCACTAGAAGAAATATATAAGATGGTTGCAGAAGGCAAGGGTGGATGTTGCTGGGAGTCCTTTGAAGTTTACAGACACATGAAATCTTTGGGTTATGTTGTTGGCCGACATGGTGTCCCTTGGACTATGAGGCATGTTAAATTTAACTCTGTATCGCTTGAAGCCACAGACAGAACAAATCGAGGAGACGTTTGACAAAGAATATGAAGACAAAGGTGTCATTGCTGAACTGTTTACAAGTATGCACATTGATGGAGCTAAACCAATGTTTGATGTTTATCCTCCTAACAGCATGTTTAAAAAGTCTTCTCCTGAAAATCCAAGTTTTGTGCTATGCCTGACCAGGTAATACGGAAACTCCTGTTTACATTGTAATCCTTTTTTTGGTGCTAAAATTAGTTGGTGATTGCAATCTTTTGTGTCCTTGTTACCTTTGGTTAATCCTAAAGTTTTGGCATGATCCCCCCTTTCCCTTTATATTGTTATTAGTGAATATTGTGCACTCCTCTCTAACCAAGCTGTTGTTAGATGGATTAAATTTTGTGAGCAGCACAAATTTTGCTGTGACTGATCCATTAGTTCTTTACCATAAATAATTCTTCTTCTTCTTTTGAGCTTTTACCAATCAGTTGAAGAACATATTATATTGCAGCACATCCATGTATACTTTAATGTAGCACGAGAGATACAGTTGTCCACCGTCCTGCATTAATAGAAAAAATGCATGTTATTTTCACAGGTTTAAATGCTTAAAAATGGTTTGTGTAGAAATTAGAAGCAATTAAACCTGCAGATTGTTGTAAAGATGGCAAGTAAAACCCAGTGGTTCGTACTCTTGTACATTCAACGGAATGAGGACTGGATTATCCTGCATTTTGTTGGATTCTACTGTGAATGTCTTGCTTAGAACAGTGGTTCCTTCACATTTGTCTAATGCTTAATCTGGTGGAAGATGTTGGGAATATATAGGATAAAGATAGTTTAGAATTTTAATGATATATATATTGTAAAGAAAAAGAGACTGTATAATAGACACACATATATATAGATGTATATTACTTTCCGCCCTCTCTATAACCAGTGGGCAACAGCAGTTTGTTGGACAATGATGGAGCATTTTCATCCTATGATGTTTGGTTGTAACAATCACATTGGTGGTCTGTAGAATATATTTGTCATGTGTACTACTCTTCCCCCCATCTCCACCCTCGCAGTTTATACAAAAATGTATTGTCAAATTGATAATGAGTTTTTTACTCATGTAGTAGCTATCCACCATCTAAAGCAGAAGTGGAGAACCTTGAGGGACGGTGTACTGGTATTCCTTTAAAGTTCTGTCACGTTGAGCATGGACGCGTCAGCTTCTTTTCCTTCAACGCAGTGGAGCTTCCTGTGCTTCATTGACTTGCACAAGTGCAGGATGTGAAGATTTATGTTTGTTCTTGAAACACAACAATCAAAGTTATCTGAATTTGACAGCTTGTCGTAAGATTATGCTATTTACATAATGAAATGCTTTATAAATGGACATTTCTGTTTCCTTTTTCCCCTCTTTAAAACATGCCAATGACTTCTCCTTAACACTACCATATTACTCCCTCCTTTCCATTATGCAAGTTGTTTAAGATTACGAAAAGGAGGGAGTAGTTGTCTTTTTCCAAACTCGTGGCATTAAACTTGGGTGACATGACATGAGAACCTTGTATGAAATTACATTTTCTGGAAGTAAAAGAAGAGGGCTGTATGGAATATTTTATAGGATAAAATGAGTTTAAAAGAGCATAAATCTCCAATTTATTTGTATCCTAAAATTGTTTTGCACCCTAGATTTTATTTTGAATTAAATGCATCCTAAATTTTGAGTTTTAAAATAGTTTGTATCCTCCTCTTTCGTACTTTCCACATCAAAATAATTTGTACCTAAAACTAAGATGTATTTAATTCAAAATAAAGTTTAGAGTTCAATTTGAAATTTAGTCTTTAAAACGAGTATGTATTCTGGAAGTCAAGTAAAAGATGAGAGGGTTTTAACTTTTTCTTAGTTGTTTTTTAAAGTTTACATGATGATTGATGAGAAGCATTTGGCATGATACTTATAAATTATACTCAGTACATTGAGCATGCATGCAACATTTGATTAAAAATTCGATTCTTGTACATTAATGTTTTTTGTCAGTTGATTTCATTATCATAAATCTGCTCTAAAATTGGGCCAGTAAAGCGACGGGCTAACCAGCAGAATATATACATATTCATCCATGCTAGTTGCTACACAAAAGACAGCATAAAACTGATTACTTAGACACAAGACATTCACAAGCTGCATATGGACTGGACTGGACTGGATACAAGATAAATGATGCTCAAGCTGAGAGGATACAAGTTCTTCATATCAACAGTTTTCTTAATTAGCAGTTATTTAACATGTACCATCTAAAACACTAATCTGAGCGTGGAAGTTACAAAACAATGTGAATAATACACCATGAATGCTCAAAGAAAAAACTATAAGTAACCGTCCTAAAATACAAACCCAGATACAATATTTCAGAACATTTCAGAACTACAAACCCAAATACAAAGAACAGAGACTTAAATAGTAAAAACCCAATATAGAAAAATCCAATACAAATCGTGGTGAACAGAATCATGGTGAAAAAAACCCAAATAGCAAAGAGACTTAAAAGGGTTCAAATAAAACCTAGAAATCAGACCAAAACAAAACCCATAAAGAGTCAATGGATGAATTGCATCAAATCTTCAACCAATACAATTTTAATGGAGGAAAATAGTTAAACCCTTACCGAATCGAAGTCGATTTCAAGGAGGTAGAAGCTGATTCTGTGTAAATGAAGTCGAGATCGTTGTTGAATCAAGGAAGTCGAGATCCAACTTCGAGCTCAAGGTTGCTTTGGTCATCCGGAAGTCGATATCTACTATTGTTGTTGATCTACTCTTCTTCTTTATTAGCTAGGTTGCTTTGGTTTGTTTTGGTCTGAAGGTGATGTTATGTTTTGGAGAGGAGCGAAAAATAAGAAGTTACCTTTATATAGTAGTGCTAGTTAAGGAATAATGCTAGATAAGGTGTAATGCTTATGATCTGGACACTATATATATATATGATCATTTAACTTAAGAATACATACATACATACATACATACATACATACATACATACATACATACATACATACATACATAGACACTCACTGCTGTTAACTTTTAAGTGACCTTCAATGGCTGCGTCTTGGGGCAATCTTCACATAACTTTTAACTTTGATAGAGGGTATCCCATGATCCCATCCCATCACAGTTGAGGTTTGTGTCTGTTGGTCAGCACACTTGATGAATGACTGAACAAGTGCAGCAAACCTCAGTTAGCATTGAGCTGGGATCTGCATGCTACGTACATTGTACAAAGGGTGGTTCCGCGCCTCCTAAAATATGGTGGAAAAGATCAACTGTTGAACGAATGCTGCTCGCTGCCTCCTCTCTTTGTAATCATGTTCTTGAGCTTCATCCAACACACCCGACTTAGTGCTGCACAATAGATTGAAAAAAGGCTAGCCATCAACCACTACAATGACCATGATGTGCATATTTGTGTGTCTATTTGTTTTCTTCCCCTCATTCTTTAAACCTCCGTCATAAGTGATACCACACTTTCATTTAATTCTTTGATTGGCAATATATAGTACTGTCTCTTAAGTCCTATTGTTTTTGACATCTACTCTTCCATAGAGCATAGTTGGACCCTTTCAATATTTATGCAAATATTTTTACTTGAAGCCCAACTGGTAGCAATTACAGCATCATCCGTCCATTTGAGTCTTTGATTGACAATAGCTTAAAACTTTAATGTCCTATTGTAATTGATACCTAAATCTTCCATACAGTATAGGTGTTCTCTTTGGTATTTCTGCAAATCATTAATAATGTTTGTCATATCTACTGATACAAATCTAGTAATTGTCATCGTAAAAGATTGTTGATCTTGAGTATCTATATTGAACTCTGAAACACTACATGCGCTAAAACTATTAACATGCTTCACATTGTATCAATATGTAATTTTAGGTTCCAAGTTGCGCATACTAGAAATATTTGGAAAGCACATCTTTCATAATCTGCTTCTTACTATCATGTGAGAAGGACGGTTGTTCCTATACTAAGGTAACAAGAAAACATGCAACTAAATAACTAAAAATTGTTTTTTATATATTCTCCAATTGGACATGCAGGCTATATATTTATTAGGATAGGCCACAATTTGTATCAGTCACCAGAAAGACTGTCTGTGCTCTATATCAGTAACGGTTAGGTTAGATGTTATCCTTTGACATATAAATGGACCATTCTTTATTTCATATTTGATACATTAGGCATTGAATACACTAGTGGTGTTATGTTTAGTTGCACTTCAAGCACGTATGAACACATGGGCAAACACAGATATGCAGACAGACACACACACACGCTGTGGAATGATTAGAAATCTATCACTTGGCAGAAGAACCGATACCTTATAGGCTCAGAAGTTGTTGAGGCAGCATTGCAGGATATTTCATCATCACTGTTATTTTTAGGATCTGAAAGAGGGATACTGCTGAATAGAAATGGCGAAAGGAGTGGATCAGGTGTGTTTTCGTGTATAGAACCTCTATTCATTGGATCTGGACCGAGATATGAGTTCAGGTCTCGCATGTCCTTGCCAACCGCCATTGAACAGTTATTCCACAAGTCTGACCTTTGGGACTTTCTCCTCCACTGAACAGATCAAATTAATGGTTATAGATGACGCCATATATAGTTTTATGTACGGCAAATTAGAAGTGTAATGCATAATTGCATACCTTTATTGAATGAGGATGCTGAGTTGTAAAATGTCCAATTGCATCTTTTCCCAGATTTGCTGCACATATAGGACAAACCTGAAATACAATTGGCTATTATGAAGCTGATGATCATATTCATTGAATTAGTAGAGGAGAAAGTGAGAGATCATATGTTTCAAGGCTCAAGCATATGCATGATGATGGAATATGCTACACTTGCTTATTATAGCACATGACAAATAATTCTTGATTTTCTTTTTTAAAATTAAACATAAAGTAGAGATGCCCTAAATTTGGTATAGCTCTCAAAAATATGTTGCAAAATGCAAAGTAGTTAGAATAATATATATCAGCCAGAGCCAGAGAGCTTATTGATCAGCCACAACTCCAAATGAACTCCAATTTAAATCAATTTCACTATTTTTTTTAAACAATCAGAATAAGCATAAATAAGTAACTACATTACCGCATTTTTTAAGTCAAAGCAGTGCTCTTCTTGTAGATGGAGACAAAGCATTGGAACTTCAATATCCACATAACAGAAGGGGCAAGGAAACCAAGCTCTCACGTCATCTCCCATATCATTCATGATCAGCTGATTATCTGCTTGACAAGCAATTTCAAACATAAGTGCAGGAATAATTGAGTGGACTCTTGGGAGTATTAAATTATGTTGGAGACCAAGCTCACAACTTGGTGACCAAGCTAACATCTTGACTAACACGTTTTACAACCTATATAAAGGCTGGCAGGTTAGTTCCCTTCTTGTAACGAACTTGATGCATTAAATAATATATAGATTTGCTCTCCTTTTGTTTTTTCTTCATTAACTTTATCAAAGATACTCCCTCCTCAATTCCACAAAAAAGTCTCATTTGTTCCATAGAAACAAAGAGTCCACTTTCTAGTGATGGTACATAATGTCCTCAAGTTTGTCACCAATATTTATTATACCACGATACTTAACCAACAACTTATTATTTTTAGAGGTATACATAAGTATCCTTAATATTCACAAATTTTGACTATTGTTGTGGGGGTTGGAGTGAGTATATCACAACTTAAAAGAATAATTATAGCATGAGAAAAAGAATATGGACTTGAAGTCTACAATACCGATGGGAGAAATGGTAAAGTATGCTCAAAGGTAGCGACTCCATTCTCAAACCTAACAAAAAGAGTCGGCTAATTCAATAAAATCACATATGCAATATAATCAGGACTCGAAAATCAGTGTCAACAGATAGTAAGTACTCTTTAATTAAAGATAATTACCAATTACAACATACATCAGTAAATAACATAAGACATACAAATGTTCAAATAGAAAAACATAGAATTAATTTCCCTAAAGAAACGACAATAAACAGGACAAATGGACGTACTCTAAAATCTTGAAAATCAAAACCCAATTGATGAAATCTCTTGCATAAACACTTAACAATTACTAGTTTGCTCCACACAAAAAATAAATTATTTTTGGAAGAAGAGAAGAGGAGCAATGACATGTGAATAGTTACTACCTGAGTTGTCGAGACGGGCAGCTTGAAAAATAGAAAAGTTATTGGCAGAGTGAACCCTTGAAGCCCAAAAGTCCACGTTCATTTCTTCTTTCCCTCGGCAATAAAGAAGAGCAGAATATGAGGTGGGTGACTTTTAGGGAGAGAGAGACACACACACACACACACACACGGAGGACTAGAGGAGGAGAGGGGAGATGGGGGTTCTTTTCTTTCACATAAGCTGAGGAAGAGGAGGAGGACGATGATGGAAATTAAGCTCTTTTTTTATATGGATGGGATGGGCCTGCCATTGTACTGAAACTAGAAAGCTTTTCCAACACACAAAAAAATTACACGTGGCTACAGGATGTATTTCACTCTACCAATGAGAGATCAAAATTGTGAGATATTCCTATTTTAAGTTAATTGTGAAATTAATAGTATTACTTTATTTTAAGGCTATAAAATAATATGATACTTTTAATTAAAATTTTATTTGTCAAATTATATTTTCATATCATCACTATTAAGTTCTTAACTATTATTACTCGTACATTTAAGAATACAAATGTTTTTTAAGTTATTATTTTATATAAATACAACTCTAATTTAAAAATGATGCAAGTTATATTAAATTTATATATACAATACTATTTCATTAATCAAATTAATTTTTATATAACAATAAAAATGTTATACTTATACCAAGGTTAAATTTAAAAAAAAAACTTAATTCACAAATTAATGTTAGTTCATAAAAAAAATCTTAATGACATTTTAAAAAGTATCTTTTACGAAAAGATTCATCATCTACACAAAGACCAGTGGGAATATTTTAGTTTTATTGAAGATTAATAATAGTAATAAATAAACTAGTTTTAAAGATTAGGTAATTAAGTTGTCTCAGTGAAGGGTTGTTTGTTTAGGTTTGAATGGTTGAATGACTAAATCGGTCAGCCATCCATACGATTTAGGCTGAATGATTTAGTATCATTTTTTTGACTGAATAGGTTGAATGAAGTTTTTTTTTTTATAATATTAACTATTATATTAAGTAATATTAAATATATTTATAATAATTTTGAATTTTTTTAGAGGAGTAAAATAATAAAAATTTGTTATTAAAATATTTTAGATATGATAATTATCAAATAATTTTTTTTATTTAAATTTATATTCAACTCATTTAAATTTAAATTTATTTAATTTTTATCAAACGGGGTGCAGGAAGAGTCTACTAAATTATGAAGTGGCAACTTGTAGTGGTTGCATTATTAAAGTATTACAATAGTACAACATTACCTAAAAGGCACATATAGGAATTATTATTATTATTATTATTATTATTATTATTATTATTATAAAAAGTCTTGAAATGGAGAAACCCGAAAAAGGCATTAGTATTGGGTCGGTAAACAGGTTGGACAAATGTTAAGAAGATAGTGACCAAGTGAGTGGTGAAATGGAACAAGGACGGTGCTGTTGCTATTACACCTACAAAAGAGCAAAAGGCCAAGCTATAAATAACATATCGTACGTACGTGTACGTGGTGGGCCATAACATTAATAATAAATAAATATATATATATTGAAGACAAAACCATATAATTGAACCTCAATTTAAAATTCCACATTTGAAATGAGAAGGTGATAAATAAATGGATTTAAATATATTTTATTATTCTAAATTATTAATTATATTTTACTACTACATCCGTCCCACAATAAGTGTTTTTTTAAGCTTAATATTTTTTCTCAAAATAAGTGATGTGTTAGAACTCCAATATAATTTTTACAATATTTTTCATATATGCCTGCTTATCGCATTGATGGTATTTATTAAATCTTACAGTATTTCTACAATTAAATGACACTCATTAATTCTTCAACTTCAAAGAAAATATATTAAGAGTATTTTTACCATTTTAATTTGTGTATTAGTATGTGTAATTTAAACTAAAAAAAGACTTATTATAGGACGGAGGTAGTATCACTTTTTAATTTTATTAATTATTTGATTGAACTATTAATTTTTTAATTTCATTTGATTGAGTATACTACGTTAGAAATTGATTGTGTGTTAGGTCATAATTGAGATGATGTATAATAAAAAATAATATTTTAATTTTTAATTAAACATTTATTATAATTAAAGAAAAAAATAGGCAAATCACTTTATATTAACCATTAAAACTAAACATTACCTTAAAGTCAAATCAAAACAATTTGATTTGATAGATTGGAAATAACAGACGATTTGAAACAACCCAAGATTTCTCAACCACAAACAAACAAACAGATCAATAACAATAAGCACTTACCACCAAAGATATTAAATCAAACCCCAGACACCAACAATAACCATCAAGATCCAAACCCCAACCATCTGAATTTTGTGCGGATGAATGAGATTTTGGGTTTTGGTGTGATGATTTTTGGTTAACGTGGGGATTTCCAAAGGCACAGGAACAAGACCGCCATCGGGGTCTTAGCCGCGTTGCTCGCTCGCTCCGAACGGATTCCAGTCGGGCTCAAAATGACTCAGCACTAGCTTTTACCACCTCACTCTTGTCCAGATCAATCGGGCCAAGCTCATCAAGTTAGGGGCGATCTTTGTTTTAAGGGTGCAGTGCAGACGTGCAGCTCTTCTCCTTCCTTTCTTTTTTTCGTTTTAGTTTAATGATTAGAAACACAATTTAGGGTTCTACTGAAGAACTAACAAAGTTGAAGAAACTTGTAGATTTTTTTTTAATTTGTTCTTCAAATAAAAGAATGTAGCAGTGGAATTATAATGGCTCTTGAAATTTTTTTTGGATAATTTCTCTAGAACAAAGTAGTAGAAAATTTTAATGGTGACTTTTGGGTTCGTTCTAACGAAGGAATGAATTGATGCTTTTAGATTGTTTAATTGTTTTTTTTCCTTTATGTTATACTAAAATGATTTTTATTTGTATGAAATATATTTTGTTTAATTTGATTGAATATGATATGAATGTTGAATTATTTTTTTGTCCCTTCATTTTAATAAAATAATTTACAATAATTCAAATTTTATTCCTTTTTTTGTCACATAAGTATGGTATGTGACATGTTCACCTCTACGTCATCAATTTTTGACGTGTCAGATAAAATTAAAATATGTAAAAAATTAATAGTTTAATTATTTAATTGATAAAACTGAAAGATGAATCACCAAGGTAAAAAAAAGAATAATAATTTAAGGTATTGAAACATATTTAAACCTAAATAAATATTCTATCAAAAATTATTTATAATAAATTAAAATTGATCGTATGTCTAATTTAAAACAAATTAAATATTACTCCCTCCGTCCCAAATTAATTTTTCAATTTTGACTTTTAAAAGTCAAATTGACCATTTTTAAAATTAATCTTTTTATTATTTTTGCTAAAATATAGGTGAAGAGATTATAACCAAAAGAAAGTATATACAATTTATTACTAATCCCAATTTTTATAATTTTAGAAATATATTTATATATGCTTAATTATTAATTCTAAAAATAGTCAATTTAACTTAAAAAAATCAAAAATAAACAATTAATTTGGGAAAAAGGAGTACTTGTTATGATATCATTTGGATATGAGAGCTAATTCAGTTTCACTTGAAGTTTTTATTTTTCATATATGGCTACTTGCCTACTTGTTTAGATTCTTTTAAGGCTGATGAATTTATATGCAAGTCGGACCACTAATATAATAGGGGTGTTCAACAGGTAAATATCGATCCGAATCGGACTAGTATCGAATCGAAATTGGTATCAAAAAATTAATATATATCGAATTTTTTATATCAAAACCGAACCGATTATTTTTGTATCGAACCGGTCAATTCGATTTGGTATAAAAATCCGAAAAATCAAAAAAATCAAAACTTTTACCCACCCCACTATTAATATATAGTCAGAAAAAAATCCAAAACATAAAAGAATTAAATTTTCATACACTTTAGTGTATGTAACATGAGGATCATAAAACAATTAATGAACTACTTATGTTATACATTTTTATTTTTATTTTAATAATGTGGCATGATCTTATTATGTATATACTATTAGTGTATCAAAAATTGATTAAAAATAAAAAAGAAAACAAGAAAAAAATATTGCTTCCGACTATTTAATATTTTATTTGTCCTAAAAAAGATAACCCAAGACGGAAAGTAAAAGATAAATATATTATTTAGTAGAGTTTACTACTATTTTGGGTAGTCTCATATTAAATGTCCACTTTTCTTTAATAACCAAACTTTTACATATTTTTTTCTATTATACCCGTAGCATTAAATATCTCATACTTTTCTTATTTTAATTCTCTTTCCATATTTAATGATATTATTATTGACAATTTTGTCATTTTATTACTCTTCTATGCGTGAAAAATCCAACTTTTATCTCGGGACAGATGGAGTATTAACTTAAGAAAATAATTTATAAATTATTTTATGTAATTTAAATTTATTTTTTTTAAAAAAAAATTGCCGACGCTCGACAGCGGGAGTATGTTCAACACCGGGTATGGGTTAACGGTTAAACTTGACATTTGGTAGTGACCAGTGAGCTAAAACCCTAGAGAAATCTCTGTGTTATCTGCAACTGATCATGAATCAAACAAAGAGATTTCTGGCTTCTCTCAGACTCGCCAACTCGGTGTACTCGACTTGGCTCGATAGAAGTCACTTGCTCTATCATCAGGTAACTCAGTTTTCTCCCTCCCTCTCTCCTCTCTCCTCTCTCTGCACAACTTAACACCTCCACTTTTCTTTATACCCATCAATATTTATTATTTTCATCAAAACCAGAACCACTCGTAGAGCTTGTATTGTCCGAAGACTGGTCAAAACAGCTAGAACACGAACTATCAAAATCAAATCCAAAACTGGCCCATGAAACTGTTATATATATTTTGAAGGGACTTGATAAAGACCCACTAAAAGCTTTCAAATTCTTCATTTGGGCTACTGACAAAAATGGATTTAATCCTAGTTCCTCTATGTATAGTCTATTGCTTCAAATTTTGGCCAACCAAGACGCGATGAAGGATTTTTGGGTTATTGTAAGAAAAATGAAAGAACAAGGATTTTACATTGACGAGGACACATACAAAACTATTCTTATGGATTTTAAGAGTTTAAAGATGGCTAGTGATGCTACCGCTTTTACCTATATCCACAATAGAATGATTCAGGATAATGCTATGGATAGTGTAGTGAAGGAAGTTGTTGAAACTGTTACGAGGTCAGACTGGGACCATGAGGTTGAGAAAAGATTAATGGAAATGAAATTATCCTTTTCAGATGACTGTGGTGAGGGTATTGAAGGAACTTCGACAGTGTCCCTTGAAAGCATTGAAAATTTTCAAATGGATTGTTGAGGGCTGTAGTTTCGAACACAATACTGTGACTTATAATGCAATTCTTAGGGTTCTTGGAAGATACGACTCTATTGGGGAGTTTTGGAGTATGGTAAAGGAAATGAAGAACAAGGGTCATGACCTGGATCTTGATACTTATATAAAGATTTCGAGGCACTTTCAGAAGAACAAGATGTTAAAAGATGTCGTAGAGCTTTATGAACTTATGATGGATGGCCCATATAAGCCCCAAGTCAACAATTGTAGTTTGCTTTTACGGAGCATTTCTGCGAATAAAAATCCAGAATTGGATCTGGTGTTTAGAGTCGCAACGAAATATGAGGCAGCGGGACTTTCCCTCTCAAAGACTGTTTATGATGGAATTCATAGGTCTCTGACTAGTGTGGGAAGATTTGATGAAGCGGAGAAGATTATGGAAGTCATGAGAAATGCAGGATATGAACCTGATAACATAACTTACAGCCAATTGATCTATGGACTTGGTAAAGCAGGAAGACTAGAAGAGGCATGTAAGGTGCTGGATGTGATGGTCCTGATGGAAGCAAATGGATGTGTGCCTGATCTCAAGACTTGGACCATTCTGATACAAGGACATTGTGCTGCTAGTGAAATTGACAAGGCATTGATTTATTTTGCAAAGATGATGGAGAACAACTATGTTGTTGATGCTGATCTCTTGGATATCCTTGTAAACGGATTTGTTAACCAGAAGAGAATTGCTGGTGCATACAAATTGCTGGTAGAGTTGGTAGACAAGGTTCATTTCAGACCTTGGCAAGCTACGTATAAAAATCTGATTCAAAATCTTTTAGGAGAAAGGAAACTTGAAGAGGCACTGAACCTTCTCAACCTGATGAAGAAACAAAATTACCCCCCTTTCCCAAAACCTTTTTGTCAATATATTTCAAAGTTTGGGACTGTGGAGAATGCTCTGGACTTCTTGAAGGTGTTGAGTGCTAGGGAATATCCATCCGTTTCAGCTTATCAACATGTGTTTCAATCTTTCTTTCAGGAAGGTAAACACTCTAAGGCCGAAGATCTGCTTTACAAGTGCCCTTTTCATATTCGTAAGCACCCGGCCATTCGCAGGCTTTTTGGTTCTGTAGAGAGAAGCATCACTGCTGGTGCTTGACATTGTTCCAATGCAGTTAGTTAATATTAGAAGTTGTTTGGCTGATGAATATTTGGTTCAGGAAATGGTAATGTTATTTGCCGTTTTCCTTCTTAGTGCATCTACACCGTTGGGGATTTAGCTTAGGCTACCGTTTATGAAGCTTCAATTTAGTCCTGCTGATTCCTTACTGAGTTGCAATCAAAAGTAGCATAAATGTTTCTGTGAAGAAGTTTATTGCTATATATTGTGCAGACTGCTTCTGCTAATTGATGCCATTTTCCCTATGTTTCTTGCTAGAAAACTGCATTTAGGATATGACCTTTAATGTGTGGAGTGATCCACCGTTGAGAACCATCGGCTGTCAAGCCATTGGCAAATGTCTGTTTATACCGTAGTATTGTTACATTGGGAGCAGTTTTAGTTTAATTGCAATAATTTGTGAAAGAGTGCAAGTGCTTCACCTTGTCTCAAGTCAACTAAAGCATACCGAACTTTATTCTATGAATTGAATATTTTCGCGTCAAAATGTAGCATATTCATGCTTGTTGATTGGCATGTTGAGTTTGCCTCCTTTCATGCTGTGATAACAAAGTCTTCGGCTGTATAATGAAAACTGAGTTGCAAAACCTTTTCTTGAAGTGAAGTTCCATAATCCTAATACAGGAGCGTTATGGGTTGGGTTGGGAAATAAAGACACTAACTGAAGAATCAATCAACGTAATCAGTTCTGAACTGAAATATTTGGAATTACAACTAATTATAAAGGAGAATTTTGAGGGAAGAGTATATGTAGTTCAATGAGTACTGGAATAAGTTTAATAGGGATTAAAATTCTGTAAGGTTCACCACATTAGAATCGAGACAGATATCAGGGGATGAGAATCTGCTAAACCAGAGGTAGATCAAAGCTTTCAAGTAGAAAATTGGACAACCAAGGCTTTGATCGTAATGGTAGTCAATACATTTCTCACTTAGAAATAGACAAGGAAAATACAAAAAAAAAATAAAAATAAAAAATAATTGAAATCTTAATATGTGGAGTAACGTTCATGATACTCCTATTTTGTATCTATCAATGTACAACAGAATTACGGAGGATAACCAACTATTTTGGTTAACGAGCTGAAATGGATGTTCTTCAATAGCATTCCACTCAATCCAGGGCTCATAATTGCTGCAGGGTAGAACTTCAGTCTTGGCATCAAAAATAAAAATATTCTACCTCCTGTATTGTTTGTACTCAATCAGGTATTTCAGATTGCTCCCTTCTAACTGTATCTATCATTGTACTCAAGAACTTGCCTAGGTCACAACTGCAAGGATTGGCAAGGGCTGCATGAGCCAAGAATGGTAGTTTTCTTAATGATCTTCCACTCAAACCCTGGAGGAAAACAAAACAAAATCACATGTTTTAAAATCATTTGAATCATTATTTTCTTTTATTATAAATATTGTGGATCTTGGCCCTTGGCTATGCAGGAAAAGATTATTAGTTCCTGACCTCACATGCTTCTGCAGCTTCAAACAATTGTTTACTTAGGTGCAATGGGGTTTGAGACTCTTGTGTTGCTGCTGCACTCAACTGTTCTTTCAGACTAGAATAATTTGGAAGAAATGGATGAGCTCCATCCTACAGTATTCAAAATCTTTTTATTAGTGTCTAACGTGGCACTAACAGTGAGAAAGACGTACAAAGGTAACAGTGAGAAAGATGTACAAAGGAAATGGTCCCTAGCGCCTGTCTAGATCAACAAGGTCATAATAGCATCTCATAGAAGAGGAAAAGAATTCCAATTTTATGATGTAGTAGTGGATAAGGAATACCTGCAGCTGGGAATATGACAAGATTCCAGTTCGTAAAAGCTCTTGCAAGCAGGACCTTAGTATTTCATAACGTGCTTGAAGGGTTGGAGGGCCCACGTAGGCTTTAATATCAGCACGATCAACAAAAGCTATATCTGCAACACAAAAATACTTGATTTCTACATTTTGATTGTGTGTAATACAGGAGCTTACTTGATAAGAAACAAAATTTATAGGAAAAAAGGAAGAAACAAGAGAAAACCCTCTTTAAATAGAAAAAAGAGGGGAAAACTCAAATGTAACATGAAACACAATCCTGCAGAAATTCTTGGGTATCATGTCCTCTCTCCCTAGATGGATTCTTGACCTCAAAAGGTTTCAGCTAAAGAAGTGATAATCCAGATATAACATTCAGCATTTGAGAAGAAATAATTAATTATTGTACTTGTCATGAAAATGAGAAGTTTTAGAATTGCTAAAAGCTACTCCTTGCAGGGAAAAGATGTTAGATTTGGGTCGTAGATCAACTTGGAGAGATTCCAGATATAACATTCCAATTTATCACTAAACCCCCAACAGCTGCTGCGAGTTTTTACAGCGTGTAGATTAAGAAAAATTAGAGTAAATCCTTTAGCTTTAGCAGCAGAAGTGAAATAGCATTGGCTAACTATAGGCGGATGTAAGTAATGTAGCAGTAAATATGCTAAAAGCCAAATCCCATAGCAAGTAAACAGCTTCAAACAGGCATGCTGATGAGACCCATTTTCAATTTCATACAAAAAAATATTAGTATATATATACAGGATATGCATTTTTGTAAAGACATACCGATAGCAGCAGTTATATTGGATGTTGTCAAAACTATCACATTTGGTGAGGATTTCAATTTGTCCATCTGGGTCAATAAAGCATTTACAACCTGTGAAAGTACATTCAATTTTCAGGATGTTCAATGATATAACAGTGGTCTGCATTCTTTGAAAAATAGTTTTTACTTTCTTCTTTTCTACATCATCTTCTTTTTCCTCTAGATGTGATAGTGTAACAATTGAACCATTTTACAGCTCGTCTCCTTTTAAATGTGAGGCTAGTACTTTTCCATTGTTCTATGAGGGCTTATAAGAGAAATTGAGATACTTGTGGTGAAAATAGTTGTCAAAATCGTACGATACATGATACGACACGATACGGAGACAATTCAATACATATTGCAGGGTGACACCATCGATACGATTCTTACGCAAACGATACAATGCACTATACTTTTTAAAGTTGGCAACCGACTTGAAAAAGTTTTTATGTAGATCCAAAATAGTAAAAACAAAACTTTTAAGCCTTCAACCATTTCAAATGAAAAGGTTTTTCAGCACAAACATTTTTTATATCGCTTGATGAGCCTTTAATCACTTTTTAGAATGTCGTTCTATTTTTCTCACGTTACTTTCCATAAGCACATATATAATCTCCACTTATTAATTTAAATTATTCCCTTTCGTTTTCTAGATTAAAGGTCAAACTGAATTTTTATTTTCTCTTGTTGTTCTATAAAGATTACTAAAATAACATCTTATAAATCAATTAAGAGTATTTTGGCTACTGTATAACTTTAAATTTTATTTTTAGCCTATAATATTATTTACTTGATTACTTTTATATATAGTCAAGCTAATATGCTTGATTGTCCAATAACTTATGTTTTTTATATGTTTAAATACATATTACCACATTTTCAGTTCATTTCCGTATCATACAATAAGATATATGAAACATGATATGGGAGTTTTTGATTCACGATACGATTCACAATTTGACAACTATGGTGGTGTATGATTCATTTTGGATGTTGTAATATTGTTTAAAATTCAAATGCTACATACACGTATAGAATCTGAGGGTTCTGAACCAGACAGAGCGGCCTTTCTAGCAGCAGCAAGGCTTTCGACTTCATCTGCAGAATTGCCCCCAACAATATGAATACACACTTCAAGATAAAAAGATTAGCATCAACTTGACAATCACACTTATTAATCATTCTCACCAATCAAAACAAATACCAGATTGTTCTCTTCTTCCACCATTTCTTGAATTTTTTGAAAAAGCTTTGCAACCTAAAAAAATATTAAGAGAACCACAAGTTGTTATGCTCTGAACTCTAGTACAGAGTTGATGAAATAAAAATGTGGAACAAATTCTTTGTATCTGGAAACAAGCACTTCGATGTAGGATAAGGTGTGCAGCTAAGAAACGAAAAAAAGAAAGAATATAATAGATATTCTTTGTAACCCTTGCAAGGGATTCACTAGTCTGCACACCATGATTAACTTCTTCCTTGCAAAGGAATAGGTGATGCCCTCAGGCTTCAAAGCACAAAACTTTACACAATAATTCCTAAATATTATTAAATTGTGGAGAACACAACATTTTCTTTTGACAAGTGTTTTGCGATTAAAGCATATTTGTAGGACTCAAGAAAACTTTATAGGACAAGTAAACTAAATAGGTAAGCTAAACCAACTTAAACTAAAAAATTTAATATCAAATAGACCTAAATAACATACACAAGTAATAAATAAATATTACATTTTAAAAAAACTAATTTAACTAATATAATTATTTATTTATTTTTGATAAAAGAAGAAATTTTATTAATAGAGAAGAAATGATACAATAAACGGGTGTGTGTCAAGAAGTTCACCCTCAGCAGACTAAAAGATCAAAAACAAGAAAGCACTTAAAGAAGTGTAGCTCTCCAATCTATACATAAATCAGTAACATAGATAACTTTAAAAGTCCCCCATAGCAGAAGTTCAAAGAGATGCAAACAAAATAACCCTATTTATTTAAGAACTTTAAGGATAAGTAACTTTCTCTAAACAACCTAACATTACGCTCATTCCAAACTTTCTACCCACAAGATAAAAAAGATGACACACTTCTATAAAATTTTGGCATCCCTCTTACTTTCAAATCCTCTAAAATGAATTAATAACATATCTTTCACCGTAACAAGACACACCAACTCCTCTCCTAGCACTTCAAAGAGAGAGCTCCACAATCCTCAAGCAACAGGACAATACAAAAATAAATGAGCATGTGTCTTATTACTCTGCAAGTCTGCATGCACATAAAACAAATGTCCGGAGATAGAACTTTGTAAGACCTGCGAGTTTAATAAAGATCATTAGTATTTAATCTTTGTAAAACCAGAGATCACACAAAAGCCTTTATTTTGGAATAGACCTTGACTTTCCAAACGTACGAAACAAATGGAAATGGATGACTATTACAACAAAAGGAACCAGTTGGATCTAAAGTCCAAATACACTTATCAAAAGAGGTACATAGATGAACCGAATCATTACCAAAGATTCCATCTCATTGAACTCCAAATTCGTGAAGAAATGAAAATTCAAAGAAAATGAGTTCTCATCACGCTATATGAAGTTAGAAATGGGAGCATCATGAAATGAAGAAATACAACACACGATTAAAAACAAGAGAAAAATGGTTATCTCCCAACCAATAATCCTCCCAGAATCGAATTCGATGACCATCCCCAACTCCATATCTCAAATGTCAAATAAAGAAAGTATAACCTTGCCACCTTGGGAGATGAATTTCCAAAGACTTGCATGAGTAACATAAATCCCAAGTTTTGCATCCCACCCATTCAAATGGGTGCTAAATTTGCTCCTAATAACCTTATGCCAAACAATGTTCGAAAAAGCTAAAATTGGTACGAGGCGTTTTTCTCTGGGCTATGCGAGGCGTAAGCCTTGAGACGGAGCGAGGCGGAAGCCTTGATTTAAAGACACAAGTCCCCAAAAAATTATGAAAAAATACTAATAAAACCATAAAATAATTCATCATTACAATTAAGGTCATAGAAGACATAAATAACCAACGTCATAGTAATGTATCATTACAAAACATCAAAACAACATAATATCATCAAGTACTTATATAGTGATCATCCATTACTATGTAAGTAATGTATCATTGTATCTAATGGCTTGAATAATGGATCAAATCCTAGATCATATTTCCATGCAGGATCTTTTTACCCATAATCTTAATTCATCGTAATAATAAAAGCAATTGTTATTGACGATCTAAAAAATTCAATCGTAAACAATAACAATTAAATGAATAATTGATACGAATTGTTATTATAATTGTTATTATAGTACTGTTACGAATTTGTTAGTGGAATAAATTATAATTGTTAGGAATTACAATAACAATAAACACTAACAAAGTAACAATAACACTGTAAACAATAACAATTAAACTGAACAATTAAAACAATAACAGAACTCAGACCCTCGACAGAACTCAGTCGCTACAAGAAAGTGAGAAAGAAGGAGACGACCCAGACGAACTCAGACCCTCGATCGACGCAAAGAAGGAGGCGACCCGGAGGAAGAGGAAGAAACGAAAAAAACAGAGACCAAATAGTCACAATCGAGTGCATACGATGGTGCGAAGAAGGAGAAGGAGAAGGAGTAGAAGAAGAAGAAAGAGAAGGAAGATACCTAGGATTTCACGAGCAATCGAGTCGCACGATGGTCGCGAGAAGAAGAAGCAGTCGATGGTCGCGAGAATGGGCTTCGCCTCTTTGATAATGGTAAAGACAAAATCTTTAACTCGATATTTAGGTCTTTTTTAAAGAGTTGAGTACAGACGCCTCAGACGGCCAGACGGTATGACGCCTGAGGCGTAAGCCTCGGCAGAAAAAGCGCAAGGTTCTTCAATCCCAAACTAAGCGGCCGCTTTACCAAAGAACATTTTCTCCCGCCATTCATTTAGTAGCGCCTCGAGGCGTGAGGCCTCGAGCGCTATTTCGAACATTGATGCCAAAGAGAATGAGGTTTCAAAAGAAATCTCCAAAACCATTTACCAACCAGAGCAATATTCAAATAATGTTGAGTACCAAATTAACCATCCCCAAACCTCCCCTCTTACTTAGAAAGACACTGTTTTTCACCAAACCAAATGATTCTTCCTCTCATCACCAGCTCCCGACCAAAAAAAATCTCTCATTAACCTTTTTAGAGTGCTACACTAACTGGGTTACTAAAAAAAAGATAATATAGGGGTATACTAGACAAGCAAGCTTAAATCAAAGTAATCCTATCCTAAGGAAAAATACGCATTTTTCCACCTGTCTAAATTTTGACTCACTCTTTCAACTACCGGATCCCAAAGCGAGACTGACCTAGGATTCCCACCAAGTGGGACCCCAAGATAAGTAAACGAAAAATCCCCAATTCTACAACCAGCCAAAGACAAATACATAATAAATTCCAAATAAAATTCTATTTTTTCTTGCCAATGCATCCCAAATCAACTTGGTAAAAGCAGATATACGAGATGGATCACATAACAAGGCATACATAGTTAGATTTAGTAGAAGGTTTAAGTTCCCAGAATATATGATAGTTTTAGAAGACTCAAATTTCAGATCATATTGTTAACTTTAGCAAAAGGTTTAAAATCCAGATTTTGTAACAGGACATGGATCCGTACATCTCATAACTAAGTTGATGATGATAGTCCTTGGTAAGGCAGGATCCAACAAGTTTGAAATGTTTTCAATATTTCTGATACTTGTGTGATTCAGATAGATCTTATAATCTGTATTAAAAGGAAGTACATCTTCTGATGTATAACAAAATATATACGCAAATAATATCTGCATTCAAATTTCTTTATTTGTGCTCCATTATAGAACAAACTTTGCTCCATTAAGCTTGCAATGGAGTGCAAATGGAGAAATTTGAATCAAATTTATTGCTTCAAATAAGCCACAAGGAAGGGGAGTAAATGGCAAAAATATTATCAAGATATTAAGCATTCTAGTACTTACCAATTTGCCACTTTCTGAAAACCATTTACTAAACAAAGAATGGGCATTAACTTCAACCAATTGGCTCTGTGGGTATCTGATGGTGGAACAAATTAACAGGGAAAAAAGGATTAAATTATCAGCAAATAGTGCATTGAAACACATGTTTGATGTACTATGATAAGAACCTGAAGCTAAATCGTATGGATAGCTTTTGCGCCAGTGCTTTGCACAAGGACGTCTTGCCTGTCCCCGGAGGTCCATGTAGAAGAATGATGCTGCAAACAATAAAGAAGTATCAGCTAGGGATCAATCAGACCTCCAGAGAATATAATCTTTTCAAGAATGGATAGTATTAACTGTTATCAACAAAAAATGTTTTTTTACTAAATACAAGACTTAGAGGAAGAACAGGGAAAAAAATTGCCCTGAGGGGGCTACATTAAGAAAATAAAAGGTGGCAACTTTTGGGAGGTTAAAAGTTCATGACTTTGGCTGTAACAGTCTACTAATTTCTAATATATAATGCAAAAGAAAGTATGCTCTCAGATGTTTATGCAAGTAATCACATGCCTATCAGAAGCTAGAATTAATTGACTACAAAATTATACACCTAAAGGAAATAAATATCATACTACTTCAAGCTAATTAAACCCTCATTTCTATTTTCTACCAAAGAAATAATTCAAGATCTTCAAAATGCATATATATGTGCACTCAACAAAAAGTTCATACCGGTTCCATGCTACCAGGAATGGATCAACTCCCTTTTCAGTAAAAAGTAAAGCACTAGCTGCATATCGCAATAACCTCTGCTTGAGACCAGATTCATAAATCAAGCTGCAGAAGCAGATATCACGTTTTCCATTATTTTGAATTATCAAACTCAAAATGGAAATATAAATAGATTGCAAACCAACCTTTCCCACATGCCATCAAATTCCTTTGCAGGAAGAACCCATTCATTAAAGCTAGAAAGTTGTCCATCCCCGCTTAAATCTTCACAAGGTCCTTCCTCACTGAGCTGTTAAAAAGGAACAATTAAAAGAATCCACATAATCATTTCTAAAGACATTAAATTAGATCAAATACAATTGTTCAAGTGAAGGGAAGAAAACAAACAATTACTTTCTGGGATTCACTATTACAAATTAAAGAGGACACTAGTAACTAGCCACGTGATGTATTTGGATAAGCCATAAGATTGAAAGGTACCAGTGTTTGTATAGATTAATTCTTCATTATGAACTGATCCATGCACAGAAATGACAATGTTACTCAGAATAGTATGAAAACTACTGAGAGTCTTTCTTTGAAGCCCTTGTATGTGATTTACTAACCCCTTCTATATATCATACTTTTACACAGCTATCTATAACAGAATTGAACCATTCATTCGAAACACATAATCATTCCAACTATTTGTGATACAAATACATTTACGAAAAAGCAAAAAAATATATAGGATTAAGCTCATAAAATACCATAAACTGAGCAAATTACCTGAAAGACATGCACAACCGGTTTGACTTGCCAAAACAATAGAATGTCATGGTTCTCCACCCATACATCTACAAAAACCAACATAAAAGGATGTAAGCATTATTCCAATAAAAGCGGAAGACCTTTAGTGCCTTGTTCAGTATTGCATGCCATAATGCAAAGAGGTGTGTTGGGGGGGGTGGGTGGGTGGGGGGGGGGGACTGTTTTCATGAGGTAAATCTTCTTTTCTTTTCAATTATAGGCTCCCTCTTTCTTTACTTTTTTTCATTTTTGGTGATTTTCTAATATACAGAAAGAAAAATCCTTTGAAATTTAAACACAAAAATCATACCAGTGTCACAAACACAAATTCTGTGTACATTCGCTACAAGAAACTGATCATCAAGTGGTATTGGAATGGGACCATCAATATAGCTCAAGCTCCTCTTTTCAAGCATTCTGTGTAAATTCATAATCATAAAAAAAGTCATATAACCATATCGTTCAAGCAATCAAACTGCACAAATTATTTGATTAAAAAAACTGATGATACATCAATTCAATCAATGATCAAATATTTTTATAGATAATTATTCACTGTGCAAGCTTAAACAAAATTTAATTAGTTAATTGTAGCCAATACACAGAAAGATGCAGTGTGCTTTGTATGAGAGCTGTGTGTGTAAGGATAGAAGTACTTTTCAACAGCCGATCGAACATCTTCAATTCGAGCTGTACTAGAGGGCTTCAAGCAAACTTCAACTGCAAAAAATAAATTCACAAAAACATTAAAAAATGACCTACATATAACATGTGTGCATATGAGGGCGTAAGGTACCTGAAACGAGGAATTTTTCTTCGGCTATAACAGGAGCTGGAGCAGAAGCAACGTGCTCCGTTATGACGGCGTTTTGTTCAGAGGTGTTGGCTTCTGTGGGGTTCTGCTCAGAGACCTCCATTGGGGTACTCATTCTGGTGCTAGTAAACGGTGAGCTTTCAATTTCAGCGGAATAACAGGGGATTTGGAAAAGAAATAGAAACCCTAGGTGAACATAAAAGAGGGGGTTTTCTTTGAAAATGAGCGCGGGAACAAGAAGAATAAGATATTCCACAGGAGACTAGTACCGTAGTACGTACGTTCGTGCCCTCGTCAAGTGATAGTAGTAGTAGTACTGTCAACTGTGGCTAATACTTTATTTTATTTTGTTTTTTAATATCACATGTTACTACATTTCAATACTATGGCAAAGTGAGAGAAAAATGTTTTAAGATAAGACTATTCAATTACATTTCAAAATTTTACAAAAATAAATGATATGATTTTATTCCAAAAAATCTCTATTTAAAGTTTATAAATAAAACTATAATTTTGGTTATTCTGAGAAAAAGTAATTGAACTAGATAGAAATAGATATATTCTTGTTAGGGAATCAAAAGGGGGAGGAGCATTACAACTAACTTTTCGATTTAAAATTAAAGATTCGATTTGAGTTTTAAGGTGCATATTAAACTTTAAATTAATATAATTTTATTTAATTTTGGTTGATACAATTATTGTATAATATATAACAAAAATTATTAATCACTCTAAACTTTTATGAGTCATATTAATTTTAAAATTTAACGTCGTTTAATCTCAAAATTCAAATTATAGCTGTAATTTTAGAACGAATAAGGTATTATTACATAATTAGAATTATTTCCAATTAACGTTAGGGAATCAACAAATCAATAGTCTTGCTTACGAGTATGCCTGAATTATTTTAACTTGAAAAGATAGCTCATATATAGCTCCATTCGACAATATACACAAATTTCAAGCCCAAGCCTTGAAAAAAACAGTTAGAGATACATCCTCCCCCTCATCTTTAGGAGAATTAGTATCAAATTCAAAAACATTGTAATAACAGGAATACATGTATATATGAGCATGAACCATTTGGCTATATATCCCATGAATTGAATGGAAAGAATCAATCTTTCTGCGACATAAAACATCAAACATATGCTGGATTCATTAATTTAAGTAAGGAGCACTTTACTTAAATTAAGATAAGCACGATACAAGGCCAAGTTAAATACTAACTAATTAGGCTATATATATATATATATATATATATATATATATATATATATATATATATATATATATATATATTCAACAATTAAAGATGTTATTCATTATGCAACCAATTAAGCTTGGAAGTTGGAAGTCTAAGTTACTTGAGCAGTATATATTTCAGGTCTCCCACTTGGCAAGCTCAAACTTGTGGTGATTCTGCTTGATGAATCCATCAGCTTTAGCATCAATACTATTATCTCCTCCATAAACATTTTTCCCATTCTCATTATTATCTTCATCAGCTTGAGTGGTTTTGTCCTGGTTGACGAAATGAACTTTCTTATGAGGCCGCCGGGGAGGCGTCTTGTCTTCACAAGTGACCTGCTTATTGTTGAAGATCTTGTGGACATTTGGATACCTAGGAAAATCAGTGACAACACTAGGCGACCTTGAAACATGAGCATGGTAGTCCTGGGATGTGGTGTTCCTCCACCCATAATTATTATATGCCTGGTACTGGTAGTTAGCGTAACCCTCCTCGTTGGAGCTTGTAATCATTTTCTGCAGAATGTTTTTGTTCAATTGCTAGCTCTGCAAAACTTGAGATCATGGAATATGCATATTTATAGAGAGCTAGTGTAACTTTTTCCAAATATTCCAGTATGATAAAGCTTTGCCTTTGCATCTTATTCTCTGTACCAAACAATAGATATATATATTCCAAACACGCAACCTTCTGATCTGGAGTGAAGACTTAAAAACCACGTCCGTCAATGGAACTGCCTGCTTACAATAATATCATGATCGGGATCCGGGGGATGAAATCTTGTTCTAGGCTACAGCCTTAAACCCCAGATTGTGTCTAATGTGTTTGTTTAAAATTGTTTGCTTCGTAGTATGCCAATTGTGGTGTAGTTAAATTTGGACATTTGATGGGATGTCAGACGAAAGTGCAATCACATGTTTTCCGGGTAGATTTGATTTTAATTTTTTCTTGTTAATTTGTAAAAAATTAAAATTGATATGAAATTAATTGAAATAAAAGTTATTATTGTATATCATGTTTGAATTAGTGAGATAGATTGTTTAGACTGTTATTCAAACTTTAAAAAAAAAAAAAAACAATAACCACTACATGGCTGAATCACATTATTCTTTTTTTGAAAGTAATGGACAAGGATAAAGGGTTGTTAATGCAAATATAATACTAGAGGAGAAGAAAATTGAGCAAACTGATGCGATTTTTATTGGACTTTGTAATCATATGCAGCGGGTAAATTGACGAGGGCAGGAATAATTTTGTTGTTTATTGACATACTTGGTCGTGCTCCCCTTTGTGTACATGGTCGAGCTAAATTAATTGAGGCGTCCTATATCAGTTCATGCCTGGGAAACACAATACTACTATTATTTTTTGTAACCTAAAAGGATAGTTAATTTCCACCCAAAATCATCTGGATCCTCCATCCAACATTCAATCTAATAATCGCAACTAAAACTTTTCATTGGAACTAAATTCAAAACGTATATCACTGGTCCAACCGTGTCCCTCCCAAAAGCTAATACACAGAATAAGAAATTTTTCTAGAAGTCATAACTATATATTAATATGAACACACAATTATTTTAGCAAGTTCCAGAAATGTACCAGTAGTTTTGCCATCCATCATAATGACTTAACTGTAAATGAGTTGAACCTACCCATACATTTATTTATAAATATATATATATATATATATTATATATATATATATATATATATATACACCATCTACACCATCTGTGCACCATAACTGGGAGCTTCTTCAACTACACCTTCTCTCCAGCAATCAAATCCATGACCACACGCTTGATACTCCCATTGTTCTTCTTCAAAAGCATTTTGTTCATCTCCTTATCAGCAAAACCCTACACCAGGCAAATTCAAATCATGCAAGTAAGAAGGGTAAGAAAAAAAAATGTGTTTCATGTTTTCGGGGAAAAATACTTACCATCTCCTGCAGCTCCTCGAGCATAGGATCCCACTCCGCAACACCACAGAGATCATCAACTGATTGTTCCAAGCTGTACTCATTCATCCTCAATATTTCCTTGTTCAAATCAACCTGCTTGAACCCCATATCCTCGAGTTCCTTTAGAAGGATCTCCTCAACACCATCATTACCACTGACATCTTCTGTATTAGATGTTGCAGTATTAGTTGCGTCGGGTGCAACTACAGAGAAATCAACAGTTGGGTATGCAACTGTTGAAGAGACCTCAACTGGAGCTGGGTTAGATAAAGCCCCTCCAACTAGCAGAGTATCATTAATTGGGAAATTTAGCTCCTGGTCTTTGTTTGACGGTGCATTAGCTACTGGCTCAACTAGTTCTGTTGGCCCATTAGAGGTGTCAAGCTCGGAAAGGCTATCTTCAACTATAGGTCCAACACTCGCACTTTCAAATTGGGAGCCAATTACACCACCGCTAAAAGGGGGTAAATTCAAGTTAAAGCCATGGACATTTTCACTAAATGAGTCCCTCAAAGAATCATCAACCTGCAAGTTTTAAAATTTAAAAATAAGTAAATTGTTGCCTAATTGTTAACAGTAACTAAATGCCATACTTCAGTAGTTCAAAAACAGACCTGGATGAGAACCCAAACACGTTGTCCAAACTTTTGGCCTGATGGTGAAGCCATCCTCCAATATGAGATGTAACGACCATGCTTTTTGGGAGCATTAAATTCAACTGCAATGTCAATTTCCTTGTCCACAGGACAACCATCAGCTGGTAGCTGTGTTCACATAAAAAAGAGTATGCTCACTCAAACACCAAGATATTACACAAGCAGTAGTATACCAGCATGGGTGGAATATGGAAAATTGTCAAAAAGATTAACTACACATTCATTCAAACCTCTAGCTCAACAGAAAGCGTCTTGCTGAACCTATCTCCTCCAATCCACAGAAGCTGCGTACCCCGAGGCCAAACTGTATTACCATTGTTCCTCAACCGCCAAATCTTCGTAAATGGGGTAGATGGGGCCATGAAAGTGCCATCTCTGATACTAATATCCTGAATGAAGCGACTGTCCAGCTTATTAGATCTACTTGCAGAACCTCTCAAGACTTGTGGCAATGTTGGAGGACGCCCTCGACAATGCTTCATCTGAGAAAATAGAGACAACAAAACAAGATGATTCCATGTAACAGGTAACTGGATTAAGGTGCCAATAAAAGTTTGAGTGAAGCTACTAACAGGATTATAGAAACCCTTCAAAGATGCAGGATGATGGTAACTCATGGGCTGGTCCATTCTGATGTATTCAGCATCATTTCCCATATCTACAAAGCAGATGCTGCACAGATCATAATCCTCTTTCCTGCAGGAAGAAATGAGGTTCAAGTGTATTGAAGATAATTTTCCATAAAAAAACAACATATCTTAATTCCTTACACTTTCGATTTGAAACGAGGTCCAGTTATTGGATGAACCCCACAGCCATCACAGCGAACACCCCTATGGAATATACTTTTAAAGCCATCACCGTGGTTGTAGCTTCTTTTAAATGGGACCACACGAGGAGCATATGGACGTCCAGGCACAGATGAGTAATTTTCTATCGGCACACCTGAAAAAGAACAATCTATAAAAGAATTGAGCCCAAATCGAGACCCCAAAGAATTCCCAGAATCAGCCGCAAAATTTGTTGTCCCTTGGTCTGATGCCAGAGAATCAGGGGTACTGGGATTCAAATAATCATGTTGACTAGAAGACCCAACACCAACCGAATTCCATCCCATATGGGGTTCATTTGACTTCTTAACCTCTTTCGTAACATCAGACTGACTGTTGGTTTCAACTTTGTCCCCATTTGCATAGCTGCTATTGTTATTTTCCCTTGCATTATATTCCCCTAACATTTTAGCAACCTTGTCCCCTTGTGCAAAGCTGCTACAGTAATTTTCCCTTGAATTATATTCCCCCAACTTTTTAACCTCGACTTTCTTGTGAATACCATGAATACCAGGAACATCAGATGAGCTAAGAGCTGGATTTGAAGATGAAGACCCAACAGAAAAATTTTCACCACGCGGAGCAGAATTGAGATCTACCAAGTCAGCTGTAGGGGTTACAAAGCCCTTCGAAAATCCAGTGAAGTTTCCTTGATCTGCTTCATTGCTTCTCAATTCGGTCAACGGTGTGAGCTCATCAACCTTTGAACTGTTTTTGTCTTCACTAACTGGAGGATAAGTAGAGCCTCCTGAAGACCCACTTTTTGTGCCAGATACGGCAACCTCTTTCAGGTAGGTCAGACCGATCTTAGATAATGAATCAAGAAGCTCAGCATACCCTGGTTGAGAGGATGTATTATTAGATCCCAAGTCGGTGGATAGCTTTGAGAGTGTTTCACGAATGGTCTCAGGGACAGATTTCAAAATTTCAGAAACACTGCCATTCAGATTTTGGAATGGAGTCAGAACTCTGGGTGATCTCATGGGGGTAGAACTTCCACTTGATCTACTGTGAGATCTACCAATCCTTTCCGCATTCAATCTCACAGATATCCTCAAGGGATTCAGGGACTGCCTCATTATATCACGCAGATCTTCTTCATCAGCAAGTGTTACCACATCACCATCTTCATCAATATATGTAAGTGTAATCTCAGAATCAGAAGAAAAATTAAAGAGAGAAAGGACCTTCTCTCTGAATTTATTCAAGTCAAGAGCAAGCTCTTCATCAACAACAAGCACATTGAAACGCCTAAGAGTTTCTCCATATTTAACCTGTCCAATAAAATTATGAGAGTTTTAGTAAGAATTAAAGAAACAGTATCAAGGTTGACACATAACAGTCGATCAACTAAGTAAACATATAAATGAATTAATATATATCTGAATCCAAATAAATTCCAACAAAAAAGAAATCATCTAAATAACTCGATTCAAATAAGCAATATTTCTGACAATAAATTAAGTAAACTACAGAACAGGACTGAATTAACAAGATACTCGTATTCAATGGCAACTTTTGGATATTGTATCCGTCACACTATGTTTAAACATTGTTATTGATGGTCACCAAGACAAGCTTTTATTTTCTTCCTATTTTACAAAATTTATTTTTTTAGTGTCCTTGTTCTGACTTGTAATTATGTGGAAAATTAAAAAATAAAAAAAAATCTTCTAATTTGTATATCAAACCGAAAACTATTACATGATTCTACAAAAATAAATAAATAGTTAACCTTTCTCCTCAGTTACGGGTAGGAATTAATTTATAAAAATCCATAACAAATTCTAAATATAAAGCTGGTAAAGAAGAAGAAAATATTGGCAGATCATAGTTACAAAGACAAATAAAAGCCTCGACAAATCATCCGATCACAAAAGCAAACATACGAAACTAGAAAAGGCAAGGTTTACTCAACAAACAAAACCCTAGATGAATAATTCATAGGAGATATAAAAGGTAAAAATCGAACCTTGATGACAATAGAAGAGTCCATAGGTAGGTAGAGTAAACTGCGATCCAGGTACGGTAAGCCGCTTAATTAAATAAAGATGTTAATTTTATATAAACGGGAGTGAAGTGAAGTGATTTGATGGAACCAGGAACCCTAGAGATTAGAAGAAGAAAAAACGAAAGGAATTGTTCAACGCACAGAGAGCGTTTAAATCGGTGAGTACTGATTTTTAGAGATATCAGATGAGCCGCGATTATCTCATCTCTCCTCTCCTCTTCTGCGGACTACTGAGCCTAGGAGTACTCCGTATGTGTATTTAATATTAATAAGACAGTGTTTGTTTGGGTCTTTACTTCTTCCCAAAGAAATTAGACAAGTGTTTGTTTGGGTGTTTTCTTCTTCCCAAAGAAATTAGAGAACTATACTGCCAAGGAACCCCAAAAGTCAAGTCGTATCGTCTCTCTCAATCTTATCCTCAAATCAAGCTAGACTAGACTAGACTACCCAAAGGAATCGTGGAGCCTCACGTCTAATTGGCTACTGTAACAGTGTTGTTCTACTACTACACATATTTTCTTTTATTATTTCATGGGGAAAAAAATAATCTAAATTTATTAGTTAGTATTTATTTTGTAAGCCTAATAATATTATATGAGCATTGAAAATTAAAAATTAAAAGAAAATCAAATGAAGAGGACCGAGTATTTAATTTTGATAATCTGATGATGTAAGAGACTATGTAGTAGTAATATTAGTATTATTATTATAACCAAAAATTGATTCGTTAGTGATATGACAGTGTAATGGATGACATTGTAATGGATGAATAAAAATTTCAAACTGTTACATATGGAAAAAGGGGGAAGAAACTCAAGAGAGGAGAGGAGAGGAGAGGAGAGGAGAGGGGAGGGGGGTTATGCATGATTAAAACACAGCCTAGCCTAGTATATAATAATCTCTCTAACAATAATAATAAATTCAGCCCAGCCTAGCCTAGCCTAGCCTAGCCACCAAGGAAACTGAGTTCAATTAGGGGTAGGTTTCCTTAAGAAAACCAGAGCGGGCGGGCGGCCGGCCATTGAGCTAAGAATAGTAGAAGCACAAGCAACAAGGCTCAACTCTGACCACCAAGTATATGCGTATATTGCAACATCAGTTGTGATCTTTTTCCTTTCCGTTTCCCAGCAAACGCTAGCACTGTGATCCATGCATGCATGCATGTCACGATGGTGGTCTTAATTAACTGCAACCACATTGATGAGCTACCTGCAATAGGCAATAGGCAATAGGCAATAGGCAATAGGCAATAGGCAATAGGTAAAGCAGCAGCAGCAACAACAACGTAACTACAAGTGGGGGTGGACACATAGAAAAAGGGCCAGTGTATGATACTATATAGGAGGAGGAGGAGGAGGAGGAGGAGGAGGGAGGCTGTAGACTGAGATCAAGAAAGTGAACAACAAGCTGGATGTTTTTCATCTGCTCAAGTTCATCTATCAAAATATGAATATGGAGGAGGAGGAGGAGGAGAAGAAGCAAGCAGAGATGCAGAGTAATGCAATGTAATATGTAAGGTGGCCATATCATTAAGGAATTGGAGGAGGCAGGCCATGTGCTGCTGCTAATTAATCTCTCTTGTTTATTTTAGAATTAAGTAGGAATATGTTCATGTTGTGTCACTAACACCACTCTATACACTCCAGAATTTTTTTATGAAGAAGGATTATTTAAGTTTATCAACAAGCATATATATGAATTTGGGCTTGGAATGGCGGCTGCAACCAGAGTAATTAATAATTCACAAGTTTAAGAAATTATTTCTTTCTTCTGGAGCTTTATAATAATTCATATGTTTCTCACCCTTTTTTGTTAGTTAAAAATGGATATCAGATTGACCATATATTTGCCAAGCAGCTTAGCTTTACATCAAACCAACTACTCATATTTTATCTGGTGTTTAAAATGCCCATAACCTACAAGCTTTGAGTTAGGTATGATGTTTTTTTGTAGCACGCACGCACGCACATGAAACAGATTTGAGCCAAGCAATAAAAACAACATACTGCCGTAATAACAACAACACTCCTCAACGAGTTCCGGTGACTAACCACCTGTACAATGTATTTTTAACCACAATTATCAGAATAATAAATAAAAAATAATAGAGCAAGTTTGAACAAAAAACTATAAAAAAATATATATTTTTTATTGAAAAAAACACATTAAACAGTTTACACTTTTTTTCAATAAAAAAATATACTTTTATTTTATAATTTTTTGTTCAAACTTACTCTATTATTTTTTATTTATTATTCTAATAATTGTGGTTAAAAAAAAATTAACACTGTACCGGTCGTTAGTCCGGTACAGCACCTCCCCAATTACTCCTCAACAGCTATAAACTTGACATTTCTTTGCACGAAAGAAATGATATTGTCGATTTAAGGTTCAACTTCATTTCATATAAATCAACATACAACTTCATGACAAACACACATCAAATAATTAATAAATCATATAGAAACAATAAATCACCAAGTTTCCATTTTTTAGAATTAATTAATATACCCTTCACTTCAGTACTGTAGTTGTCCAACCTCCATCTCAGTAGAGGAACTCTTCAATTTCAAATTTCCCCAAGTAAGGATTGCACAGTAGTTTCATAGTCAAGCTGGAGTAACTTTGGATATTTTATCACACAAAAAGTTATAAATTTCCGCCAAAACTTCATGAACACTTTTTTAGGTTCTGACAAGAAGAGGGAAACAGAAGTTCAAATGTGAAAGAAAAACTGGGAAAAAAAGGTAATGGATTAACCAAAGAATGGCGAGCATTTTAAAGTACCTGCTTCAGATAAACACTTCTTTAATCTTCCAAGATCCACATGCCATAAAAAACTAAATGTTGAAAAAATTGATCACTGGAAGCCTTCATAACTGCTGATTAAGGTAAGGGTCTTCATTAGTTTTTCCTTTGACTCCAATATATCCTGAAAAACTCTCGGAAACCACAGAAACAGAATCTTTCAACCAGGAGGTGCTGCGAGTCAACCAACCCACCTGAGTCTGCTCATTTACTTGAAATTTGTTCTTCTCCTCTTCCTCCAATAATAAGTTGAGCTACCTCTTAGCCATAAAAGCTTTGACAGCTTCAACCCCTTCATTGACAACCTCCTTTGGGGGAAATACAATTGGGTTTTCCTCTAACTTAAGATTGATGAGATTGTCCAGCCGACCAAATGTAATAGGCAGAGCATGGATCTGATTATTACTGAGATCAAGCTCTTTGAGGTTGGTCAAATCACCAAATGTCTCAGGGAGTTCAGTTAGGTCACTGAAGTTACTACTCAGATTAAGAAGCTAAAGGTTTGTCAACCTTCCTATGGCAAATGGAAGGCCTCGAAGTTCATTAAAGTGCACGTCCAGAATGCGCAAAGAGCTCATCTCACAAATAGAAGTGGGAAGAGAACGAATTTTGTTCAGTTGTATTGAAAGTCTTCTTAGATTAAGTAGTTCGTACCCAATGTTTGTTGGTAAGTAAGTCAGTTCATTGAAGCTGGCATCCAGTTCCACTAATGACCTGGAACAATCAAGATGCTAAGATAAATAATCCAAGGAAATATGGGGGAGCCTAAAGAAGAAGTTACATTGGTTCTATAATTATCCAGGATTACCTGCAATGACAAATGCTATCAGGTAAGGCAGTGAGCTTGTTGCCAGAGACATCTAGGATCTTCATATTAAGCAACCACCCAATAGATTCTGGCAAAGACTCCAAGAGATTAGTAGAAATATTAAGCTCTTCAAGATTTTCAAGCCCTGCAATTGAATCTGTAATCATCTGTCCAAACACACAGGTAAACCATATATTAGGGAGGAGGCGGGGAGGGGGGGGGGAAGGGGGAGGGGGGAAGTGTACAAAAAGAATAACACCTAACTAATAAATGTAAAATAACAACTTCCTTGACTTATTAATGGCCTACCAGGAATGCTACGACTACATATTTTGAACTAGATATATGATTACGTCTACAGAGTATGACATATGCCATTTTTGACATAACTAGGCATTGTAACTTCCCTATAGACTGTGACATGAGGAAGTGGACAGGATATGCAAATCAAGGACCATTACACCACACTCTAACCAACTATCGAGCATTAACGTCAAGAGCAAAAACATTTGGTTTACATAAGAAATAAATATGCACGGACCGGAGTTCCAAAAACTATTCACTTATTATCAAAAACTGTGGAGGAAGGGTGGGTTTCCTTCTTCAAATGTTAAAATTTTAAAGTTCAACGTCGTTTCAAATTAATTAAAGATATAGCTTCATGACAAGTAACACAAACCAAATAATTAATACTATAATCATATAGAATCAATAAATCATCAAGTTTCAATTACTCAGAATTAACATAGCATTCGCATTCAGTGTAGTTGTCCAATGAGAATACTGACTACAATCATTTTAAAATAAAATCTATGTCCTTACCAATAATTTAATTCCACGCTATCAGTACAACACAATAGAATCATCAAAGTGACACATCTACAAAGAATAAAAGCTAATATGAAAAAACAACAAGAAATGACGCAAAATAAGGCTAACCTCGAATTGATTGGAGGAGAGATTAAGAGCAACCAATGTTCGAATCTTTCCAAACTCCTCGGGAAGAAACCGCAACTGCCGGGCAGAGAAATCAATCCTCTCAACCCCATTCACAGACGCATCCTGCAAAATCCTGACCACTTCCTCATTAAACTCCTCCGGAACCTCCTCCACCACCGCAGCATCGCCGACGCGGTCAGCAACGGCGGACTCATAAATCTTCTCCAGCCTCACCTCCGCTTCCTTCAATAACTTGCCGTACGACTGGTGCATTTCATCCAAGGAGATCACCGCCTTGTACATCTGCTTCTCCACCTCCGCAGCCTTCTTCTTCCGGGAATCCTCGTCCCTATCAGCGGCGGAATCCGGCGGCGACAACTCAATCTCATCGAGCTCATCCATCAGCTTGGAATCGATTTCGACGAGCTTGGCCTTGGCGATGTCGACGGACTCGTGGTCGGGTCGGGGGCCTAGTGTTTTGAGGATGGATCGGGTCTGTGCAACGTCGTCAACCGCCGATCGCATTTGGGCAATGAGGTTGGGATCGGTGAGGTGAGGCATCTGCTCCTTAAGTTCGAAGTAGGGCTCATTTGAGGTGGAAGAACTGGGGGATGGCGGCGGCGGCTCTATATCGAATTCAAATGAATGGGCGGTGGGGCGTTTGGGGGCGATGGTGGGGAGCTTGGACATGACGTAGGAGAGAATTGGGAAGGAATTAGGGTTTGGATCAAAAGCCATGATGATGATCTTGTATTGTAGAGTGAGGAAGGGACAGTTTATCTGGGGGATAAACAATAAACAAATCGTTTTCAATATATAGTAGGTGCCAGGTGGGGAAAGAAAGGAGTTTATTTGGCACCAGGTAAGTCAAATGAGACTCTTCTTCCATACGGCTATAAAATTGTTTCTATTTATATACTCTATTTGTTAAATTAGTTGTTGAAATAAATTTTCTTAAAAAGATTATTCTGAATTTTTTTATAAAAAAATAGTAATACTTTTTACTCAAGTTTTAAAAGAAACAAGAGTTTCACTTGTAGATTGATAAAGAAAGATGATTGTTATTTCTACAAGAATTATTTATTTATTTATTTATTTTCGTACAAGCTTTAAAAAATATCAATTTTATATAGCAATTCCCTATTAAGGGCCAAATTTGGTTCTGTATATTAATAATAATATTAGCTGAACCAACAAACTTTTCTTACATTTTGTTTGTGTGCGAATATAGTGTTGGGGCTTGAGTTATACAAAATTTGTATTATAAAAAACTTGTGGTTGGGACCCAGGCCGGCCGGCCGGCCGGATGCGCCTACAAACTTATTGTTCCTTAATTATGCGTGTATATTTTTGCATCACTTGGATCCAAAGTGAAAAGAATGGACTACATCTGAAACACATGTTTATCATATAAAGAGTACCATGAATAAGATCCTAATTACTTGCCAATAAAGTCTCCCTTTCAACCTGTTCCAAAATTTCCTTCAATCGGTGCGTAAATTTATTGACTATGTTGTGCGTTACTCTGTGTTGAAACTTATTGCTCTTCAGCCACAATACACCAATATAAACATCGCACTTGCATGACCAAGGACCAACACTAGATTTTTCAATCTCGTACCTAAACTGGATCTGTATTGGAGAAAAAAACAAACAAATTATGCAATCCTAACTTGCTGAGAAAACCAACTTTTAATTGGGAGGAAAATCATCAATTTACAATTTTTTGCTTTTAACCTTAGACACCTTTCCATTTATTTATTCAACTTCAAATATTTTAACAAATTTACAACTGAAGCAATCAAGACTCACTTACCCGGAAGTAGCTGCCAAATGGGACATCATGTAAGACCATTCTCTCGTTCACGATCCACCTTCTCTCGTTTGAAATGGGAGACTTTTGCTGTGTACAGCTGACCTCTCCTCCAAAAATTGAGATACCGCGGTTGAATTTGTAACACAACCGCCTTTCAAATACATTAGGATTTACTAATTCCCAGCTAGTAGTCACATAATTGAGACAACCAGATTTTCCCATCACTGTATGCTCCAAGTTTCCTCCATCAAATATCTTCATCAATGATGTTATCTGCACCATTGAACAACACAGTTTTAATGGCAGTTAGGTAGTTGACTAAATACATTAAGCTTTTGAGTGTATGTATTGAGTGTTCCCCTTTCCTGAGAGGCACGTGATGGAACAATAGTAAGATAATAATCAACTAAAAAGTTGAATACTCCTCTGTTTGGAAAAGATATTCCTAAAGTTTTTGTTGACATTTTTATATGATCTACAGCGACACTTTTGTTGTGGATTTAACAATTCCTTTTTATATATTGAGGCTTGTACATGACACGCTTAAAAATAGTTTTATAATTAATATTAAGCTTTAAAGACTAAAATTAATCGGTAGAAAACAAATTATGTTGAACTATATTCTAAGAAAACCTTAATTCATACTTAGAAAAAAGAAAGGTTTAAGGCTCATTTCCAGGTAAAATACAACTTGAACAAAATAGCCAAAACTGAGCTATCTGTACTTCTCTTTTCTTTTGCTGGGCGGGTGTCAAATGTCACATGAAGCAATTTGTTCCAATTTCCAACAGTAAATTCCTTATGGAATAGTTAGACATGGTAAAGATCATGAGATAGCTTCTGGTAAAATAAGCCTTCAGATAATGGCAATTCAATGTCAACTCTCACAAATTCTCTTATTTGCTCGTTCTCGACTCTCTAACTTTTATATGCAAACTGAAATAAGGGTATATCATAAATTTGCAAAACGAAATACAGATTACAGACTACTGCTCTCAATTAGGAAAGAGTTGGCAACTCACATTAACAGGAATCTCTGCAGAGTAAACTTTTGACATTTTTGCGTCTTCAGCAATCAAACTGGATCCAATGTCGTCTGGCCAAATAGACTTACCATCTTGTTCTTGCTGCACCTCTGCAATTCCAGCTTTCTGATCCACACTCAATGTTCTTGTTCTCCACAAGGCCATAATCGTCCTGTTTGTAAAAAATAGTGATCATCTCTTTGAAAACATAAGAAATGAAGCAAAAGTAAGAAAATTATTTTCCATCTCTACCTGCTCGCAGCGTTGAATGACACAAAAGAATGAAAATAGAAACACAGCCTGCCTTCTTCATCTTGAGACTTTGCACCATGCCGAGCATCAAAACCTCGACCCTTCCGTAGAACCATGACAAGTAAGGGGCTGCCAACAGATGCCCAAGATGGGGGAAGCACTTGAATATCTTCAATGTCTTCCCAAAGGAAGAAAAATTTGGTCTTATGTCCAAACAAGTTAGCATAAAATCCAATGATTCTAGAAGATAGAAACAGACGCCCCTGCACCGAAGTGTTGTATCAAACCAATGCATTATACAATTTATCTGAAGATAGTAGATAACCTAGAGGGGGATGGAGACTATAAGAAACCTTTCGTGAAAGATACATAGGTCCAAAGAACATAGACTACTTTGGACCGAAGTGTTGAATCAAACCAATGCATTATAAACTTTATCTGAAGCTAGTACATAACCAAGAGGCAGATGGAGACTACGAGAAACCTTTTGTGTAAGATACATAGACTTGTTTGGACGCTTCATGAAAACATTGCATTGTTGTTGTACACATGCATCAAAAACTAAACCACGTGCTTTATGAAAGCATGTATATGTGTTTCCTACTTATTTTTCCCATACACGACTACATCTTAAGAAGTGGTATTTTTAATTTAACTGATACTCCATAACTATGCTATGTTAATAAATTAATATCTCCATTCCACCAGCAACTCTTCGTTTCAAACGTCATTAGAAATCTATCAAATTTCTGAGAAGTAGAAAAATGATAAACATTATAACCCTCAATATAATCTTGTTGTACGCTGTCATGCCATATCAATGCAAGTGTTTATGTAACCAAAATGCATTTTAAAGGCAAGCCCATTGCCCCTATTGTGGTTTCCTCACCAGAAGTTTCATTTATAATTCATGATACATAACATTTTCCTCTGCTCTCTTTTGTTTCCATAAATTAATACATTCATTTCTTTTTTCTTTTTCTGGTGGCAGAAGGAAGGGGTGGGGGAGATTCAAAGGAATTGACAAGATGGAGACACTACCCACATTTTAGAACCACACAGAACGCTATACAATAGTACCTGTAGCGGCATCTTTCTTCTAAGGGAGCATGAGAAATCACTGATGAGAAATTCTTCTGGTGGTAATGCAAAAAGTTTCTGGAACGTAGAATTCCTGTGAGGGGACCTAAGGTTCAACTGTCAAACACAACTTATGTAGTTAATTAACACAAAATTTACATGCTAAAAGTCCACACAATACAAAATTCTTGGTATAAATAAGGCGTTTGTTTACCTTATTTCCTACTTCCTTCTCCATCTTATGTAAATACTCTTTAATTGTTTCAACTCCATTATTGTTGTCCAAAAAAATTCTCAGGTGCAGCTTTGATTGAGAAGACTGAGCAAGTTTTCCCTCGAGAGGAACCCACATGTCTGCCAGTTCTGTAGATGTGTGTTTTAAAAAATTAATATCAGTATGCCCAAGTGAAGCAGCTTGGTCAAATGGACCATCAAAATCAAGAACTTCGACATCCACCACTGATGGTGGTTCTTCTGCAGCATCAAACTCAAGTATATCTGCATGATTTTAATAAATTATGGTTACCAGATGCCAAGTAACAATAAGTACATCACATCAACCATATAAAACTCTTACCATTCCATTGAGGATCAAGAGTTTGAAGCTTCACAGAGCTTGCTCTTGTCTTGCCATTGCAGGTGAGCACCACATAGGGATCTGCAAACCCTGCTGAATCCAAGGAAGCTAAGTTTGTCGCCTCAATTAATGCTACAGTAAGCACCCATCCTTCACCTTGTGCTTTGACTCCATGATCACTTCCTGTTAAAATAATGATAATTAGAGTGGACATCAATTTTCCACATGAACTAGAATTTGAATAAACTGATAACATCAATGCGAAGCTGTTCACCTCTTCGTAACCTAGCTTGTATAAAATGTGATACCATGTCATAAACACGTTCCAATTGCAGAATTAGAATTCCTCCAGTGATTAATTCTCCAAAACTGTCTGGCAATTCGAGACCATAAAATTCTAAGCCTTCAAGCTTACTTGGTCCAGAGAGTAGTATATGCACAAAGACGTACAAAATCATAAAAATTGTTGCAATTACAGTAAAATTGCAAAAGTATTCTGTTGCCAACTCCCAATCTGATTGGTGCTCTGTCTGCAAATTTTCCAACATTTGATCTTTATCTAATATCGCTTCAGAATTTGGTGTTTTGAAATTTTGAGATAGCAACCCAGCAAACTGATCAAAACTTTCTTTCAATCCCTGCCGAGGTCCTCCTTCAATCATGCCTCTCATCATGGTGTTCTGATAAAAATTGATGCCCCATGATATTATAAGATGAGAAGTTTCTTCTCCAGGAGACAATATTGGCCCAGGCAGTATCTTGTACAGCAATTCGATCTTAACCGCACTGCCATATGGAGCATCCGGTGTACTCACACTTACAGAAAGAGAAAATTCCGTTCCATCCGCCTTTATATAGGTCTGCTCTTCGGTAGCCTTGACAGCCTTAACTAGCTTTGATGCTGGGTTGGTGTAGGTAACAACTCGTGTTAAACATGACATGTCTCCTGATTTCCACGTCCAAGGCCTCTCCCGAACATCTGTTGCTCCCTGCAAGTCTGATAGATCTCTCCTAAACTTCGAATTTGGAGCAAAAAGAAACTTATTGAAATCTTTTGGAGGTACAAAATATGTCTGATCAACAAGAACACCTCCCTGCAGGTTCTCTGGCATTTCTCGTTCATTGTTCAATAACTGCAACATTTCCATGGATTCATCGAAGCTACAACTGGTGAGAGGCTCCTCTATGCAATCCTCGTAGTCAGACAGACTAGTGGACATCTCAGATGAATCATCAATTGTTGCACTATCCTCAAACTTATTGAAGAGCTTCTCCAAACGCCCAGCAATAGATTTCATCAAGTGTTTTCCTTCCAGGATCTTATGATGAGATGGAGCCTTTGAGTTACTATTATTTTGTGATAAAATAGATATACCTTCCCACTCTTCAGCATTTCCAATTCTAATATTTGGATGTGCATATAATGGATGGTCACTAGAAATCTCATGATCTCTTCCATGCATAGAAAGAGTGAGAAGAATTTTCCCTGCATCCGCTGATATAGTTTGTCTTAGTTTACAACAAACGAGTAGTTCTTTCTATAACAAAAAAGAACATGAGGCAAATATTTGATGGTAGCACTTCATCTATTTTACATAAAATTTACAAATTTTATCCAATGACTTGGTTAAAAGATGACATCAGGAAAATGGCATGGTAGATGCATCTCCATTAAGAAAAGAGGTCATTTTTCAAGTAATAATTGGGTGCAGATTTTGGTTTTCCTCTACCCAAAGTGGTAAAAAGTTGAAGAACTTAGATTTTTGTACAAAGAGTATACGAGCAGATAAGGCTCATAATGATTGTTAATCTATTTAAGCTATTAGCCAAATGGATGTCTAGAATCTACTGTGTTACCCATGTGTTCTCAATTCAGAAGCTGGCAGTGAAGTGTGGAATCATCCGTAACCACCAAATACATAAGAGGCAAATATGATGTACTCCGGACAATCCCCTTCCCTCAGTTGTGAACTGTCTTTTCCAAGTAACACTTAGTGGCACTTCTTTCAAACAATACGAATAAAATGCCTCTATACAAAAAAGATCAAGGCAAAAATGTCGACCGTGCACTAACTTGCTGTAATAGAAACTAACCCAATGAACTTGGTCAACTGACAATCCACAAGTTTTTGGTTAGGTTTCAATCATCTTTTGCATGTTATAATAATGCAAAGAATAACAACTAAAATTATTTTTAAAAATCAGTAGAACCCCAATAAGATAATTATAATACTTGTGTATAATGATATATTGTAGTGGCTCATAGCATAAAGAACTGTGTACATTCCCCAACATCAAGAAAGTCTGCTTTTGTGTGTGTACATCCGTGTCTGTTTCTTTTTCCCGAAAAATGAAATCTGATTGTTTTGTTCTTGGCATTTCCTTAAGATTCTATCCCACGGAATAAAAAATATTTTACAAAGATGAAAATACCATTAACACCTGGATATTATGTTTATCATGAATTTAAACATCATAATGTTCTGAAATTTTGTAATATAATTGTATCTAAACAGCGCAATGTATAGGCACATTTTTAATTAATCACCATAATCCAAAAAATATGAAAATGTTTATGCATCTATCTAACAAAATAGAACTGATTTTGAATTTTTCAATCACACTAATAAATTATTTGGGTCGTCCAAAATTTGAGATAATTCCAGTGCTGGAGGCATAAGACACAGTGCTGGAGGCATAAGACACAGCTGGTTTATTTACATTACTGCTCATAAGGCTTAAATTAGTACGGACAAACGAATACTAAACAAAGAGATAGAAGACTGACCACAATCTCTACTACTGGACTTGACACTATTGGGTTTTTCAATAGTAAACCAAGTGGGCGACAAGTTCTGAAGTTCCTCGGCGGCAACCGACCAAACCGGAATCCTAACCTGACCCACTAATTCCCCAGAAGCGTTGAAAAACCCAGAATCATTATCATGGTGATAGACAGAGAGAAGAAGCTCATCCTCCAAGTCATGGACTCTGAAGGCAAATTCTTCATTCCAAACTGGGTTTTTAGTATTCCTCAAAACCCTCGTCTTGGATTTAAACTTGCCCACTTGTAGCTTCACATATGAGTCCTTTACTGCCCAATCCCTACCCTCCAACACATAAACAAATAACCTCATTTTTTTGGTATAGAATCAGTAATAATTACTCTACAGAACAACGTCTTGGAACAAGCTGGTTTTATAGCTTTTGGATTCAAACAAAAGAAAAGCTGCGGTGGTTTTGGCAAGCGGGGTGGTGTTTGTATGGGGAAGAGATAGAATTGTGAGTGAAGTCATGGAAGAAAACGTGGGTGCGTGCAGAAAGTGACACGAGGATGTTAAAATCCGGAGGGGAGAGAGAGAGTCGGTTTGGGTTTTGGATTGTGACAGAAAGTCCTTGGAATGCCGTACTAGTTTATGGTTCATAGCTTGTTGGAAATGGAAATATACGTATATGTATGTCAACAATATTTTGTATTGAGAATTAATATTTTTATAAATAAATTTGATAATTTTATAAGTATAATATATGATTATTTTAAATTATTTTTTATAAAAAATAAATAGATTATAATCTCATTAATTATAATTCAAGATCTTTGTAAATAAATATAACTTTTGTATTTATACTTATATATCAATTCTTTGTAAAAAAATAAAAATGAATGCTTGTTTTTTATTTGGTTGAATTTGTTTAATCTTTATTTATGCAAATATTCAATTTGTTACATGAAAAAGATTTCAACTGAATTAAAATTACGATATATTAATGTAGGCTTAAATATATTTTACTATCCTAAACTATTAGTCATATTCCACTTCGGTGATTCACCTTTCAATTTTGTCAATTAAATGATTGAATTATTAATTTTTTCCACTATTGTCCAAATTCACTTGACACGTCATAAATTGATGACATGTTTTTCTGAGTGGGACATAGAAAACTGATGTGTATTTAAATAATATTATTTATATTATTTTATTAATTTAAATTATTTGGGTAAGGGCAAACTTGGCAAAGCCTAATTAAAGATAATCAAAACAAAACAAAATAAAAATAAAACACATCTCAGATTCATTAAAACAAAACAAGTGTGAGGAAACCAAGCCCCTCTGTGACGACCCCAAAATAGGTCCATTCCATCCAACCCATTCTGAGTCGCCAAATTCATGGTACAGAAAATAACTACAATTTTATTACAACAATTGTCGTGCAAAATACAACAACACATATATTGTGAGTTTGGATACAAATATATACCAAATGTGACACATGTCCCCGTAGTGGACAAAGACTCTCACAAATGACACCTTACATAAAGGTATAGTAAAAATTGTTTTAGAAACTAAAATCTTTGGGAAGTGTTCAAGAAACCTTCATACATGGGAGGCCATGCTTACAGGTTATGATAGATATCATATGACCACGTAATTATTCTTGGTTGAATTGATAGACCCCAAAGAAAAACTAGAAGATTACTATCATATTCTTCCCAATGGTGAGTCTTTCTTGATTTATCATTATCTCAATTGTCTCAAATTGAGAATTATACTTCAAACAAACACCAAGATTATATAGGTAGTGCTCAGTAAATATACTCAAAGAAAGTGGATGAGCACAACCCCGCCCTTTATGATGACACGAGGTTGTATGTCATTAGACATCTTGTATGATAGTGGCAAAACACCTTCCAACGTTGGGTTCGCTTCTCCTATATGATTCACCAAATATAACTACTAAAAGATGTATACAACACACTGTTTATATCTTTGTTTAGGGAGAACTCCACGACTAGAGACCACCGATTCTATTCCTTGTTACTCATTCCGACCCAACTACACTTTTATTACACGAAAGGAATTGTGAAAGCAAAAGGGTGAACAACTGGCTAGCAAGAAAAGAATATCATGACTAAAGATAATTAAATTACCAATAGCCTTCATCAATAACAAATCGTAGATTTAGAACATATGGTAGATGATAAAAATTTCAACCATAGTTTTAGCGTGAACAAAGAATCCATTAGAAGAGTCGAATAGGCAACATGATCTATTATCTTTCTCCATGTTAAAAGTCCACCAACAATATTTTATCCTCTGTAACATCAATCTACAGTTCCTTTTCACAATTATATGAATATCTCATAATCATAATTGTAATTCTAAATTCTCTTCGCATCACCAGGCGAATATAATTTTCATCACATATCTTTACCGAAACATCAAAGATCATGGTTATACCAAATCACGTTCCTATTTATAATCATACTTAATAAATTCATCTTTGCACTACTACCAAAGATATTCATCCACGATTCATTTTCGCACTAATCGCCAAAGATATTCAACAACAACAGTCATCTTGCACTACACGGCCAAAGATATTCATTAATGATTCATCTTTGCACTACGGCCAAAGATATTCCTCAACAGATTCATATTTGCACTAAAGTCAAATATATTAATATCTCAAAGAAATATATAATCATTTGAATTTATATAAACAATAATTATAACCATGTTGATCGATTCACCTTTGCACTTAAGCTAAAAGATATTCAATTATAAATTCAATGGTCATGATCATACCTATCACAATTCAACTTTTCACTTCTTGGCCAAAGAGAACCACCCAGTCATGATCATACCAATAATCTACCCATCTTTATACTCAAGTGAAAGAGAATTTCAACATCAGGGTTATAAAAATGTTATATATGATAATAAAATCAATATAATCAATATATAGTTTTAATCTCCAAAGTAATATTCATAAATCAACTATAATTTGGTTAGAAAAAAGAAACCAATTTTGTAGTGAATAGTATCCGTGAATAGTAACTCGTGAATAGTAACTCGTGCATAGTAACTCGTGAATAGTAACTCATGAATAGTAACCCTGACACAAAAAGGTAGAAATTCCACAATAAAATCCATACCAATATTTCGGTATAATGATATTGAAAGAATAACATTTCTTAAACTTATAAACAATTTATTTTAATTGTTTACACTTTACTAAATAATGCATTTAATCATTATAAAATGCCAAACTTATAAGATTTTATCACCAATAACCAAAATCCTCATCAAAAATCTGCATATACCACATATATAATTCTCAAGCCATAAAATCATATTTTTCAATTTTCTTCCTTCACATAACATATTTAACTCATTTATTCATAACTAGTCCATTATCATAAAAAATACCAAATCAGTTCCAAAAATATTTCTTTTCTGGGATTTAGCAGAATATAGTCCCATATTGAACATATATTTTTCTTAGAATTTTTAAAATTCATTTACTATTTTTCATATGGCTAAAAACAATAGAATATTTAGACATTTATCATAAATTGTACTTTTATCCAAAATTTGAAATTCACAGAGTACACTGATATTATATAGATGTACTCCCAATAAAATTTTTATCCATTTTGTAGTTAACCACAAGGAATTATAAGCAGTTACTTTTAAAATAGTCTTTTCTCATAAAATTCATAACTCTTAATCTATACGTCCAAAAATCACCATTTTTGGACATAATCAATAAAACTCATCAACATATCATTTCAAATTTTTTTAGAATTTTCTGAAGGTCAAGAAAATGAATGAAAAACATAATAACCCTTAAAATCTCCTACTATCCCTTACCTCAAAAAGAAAGAAAGACTTTCGATCGGATATCTGGATATAATATCAAGGAAACTTGCACTGATGAATATCAACTCACCAAGTATCTAAATGTTCATAAAATACACTCAATAATCTAGAGAGAGAAAGAGAGAAAGCTTATGTTTCTGGTGTGATTTTCAATTCTAACTTAGCCCTCTATTTATAGGAAAATTTTAGCAGACTTGACACTGTAAACCCGATGGCTTTATCTGCTACTATTCCTACCCACCACATTTGAAATAAAATTCAGCATATTTCTTCACCAACCACAAGTGGGGCCCACTCAATTCTAGAATTTTCCACCAAAATGCTAAATTCGGATACTTCAACAATTTTTGAACCATTCACCTCTTAAAATTCATAACAAATCATACGTTCATTTTAACGGTTCAAAATTTATGGACATATACTCAACTTATATATGTATAACATATCCAAAAATTACAACGATCCAACGGTCGGATTAAAAATTATAACTCACATAATATATCTCAAAAACACTTTGGTTTAATTTTTAATACCTTCATTAAAACAAAAATCTCGATAAAATACCTCAACATTAATTCTTTTATTTATAACCACATAAATAAATCCATCATTTATATCCACATCAAATAAATATTTCCTTATCATATATATCAATAATTAATTATTCACAAATAATATTACTGAGAATCACAATTATGACAACCAGTAGTTCCGGGAAAAGGGGCTTTCCAATAAGAATTTCTCTCATCGGGCGCCGCAATTAGGTGACCAAACCTCTCCTTGATGTAACTTTCTAGACATTGCCAATAATGCTATCTAATAATATTATTCAAATAATATGAATTATTGATCGATAATTAGGAATATTGTGGCATGATAATTATTGAAAACACAATAATATAAAATATCAACGCAAACATTAATTAATTCATAAAATAAAATATTGAAGCAATAATTACCGTAACAATTATTGAGTAGTGCCTTCTTTACGTAAGAATCAATAATTCAAAAAATCTTTGTGTATCTGGTACTTCTTTGCCATCTGCAACAACGCGTATTACTTTATTTTACCAATCGGGTATTCCAACAGTGTTAACGGTAACGATTACGCCGTTATTTATAAAAATTTAATTTTGTCGTTTTCTTCATCCAAGCTTATTATTACATTATGGGGCCCACAAATGGTTGCGCCGTCAGTCTTAATATTCTCCAAGCGGAAAAGAATATTCCACGACCAAACGAATATTTCAAACAACAATGAATATTATATAACCCACTGTGTATTTTGAAAAAAAATTCATATATCACCCTTAACTTTAACTTTTATCAATTTAACCATTTACTGAATAGTAATTATAAGAAAAATTGAATACTTTTATTTCATAAATTTCGGGGTCTTACACCCTCCATCGATGAAAACAATCTTAGAGTTCTCCACCTCCATGAAAACCAAATCCCAGAAAACCAAATCCTCTCCATAAAAACCAAGCCCCATGAAAACCAAAACTCAGAAAACCACCTCCATGAAAACCAAGCCCCATCAATGTCCCTCCATCGATCCACCTCCATCGATGCCCCTCAATCTAATAATTAAAGACAAATCTTAGAGTTCTCTACCTCCATGAAAATCAAGCCCCTCCATCGATGCCCATCGCCGAATCCTCTGGGTTGGAATCGGTGCGTTGATTGGGTTCGGTGTTTAGTGGAACGGACGGGAAGGTGTACAGATCTGGGGTGATACGGATCTAGAGGATTTAACCCAATTACACATAGGGTTTAATTCCGTTGTAAGTTCGATCGACAAATCGGAAAAGGCATTGTCTTCTTAGAAAATCGAATGGCTTGTATTTATATTCGATAAGATGTAACTCCGAGGAATGGTCGAGTTGTTCTCGATCGAACTTCCCGGAGATGCTACCGATATTGTGGACATCCTCAAGGTCGAACAAGCTCATTTCGATCTCTCGGTTCATTATGCAGGTTCTGTCTCCCTTCACGAACAATTACTTTATTGCATGTTCTTAGTTCTAGAGTTTTAGTTATAAATTTGTTTGCTTTTTAAGTTTTTTATTAGTGATAAATTAGTTGGAAATGTTTGATTTTTTTTTTCATGCAGTTTGAATTTTGGGCTGGTGCTTTTATGACTGTTGGAATTTTTGATATTTGATAAATTATAAGTTAATTTAAAGATTTTTGATAAATTATAAGTTCATTCGAAGTGGTACGAAGAACATGAGATGGAATAATTTTTTTGTATTGTATGATTGATTTAATGATTTTTAGTTGCAGATCTTGATCTTCAATATTTGGCTGAGAGGTGTTTTTGATCGATTTTTAATGGTTTTAGATTTGATTGTTTTGATTGATTTGATCAATTTCTGATTGTTTGGAAGTTTTAATTAGTTTTGATGTATTAAGTGAATAGGGTGTGACCATTTTACCCTTCAATATAGCAAATATATTTTATCACAATTTAAGAAACTATTTTTTTTATACAGATCAGCTGAGATGTGTCCCACTAAGATAGCCACGTCAGCAATTTCTGACGTGGCAGCCTCAATTGAAAAAATTGATAGTTCAATCATCTAATCGACAAAATTAAAACTTTGATCACCGAAGTGGAATATGGCTTATAGTTCAGGGTAGTAATTCGTATTTAAGCCATTAATGTAAGACTCCAACTTTTTATGAATAAAATTAAATTTTCTCTATTTATTATTTTGATATAGTAAGGGGTTGATTTAATTAATGTGGTTAGTTATGGGTAAAATGCGCAAATATTTTAAGTAAGCAAATGGTTATAAAATACTCATTGTTGTCCGGGAATATTCGTTTTGTCGTGGAATATTCTTGCTGTCGGGGAATATTCGTACGATAGCGCAGTCATTTGTGGTACCCATAACGGAAAACTATCTGATAAATAAAACGACAAGTATGAGTTTTTTTTATATAAATAACGGCGTAATTGTTACTGTGAGACCCCAGATTTTATGAATAAAGATTTAATTTTCTCGAAATAATTTTTTTTTATATTATGGTGTTGATTTGATGTAATGTTATAGTTGTGGGTAATATTTACAAATTTTGCAAAGTAAGCAAGTGATTGTATAATATTCGATTGGTCGGAGAATATTCTTTTAGTCGGAGAATATCCGTACGATGGTACAATCATTGGTGGACCCCTACAATGTAATTATTATCGGGATAGAAAACGACAAAAATACTTTATGAAAATAACGGCGGAAGTTTTACCATTAACTCGTTGAAACATCGGTGTTAAAAGTAAAAGAATGTCTGGCGTGGTTAAAGAGTGGCACCACGGTATTGATTATTGATGCTTACGTGAGAAGTCACTCGGTTATACTCAATTATTGCTATAAAGAATTATTGCATCATATCTCTCATATTATTTATTCAATTATTGTTACAAAGATCATCCGCATAATATGATATATTGTTCAATCGAAGTATTCGGGGACACTTTTGTGTGAGTACTATTCATGAGTTACTTATTCATAAGTTCTTATTCACGAGTTCTTATTCACGAAGTTACTATTTATGAGTTCTTATTCACGAAGTTACTATTCATATATTACTATTTATGAGTTCTTATTCACGAGTTACTATTCACCTGATTCATTATTCACTCTAGTATTGTGCATTCGGGTATTTGGGTACAATATTATTCCATGAGGAGATGTGCTAATTTTTCGAATAGTTGGTTGAAGATATAATAAGAAGTCAATATGGACATTTGGTGGAGTTATAATAGTAGATCAATATGGATCATTGTTTAAAGTTTTAATAAGTAAATCAAGATATGGATAGTTGTTTTAAGTTTTAATAAGTAAACCAATATGGATCATCCGTTTAATAGTAAATCAATCTGGACCGTTCATGAATTAGTTATTATTCATTCCATTTTCCTATAAATAGAAGCTCATTCCTTCATTATTTCTTACGAATTAACTGAAACTCTAGAGAGAGAATTATAAGAGAACCTATTGAAAAGTATTCTACTACTTCCCTATTCTTATATTCAATTTCTTTTACGGTAAGGAATATTATTTGCTGTACTCATAAGGGATATTATTTGTTGTACTCGTAAGGGATGTTATTTATTGTACTCATGAAGAGAACTTCTGTTATTCCATTATTTATTATTCTGTTGGAATAACCTGTATACGCGGGCTACCCTAAACATGGTGACATTCTTCTAATATTCCGTTCTTTATTATTTGCCGCCGGAATATCCTCAGATGTATATATACGTCGGACTGGTTCCATCATTTATTATTCGTTTGAATATCATGTACGTATGCGTTTACGCCGGACTAGTTCCATCATTTATTATTCATTGGAATAACTCCGCCTTTATGCGATCTATCGCATTGCGTGATGATTTCTTTTCTTTATTCCATTCTTTATTATACTCGGTTGGTTAAAACTTTGACTTCTATACCCATGAAATTAGTGGAATATCTTTGATATTTTTGCGCTTCATCCAAAGATCTTTTCATGGAAATATTCTTCCGAGCATTCTTGAATTTTACTCTACAAAGCAAAGATCATGTTGACAATTTGAACGTTATCGGTTCTGGATAAATTAATTATTGAACTTGTTTTATTGAATTCTTATATCATTGTCATCATCCTCATGCTTATATTATGTTGAAAGTCATCTCGTGCTTTGTAGTGTGCGTAGATGGACTTGGTATGATTATGACCGAGGATTATTCGGTATAATCATAACCGTAATGTTACAAATGATGTGAAAAAAAGTCCTCATTGGCCCGTAGTGCATTGATGGGCGATTTTTTGGTATGATTATGGCTATGGATTCTCTTTGGTAGTAGTGTAAAGATGAATTGTTTTATGACATGATCGGGGATAGTTGATGAAAACATAATTATCTTTAGCCGTAGTGCATTAATAATTCGTGGTCGTGATACTAAAGAATATCCTTGGCCGTAGTACAGGGGTGATTCGATGATGTGGATTATTTATTAAGCTAAGTCCCAGCGATAAAAGTGATGAAAAACTTTTAAATCATAGAAGATAGTAGATTTTATTCCCTACTTGACTCTTCTAATGGATTGCTTGTTCACCGCAGATTAAACTTGATAGTTGTTATATTTTATCGGTTTAACTTTGTTGAAGGCTAACGATAAATTATTCGCATTATCTTAGTCATAATATTTCTTTATTGGGCTAGTTGAGCTCACCCCTTTCTTTCACCGTTCTCTTCGTGAAATGAGAACGAAATTTGGGACTAATGGGGAACAGAGTGATAGTCCTAGATGGTGCATTAGTAGTCCTCACTATTCTGTGAAATAGTGTGATAATAATTATAATGAGGACTCCTTTTGAGTTTGTATAATCTCTAGTAGACAATAATTGTATTCAAACTCACAGTTTATGTTTTGTCATATTGTACACAACAGTTGTATTATTAAGTTGTATTTGAATTCTGTACCATGTATCTGGCGACTCAAGATGGGTGATGTATACCTAATTTTGGGGGCATCACAGTTGGTATCAAAGCTTAGGGATATGATCCCTAGCTAAGATGTGAGAATAGAACTAGGAAGGGAGAGACGGGGAATTCCTTCGCTAGTATGACCTACCTAAGTTTATTTGATATTTAATTGGTCGGTCAGAGTATATGGATATTGTGTTACATGTCAATTAACCTTTGTTTTGTGGCAGTATTTGCAAATGGCATTCAAAAACGTTGAGATAAGCAATGAAGCACATGAGACCGTTGAGACACCTTTAATCACTAACTAGGTTAATGTGATGTCAGACGAAGAAGAAATTAGAGATATCTACGTGGAGCGTGAAGAACTAATAGTTGCACCCGAGCTAATTGCAGAGGTAGCAGCTGAGAGTGAGGAAGAAGAGGAAGAAGAGGAACCTGAGGATAATTTATTAGAAGAACTTTATGATCAAAATGTAGAATTGCAAAATCGTATTCATGAGTTAGAAGAGAAGGCTGAAGAATGACAGGCGGTCGTGGAGCAAAGAGATGTAACAATTCAAAATTGTGTTACCCGATGTGCGATACTTGAACAGAAGCACTCTTTGTCAGAGTATAAGATATTAGAGCTAGAATCTAATAATGTTATGATAATTCGCATATGGATTTCGGTCATTTCTGATTGGAATTTAGAAAAACTTTATTCTACAAATTTGTAGAGAATTAAAATTTATATGGAATGGACATAATGTTCATATTTTCTCTGTAAAAAGGGCTATTTATTATGAATTATTAAAATTTCAGAAATAAATATTTTATTAAAAACATGGGTGGTGTGACGCCCCCAAAATTAGGTATACATCACCCATCTTGGGTCGCCAGATACATGGTACAAAATTCAAATACAACTGTCGTGTACAATACGACAAAACATCAACTGTGAGTTTGAATACAATTATTGTCTACTAGAGATTATACAAACTCAAAAGGAGTCCTCATTACAATTATTATCACACTATTTCACAAAATAGTGAGGACTACTAATGCTATCCTCTGGACCATCACTCCGTTCCCCGACTCGTCCCAAATTTATATTCTCATTTCTTCGCTATAACGTTGAAAGAAAGGGTGAGCTCAACTAGCCCAAAGAATAAATATTATGACTAAGATAATGCATAATAAATTATCATTAGCCTCCAACAATGTTAAACCGATAAAATACAATAGACATCAAGTTTAAGCTGCAATTTGAACAAGCAATCCATTAAAAAAGTCAAGTAGAAAATAAAATCTACTATCTTTTATGATTTAAAAGGTTTTTCATCACTGTTATCGCTGAGACTCAGCTTAATAAATAATCCACATCATGAAATCATCCATGCACTACAGGCCAAGGATATTCTTTAGTATCACGACCACTAATTATCCATGCTCTACGGGCCAAAGATAACCGTGTTTTCATCAACGGTCCTGATCATGCCATAAAACAATTCATCTTTGCACCCTTGGCCGAAGAGAATCCATAGCCATAATCATACCAAAAACTGTTCATCAATGCACTACGGGCCAATAAGGACTTTTTCCACATCATTTGTAACATTACGGTCATGATTATACCGAATAATCCCTGGTCATAATCATACCAAGTCCATCTATGCACTACAGGCCATAGATGACTTTCAACATAATAAACATGAGGATGATGACAATGATATAAGAATTCAATAAAACAAGTTCAAGAATTAATTTGTCCAGGAACCAATAACCTTCAAATTGTCAACATGATACTGCTTTGTAGAGTAAAATTCAAGAATGCTCAGAAGAATATTTCCACGAAAAGATCTTTGGATGAAGCGCAAATATCAAGGATATTTCACTAATTTCATGGAGTATAGAAGTCAAAATTTTAATCAATCGAGTATAATACCGAATGGAATAACAAAAATATCACCGTGCATGCAGTACTTGTGATAGATGTTATTTCAACAGAATAATAATAACGGAACCGAAGTCGGTGAAATTCATAACGGGATGTTCCAATGAGAATAATAAATGCGGAATAATAAATGATGGAACCAGTCCGACGATAAGACATCTGAGGATATTCCTATGAATAATAAAGATGTAATAATAGAAGAATGTCACCAAGTATAGGGTAGCTCGCGAATACAGGTTATTCCAACAGAACAATAAAGAAATGGAATAATAGAAGTTCTCTTCTTAAATACAAAAGAATAATATCCCTTACCGTAAAATAATACTTGATATAAGAGTAGTGAAGTAGCGAGAAAACTTTTCTTCTATCTCTATAGTCTCTCTTTATAGTTTCTCTCTACAGAGTTCAAGTGAATTCGTAAGAAAATAATGAAGGAATGAGCTTTTATTTATAGGAAAATGGAATGCATAAGAATTAATCCATGAGCGGTCCAGATTCATTTTTTAATCTGACTATCCATATTTAAAGAAAATTCTTTTAAATAAAATATAATATATTCTATTTATATAAAAAGATTTTTACTATGCAAATACTTATCGCGAGCCTTATATGCAAACACTATATCATAATAAAATATAATATATTCTATTTATAGAATAACTTTAATAAAGTATCCTATTTTATATAAAAAAGATTTTACTATGCAAAACACTATGCATAATAGAATATAATATATTCTATTTATAAAATAATTTTGATAAAATATTTTGTTTTATATAAAAGATGTTTTATTTTATTATGTTAATAATACGAATAAAACAAAACTTCTAAATCAACAATAATTGAATCAAATAATGTGAGATACTTGCAAAGAACTATCATTGTAGCAATAATTGAACAAAACCGAGTGACTTCTCACATAAATATCAATAATCAATACTGGTGTGCTTACTACGCAACAACGCCAGACATCAGACTTTTACTATCGAGTAGTTCAACAAAGATCAACGGTAAAACTTCGTACCGTTATTTTCAATAAAATATTTTGTCATTTTCTTAATCCGACAATAATTCCGTTGTGGGGTCCACTTAATGATTGTCTTGGTCATTTAATATTTTCATTTTAAAGCGAATATTTCTGAATTAATCGAATATAATATGACAACTTGCATATTTTGCAAAATTTATAAATATTACCCACAACTATAACATTATCTCAAATTCACACCATAATATAAAAAAAATTATTTCGAGAAAATTAATTCTTTATTCATAAAATCTGGGGTTACACAGGTGGGCCCCACTTTAGTTTTTTGTGGAAAATTGTTTAAATTTCAAAGTGTGGTGTGCATGAATAGCAAAGAGTGGAAGCCACCAGTAGTAGGTTAGTCTACATTGGTGTTCTGGCATTTTCCTATAAATAGGGCGCTTAGTTAAAAATGAAAATCACACAAGAATCAGAAGTTTCTTTCTCTATATATCGAGCGTATTTTTGTAAGTATTTAGATAATTTGAGAGTTGATAAGCAGTGCAAGTTTTATTCAGTATTATATCCGATATTTCAGTCAGAAGTACTTGTCTTTTTGAAGTAATGGATGTTATTATTTTCGTAAATGATGTTATTTCTTTTAATATCATTATACCGAAATATTGGTATGAATTTTATTATGAAAATTTTACTTTTTCATGTTGAGATTACTATTCACGTATACGGTATTATTCACGAAGTATGATTTTTCTTATGAAATTTTTATCTTTTGTGTCGAGGTTACTATTCACGAATACGGCACTATTCACAGAAAAATTAAATTTTCTTTTCTTGGTCCAAGTTGTCTATTATGGTTACTATCTTTGATTGTATTCATGTTTTAATCTTCATTCTTGAATTTTGCTCCACAATTGATTATTATGGAGTATTTTTGAACTTGCATAAACTGAAGTACGAATCCCTAATCTTTGTCCTTTTATGTCACTGGACTCATTTTTTTAAAAATATTTTCATCATCTTCGGTCATAAATGGTGATATAACTGAATATCTTTGGTCTGTAGTGTAAAGATGAATGATTACTTGACGAATATCTTTGGCCCGTAGTGCAAAGATGGATAGGTGTTGAGATGAACATGACCAATTGGTAATACAAATGAATATCTTTGGCCCGTAGTGTAAAGATGAATATTTGATTCAGGATGTATATTGATTGATATTACAAGAATAAAATATTGATGATGGATTTTTAAATCATAGAAGATAGTAGACTTCATTTTCTACTTAACTCTTATAATGAATTGTTATTTTCGCTGTGAATATTGATCTAAATTTGTTGTCCATTATATTTTATCTTATTTATTGAAGGCTAAAGATAATTTGTTCAACATTATCTTAATCATAATATTATTTACTGGACTAGTTGAACTTACCCTTTTCATTTTTGTTTCATTTTTCTTCTTAGGAGGCGAGAATATAGTGGGAATTAGTCGGGGTGCAGAGTGATGTTTCAAGGCAGTTATTTTAGTAGTCCTCACTATTTTATAAAATAGTGTATCAATAATTGTAATGAGGACTTATTTGAGTTTGAATATTGTCTAAAAGACAATATTTATATTTAAACTCACAGTATATATGTTGTCGTATTTTGCATGACAATTATAATAATGAAGTTGTAGTTATTTTCTATACTATGTATTTGACAACTCAGAATAGGTTGTGTGGACCTATTTTGGGAGCGTCACAATTAATATATGAAATAGGATATAATTATAAAATTATAAACCTCAAATTCATGAATTAAGTAACGCACATAAAACATATTTTACGTTAAATATATTTCTTAAATTAATTTGTATGTGAATGTTTTGAAATTTCTTAACCAATATCATGTATTACAGCTTTTGCACATTTGTATTACACATGGTTTAGATTACATGTTTAATTATTAACAAGATATTTTACAAAGATAGAATTAATAACATTTGTAAAATGTTTGGATAACCCATTATATAACTACGTATTGTGTATTTAATTAATTAATCTAAAAAAGTTAACATAAAGAGAAAATATTGAGACCCCTCCATTTATGATACAGTATGTTTTTAATAAATTTACACAAGAATTTTAAACAGGAATATCAAGTTACTTAAACATTTTAAAAAATTATTTAACTAAATTTTATAAGATTATATTACATATTAATCGATTATACATACGATAAAGTTACTAATACATATAGCTAGCAACCGAGATAATTTTAGAGTTTGAGGTGCGTTTGGACCCAAAACGCAATCTTCGTGGCCCAAATCCCTCGTTGGTGACGAACCCGAGTTGGGGCGGTTTTGATCCTAAAAATATAAAAACTGAAACAGTCGGAGAGATGTTGGAGTTCCCTGGATTCATGACGCAGTATCCGTGGGGGACGAGAATAATCCCGACATCGTATTTGTTACCAGCACAGTGGCCCCAGCCCCAGAGTGATGAGCTCCTTCTTGCCATGGAGGAATCCGATTTTGAGGACAAGGTCTGACGATCTATATCTCTTTTTACTCTCTATATGCTTACCTATTTGATTTTAGATGTTTTTGAACGACCCGGATGAGCTAGATAGCCAATTTTGAGAGGGTTGGTTATTGGTAGGATATCATATCATTGACAAATGTGCTATTTGATTCCATTTTGAAGTTTGTTCATTTGTTGTCTTTGAGTTTGATTAGAACTCATATATGGGTTTCATATATATAATTATGTATGAAACCACGAAATAGTTGAAAATCAATTGAAATAAGTGTTAGAATTTAAGAAATTATATGAAGAATAAAAAGTTAACCTTAGCACACTCGCATCGAAATTATACCGAAAAAATAAGAATACTTGTAAGTTTTTACTTTTTAGTCATGTTTTGTTTGTTTGGGCCTAGATCTTGAAATTTTGGATGGGTTTTTATAGTGAGGATTTTCTTGTTGAGAGTTTGGTTGGGAATGAAAGGAGAAAATAATGTCTAAATGTTTTTAAAAGTTCCTAGGAGGACCTTGCGCTGCATTTACATGGTTTTTTAGGTCACCATGTCACACGGAAAAGTTAAATTAGATATAATTTATGTTTTGGTATCTATGGAAAGTTTAAATATTTGATGTATTTTTATTTATTAATTAATAGTTAAGTAGGTTTAATTATTATTTAGTAATTTTAGAAAGTTTTTCAATTCTATTGTTATTATGAAGCTTTTTAGATAGGTTTTTGATTCCAAATCAATTTGTTATTTTCTTATAGAATTAGGATTCCTTCTAGTAGTATAAATATGGTGCAATGTAATTAGGGACAAGTTTTATGAAATATTTAGCTATTTAGTTAATTTATTCCAAACTTTGTGAATTCTTGTGATTGCAAAGTACGTAGATTCTTTTTACCGTCTTTCGTTGTGTCAGTTGTTAATCAAAGCAAGAATTCAAGCCTGTGAATTGGTGGCGGCTGAACGTGTGCAAGACAATCCACCTCCTTGTAACGACGAGGGGATGGCGGTCATTTGGATTACGTTGCATAATCTAGATTCCACAATTGGGACCCTAATCGGTAGACTCAGGTAGTTCCGACGATGTAGCAATGGCACTCAACACGGGCTAAACGAAAGGTTCGCTAGGGTCAAAAGGGCACTATTCGGTAGGATCGACATGCGTAAGGTGATGATCGTGGTACTGGCGGAGATAACAGGCTACGTAACCATCGGGGGCATAGACAGGAACGAGTGGGAAAAGAATCAATCCAAATCTGTGTATCGAAAATGTCTAAAGCTACAAAGGAACATATTTGAACAATTATGTGATTATATTGACTTCCTTAAGAGTGAATGTGATTGGTTCGATTATGAGATTTATGTTTGTCATCGTAAAAACTTGTTGCCCCAATATGATGATCATTTGGAGGAATTAGAAGAAGCACATTATAGACTTGTCGGATTGAAACATTAGTATCAAGTTGAGAAAAGAAGAGCTCGAGAAGTGCGTCAAAAAGATATTTCTTTTTTTAATGAAATTAGAAGGTATTGTAAGAATATTATAGCCTACAGGAAAAAAATTCAGGAAAGTTATAGCGCCATCAATCCTACTTCTCAGCCATGTGATTTGTCCGTTTTAGTAAAAAATATGGAAGACACAAAGGAGGTAGTTGAAGAAGCGGTTATTGTTAAGGACGAACCAAACTTGGTGGTTGAGGAGGATTATGATTTGGAGTCATCGACATAAGGATACGAGCATCGTAAAAATTGAGATTGATCATGAGATTGCTCATAATCCTGTGTTCGACAACTTGAAAAATTTTAATTTCATCTTTCTTAATCATTTGTTGCAACTGCAGGTTAATATGAATGCTTTGAATGTTTTAGAATTATTTCCAAAATTTTTCTTTGAGAAGTCATGAATATATGATACAAAGAAAATTGTGAATGTCTAGCAATTGGGGCTTGATAGTACTTCATTTTAAAATTTGAGGTCGAATTTTCTCCAAGAAAAGGGGAATGACACGGGAAGAGTTATCTACCAAGATTCGATATAATTTAGTATTTATGGAAAGTTTAAATATTTGATGTATTTTTATTTATTAATTAGTAGCCGAGTAAGCTTAATTATTATTTAGTAATTTTAGAAAGTTTTTCAATTCTATTGTTTTAGGTAGGTTTTTGATTCCAAATCAATTTATTATTTCCTTATAGGATTAGGGTTCCTTTTAGGATTAGGAGTCCTTTTAGTAGTATAAATATGGTGCAAGGCTGATGTAATTAGGGACAACTTATTATTATTATTTTGATTTTATGAAATACTTTGCTATTTAGTCAATTTATCCCAAACTTTGTGAATTCCTATGATTGCAAAGTACGTAGATTCAATTTATATGATTATTTCTATTCTATTTACCGTCTTTCGCTGTGTCACCCTCACTAATCAAATGTATGAGTTAGCTACTTTTACTTTATATATACAAATCAAGGATTTTTAAGTGATTGATTGCCCACCTCATGATGCTTTTACAAGTCCTTCCATTCTCCATGGAAAGTTAGTTTGCTCCCTCCAGTTATAATTCTCAATTTGGTCCTAATAATTTTCTCTTATACTTCTATATATACACATCCTTCTCTTTATATTAGTTGCTTAACTTCTTTTCCTGTATACAAGTGTTTAGAATAACTGAAGTATATTTTTAGAGTACATTTATTTGATATATATTTTTCCAATACATCCATTATTTCTATTTCCTTTTTGCCAGCTTTTGAAATTTGTGAGGCATTGTCATGTTTTAGACTTGTCTTGTTTAATTTTCCTGTCCGGGTAGGTTTGCCATTTTTCCCCGTTTCAAGCTGCTCTCAGCTTTGAGGACGCTCTCATCTTTCAGATGATATATATATATATATCACTCGACATACATTCAGGAGCTTCAGCTTCGTTGTGGTTATATATTAGTCCATATTTTATTTGCTAATAAACCTGTGATTTTGATTTTGATTGCAGTTTTGTTTGTTTTGTTTTGTCCCTCAATATTGGTTTGCAGTGTAATGAAATCAGAAAAACAAACAGCAACTTAGTTGTGATTGGGAAGGCCACAGTTGATAATGATAAAGAAGAGTTTGACAACGATCCAGATGATGATGATGTTGATAATGCAGAAGAGTCTGAAGGAGATGAATTTGAGCAGGAAACTGGTTGATTATACTGGTTCTGCCTAAATCCAGAAACACCAAAGTTGTATGCATACATTCAGACATCATGGTTAAATTATTACTTTTGCAATGGCACATATGTTGATCACCAAATTAATAATGGTTTTATATTAAAATTAAAATAATAATTTACTTTAAAATTAATAATGCTTCTATATTTACCCTTTTGGGTATAAAAAATTAGTCGAATAAATGTTAAAATGGGACTTAATATTATACATAAGTATTTTTTAGTCACTTGTCGACGTGACACTATCAATTAGAGAAGACAATTTCCAAATTGAATTTTTTTAAAAAAGTTTAATTTCCTAATTAAAAAAAATTGGGAAAATTTCAAAGTAATTTTTTTAAAAAAAGTTTAAGGTATTAATCTATCTTATATTTAATTATGATAATACATCGTACTTTGAGATTATGACCTTTAAAGGTCATAAGTTGAATGAAGTTCAATTCTCATTTGACTGATTTTTTTTTTAATTAGGAGATTAAATTTTTAATTATTTTTTGTTTTGTTGATGTTTGATTAATTTTTGATATTGTAATAGTGATGATGTACTTAATTAGTAAAAAAACAACAACGGGATTTCACCCTCTCCCCCCCCTTCCCCCCTTCCCTTTAAATTCAATAGCACAACGTTGTGGTTGTGACTAAGGTATCCGGATTCTCTCCATTTAAAGGTCTATATTTAAAATTATTGATCTAATGCCTAAAAGTTTTCACCTCATTTAAAAGCTACTGTACCTAACACTATTATTATAAGGGCAACTAAAAATATTGAGTATGCTAGTTTTAATAGTATACAAGTTACACACTTCATCTCTATAGTCCACAGCCACAGGAATTAAAGTATTGAGCGGGTAACAAAACGTGTATCAACTTCCAAATGTGAGGAGGAAATACAAGATTCTCCTATCTCTTCCTTGTCGATCAATTTTTGAGGAAACTCCCAAGAAAAAGAAACCCAAAATTCTTCTGCTAAACCAAACCCACAGGTGGTCACATTTCAAAAGAGGCCTGCAAATTGACAAAAGGGAACCACACTTTTTCATTTTCATATTTGGCTTTGAAAGCAACATCTTGTTTACATGAATATTAATTAAAGCTTTTTAATTAGTCCCCCCAAAGTTGATATCTTTGTTTTCAGCTCCCTCTTTTAATTATAATAGTCCATACTTGTTTCCTTCTAATTTAATTAGATGGAAATAAACAACTCAGAAGAGCGACAGTGCTGGCAGGTAATGTCACCCGAAATTGTGGAGATTGACGAGGAAAAAAAGAGCAGCAGAGATGAAGGGACTGCAGATGTTTTTGTTGCTGTTGGCAAAAATGATTTGGATGTGATTAGATGAGTTCTTAATCATGCCGTCCTTCCAGGGACTTGAGTTTTTCTTGTGCATGTCTTTTCTTCCATCGCCTACATCCCAACGCCTGGTAACAACTCATACCGCTTACTAGTACTTTTTTTGGCATATTTATCCCTATGCGTTCATTGCCTAGTTAATTTGGGATAAAGTTAAGTTGATTTCTATGGGTTCTGAGGTGATCAGCACATTATAGTCTTCTTGAATGATTTTTGAATCTAATTGTACAATAGTGATTTGAAATGAAATGTAATTCTCTTGGAAAACTAGCATGCATGCATATATGGGCTCAAAAGGATTAATATTCAAATGCCATCTAATTACAAGTCATTTCAATAACCGAATTTCATAGTCATAATCTTTCATTTTTCTTTGTACATAATTCATAACCTGATATGATATGATCTTTCTTTACTTTGACACCTTAATTACTTCCTTGAAATGAGATTTTTTTAATCAAGTTTGTCAAATGTTCTTCTTCTTGTGATATATAGTTGGAAGGCTATCAAGCAGCCAATTAAGCAAAGAACAGGTGCAAGTCTATATTAATGAAGAGAATAACAGGAGGAGGAACCTCTTGCAGAAATATATTAACCTCTGTACTGATGCCAAAGTGCGTGAGTTGACATATTCTGTCCCAAATCCCAATATATATATATCTGCACAAGAAGATTGCTTATGGGTTTTGATTTCGTACAGGTTGGTGTGGACACAATGCTTGTTGAGAGCAATGCAGTAGGCAAAGCAATCCTAGATCTTATTCCAGTCATTAACATTACCAACCTTGTCATGGGAACTAAACGCCCTCCTTCCACGAGGTACTACGTACGTACATGGCACTCACTTGTCATCATCATTAGTTTTTGTTATAGATTTGAAAATGTAATACTCCATTATTCAGCTTGAGCTGATCAGTTAATAGCCCTAATGTTCTCTTTCTTTCAAGGCTATTAAAGAAAGGAGTGGGGAAAGCAGAATATGTTCAAAAGAGTGCTCCAGATTATTGCGAGGTCACGGTTGTTTGTGATGGCAAAAAGGTCCAAGTAGCAGGGCCGGTTCCTTCTGCTCTTGCATCCAATCACCAGAAATCAAAAACTGCTCAACAACCCCAAAGAAATTTCTTCCACTGTATATGCTTTTCACCACAATTCAATTGAAACGTCTACTGGTGTCTTCTTTCTAGCTAGTATATGCATATCAGAAGTAGTATTTACTTTAGTACAGAAAATGATTGATATATATTGCCTCTTTTTATTTATATTTATGTTTTGTCCACATTTTATAGAAGAAAAACTTACTTGAGACGCCCATTTTATAGAACAAGCTATGTACTAATTTGACAATTTGTTGTGAATCAACATTTATTTTGCTTTCGATATTTTATTTTGGTAGTTTGAGCATTACCTTTGGTATTATATATTAGTTGGCTTCAACACTTATTTGTTAAAAAATTAAAATGTTAAGTGTTTTTTTTATATAAAAGATTTAAAGTATAATTGTGAATGTTATCAAATATATATATACATATATTTCAAGTTGTTAGTTGTGTTATATATATACTAGCAATAGTCATGTGACTTCGACACTATGGACGGTGAGATTTATCCCAAATTTTGGACGGCCCAGATAATTTATTAAGATGAGCGAGAAATTCAAAATCATTTGTATTTTGTTATATATATATATATAGAGAGAGAGAGAGACAATGATTCATGTATTTATTATGAATTAAAAATGGACGTACACCAGCTATACCATCTGTTCCAAATATCAACGAATGCGACGTCCATTACGTAGCGGACGGAGTGTTTGCCCAAATATGACAATTATACCCCTAAGTTAACTAAGAGTCAACGCATAATATGTTAATTTTTAAACAATCTACTAGTAATTACGAGTATTTTTAAATATTAATCGCGTAAAACTCGACATCCGCTACTATTAGTAGCGGACGCTAATAAGAATAATGGATTGACTTTATTAATTCGAGTTTAAGATTTATTAACGAGGTTTTAGGGTTTATTAACTCCTTTTTAACTGGGTAACCTTGTGGTTAATAAACTCCGATTAATAAACCTAAATTCGAGGTTTTTTTTTTTTAAAGTAAAGTTTAATTGATTCAAAAAAGAGACTTCAAAAAAAATGTATGTAAAAGTAGCATTAAGTCTCATACACACGAAAATAAGTATGAACTTCATATAAGAAAATCATAATTTTTTTATTTAATAAAAAAAAGTTTGTTTTTGTTAAACTTTAAATTGAAAAAATATCTACTTTCTTTTTTAAAAAAAGAAAAAGAAACTTGTGGAACATAACTATATAATGGGGTCGTTTCCCAACAAAACTTGTAAAAAGGAATTCCAGAGGATAAAGGAAGAAGAAAAAGAAAAAAAAATCGATTTTTACCTCCATATCTCTTCTCTAAAAATCTCTGTCCCCTTTTGTTTTGCTTCCAAACCCTAACCTTAAGGTTAACCTCCTCCTTATAGCCAGAAAACACTGAATCAATCTCTATGGCGAACATGTTTAACTCTTATGACAACAGATTCGCCGACCCTGCATCCTATCGTCAACGCCGAAGGTACCTCAAAAATCCTCTCTCTTTCTGTATGGATCTGTGTTAAACCCTTGCGCATGTATACATACTTTCGTGTATTTGTTCTAGCTTAATTTTGTTTTGCTGTGTCAAATTTTAATGCATTTTGTATATGTATTCTAGTGATCTAATCGGGCCACCGCCTCCGGTGGCACCACCTATGATGGGTAGCGGCGCCCCGGACTATAGCCGCGGGGGACCTTCTCCTTATGGTGTGGCAGAACCGGGCGGTGTAAGAATCGCCGGATCCGGAATCGGTACTAGAGGCGGTTTTAGTGGGTACCCGCCTTTTCAGCCTGGAGTTGGAAGTGGGTTTGATATTGGTCGAGGTGGCAGTGGAGGAGGAGGGAGAGGCAGAGGGTTTAGTGGTAGAGGTGGTGGTGATGGTAGAATGAGCAATGGTACTCTAGGGGCTCGCAGAGGTGATCTAACTCACGGTAGTGGTGGAAGGGGATTTGATTCAGCTCGTGTCGTAAGTAGAGATGGTGATAGGAGTTTTGGTGGACGGAGCAGAGGAAGAAGTTCTGATGGTGGTAGAGGTGGTGGTAGGAGTTTTGGCAGTGGCCGGGGTGGAGGGGGAAGGGGCTTTGATGGAGGCCGTGGTGGAGGGAGAGGAGGTAGACATGGTGGGTCAAGGGGAGATTTGGATAATATTGCTCTTCCAAAACAAGATTTTGGAAACTTGGTTCCATTTGAGAAAAACTTTTATATAGAGTGTCCATCAGTGAGAGCAATGACTGAGCAGGAGGTTTTGCTTTATCGTGCCAGGCGGGATATAACCGTGGAAGGTCACGATGTTCCAAGGCCAATCCGGTTGTTTCAAGAAGCAAATTTTCCTGGTATTATTAGAGGACACTTGATCAATTAATATATTTGCCTATATAATTCAAAGTTTCATGTTATAATTAGCTGACTGGTCTTTTATGGTTTGGTAGATTACTCTCTTGAGGTTTTTGCTAGACTGGGCTTTGTTGAGCCAACACCAATTCAGTCTCAAGGTTGGCCAATGGCTTTAAAAGGAAGAGATTTAATTGGCATTGCGGAGACTGGTTCTGGAAAAACTTTGGCATATTTGATGCCCGCGCTGATTCACGTCAGTGCACAGCCTCAACTGAGTTAGTACTCTTTCTCATATTTATTTGGATGACTTTCCTCCTTTCTTTTCAATCTATTTGACATATTGTTCTAACTATATTTCAAAATGCAAACACATTTTAGTGCAAGGTGAAGGCCCCATTGTACTAGTATTAGCTCCTACAAGAGAATTGGCTGTTCAGATTCAAGAAGAAGCTGTGAAATTTGGATCACGCGCGAACATTAGAAGTACTTGCATATATGGTGGTGCCCCAAAAGGACCTCAGATTCGTGATCTGCAAAGAGGTGCATGTAGTTTTTATGAGAACTTAGCTATTTGTAAAATTAAGTAAGGATAAACCGCTTAAATTGAGAAAATAAGAATTTGACATTATTCTATGATAGGTGTTGAAGTTGTCATTGCTACTCCTGGTCGACTGATTGATATGTTGGAAGCTCAACACACAAACTTGAAAAGAGTGACCTACCTCGTATTGGATGAGGCTGATAGAATGTTGGATATGGGGTTCGAGCCTCAAATACGGAAAATTATTGCCCAAGTATGAAATTCTTCCATTCCCATTAGTTATCTTATTTGACTCAAACTATACTGAATTGAAGAACTTCATTTTGGTTATTATACCATTTTTTCTGCTATTTTGACATCTAACAGTACCACAGCAACATAGGACAATTCCCTTTCGAAGGTTAGAGCCTTTAGCAACTTTTGATTTCTTGAAATACCTGAGCTGTGCAGGAGGAGGCCTCTGGTTTTGGAAATTTTATGCATATTGTGATAACTTGAGTCTAGCTGAAATATATAATTCTCATATTGAGTAAATCAGCTAAAGTAGTTGTATTAATGATACAAATTAAAGAAAAAGATATGACATTTATCAGGAAATTCTGCTGGTCAGGCATATTACTTGCATATTACTTGCATTTTTTATTTTAAGCTAATTTTAATATTTTATCTTACATTTATCCAAACAAAACAATAATATAAACCAAAATAATTTATAATAAAGATAATAAAGGCATTTGCTTAAAGTTCAAACACATCCATATTGCTAATGTCAAAGTTCAAACACAAACATGCAATTGTTCAAAATTCGAACATATTTTTAACGTATTAGTTTTATTCATAAACAAGATTGCTAATTAAATAATAAAATTTAAAATTTCAAGAATTTAATTCAATATTAAAACTTAAGAAACTAAACATAAATTTAAGAATTATATTGAATTAAACTAAATATTACAAATGTATCATCATTTATATAATTTGAAGTTGGTATTGGTTCAAAAAAGTACAACTATAATAAAATTATCCATTTTGACTTGATATTGTTCACTTCTTGTTGTGATTTGATATGTTACAACATGTATTATGAATATGGTAAATCATTTGAAAAATAAATATATTAAGATCTAGTTTGGGTAGTTATTAAAATACAAAAAAATCTCTCCGCCTAGACCCCATCTAGGCCCCACCTAATTTCCTGGAGGGATTTTTTTGCCACCTTGGGCCTAGGTGTGGCACCTAGGTGGGGCGCCAAAGGGGGGCCTAGCGCCTAGGCGGGGCGCCAAGGGGGGGGCCTAGCGCCTAGGCGGGGCCTAGGCGGGGATTTTTAGAACACTGATTTTACTTATCAAAATATATAACTTGTACTTTATTTGCAATGTGCATAAGGTTTATATAATTTTAAGCTTAGTAAGATTTCACATTACACTTTGGTACTGCGAACAACCATGAAGATTGTCTCGTTGCTACTACAAGTTCTTTTGTTAATATTATTTTTCATTGACAAGGGAGCTCATCTAAGCATGATTCCAACCATGAACTGAATGGTGCTTTGAATCTGAAAGTTGGCTGTATTTAATTTTTTATTTTGATTGCTATACAAGGAGATGGATGTGCAGTCAACCCCTGATGCATACCTTGAACTATGATCATTCTGGTCACTTAACTTTATGTTGCACTTTGGTATTTTGACTTGATCATTTGAGTACACTGTCTAATTTCTTTAAGCAGCTTTAATTGTGATTAAAAGCATCATCGCTTATTATTGGTCATATATGATAATATCTTTAGTCATTTACTCGGTTGGGATCAGAATATGAAGTTTCAATGAATAATGCATATTGTTTTTATGTGATAATTTGAGGAGGCTTTACTACCGTTGCGTAGGCATTTACACTTGCTTCAATTTTTATGTAATTGGTAACACTGAAATCAATATATTACTCTACTTCGATTATTAGTAATAATTTGGTGATGTTGAAATCATTATAGTAAAATCAATATATTTCTAGCTGTCCAACTTTGATGAGTGATGAAATATGCCTGTGCAATCAATATGAATTATTGACTGTCCGTTGTATGAGCCTTGTTTCATTGTTAGATTGGTTTTTGTTTGGGTGCTTTATACATCTTATTGTTGAATCATTTGGAAGAAGAGCTTTTCAGCTGAGTTTGGAAGTTGATTTAATTATACAGATACGACCTGATAGACAAACATTGTATTGGAGCGCTACCTGGCCAAAAGAGGTGGAGACTTTAGCAAGGCAGTTCTTACGCAATCCATACAAGGTTTTATGCTGTACACCTTTACTAATCAATAGGATCTGTGGATTTAAGTGTTGTACACAAATTGTAGTTGATTTATTCTTATTTAGTGCTCTTTCAATTATTTGGGCTTTTAGGTAATTATTGGTTCCCCAGTTCTGAAAGCTAATCAATCAATAAACCAAATTGTTGAAGTGGTAACAGAAGTGCAGAAGTACAGCAGGTAACATGTTGACTTGTAAATAAAAGATAACTATTGTCTTGAAAAAAATTGATTGCTTATCGAGTATTCCTGCAGGTTGATTAGACTGCTCAAAGAAGTGATGGATGGAAGTCGAATTCTAATATTTGTTGAGACAAAAAAAGGATGTGATCAAGTCACTAGACAGCTGAGAATGAATGGATGGCCGGCTTTATCCATTCACGGTGATAAAAGCCAGGATGAAAGGGATTGGGTTTTGGCTGAGTTTAAAAGTGGCAGGAGTCTTATAATGACTGCCACTGATGTTGCTGCGCGTGGTCTTGGTAGGATCACTGTGTATTAGGATTTTTAAGTCTATTCACTTGGTCTATAAATGAAAATTACACGAGTCTGCCGGCTGCTGTCCACCCGAGATAATAATTTGTGGTTTGGGTGCAAAATCGGGGTAGGAGGTACCTCCATTGGTAGAGGCTGTTAAATGTGAATGATTCTGTTAGCCTCTGGGCTCATTCTCCAGCGGCCTGATGGATTTACATGCTAGAGTTGAAGGAATTTTAAGCTCCACTGTTTTATTTAATATTCCCTCCTATTCAAAATATAGGATCAATATTGACTATAAACATTTTCAAATTCAAAATTGATTTCAATCTGGTTAGTTGTTGTCAGTATTATTATGAATATTATAAGCTATTTGAAAAATACTACTAATTACGAGATTCATTGTTATCAAAACTTGAGTGAATCAGGTAAACTTTAAATTTGAAAACGACTCGAATTGACTTTTACAAAGTGAATATTGATCAAAATATTTGGGAATGGAGGGAGTAATATTGTTTTGGTGTATAGTCCAAATCCCTAACCTCTCTGTTTACCTCTAATGCAACAACTGTCATAACTTAAGTTGGACAGACATTGTAGTCTAGTGGATGGCCTATGTTGTTGTGGGTCCTTCACAAAGGATTGGTTATGAATTTTATGATTCCATTAAGGGTCAATAGAGAGAAAGTATATGGAAAAGATCCATATCCTACACCGAGGTCACCATGGGGCTATGGTTCGTAACCTATTGCTTGTCATTTGGGCAAACAGAAAAGTATTAGAATCTCTCTTAAGATGCATCTTCTTGATACTCTGCAACTTTTACGGCTCGTGTTAGGCATGGACACAGGGACCATGGATTCCCACAGGTGGTATGATTGTACAAAATGGATTTGTTATTATTAAATTCAGGCTAGTTCTAGGTTAAGAAATCTCCGTTTTCCCTTGTTATTTTGAGGTTGACTTTTGGGGAATATCATTTAATGGGCTTAGAATCTCTCTTAAGGTGCATCTTCTTGATGCTTTATATCTTTTGCAGCTCATGTTACACATGGACACGGGGGAGCATGGTTTCACACAGGTGGCTATGATTGTACACAGTGGATTTGTTATTATGAAATTCAGGCTAGTTCGTCTAGGTTAAGAAATCATTCCATTTACCTTTGTTATTTTGATGTTCAGTTGTGGGAATATCATTTAATGAGCTTAGATATGGGGAAATAGAGAACACTTTGGAAGCTGTGTGCTGTATTTTCTGAATTGTGTCGGCTCCTATTGGTGTGTCTAAGTAACATGTTTGTCGTGATTGCTGCCCATCCACGGTTATGGAGCTTGTTCTTGTGACAGCCCGGTTGACTCGTACAAGCTTATTCATTGATTGGGTATATTGGAAGTTGGTGGTGGAGCTGCTCCTTATCCCTGCAAGTTTAAGGTGGGCACATTTATGTGATGAATGTGTTATCTTATATTGATCACTCGGATCTTAGGACTGCAGGGATAAGGTTGCCATTGCTTTTTCCTCTTCTATTATATGATATTCTGATTTTGTTTCCTTAACTTTCCCCTTTTTGATTGTAGATGTGAAAGACATAAAATGTGTGATCAATTATGATTTTCCATCAAGTCTTGAGGATTACGTCCATAGAATTGGCCGTACTGGTCGAGCAGGAGCAAAGGGAACTGCGTTCACATTTTTCACACATTCAAATACCAAGCATGCCAGAGATCTCATTAAGATCCTGCAAGAAGCGGGGCAAGTTGTTCCAGTACCTTTGTCTTCGTTGGCTAGGTCCTCTGGTTCGGGCCTAGGAGGTAATCATTTTTGAGTAATGCTAGAGAGAAACTATTTTACAAACATTTTACAAAATGCTGATGTGGCATACTCCACCTCAGCGTATTGATCAACAAATTGTTTCAATGTAATCTTCGGTCCCGCACAATATGCTGAGGTGGAGTATGTCGCATCAACAATTTGTAAAATAGTTTGTCTCTAGCATTATTCATCATTTTTTTTTACTGAATTACAATGTACATGATTTATGCTATAAGCAGACTGGCTGACTCTTTTATGTATTTTTGATTTTCCTTTTGATCAGGTGGTGGCGGTAACTTCCGGAATAGAGGACGAGGAGGAGGTGGGGGAGGCTATGGTAATCGAGGTCAGATATCGGGATCTAATACTATTCCTCTTGGTGCAAAGATGCATTGGTAGTTTCGCTTCTACTTTTGACATTTGGTGGGAACTTAACTATTGTTGTTGATATATCCTATCCTATCCATTCCATTCAGGAGGAGAAGTGGATATGTTTTGTCTGATGATAGTATTTTGGGTAATAATTAGGAAACGGCAATGATTTTGTATTTTTGATGTAAATTAGACCGACTGTTCTTATCTCCTCGCTGCTATGACTATGACTGACTGCTATACCTCTCCCTTTCTTCTTCAAATAGTAACGGCAAGGCAACCTTTCAGTATTTCTTCATTCCTCCCAAGTTATAGTAGAAGAGCTGCCCGAAATAAAGATTAGATTGATTCAAGGGTTACTAGATTATATTTTCTCTCCTTTTTTTTTGCATTCTATGCATTCAAAGACTGCTGAGAAGAAGATTAAGGAGGCTATAGGTTTGCATTTAGAAAGTGTTATTATTATTGTTTTACTTTTTGAATGGTTACTGTTAGTAATGGTATTTCTAAAGTCTAGGGTTGTGTTTTGAATATTATCATGGATATCTTACATTTTTGTTTTAATTAATCGCCACTTGATTTAATATATTTTAGTATTGGAAAATGCTTTAGACCTATATAGCTATTTGGGTAACGGTTATGTTGCTGAACTAAATAATCAGTTCATTTTTACATATATGTTTTGAAGATTGATATTGGACTCGCATGGAGATTTTATTTTGTTTATTAGTGATGCAAGAGTTCTTTGGATGGATAATAAGGCCGCAATTAGATGTTTGATTTAGTATTTGCAAGTCCCCATTTCTACTCTTATTTTGTGTTTATAGGTAAAGGCGAACGTTTTTTGTGGTGTGGACAATACATACATTAGTTGGAGGTTTTTGTACCAATCCCCAATCCCTTGAACTTTTTATTTGACTAACATTTGGCATATTATTAATTGGTATCAGTGAATAGATAGAGCGAGCGAGCGAGCACTCCTAGTATTGTTGGTCTCTGGATGTTCTGCTGCTGCACAGTTTGATTCAAACTTTGACTGCGACCATGACAATGGCATTCATCGTTCTGGTGCATCTATTCCTTCCACCATTAGATTCACTAAAGTGTTATAAATTCTCCCATATCTTTTTATGTGGGGCTGAGGTCTTTCGCTTAAATTTTTGACATCTCCGTCAAAATCAATCATCTTTTGCTTCTCTAGTCATTATGAGATATAATACCGAGCTTTTGAGAGTCGGTTCTGATACTATATATAACAACTCATGTCAAATTCCGATCTTTGTTAGAATCGATCATGTTTCTCTCTCTAGTCATTGTGAGATAATTACAAAATTGATCATCTTTGCCTCTTTAGTTATTGTGGAATAATATCAAACTTTCGAGAGTCAGCTCGATACTATATATAGCAACCTAGGTTAAATTTCGAGTTCGAAATAAATTTTGGGTCAATTTTAAGTCCAAATCGAATTAAATTTATCCAAACAAGATTGTATAATCACTAGTCTAATAGTATCTTTTTAAGTTATTTTAGTCCGTCACGGATTCAATCAAAAGGTCATTTTGAATTGGTGCGTTACAATTACTAAATATTCTCTCTTTTCCGAAATAAACGTCTTAATTGATTTGAGCATGTCGATTAATATATATATATATATATATATATATATATATATATATATATATATATACACACACACACACACTTAAATTGTCCTTTTGAATGAATTATTAATTGAATAATTTCTCATTCACACATTCTCATTCAATACTAAAAGCAAAAATGAATAGAGAAAAAGAGTTTAGAGAGCTATTAAATAAAAGACTTGTTATATACTTATATTGGTAATGTAAGAGAGAAAGTTGTAATAATAGTTTATCAGTTTTGAATATAAACCTTTTTTCATTTTTTTCAACTTATAATAAAAATTGAGTAAAAAGATGAGTATAAGTGGAAAAATAGAATAAAAGTAGTTATAAATATAAAATAAAATATTTATTGTGGAATAATCTAAAAAAGAAATTAGGACGTAGGGAATATATAACTAATGCTAAAAATAAGTTTGAGGATATAAAAATATTTTGTAAAAATTTTGTTATAGAAATATATATTTAATTTTAATACGTAGGGAGATGGGGGAACTTAACAGCGTGTACCATTCAAAATTGTTTTTTTTTTGTAAGGGACTACGTATAATAATAATAATTATGAAATGTTTTAAATTTAAAAGTGATATAATTCAGTTTATTGTCTAAAATTAAATAAATTTATAATAATTATTAATTTAAGAATAATTTAAAAAGACAAAATCTTATATATATTTCAAAGTGGAACCAATATGTCATAGAAGGTGCTTGACATAAAGGTCCATTGTACTTGATTGAAACAATTCGGGTCAAATCCTGAGTCCGAAATAAATTTCGGGTCAAATCTCAAGTCCCAATCGAATCAAATCCATCAAAATAAGGCCTCAAACTACTGGCCCAATAGTATCTTCTTGGGTCGTCTTAGCCCACCACAAGCTCCCAAAGGGTCATGACTTGAAGATACTATTAGTAATAACTTCTTTTTTTGAAAGGTAATATTTCATTAACTTAAATCAGAAGCCAACACATCAACAAGAAAAGAGGGAGGAGAATGACTCCAAACCTCCTGATCAGACATAGAACCGGATGCTCGTGCAAGAGCATGCGCTACCTGGTTCGCTGATCTTCTCACAAACACAAACTGACAACTACCAATATCCCTGACCAGGGATTTACAATCTTCCACAATTAAACCAAAATAAGATAAATCCTCCTGAGTACTAGTAATCGCTTTGATCACCACCAGAGCATCAGACTCAAAACCATATTGTTGAAGCTTAATGTCTTCAACCAACTTAACGCCTCACTTAACACCAATTGCTTCTCAGAATCGTAGATCCAACGGACCTTCACTATTCCGTTCTTGGTCGCCAACATAGCTCCTTCATCATTTCAAACCACATGTACCATAACCAATATGCCCAAAGATGACCAAAAAAGAGTCGATCGACATTACATTTATATGTGCTCGTAGTTGGCTTTTTTCCAAATGAATTAGCATGCATAAACTGTGTCTTCTGCTACCGACTAAGTCTTAACTCGAGCCTTCCTCCACTGCTCATACAATGAAGAAGCCATACAAATCACTTGTCCTGCATGAATTCTTCGATGATGCCACACCAAATCATTCCTACTATTCCAAATGGCCCATGGAACCATCGCAGCCATATTGGTATCTTTTTGAATTCTACTTGAAGTCACACGTGTCCACCAATCTCTGAAATTCTCCTCAGAGCCATTATTGTCACCTATCCACGATAACCTCCACACATCTCTCGCATAAGAACACCGCACTAGTACATGTAACGCATCTTCAGGACTATTATTACACATTGGGCACATATCATTGACATCAACCCATTTAGTCTTCAGATCCCTCATAGTAGGTAAACTATTTGTGCAAGCTCGCCAAAGGAAATGTTTTACTTTTGCTGGAACCTGTAGACCCCATAATTTTCGCCACATGTTTGAGTTATCATGTTGTATTGCACCCCTGTTATTAAGCATTAGAGTATGATAGCCACTTTTAACCGTATAGATGCCTCGTCTATCTCTGGACCAACTCCAACAATCTGACTTCTCCCTCCGACTTAAAGGAATCTCAAGAATTAGCCTCTTGTCCCGTGATGAGAAAAAATCATTCAAAATATCCAAATCCCAGCACCTCTCCTCCACACAGCATAAAGACTGGACTGTAATCTCCTCCATCCCCTGAGGTCTAGCACTTTCAATATAAGGGTGATTATCATCTGGAAGCCACGGGTCTGACCATACCTTCACCTGACTACCTGTACCAATCCTCCATCGAGCCCCTTTACGAATAAGCTCATGTGCAGCCAGAACACTCCTCCATACGTAACTCGGATTCGGACCAATTTGGGCATCCAAGTAAGATCCTCTAGGGAAGTAACGTGCTTTGAACACTTTACTCATCAATGAATTGGGATCTGTAAGTAAACGCCACCCTTGTTTTCCTAGCATCGCAATGTTAAACGCATGCAATTTTCGAAATCCCATACCCCCACCATACTTATTAACACAAAGCTTATCTCATGCCATCCAATTAATATTTCTTCTTCCCAAACCATGCTTGCCCCAGTAAAAGGAGTTCATCATCATCTCTAATTTAGCACATAGTAGAGAAGGTAACACAAACACACTCATCACATATGAGGGTAACGATTGTACCACTGTTTTTAACAACACTTCTTTTCCAGCTCTAGATAGCATCTTATTCCTCCAACCCTGCATCCGCTGCCAAGCTTTTTCTTTAACAAAAGAAAAAATTGTCGATTTACTCCTTCCAATTAATGAAGGCAATCCAAGATACTTCCCATGGTCTTCAGTTCTCTCCACCCTTAAAAAATCACAAATACTCTCCATCAATCTAGCCGACATATTATTGCTAAAGGAAATCGACGATTTCTGATAATTAATCATCTACCCAGATGCCTTCTCATATATGTCTAAAAAAATTTTTATCCTCTCACACTCCTGCATATTCGCTCGAAAAAACAAAAAGTTGTCATTTGCAAAAAATAAATGAGAGATTATAAGGGCTGTCCGGGCAACTTTACACCCATGTATCAATCCTCTCGCACAATAGTCACTTAGCAAAGAAGACAACCCTTCTACACATAACAGAAATAAATACGGAGATAGAGGATCTCCCTGTCGCAAACCACGACTTGGAATAATCGGTCCCAGTTGGTGTCCATCCTGCACCACTGAATACTCCACTGTTGTAACACAAATCATAATAAGCTCCACCCACCTCCTATTAAATCCAAGACGAAACATCATATTCTTAAAGAAGTCCCACTCAATCCTGTCATAGGCCTTGGACATATCAATTTTGAAAGCTGCCACACCATGTTTCCCCTGTCGCTTCCGTTTCAAAAAGTGCCCAATCTCAAAGGCTACCATCACATTATCCATGATCAATCTTCCTGGAACAAAGGCACTCTGTGATTCTAATACAATCGAGGGAAGTACCCGCTTCAATCTATTAGCTATGGCCTTTCACATAATTTTATATATAACATTACACAAAGCTATCGGCCTAAGGTCCGCCATCCTCTCCGGGTTTTTTGTCTTAGGAATAAGAACAATGGAAGTCACATTAATTCCTGGAGGAATTTGTTGGTCATTTAGGAACCCCAAACATTAACGAGTAACATCATCCCCTACCACGTCCCAATAATTTTGGAAGAAAGCAGGGTTCATCCCATCAGGTCCTGGAGCTTTATCCGGGTTCATAGCAAAGATAGCCTCTTTAATCTCACTAGGTTCAAACGGTCGTTGTAGTTCACCATTCTGGGTCGCCGTAACTTTGTTGTTAACTGTACCGTAAATATCCATATCATCACTTCCCCGAGAAGTAAATATGTCCTTGAAATAACTAACAATAACATTATCAAGCCCATTGCTCCATGTGCACCATCTGTCATGCTCATCCCTCAATTTAGCAATAGCATTTTTCCTTCGTCGCGTTGAGGCATATTGATGAAAAAATCTGGTATTCGAATCCCCACCCTTAAGCCAAAACTGCTTAGCTCTTTGCTTCCAATATTGTTCTTGCTGATGCAATAAACTGCTCAACTCCTCCGTAGCCGCTGCATACAAGCTCACAGACGTTGTATCATATTTAGATTTGAGATCCTTAATACGTCTCCTGCTCTGTTGAATTCGATTCTTAAATCTCAACCTGTGTGAATTGCCCCAGATTTGGAGATCTGCCCCACAGTGATTGATCTGGTCCAATAAATTACAGCCTACACTTGCCGCCCAACTATCACATATTACGTCTCTGCACTCTGCCTCTTGAAGCCAACAGTTTTCAAATCTAAACCCTCTTCTTATTATCTTACTTCCCATAAAATCCAGCATAAGTGCCGAGTGGTCAGATGAAGGAGCCTCCAAGTTTTCAATGACTACGTTGTTGAACTGAGATAGCCATGATTGTGATGCTAAAGCACGGTCAAGCAGCTCTTCCACCCACTGAGGTGTACCCCTACTCCTCTCCCATGTAAACCGGTACCCAATCATGCCTAGATCCCTTAATCCACTATCCTCCACAGCCTCTCGGAAACCTTTTATAAGACTATATGGATGCCTTATCCTACCTCTCTTTTCTGACTGTGCCAAAAGATCATTGAAATCCCCTATACAGCACCATGGAAGATTCGATTACAGACTAAGATTTCGCAGTAAGTCCCACGATTCCTTCCTTTGCGTACGTTCTGGATGCCCATAAAAGCCAGTCAACCTCCACGGTGCCATTTCTGGAATATTAATACTGACATCAATATGTTGCTTAGAAAAACTGATTAAGCTTACCCACTTTCTCTCTCTCCATAACAATGCCAAACCACCTCCACCGCCTCTACTACTATCCACACTAAATAAACCTTCATATTTTAAAACATCTCTTAACTCTTCAACATGGACTCTTCCAGCCTTAACTTCCATTAGGAAAATAAGATTTGGTCTTCTCATGGACACTAAGTCCACTAGCTCTTGAACTGTCGTGTGAGTTGCCCAAATTACAGCATAGCCCAAATTTTAATGTCTTTCATTGGGCTGCGGGCCTAGATTCCAGGACCCACCACATCTTCGTTTTTTGAATTCTCCAAACTTCCCTCTTTACTAACATGCCCAAAGTCGCTCATGCGACGCCGTTTCGGGTCCGTAATCACCACTCTTACGATCTCTCCATGATCTATTCCATCAGATTTTGAATGTATATTGGTGGCTTCCTGCATATCTTGCTCTCCAACAGAATTTCCCATATATACAGTTTCTCCATTAATCCCATCATTAACGCCATTCGGATTCGTCTTTTCCGCCCCCATTGAAGGAGTTGCCTTATCAACATTCATGCTATCCCCCATCACGGATCGCTTCACCGGAGGTGTTATTCAGATCTGCAAGCGTAACGCAACCAACGTTCCCCTATTGGATTTACTTCCCTCCTATTTGATGCCCGCAACCAAACCCCATATGGCTTCTCCATTTGCTTGTTTTGACAGTCATAAAACTTCTCACAGAAACGCTCACCACGTCCAATCAACCCACAAAAGAAATAAAAAATGGGCAGTCGTTCATACTTAAAATTCACCCAAAACCATTCCACACCGGCTCGTTTCATCTTCATTTTCCTTTTCAACGGTTGTCGAATATCAATAGATACCCGGATACGCATGTATGATCGCCATATCCCTCCAAAGTTATTCACGTCAACTTCTATATAAGTGCCCACAAACTTTCCTATCTCCTTGCCAACCTTTTCAGACCTGAAACCGCATGGAAGATCATGCACCTGTAACCAGAAGTCAACATGAAACAGAGGTATATTGGCCGGATGCCTTCCTATATCCAGCTTAGTAGAAACCAACATATGTTGATTAAATGTCCATGGACCCCCTTTGACAACATGCTCCATATCCAACTCGTGGAAAAATTGAAAGAGAAACAGATTAGGATTGAGGTCCTTAATGCAAACCCCTTAACTGGACGCCATATTGAGGCAAGTGTATTTTTCATTGCCATGAAATTGATCGGCCGATCAGTTAAGAAACGACCAACCAGACACCACTGAAAATCGCCCTGAGTGCCATCCTCTGCTGCCTCTTCAAGCACCAGACCCTCCTCCTCCTCCTCCTCCTCCAAAGTCAACGTAGAACAATGCTCCTCCAATTGATCCACAATAGTACTTGACGATGCCATGATACCACAGAGCAAAAGCAAATCAACCAGATCAAAAACCCTACCTTGTCAATAGACAAGACCTTCTTACCTTGTCAATAGACAAGACCTAATTGTACAATGTTCTATTGGTAAGTGAAAGAAATTAGATAAATTTTTTTCTTATCTTTCGATGTGGGACTGGGGTCTGGGGTGTTACATTGATGGTCTATTTGTATATTGAATTATTAATTCTTTAATGTTGCTGGGAAGCATTTTAAATTTTTTATGGTAAATGGTAAGACCTAATTTGAGTAATCGAGTCACTGGGTAGTAGTAATATATATATATATATATATATATATATATATATATACGGAACCCTTCCATGCTAAACCGATTCTTTGTAGTCTTGTCTAGCAACACCCTCTCTTTTTGCTAGTTGATAAACTTATCGGAAGGTGAGATGAAACATAAATATCCTAAGCCTAGCATAACAACATCATGCCGCTTTTATTTTAATATGAGGACCCCACCATAGTCAACATGTTGTCGGTTTATTGAAATAAAATAAATTTTTAATATTAAATAATGCCTGGCCAAGAAGAAACAGACAGATTGGTGTGCTTTTTTATAAAATACTCCCATTATTACAAACTCTTACTAGTAAAAAAAAACAAAAAAAAAAAATTCCAACCGGACAAGCTCTTACTAATGTAAAAAAATAAAATAAAATAAAAAAATAATTCCAAACCTAAGACAACCTCTTACTACTGCAGACAAGCTCTCAAGTTCTTTATTCTTTATTCCAAATAAAATATTTGTTATTTTTATAACTCTTTCATTTAATAACAAATAAAGAATTATAATTCAAATAAAAAATAATATCCTATTTTATAAAAATATATTTTATAATTTTTTATTTGTTATTTTTATAAAATATTTTATATTCTTTATTTGTTATAAAATATTTTAATAACAAATAGAAATAAAAATAGCAAATATTTTATATTCTTTATTTGTTATAAAATATTTTATATTGTTTATTTGTTATAAAATATTTTTATAACAAATAAGCAAATAAAAATAACAAATATTTTATATTCTTTATTTGTTATAAAATATTTTATATTCTTTATTTTTTATAAAAATAGCAAATAAAAAATTATAAAAATACAAGCTCTTACTATTTGTAAAAAAAAAAAAAAAATACCAACCTAGACAAGCTCTTAACAAGTTAAAAAAAAAAAAAAAAATACTAAGCGGGATGAAAGACTTACTTACGGTACAAAAAAAAATAATTGTACTAGCCATTTACCGTTAAAAAAAATTATTTTATTCAAGCAACTTCACGCTAAATGCACTCGAACTCGCAACCTCAAACTCCAAACACACATCATATGACCACCCGAGCACACACCGGGCCTATTGCATTAATTTCAAACCAAGGATATGTCTTTATATTAAAACTTCACCATCCCCAAAATCTATATTCTTATTATTATTATATTCTGAAACAAATATTATTAATAAGTCTATATAATACATATGGGGTTTGATATTTAGAAATAAGTTAATATCTATATTTATTAAGCAATGATTATTAGTAATAATTTTATATATTAAGCAATGATTTTATTATTAAGAAATGATTTTATACATTTGATACATTTTTTATATATTTTATACATTTGATACATTTTTTAATATATTTTGATACATTTGTGATAATTGATACATTTTTGATATATTTGATACATTTTTGATATATTTGATATATTTTTGATATATTTGATACATTTAATACATTTTTAATATTTTTTTTGATATATTTTTGATATATTTTGATAATTGATATATTTTTGATACATTTTTGATATTTTGATATATTTTGATATATGATTTTTGATATATTTGATACATTTTTGATATTTGATATTTTGATATATTTGATACATTTGATATATTTTTTGATATATTTGATACATTTGATATATTTTTTGATATATTTTGATATATTTGGTACATTTTGATATATTTGATATATTTGATACACATTTTGATATATTTTGATACATTTGATATATTTTTGATATATTTGATACATTTGATACATTTTGATATATTTTGATACATTTGATATATTTTGATATATTTGATACATTTTGATACATTTTTGATATATTTTGATACATTTGATAATTGATATATTTTTGATACATTTGATATATTTTGATACATTTGATATATTTTTGATATATTTTGATACATTTTGATAATTGATATATTTTTGATACATTTGATATATTTTGATATATTTGATACATTTGATATATTTTGATATATTTGATACAATTTTGATATATTTGATATATTTTTGATACATTTGATATATTTTGATATATTTGATACATTTTTTGATATAGTTTTGATACATTTGATACAATTTTGATATATTTGATACATTTTGATATATTTGATACATTTGATATATTTTGATACATTTGATACATTTTGATACATTTTGATAATTGATATATTTTTGATATATTTGATACATTTGATATATTTTGATACTTTTTGATACAATTTTGATATATTTGATACATTTTGATACATTTGATATATTTTGATACATTTGATACATTTTTTGATATATTTGATATATTTTGATATATTTTTGATACATTTGATATATTTGATATTTGATATTTTGATACATTTAATACATTTTGATATATTTGATACATTTGATATATTTTGATATATTTTGATACATTTGATATATTTTGATATATATATTTGATACATTTTGATATATTTGTACATTTGATACATTTTTAATATATTTTGATATATTTTTGATAATTGATATATTTTGATACATTTGATATATTTTGATATATTTGATACATTTATATATATTTTTGATACATTTGATATATTTTTGATATATTTGATACATTTTGATATATTTGATACATTTGATAGATTTTTGATACATTTGATATATTTTGATACATTTGATATATTTGATACATTTAATATATTTTGACATATTTTGATATATTTGATATATTTTTGATATATATTTTGATACATTTAATACACATTTTGATATATTTTTGATACATTTTGATAATTGATATATTTTTAATATATTTGATATATTTTGATATATTTGATACATTTGATATATTTTGATACATTTGATACAATTTTGATACATTTAAAATATTTTTGATACATTTGATACATTTTGATATATTTTTGATATATTTAATATATTTTGATATATTTGATACATTTGATATATTTTTGATATATTTTTGATACATTTGATATATTTTGATATATTTGATACATTTTTGATATATTTGATATATTTGATACATTTGATATATTTTTGATATATTTTGATACATTTTGATACATTTGATATATTTTGATATATTTGATACATTTGATACATTTTGATATATTTTTGATACATTTTTATATATTTTTGATATATTTGATACATTTTGATACATTTGATATAATTTTGATATATTTGATATATTTTTGATATATTTGATATATTTTGATATATTTGATATATTTTGATACATTTGATACATTTTTGATATATTTTGATACATTTGATATATTTTGATATATTTGATACATTTGATACATTTTGATATATTTAATATATATTTGATACAATTGATATATTTTGATATATTTGATATATTTTTGATACATTTGATACATTTTGATATATTTGATATATTTTGATATATTTGATATATTTAATACATTTTTGATATATTTTAATACATTTGATATATTTTTGATATATTTGATATATTTTTGATATATTTGATACATTTGATAGATTTTGATATATTTTGATACATTTGATATATTTTTGATATATCTCGATACATTTTGATACATTAGATATATTTTTGATACATTTGATATATTTACGATATATTTGATATATTTAATACATTTTTGATATATTTTTGATATATTTGATACATTTGATACATTTTAGATATATTTTTGATACATTTGATATATTTTGATACATTTGATACATTTTGATACATTTGATACATTTTTGATACATTTGATATATTTTGATATATTTGATACATTTAATACATTTTTGATATATCCCGATACATTTTGATACATTTGATACATTTTAGATATATTTTTGATACATTTGATATATTTTGATACATTTGATACATTTTTGATACATTTGATACATTTTGATACATTTGATATATTTTTGATATATTTGATACATTTAATACATTTTTGATATATCGATACATTTTGATACATTAGATATATTTTTGATACATTTGATATATTTGATATATTTAATATATTTTGATATATTTGATACATTTGATACATTTTGATATATTTTTGATACATTTGATATATTTTGATATATTTGATACATTTAATACATTTTGATATATTTTGATATATTTGATACATTTGATACATTTTGATACATTTTGATATATTTGATACATTTGATACATTTTGATATATTTTTGATACATTTGATATATTTTTGATATATTTGATACATTTTTGATACATTTAATATATTTTTGATATATTTGATATATTTGATACAAATTTTTGATATATATTTTGATACATTTGATATATTTTTGATATATTTGATACATTTTGATACATTAATATATTTTTGATATATTTGATATATTTTGATATATTTGATACATTTGATATATTTTTTGATATATTTGATACATTTGATATATTTTGATATATTTTTGATATATTTGGTACATTTTGATATATTTGATATATTTGATACATTTTGATATATTTTGATACATTTGATATATTTTTGATATATTTGATACATTTGATACATTTTGATATATTTTTGATACATTTGATATATTTTTGATATATTTGATACATTTTGATACATTTTGATATATTTTTGATACATTTGATAATTGATATATTTTTGATACATTTGATACATTTTGATATATTTGATATATTTTTGATACATTTGATATATTTTGATATATTTTGATACATTTGATACATTTTGATATATTTGATACATTTGATATATTTTAATAATTGATATATTTTGATACATTTGATATATTTTGATATATTTGATACATTTGATACATTTTGATATATTTTTGATATATTTGATATATTTTGATACATTTGATATATTTTGATATATTTGATATATTTAATACATTTTGATATATTTTGATATATTTGATATATTTTTGATATATTTGATACATTTGATATATTTTGATATATTTGATACATTTTGATACATTTGATATATTTTTGATATATTTGATACATTTTGATATATTTGATACATTTTTGGTACATTTGATATATTTTGATATATTTGATACATTTGATATATTTTGATATATTTTTGATACATTTGATATATTTTTGATATATTTGATATATTTATTGATACATTTGATACATTTTGATACATTTGATACATTTTGATATATTTTTGATACATTTGATATATTTTTGATATATTTGATACATTTTGATACATTTGATATATTTTTGATATATTTGATACATTTTGATATATTTTGATACATTTGATACATTTTGATATATTTTTGATACATTTTTGATAATTGATATATTTTTGATACATTTGATATATTTTGATATATTTGATACATTTGATACATTTTGATATATTTTTGATACATTTGATCTTATTATGTATCTTAATACTAATATTTTTGGCAAAGATGTTACTTTCAACTTGATTTTGTCATGCATTTTAATACTAATATGGAATTGATGTATTTTTTAAGGTAAAAGATGGATAGTTGGGAATATGGGCCAATTGATCCAAGTGTTTCGCATGATCAACAAGATCATGTATCGGATGACATATATCATGGGAGAGATAGGGAAAACTAAGCTCACCAATATATCGATCGTAAATATAATCGGTGGGCTTTAACAAAAGAACAAAAATCCTTTTAGATAAATGTGGATTTGGAGTACTTAGTTATCAAGGTGTTGTACACCAAATTGATCTTGGTGCGATATCCCGCTTTAGTCGAGAGATGGCGTCCAGGAGACCAATACTTTTTATTTAAAGCGTGGAGAAATAACAATCACGTTAGAGGATGTTCACTTTATTTTTGGTTTCTGGGTGGTGGAAAGCCCTTACTTGGGTCCCCTCATTGTCACCAATTTGAATTATTTTAGGGATTGTTTTGGAGATAAATTAGGTGATGAATATTTTAGTTCAAAAAATACAACGGTGCAATTTCATTAATGTGGTTGCATCGAACATTTTAATAATTGTCCGAGAATGCAAGTAAAGATGTTGTAGGCGACACACAAAGGCATACATATTGTGGTTGTGTGGGGCAATATTATTCCCTAATAGGAATAGAAATAGTGTGCACCCACGATATATATGTTTTATAGCCAACGTCGAAGATTGTGTAACTTACTCTTGGGGCGCGCAATGTTAGCATATTTGTACAGATCTTTATATACTGCTACTAGGAAAGGAGTTAAATACATTAATGGTTGTGTTACATTGTTATAAATTTGGGCTTATGAGCGTGTAAGTATTGGAAAGCCAAAACCTTGGCCATAATCATCCTTATGGTTACCTAGGGCTTTAGCATGGTCTATTTTGGAGCCCCAGTTACCACAGTAGGCGTGAGAATCCCCATCACCATTTGTCATTTTACCTAGGGGAGTTAGATATTAAGTACATGTGGGATGTGGTTTGGCGGCCTTTACATAATGTGGGATGATGATATCGGTGGATTTAATTTTGAAGGCGATTGTTGGGATCGGTGGGGTCCCTTGATCCACTTTGATATTGTGGGATTTCGGATGCTTGGGATCGTGTGATGAGACAGTTCGGGTTCATGCAAGGCATACCATCACCTGACCAAAAACCACGGTGACCTTAGGAAGGAGAAAAAGTTTAAATTTATTGATGTCGAGGATTCGTATGGCCTTGAGAGGGAATATATTTCGATGTAGGAGGCATACATGGATCATCTTGAATGACAACAAACTAAAATTGCTGATTATGTCCCAATAGATGATTACATGGTGCGGTATAGGAAAATTACACGTTGGAAAATTCACCCAGAACCTCCTACAAGCAAGTGACGACCACGATAGTTGTTATGAGCCTCGGGCCATTTACAACCAACAACACCTTATTCAAAATGGTATAAAAATATATTCTTCTTTAATAAATCATGTATTGGAGTAAATACTTAATATTACATTTATTCATATTTATTGTTAATAATATTTGTTTGTGTTTATCTTACATGACAGGTTGAGAGTGCAAAGTCGTTACTTGATAAATTTTCAGTACTTACTCAGCTGCCTCCCGAGTTGGTTCTGCAAAAAATAATTGGGATTTCAATACATACTATACGACTTCAAGCAAGAGGTAAACAAATACCTCGGCTGTGGGGGTCCCACAAATTTTGGAACACGGTCCCAATACACACAACTCAATGAAGGGCTTGGGAAACAAAGCTGATTATGTTGTCTGAGAGAGCTACATACCCACCCCACAAGTAATCGAGGAGAGCTCCATTCCCACCACCCAAGCCTCACGAGGAGTGTTACATTCCAACCTTCCAAACCTATGAGGAGTGTTACATTCCAACCAAGTCTTCATTTGCGGGACTTTCTGACGCCAAGGGATCTAGTTCACAAAAGGTATATATAGTTATGTTAATAGTGATGGTTTTAATTATTATTGCTATATAATAATAATGTACATTTGGGTCTCAATCAGTACAAGATGCGGAGACCACATCTCTTATGGACCAAAAGGGTCCTTATCCAAAAGACTTAAAGATTGGAAGGAGACATTTGTAAATAAACATATGTTTGGAAGCGTGGTGGCACCCGTAAGGGATTTATATCCTTTATCACATCTGCGCCATTATATATGAATTAGAACACAATGCAAATGCAATCCTTAGGGCACAGGAGTTGGATATTCGAGCATGTCATCGACGCTATATGTTGTTCTTCTGAGGCGGAGAGGAATACTACGTGTCGCGGGGAATACAAAGGTGGTCCCAATTTGGTTTCATGAATTCATTCTTCATGCATCTTGGCGGCGGTATGTGTCATGCACTAACGCGTGAATCTTCGCATGAAGTTTTTGCGATCCGTATGTTAACTAAGATGTTGGTCCACCTTTACACGAATGCAAATACATATTCATGGGTGTGTAGTACCAATCAACGCCATTTTGTCTTGTTCTATTCGCAGATTGAAGATTGGATGGTTACCATAATTGACCCGCATTACAATGACACACTAAGTATATTAAGTTACATGAAATGTACTTTAATTAAGTTAAAGTTGCGGTATGTTTAGTATTAAAATATTTTAATTTTATAATGTCCTTTAATATTAAAAATTATTAACCAACTACTTTGTACACGTGCAGTACATTTGATACCATTTTGTTTGCGAAATGGTAATCCGACAAATGAGTGGCCCAATGGTAATCCTCTTGTCAAGTGAGACCTTAAAGGTTAAATAAAACAACACAAACCACGCAGATCGTGGTATTTTGTCTGCGCAAGTATGTTAATCGTTTCGTTAGGGCCAATGGTAATATTTCACGAAGAAGTGGTCCTTGGAAGATGTCACGTCTTTCGTTCTGCGTCGCGTATTGGGAGCTCTACAAGAAATCCAAGAAGATTCCTTAGGCCTACGAGATATAGGCGTCGGTTGTATTAATCATTCTATGTTTTTATTTTATTTTATGAAAATGAACATGTAATATGTCTTATTCCTCTTAATGTTACGCAATACTAGTATTGGTATATTTCGTACTTCTAATATTGATAATCACATTATTATTATTATAATAATACTTCATTACTTTTATAAATTCGATAAGTAAATTAATTTCACGAAATGACTTGAAAAATTATCATCATTACTTATTAGACTAATTGAACTAGTTTTATTAATAATAAAATCATTTCTTAATAATAAAATCATTGCTTAATATATAAAATCATTACTAATAATCATTCTTAATAAATATAGATATTAACTTATTTCTAAATATCAAACCCCATATGTATTATATAGACTTATTAATAATAATAAATCGTAATATAATAATAATGCAAGAATATAGATTTTGGGGATGGTGAAGTTTTAATATAAAGACATATCCTTGGTTGAAATTAATAATTTAGGCCCGTGGTGCTCGGGTGGTCATATGACGAGTGTTTGGAGTTTGAGGTCATGAGTTCGAATCATTTTTAGCAATAATTGCTTGAATAAAATTATTTTTTCAATTTTTTTTAATACCGGTAGTGACAGATTTTGTCTTTGGTTTTTTTTTTCAATTTTTAATACCAAATTTGATCATATTGTCTACGTAGGATATTTTATTATTTTAATGTCGGTCGATGAGCTATATAAGTAGGGAAAAAATAAAAAAAAAAAAAATGTGTAAATGGTAGTATCATTTTGTCTTCTACGGATATTTTATTATTTTAATGCCGGTAGTATGAGCCTATCTACCGTAGGAAAAATAAAAATAAAATAAAAAAAAAATGTACCACGGTAGTATTAGCTTTGTCATTCTTCGGATTACTTTATTATTTTAATGCCAGTCGTATGAGCACATCTTAGGTCGGGAAAAATAAAAATAAAATTAAAAAAAAATGTACCCCGATCAAATATCACTGTACTTGGATTACTTTATTATTTTAATGCCGGTAGTATGAGCTCTGCACTCTTACGGTGAGAAATAAAAAAAATTAAAAAAAAAATGTACCGGTAGTATCAATAATCATTCTACTGATTATTTTAATAATAAATATTCACTTTTTATAACTATCTTGACAAGTTAATATTCACTTATTAAAATAGAAATAGAAGATGTGTGAATAATTAAGCACAACAACTTGTAACTTTTATCAAATACAAAAGCTAATCTCGACCATCAATTCATTTTATCAACGGTGACAAAAAAAGGGTGTTGCACAAGACTACGTGAAAGAACCTACATTTATAGAAGGGCTCTATATATATATATATATATATATATATATATATATATATATATATATATATATATATATATATATATATATATATATATATATATATATATGAACTGCATTTGAAAAAACTTAATTTCCCGTTTGCCTATTAAAAGATCCGGACCGTCAAAACTTTGGATAAATCTAACCATCGATTGAACTCAGTTAGCTTCACTGATACTATTAGTTTCCAAAACCATAGAATACACAGCGAGGAAGAGAAAGAGATCCGCTAGAGTCTTTCCAATCCTTTTCCTCACATATTTTGACTCATATATTTTCAGGGAGAAACCAATCACTAAGCTAGCCAGGTAACTTTAGAGTATTTCCAATCCTTTTCCTCTTCATCGTTAACCCTAGATCATGTCTGGCGGTCACAAAGGCAACGGATCTGCTCCACCGCCAAGCGGCGGATGTTACGGAGGTGGAGTCGGAGGTAGTTATGGTGGTGGATATGGCGAAAGTGGAGGCTACAGAGGAATTGACAGTGGGGGAAGGGGTTATGGTGGCAGTGGGGGAAGGGGTTATGGTGGCAGGGTAGGAGGATATGGTGGAAGCGGCGGCCATGATGGTGGAGGCAGAGGAGGTAATTAATATTCTGCTCTTTTTCTTCTTTAAGTTAATTGTAAATTTCTCCTTAATTTCGGCATTTGTATATATTTGCAGCGGCATGAGTCTTCTTAATTCCGGCATTTGTGCTTGAAATCTTCTTTCCTTTTTTTTTCCCTTTCATTATAAATTTTACCAGAGCTTTAATAGTGGTGTGAGAAATTAGAAAGAAATAGTGGGAAGTTAGTAATGTTTTGAACAGACCTCTAAAGTCATTAAATAAATCACTATGATTCAAAGCAAGGTCTTCTCGAGTTCCTATATTCAAGATTTTTTTCAGCTAGAGATATCCTATTCTTCATTTTCTATATGAATCTCTCCTGTCCATAACACAAAACATGACAAAATACACATGATATGGGGTAAAGACATGTGGCTACTGATTTGCTCAAGTCTATTATTTAATATTAATTTTTATTCGTAAATGATATTAGTTAGTTTACTGCTCTGATTTCTCCTTTTTTCTGTTTCATATGTTTCCCCATTTTCGTTGTTGAATATAGATTACCAATTGGCTTTCTCTCTCTCTCTTTCTCTATATTTATGTGTGTTTGTGTGTATATATGTATATAATTTTATTGTACGAATTAAATTATGAAATTGGTAGTTTCTCAAAAAATCATTGGTGCCCCCTTTTTTGATTTTTTTTTTTTCTGTTTGATATGTTTCTCTAATTTGGTTGATTGACTGTAGATTTCTTGAACATTTCTGGGAAATCAAAATGGAGTAGTATGAGTCTCTTATAAGCAGTTTGATTTCTTCTCTAATATTGATATCCACATGCATAGGAGGTGTCAATATTAATATGTTCAAGCTTCCTGCAGTCTCCTATCCTTTAGAATGTAGTTGAAGTGGACTCATGTATATTGCTTTATTATAGTTTTCTATTTGTCTCAATGCAAATGACTCATTTAATAAGAATAGTTGGTAAATGTACATATTATCCTTTTGAACAACCTTATTTCATTGAGCTCGCATATAAACAGCTTGGTAAATGCCGAGGTTTTTGATGAAGAAAAATCATGTCCAACTCCTCTACATAATTTTAGCTCAAGTGGAATTCCCTTCAGCTATAGTCCTACCTTCGCCGAGCTCTACTTCTTTTACAATTGTACCTTTGTTGACGAATTCGCAACGTATTCAATAGATTGTGCAAGCAATGATTCGCATCATTCTTTTGCTATTTTTCATGCCGAGCTTTTGAAGAAAGAGAATTATTCAATAGAGTGGTGTCAAGCTGTGGTTAATGCAGCTGTGAGTGCAGGTGATGTAAGTAAATTGTTGGAGATGAGTTATATGGATGTATTGAAAAAGGGTTTTGTCTTGGAATGGAATGAAGATGATTGTAGGAAGTGTGAGAAAAGTGGTGGAAACTGTGGTTCTTTGAATAATGAATTCATCTGTGTTTGCAATGATCAACCCCGTCTCGGAACATGCGGTAAATTTAATTAAACTTAGCCTTTTCCCTCTTATTATTCATGAAATATTTTGGTTGTGCGACGACCTGAAGTGAAAGAAAGATGAGGTTTAGCCTGCTACATATAAATATGTTATTCTGGCTAGGCTAGGGTGTCGGTATTATTTTCTTTCTCAGTTTTAGCCGTTTTCAGAGAGAGATTCATAGCTTATATTTTTCACTTTTTTCTCATTTGGGTTTTTTTTATACATAAATCTTGTTTTTTTGTCTTTAATTTCGGTTGTTGAATTCTGTGTTTCCCATAATTTGTTCTCTCAGTTTTAGATTATGTGTTTATTTAATAATCCATATAATTTTTCTTGAGATACATTTTGCAAGTTAATTTTCAAGATTTTGCTGCTTCGAAAATTTACTTCCATTAGAATTCATGCAGATATATATGTGATTAATTACTGATTAAGTTTTTTACATTATTGACAGAACATAAAAGAAATGTGGCAATGAAAAACGTTGTTATAGGTATTTTGATGCTCATCAAATGCTTCTTCCTAGATTAAAATTTTAATTTCTTCTAGATCCAAAAATAGTCAAAATTTTAATGTTCTATCCCTGCAGGATTGGGTTCAGCAGCATTTGGCATTGGTTTGGCAGTGTTGGCTTTTTGTATCTACAATCGCCGGAAGAAAGCTAAGAACGGTTCCTCCTTGATCTCTCAAAACATTTATTCGTATCCTTCCTCGATGTCGGATTCTGAAAAAGGGGTAACCTTCAGGGGATTGACAATATTCAGTTATAATGAACTGGAAAAAACCACCAACAATTTTGATTCCAACAGAAAAGTTGGAGATGGAGGTTTTGGAACAGTGTACAAAGGTATGCATGCATACATAGTCTTTATGGGAAAAAACAACTTTTTATTAAACTTTTGAATTTGATTTTGTTCTATTATTTGTCTGATCATTTTAAGTTTAATGGGATTTATAACCACTTAAAATGTTAATAAGGGGTTTAGGATCCCCTCCACTATGCATAGTTGTGTCCATTCAAATTAAGGGAACATATTGGTGTGTATACATAATGTGTATACACGATTCTATTTATGAGTTTGTAATTACTGTATATGGGTCTCTTAATTTTGCTACTCATATGGATTCACAACGTACCTGAAGAAAATGAACGTTCATAGTGTTTTAGCTGATGGGTTTTTGGTTTTCCTAGATACAGATATTTATTTTCTCAAGTCTTCTGTTTTTATTTCCTGTTTCTTGAAAATTTTAATTAGGAGTCAATGAGGCTAATGGTTTTGTTTTCTCTAGACTTTGCACAATGGTGCAAACTGTAGATTTCTTTAGCATTTTCTATTTGTGTTTTGAGTTTATTGTTATTGTGGTTCTTTGAATGAAAATTTTACTTTACTTTACAATTTATAAATCACATGGCTTGATTGGGGATGTCTGAATAGAACATATTATAGAAGTTTCACATTAGATATCTCTTATATGTATGCTCAGTTTTTGTATTATTATGTCATATTAGTGGGAGTGTCAAGAGATTTTGGTACATGAGCACTGCAGGATGTCTGTTCTCCTACTCATATTTCGTGAGTTTTGACCAATTAATTTCCTGAAAATAGTATTTTAGGTAACACAATAGAATTTGGTTATATGTTTTCAGTGATTTTAGTTCTTCTGATTTTGTTTCTTTTCCATAGTTTTACTGTATATTTTTTGGTGAAACACTGATACTTTAAGATATTTAAAATCATTTGCGGTCATACTGTTTAGCATCATCAAGGAAAGATCAGTGACGTTTCAAAGATTTTTATAAAATGCTTGGTCATCTTGTTTGGCCTATAATTTACATATTAGTTTTGGAATTGCGTAACACTACACAATCACACACAAAGAGGACAAAATAACATTATATCCAAAGCGCATTTTTTAAATTTTCCATGTCTTAGGGTATAAGACTTGATTCTCAAAACTCAAAAGTAAGAATAGTTAGCGAAATCAATAGGTTTATTGTGGATTAATACACAATCACCTTACTTCTTTTCTCATTATATATTTGGTCAAGCGGAATCATTTTATTGTGGATTAATTTGATGTAAGTGTTTTTATCCCTAATTTGGTATGTGTAGTTATTTTTTACGGGGACATAGTTAGCTTTGGGTTTCTTTTCTTCGCGTCTATTTTGGCTCAGTAGTCATTAGTTTCTTGCCTGTGTGGATTATTAATAATTTACATATCTTACTTTTAATAAACAAAATGAATCATTCTCTTTTAAACATATATACACGGGATAAGACAAAAACCAGAAGGGAGACTCAAACTGCCTCACGCTAATAAAGTTAATTAATATCTGTCGAATGCAAACAATGAAAGAAAATGGAATTTGTCATGCATCTACAGTCATTTGTCTAATTTCACTGAAGTTTCTGTTATGATTTATTTGAATTCTAATTCTGCAATTAAGCAATTTGTGAACTAAAAAGGAACTTCAAAATTTCAATGGTCTATTACTTTATTTGATTTATGTGGCTTACTCTGTTTCTTTCTTAAACTGTATTTATATAATTGATTTAAGCTCTTTTTGTTGTGTGGGTTTCTGATTATTAGTGATTATGAATGTCTTCTAAATATTACGTTTTGTTTTGTTGGGCTTTTTGGTTGTGTCTATGGGTTGTCATCTGGGTTCAGTCACGCTTAATCTTTTTTGTGTTATTTTAATGTGCATTTGTGGTTGTTAATTCAATATGATTTTTATTGGGTTAGTTTTTGTTTGATTTTGTTTTTTGAAGTGATGGTTTGTTGTGAGGTTGTGGATTACTTGTTTAAATCTAATTGAAAATTTTTGTTTTTAGTTTTAAGGACTTTATATTTTTGATCTATTTTGGAATTGAAACTTTTCCTCATAGATCTTTAGGTTCTTGGTAATGGGTATTTCTGCTCTGTTGGGTATAGTGGCAAATTCATTTTTTTGAACTCTCTTATTAATTGAATAATCAACTTTACGAATTGCGTATGGACAGAACACTTTGTTTTCAGATAGAAGTAGTGGATATCCTACCACTTAAGCGTTAGTGATTGGATTTTGCTCTTTGAGATTTGGTGGGTTGCCGATGCTACTATTATTGGTTTTAATTTAGAAGTTCAATTCCATTTTCATATGACTATTATTTATTATAAATCTCAGATGTTATTTTACTGTGGGTGATATAAGCTATTCTTCAGTGTATTTATTTATTACTACTATTTTATTTTTTATTTGTAGTGGTGCCTTGGAGTATATATTTTATGGAATACCGAAATCCTGTATGTTGATAGAAATTTAGAGCATTATGTTTTGTCTCATTCTCAAGAAATGGTATTCTCGATTACCCCGCTTTAAAGTACAAACTTATTTGCTACTACGGTTTGAATGGAACCATTTACATATCTTTGGAAGATACGTGTTTTGGGTTTTGGGACTAGCAATTTTGCTTCTTCTTTTTGTTTGTTTTTCCTATGATTGTGTTTGGTTGCTTTCAATTTCTAAATCTTAATCTTGGTTAAGGGTTAATTGGGCATTTTGCAAGTGTAATTTTGTATACTATTACTTCTTTTGATTTGTTTATAAACAATTACATAATCGAGTTAAATTGTTTTTCAATTGTCGAGGATTTGTTTAGGAAGACTATATTGCAAACCCCGGTCCACCGAAGAGATTTTGCATTTTGATTGTTCGAGAAGCCATAAAACCTCGGGTTGTTGCTCATTCATATATCTTTGTATGTGTATATACATTAGGACCATATTTTTAGAGTTTGTTTTTTGTTGTGATTTTTGCTATAATTGACTCATGGCTCATTGCCTCAGTTATTAAGTTGAGGCCCTGAATATGTACTTTGTAGGAAATGTATGAACTGTGAAGGGGTATACATTTGTAATCAATGTGGCCCTAAGAAGCATAGAAATTGATAAAACGGGTCAATTATAGGAAGATTCAATTTGAGATGGTTTCTGTGATTTTTGTTTGTCCGTTCCATCAAATCTATCTATACAAAACACAACTGCTTTTGAAAAAACTTAATTTCCCGCTCAAGCTATTAAAAGATCCGGACCTTCCAAAGTTGGGATAAATCTAACCCTTCAAAAACCTTATTATCTTCACTAATACCTTTCACAGCTTCTAATACTATGCACTATGTGACATACCTGGCACATTTTAAAACAACCCAGTCCTACCACCACCACCACCACCACCATAACCTCCTCCTCTTCCACCATCACCACCCATCACAAGAAAAAGCATAAATACCAAATTTCCTCAAAACCCAATCCCAATCAATGGCCTCACCTTCTCCATCACCCTTCTCCTCATCTCTACCACAACCACCACCGCTGCCGTCCCAGGACCAAAACCAATCCCCACCTTCCCCAAAACCACCAACACCCACCAACACCACCACCAAGAAAATCCAACCCCTCCCTTGGACCCACCAAGAAACCATCAATCTCATCCAAACTTACCAAGAAAAATGGTACTCCCTCAAAAAAGGGCAGCTCAAAGCCGGGGCAATGGGAAAAAGTTGCCATCACCGTCATTTGCCCCGCTGACTTCTGATTTAACCCTCTAAATCCGCTACTCAGTGTCACCACAAGATCGAAAACTCCGTAAATGCTACCGTGCTGAAAGGCTCAAACCCCGCCCCAATTGTTGGCAGTACTTTGACCTGATGGACCATATGGAACACGGTCCATTGCCCATTTCAGCAGCCCGACCCATGCCCATTGTTCAATTCAACCCGAATAACCAACCCAATTCTTCAAGTGACAATGATGTTGATTATAATTACAATCCCAACTCCAATAAATCCAAGAGCATTAATCACATTGTTAGAGGAGGGAATAGTATTGACAATGTTGAAAGAAGCCCCATTGTTAGAGAAAGAAAGGATTTTTCTGAGGGTGATAATGACGAGGAGGAGGAAGGGGGAAAATGGAGTGATATAATGGCAGAATTGGTTGTGGAAATTAGGTCATTTTCGGAGAGATTCGTTAAAATGGAGAACAAGAAGATTGAGATGATGAGAGATGAGAGAGGCATGTAAGGAGAATCAAGAAGAGGATGGAAGTGATTCTTGAATCGCAGCAGAAGCTTGAAAGAGAATCCGCTGGAAAGAAGGGAGAAATAGAGGCCAAACACTAAGCTAGCCAGGTAAATAACTTTAGACTCTTTCCAATCTTTTTCCTCTTCATCATTAATAACAAATTAGGTTCCGCCTATGGAAAAGGAGGTATGGGGTTTTTCTCTTATCAGGGTATTGTTTTAGGTGTAAATTGAAATTAGTTGAATTACTGTATTTGATAATTAGGTTCTGTTTCAGAAAAAAAGTTCCATTTTCTAAATTTGTAATTTTTAAGGTTATCAATTGTTAACAAATTTATTTTCTGAAAAATATAATGAGTGATTGAGTGTTTGGTGGTGGCTGCAGTATGGTATTAAAATTTAGAACATTGTATTTTTTTATACTACCATAAATAAAAAGATGACTCTTTTCGCGAAACAATTTATTTATTTACAAAAGATTCTTTTTTCGGTGAAATGAGGGATAATATATATAGGTTTTGCAGTTGAAGAATATATCATGACTGAAGTGGAAATACTTTGGGTGTGAGATGGATCATCATGAGTTGATTAATAAGCTTTTATAGTTGATTTTGGGGAGGTAAAAGAAAAATATAGTCCACTGCATATACTTATAACCATTCTAGCTACAAAACTCCTAATTCCCCCTACCCTTACCCCTATCCCTCTCCCTACTCCTATCTTAACCAAAGATTAAGTGTATTAATTTGTGGCAATAACATCTTAATTTTTATTTATCATCTGATGTTAATGTAGATTCTTCAATATGCATACAAAAGTGTTGAAATAAATTACTATTGTAATTGTCATCCCTTGAAGATGTTCGTGTCATGTTTCATGTAAGAAAATTGGATATTTGTTGAACATCGTTTGGTCTAAGCATGATAAAATCATCTCTGGCATAAAGGGTTCCATGGATGAACTAAAACCTAATCCCTTTAGAACTTTTTGCCATTAGTTGTTGCTGAAAGGACAATTGAAAGTGAAGGTTGTGCCATTTGAATTTCTAGGGGAGTACTAACTAGGTGCATAAACAATTACAAAGCATTTTTTTTTTCTAAACAAATATGTATGTTAACTTCACTTAAACTCCAATTTTTCTCCACTCTCTCTCTGTGTATCTTCCATAGCAATGACGGGTCTGTATTCTTATTCCGCCAGACCCTAACCTTCACCCGCCCACCAATCCTTCACCTCCAAACTCCTCCTCATCCTCACTCTCCTCCCTCTAACACTTGCGATCCAATCACGCGCTGATCACCTGAAGAGTCCCACAAATTTTCTGGCATGGACATTACCTTTCCCCTAGCCACCATTAGCCACTCTTCTTCTTCTCAATCGTCCGATTGCACTCTTCTTGCTTATGGTTCTTCCCCTTGCTATCGTGATTGGAAGTTCAATTTTGAGACCGATCTCAAACCCAAGTTTGGCTTTTATTTTTTTTATGTTGATCTGTTTATGGTTTTTTTTTGTTCTGATTTTTATTGGGTGGGTATTGCTTGATTTAATGATTTGGGGTGTTTGCTAGGCTTACATGCATTTTAAAGTGATGTTTTGTCGATGAGAAAACGATGTGGAGAGATTGAGATGAAATTGCTTTTTGTATTTTAGTTGTCTGGTATTGCTTAATTTACTTATTCCAGGTGTTTCAGAAAGTTAGTAGCATTTATGAGTCTTGATTTTGTCTGAATTAATAAATAATTACCTGTTGGTAGCCACCGGTAGAGATGCTCTGTAGCCCCTTCAAGTATCTTTGTTATAAATCAAGATGATATCATGGCAATATGAAAAAATTATTAGCTAATTGTTTTCATGTTCTCATATACCATGAATTATTTGTAAGTCATACTAATATAACAACTCTTGGTTGATTAAAATAATTAATCAACTATTATAGTGTGAGTCGAAGTGATAAATTATAAGTTTTAAGTATTATATATATGCGATTTGTTTTGTGTTCTTTTTTGTGGTTGGGTTGCTTCAAGATGATGTTGACCCGATGGTTTCTATAATGAAAGTTTAGAAGGCTCCTTTGGAATCATATGCTGATATAGGCGGGTTAGATACCCAAATACAGGAAATCAAAGAAGCAGTTGAGCTCCCATTAACACACCTAAATTATATGAAGACATTGGTATCAAGCCACCTAAAAGGGTAATATACTTTATGGGAAGCCAGGAACAGGCAAGACCTTACTTGCCAAGGTATGTAATAATATGATAATGTTTTAATAAAATTTGGAATATTATAGTTTATTATCTGCAAAATTGGAATTCTATTTGAGTCCTACTTTTATTGTCAACTCTTTAATGTTATGTTTGCTTATCAATTTTTTTATTTTTTATTTTAGTTTTGAAATTAAATGAAACTTTGTGATATTTGGTCATATTGCTTATGCTTTTTTCATCAGATAGTCACGATACCTCTAATGTTGATATTAGTTAGTAAGAAAATTGTAGTTAGCTTTATGAAGCAATGTACTCAGATGTTCATTGTGAGGTCATTGAATAACCTCAAGTTGTTTGTATACAAGTATTTGCAAGGCGAGCAACACATAAGATTTTTTATTTTGTGTATATTATGTACACAATGGGCATGTAGTACATATATAACTGTGGCTGCTAACTCCATCTAATAAATAGGAACAATGAAACAGGATCCCATAGTTAGTAAAAGCTTTGAGTGTTGAGTTGATTTATATACAAGTAAGAATTGTATCTTTTATTTCTACATTTATCATTTATGTGTTTCAAGCTTCAACTAATTTTGTGCAATGATGAGAACTCTGTTTGGAGTGGATATTCATCTTTCAGTTGTTACTTTCTGTCAACCGTTTAGTTCTTTTTCATTGCTTTCCACAATTTAAGATCTATTCTTGCTAAAAGAGTATTTACTTTTTAAAAAACTCTTTAGACTCCTAAGTCTCCTTTGGGTTTCCGCAGCTTTCTTACGTGTTATAGAAGTGAATTGATCCAAAAATACCTTAGAAATGGTCCAAAATTGGCCGAATTGACAGGAAGATAGAATTCCCTCTCCTTGATATTAAAACAAGGAGGCGCATTTTTCAGGTACTACATGCATCAAAAGATTGTTTATATATTGAAATAACTACATGCATCAAAAGATTATCTGGTATGGAGTAAAGTTTCATGTTTTTTCTGATTTTGGGGTTTTTGTTTTTCTTTAAATTAATTGGTTTTGTCTATGAAAGTTGATCTGCCTTAAAAAATATTATTGTTTATGTTGATCTGTTTCTGGGCTTTGTTTATCTTTCATTTTTCTTTCTGGGTTTTAAGAGATTTGGTGACTGAAGGTGCTTCAGATGACTACTTGCAGTTTGTAGCCTTTTAGTTGATGAGATCATGAGAATCAGTAAGAAAATGAGGTGAATCTTTATGTGTCATGTTGTTTTTCTTTTAAGCTTAAAGAAAGCTCTGTGAAAATGAGGGATAATAGTTCACGTGGTTGTCCAATAATGCTTCACGTGGTTGTCGAATATTTGCTTCTAAGGAAGATCTTTGAAAGATGACCTTTATATAGATTAGACTTATCATAGTCAAGTCTTGGTGCTTTAGTACTTGAAGCAAAGATTTTAAGCGGTGATAAAGCATGGCGACTTGGTATTCATTCCAAGAATTTTTTTGACTCCATCTTCGTTTGAGTTAAGTATTAAAATGACAAGAAGACAATTACCAGTGATGTTAGCGTATGCAATCACAATGAATAAATCACAGATTCAGTCTGTCAAATTTGTTGGGGTAGATTTACATACGCCAGTATTTAGTCACGATCAACTATATGTAGCTCTGTCAAGATGCACAAGTTCTTCTCGCTTATGCATACTTCTTCGTGAATTAATTGACAAGTCCACAACAAATATTGTCTATCCTGAAATTTTGTTATAATTTGATATGTTTAAGGTACCATTTCGTATCTCCGGGCATTATTGATCTTCTTACGATAAAAATTTTGATATTTATTTTTTAAAAGACATAACTAAACGATTCATTTCAATTTTTGCAGTCTTGGGATGATAATGCTATTGAATGGAAACGTGTTAATTCAACAACAAGTCGAGAATGGAGAAAAGTTAACATATTTATGTGTATTTTATAATTCTTAAATCGTGTTCAAGTAATCACGTGTTAATTGTTTCTTTCTTGCGATACTATACTAACATTTTTGCTTTCTCTTATAAATAACAGATTTTTGTTACAAACAATATTTGTTGGTCGTGGACGTTACCGATAGATATTCTTTCTATTCAAAGGTTTATGTACCGAAGACATGGTAGAGCTTGACAGATCTACAAGGAAAATGTTGTTATATGTATTTTTAAGAACATAGTTTATTAAAAGTGGTAATATTTTTTGGTAGATAATTGGAAAATAGATTGTTGTAAAAAAATTATTGATATACACGATGTTGTATTTATTATAAATTTGGTAGATAATTGAAAAATAGATTGTTGTAAAAAAATTAATTGATATACGTGCTGTTGTATTTATTATAAATTTATAATAATAAGTGTGTCATCCATTATGTGTATAGAGTTCGCAGGTGGTCGATACAATGGAGACATTGTTGTGAAGGGACATGTATTTTGATTATTCACTTTTCTCGAGGAAGTGTATAAATGGAAAGTATTTTTTGTCCATAACTTATACAGAAATTAAAGATAATCTTCATTATTTTTTTTTATTTTATGTGCAAAGAAGGGAAAATATTATTTGTTTGAGGGACTAATATCTACCTTTTAAAGATATGTTCAAAACCTTCAGTGCATGATATGGCAACATTCATTTTGTGTCATTATTTTTTTCTCTTTTCAATATATGATTTCGTATTATTGATTTGAGTCGAATTGAAAATAGCGAGTTAATTTTCTCAATAGTGGTGGCAACATGAGACTATATTCATATTGGTGTTGTCAATTTAATGTTTTAGGTAATTAACGAGCATGTAGAGAATTTTGATGGACAAGTAAATAATGAGCATGTACATATTGTAGCTGTTAATTTAATGTTTTAGGTAAATAATGAGCATGTAGCAAATTTTGATGGACAAGTAAATAATGAGCTTGTAGATACAATTTGTGGTAAAATTCTTGACTTCTTTACATTTTGGTGGGATGTATATCTTAATTAGAAATTTTCTAATTTACAACAAATAATTATGAAATATTTTAATTTTCATCAAATATATACTCTTTTCACATTGTCAACTCGCATTTTTCGTTTAAATTCATCTTTAAATATTAAATAAGTACACGAATAATCGTAGTGTCGGAGTCACGGATTAAGCCTAGTATATATATATTCATCCCACAGTTGAAGTCGAGGGAGGAGGCCCAATTTCTTTTCTTCACTCCACTACAACTACCATGAGATGAGACCATCTCAAACTTGTAAGTGAAAGAAAAGGATCCAAATTATATAAAGCTTTAATTAGTTGTTGGGAGCATAAAAAGATTTATATATATATATATATATATATATATATATATATACACACGTTCAAATTCTACATTTAAAAACAAACTCAAGTGTAAAATAATATTAAATAAGGAGAAAAAAAAAGTATTGTGGAGAAAATATTATTTTACACTTGAAAGTTGAATGTGCATTTAGATGTACAATTTAGATATGTAAAAAATCGTTTTTAACAACACTTAATTAATATACACTTGAATTACTCAAACTCCTTTTTAACAACACTTTTACTTACTATTTCATCTGTCCCTTTTTAAATATCGTCAAATCATTTGAGAATTTTAATTAAGTATAAATTGTTTAATTTTTTCTCACTATTTATTAATTATCTAATAAATAACACATTTTTTAATACAAAAATAATATAAATAATTGATATTACATTTAATGTTATATAATTTATTTCTTAATATTTATGGAGAATGACATATATTAAGAGAGGAATGAAGTAGAAGTTAGTATTCACTCCTCCTAGTCCTTATTAAAGGTTTAAACTCTGGTACGAACCAAAATTGAAAGTGATCCATAATTATTGACCAAAATATATGTGGTAATTTAAAAAAAAAAAAAACTTTATCCTCAAAAAATGCTTTTTGTAGAGGTTGGTGGGAAAGGTAAACTAAGTTAAAAAATTATTATTATTATTATTAAGTGGATGTCTAGTCTAATAGGTTCCATCACATCCACGGATCCACCTTCAAAAGGTTGGCTATTCCATGAACATTGGCACTGATAGCCAGCCTGATAAGACGTAGAAAATCAGTATCAAAGTTATGTAATTGCATTATAAAAAAATATATATATATATATATATATATATATATATATATATATATATATATATTCCATTGGAAGTACTCCCAAGTAATTATCCCTTTTAACTTTGATCAAAAGTATATAACTTTTGATATGAAAAAGTATTTCACTTTTAAAAGGATTGGTTGAGATTAGCAGTAACCTATTGATCTGCTTTACACCTGCTTATCACTATATTCGACCACTACCTATTTTATTAATAACTTGTTTCTGTTTTTTAAGGAAAAAAAAAAAGCAAGAAGAAAAATATATATATATATATATATATATATATATATATATATATATATATATACTTTTTGTGCTTTTCTCCAATTTATACAAATAAATTAAATTTGTTTAGTTCACAAGGTAGGTGGTGAATTGGAATATGATGAGTTATGTCATCAAATTTCTAAAAAATGGTTGTATTTTAATCTAGTAGTTTCTAACTGAATTAACATAATTTTGTGGGTGCACCTCCCGTCTTTTCTTTCTCCTTCCATGGTTGGGCCTAATTTCCACTTGTTAAAAACAAAACAAAAAGATGGTGCAAATCAACTCACTCCTGAATGCACTGCCCACTGGGGGTGATGTGACTTGTGAGGGTCGATTGACGTATAAATTAACTTAAAAATATTATTATCAAATAAAAAAGAGTACATAATGTTCACATATACACATGCATACCGTAAACCCGATCATATATATATATATATATATAGGGTTCGCATTAGTAGCATTATTTTTATAATAATAAGCGAATTGGAAAAGCTGAGTGAAAAGTCCATGACACGTCGACTTCATTAAGGGATATATATAGGAAATTGTTAAATTTACACTAGAAAAATATTATTTTCACAATAAAAGTGTCGCTATAGATCCTATAGCGACGGTTTTTACCGTAGCTATACATGTACGATGACACTTTTATTATAAAAATAACAAAAAATAGTATAAATTTAACAATTCCTATATATATATATATATATATATATATATATATATATATGATGATAAAGTCTTTTTTTCTACGTTCAAATTTGACTGTCCTTTACGAAATTAGTGACCATACATACATACTGCATACATACCTAAAAGCTTTAAAAATTTATCATTTTTATTCTTATGCACCACCCAATACCCAACTACATCATCGTCGTCGTCGTTCAAAAGCCTATCTATCTCTCTGGATTGTTTTATCTTTCTAATTGTTCCCCAACTCAACTTATCAACTTTTATTTTGTGTTTATTTCTGTGGATAACTTGTGTAAATATATATAAGATTAAACTCACCTTTTGAATTCATTTAAGATCCTTTGGACCGGAAAATTGGATAGGCCAGTTTGTTTGTTTTTTTTTTTTTTTTTGCTATTTTCAAAAAATGTATAGTATTTATTTCAATTGAAATTTTTACAGAATACAGTATTGAACAGTCTGTTCAACATTATATTGTGTATTTATCCAAATTATACCTAAAAATACTGTATTCTGTAAAAATTTCAATTGAAATAAATACTATACATTTTTTGAAAATAGCAAAAAAAAAAAAAAAAAAAAACTGGCCTGTCCAATTTTCCGGTCCAAAGGACCTGTCCGCCAAGACTTTCCCATATAATTATAGGGCAAAGGTACGTATGCATTTAATCTTAAATTAAATTAAAATGTTCAATTAATTATTATTAGTTGATAACTCGTGCAATGCACGGACTAGTTTAAATAATAGTTTTAATAATTTATCAAACATTCATGTCAAAAAAAATAATGCATAATTCAGTAATTATTTTTACCCATAAGTGCCTAATAACACTAATCAAATAGTGATATTTAAGTTTAATTGGAATACTAATTCCTAATAAATTTTTGCACTAAATTAAATTGATTATAGTAATATTTGAGAAAGAAAATCTACACTATATATTTCAATTAATTAATTTAATAATGATATTTTCAAATTTTTAATTGGCTATATCTAAAAATTGAATATCTTAATAAAATTATAATAATCAAATTATCTTACATAAAGTTGATCATGTTATAAAACTTTAGCGAAATATATAAATATACTCTTATAATTGCTGCATAAATTTAGAGAGAATAAGCAAGAGAAAAGAGAGAGAAATTCTTTCAGAGGAATTCTTTTCTTATTTTCTTTAATCACATTCCCTTTATATAGGAGAGAGAGGAGTCCGGGGAGTAATCCAAGTCATGGAAGGAAAAGGAAAAGAAGGAAGTAAATAATTGAGGGAGAGAGTGTCGGTGATCTCTCCTGTTGAGGAAATCACTTTATAACACTTCCCCTGATTCCCTACGATAGAAGATTATGTCTCATTAAAAACCTTGTTAAGAAAATCCAGTGGAAAAAACTTAACGAAGGGAAAAAGAGTATATATCTTTTACAATAAATATCTTTATTGACTGCCTCGTTAAAACCTTGTCAGGAAAAACTCATTGGGATAAAAACCGTGACTAAGGAAAAAGAGTACAGTCTTCCCCTCAAAAGGAATTCATTACTTCTAGATGAAATGTTGTCACAAGTCTTTCAGTCAATACATTCCAATCCTTTTTCGAAGTTTTGTAAACGTTGCATTTGGTAGCGACTTTGTGAATAAGTCGGCTAGATTATCACATGATCGAATTTGATGCACATCTATATCACCCTTCTTTTTCAGAAATTTCGTGTGTGAAGAAGAATTTAGGTAAAATATGCTTTGTTCTATCTCCCTTGATGTAACCTCCTCTAAGTTGAGCAATGCATGCAACGTTATCTTCATACAGAATTGTAGGAATGTCGTTGATTGATAGTAATCCACATGACTTTTGAATATGCTGAATAATTGATCTTAACCAAACATACTCTCTGCTTGGTTCATGTATAGCGAGAATCTCTGAGTGATTTGAAGATGTAGCTGTCATGGTTTGCTTTGTGGATTTTCTGGATATAGCCGTGTCACAATATGTAAATACATAACATGTTTGCACTGGCGAAGCCATGCTTAAAATGTGGGGTCAATTGACCCCACTCAATTTTTAAAATCAGTTATTTTTTTTTAATTCCACTCAATTTTTTATCACGACTCAATTTTGACCCCACTCAATTTTTTTTTTAATTAAATAGAGCCAAGCCCAATCTCCAGAATCCAAATAAGCAAAAAAGGAGGAGATAAAACCGTAAAAGCAAAGGGAATTAGGGAAAAAGAGGAGGTATGCAAATTGCAAGCTCATTAATTCCAACGCATGGCCAAGATCAGAGATGATGATTGATGGTAAGTTGGTAACCCACTAAGTCACTAACCCTCGTTTCGTAATCTTCATTCGCAAATCGCATGGCCAATGTTCATCATCTTTTTCTCTCTTCAGTCTTCAATCTTCATTCCTTTTATTATTGATTTCAATGTTAAAATTTGTTATTCTCTGTTGTTGACTACTTTTAATTTCTAGAATTTAGAAATTAGCTTGGTATTGGCGTTGACTCCTACCCCTTTGGATTATTTTCTTAGTTTAGTTACAATTTAATACGCTTATTTGCCTATTTGAATTTTGAATTTTTATGTTTCAATTGTTGATGTGGTTACATTAGCCTCATTCTAAATCATATAATCGTGACTCTCTCTTAAAATTTTGTGCCCTTGCAGGTAACAAAAATTACTCTCTTTTGTTAGTATTATTAAATTAGATATTTGGATGCATTTGTCCCTTTTTGTTAGCAAAAGTTGAGTTCATGAAATTGGCACAACTTTATTTTTTGTTGTAATTAAGTTCATAATATCTTTAATTTTTTTTAAATGTACCAATATGGACAAATTTGTAATCGTAAAAGTTTTCGCATTTGAAGAATCATGTTCTAATAAAAATCAAAAAAAGGATGATGAAAAAGTAGATTTGGAAAATCTTGAAGCAGACCCCGGGTTGCGAAAGAAAATATCAAAGTATCATCCAAATATTCAAGATGAAGTAAGAAGAGCATTCATGCTAAAGGGTCCTTGTCAGCCTCTCAAACATAACTTCCCACAAACTCGAATTGGGGGATTATTACGTACATTTAATCCTTCTTGGTTTAAAGAATATGAAAATTGGTTGGAGTATACCATAGCTATTGATGCAGCATTTTGCTTATGTTGCTATCTATTTAGGCCGAACACTGGAAAACAAGTGGGTGGTGATTCCTTCAATACTAACGGCTTCACAACATGGAACAAGAAAGAGAGATTTGATATTCATGTTGGAGGGCCTAATAGTGCTCATAACCAAGCTTGGAGTAAATGTCAAGATTTGATGAAACCAAAGCAAAATATTCAGAATATTTTTGTTAAACAATCCGAACAAACGAGACTTGAATATCGAATTCGCTTAAATGCATCACTTGATTGCATAAGATTTCTTTTGCATCAAGGGGTATCCTTTCGTGGTCATGATGAAGATGAGGATTCAAGTAATAGAGGAAATTTCTTACAGCTTCTATAATTTCTTGCTAATCACAATGAAAGTATCAACAATGTTGTGTTGCAAAATGCTCCAAAAAATCTGAAATTGGTGTCGAGTGATATTCAGAAAGATATTATCAATTGTATTGCAGTAGAAACTACCATTGCTATCATTAGTGATATTGGAGATGATGTGTTTGCAATATTAGTTGATGAGTCTCGTGATATTTCAATCAAAGAACAGATGGCCATAACTTTACGCTATGTGGATAGAAAGGGATGTGTTGTTGAACGTTTTGTTGGTATAGTTCATGTTACTAGTACCACTGCTTCATTGCTTAAAGAAGCAATTGAGACCTTTTTCTCAAGTCACGGACTATGTTTATCAAGAAGACGTGGTCAAGGGTATGATGGAGCCAGTAACATGCGAGGTGAATTTAATGGTCTCAAAACCTTAATCATGAATGAGAATCCTTTTGCATTTTATGTCCATTGTTTTGCTCATCAACTCCAATTAACTATCAGTAGTCATGCTGCTAGTAAGCATAAACACATTGCTTGGTTTTTAACAAGGTTTCTGAGTTGTTAAATGTGGTTGGAGCATCATGCGAGCGTCGAGATAGTCTTCGAGAGAAAGAAGCTGCTAGAGTCGAGAAATCATTGATGAATAATGAAATTCAAAGTGGAAAAGGCTTGTATCAAGAAACTAGTCTTAAACGGGCAGGCGACACACGTTGGGGATCACATTATGAGACACTTTTGAACTTGATTCTTATGTTCTCCTCGGTGATTGATGTACTTGAAGAGGTTTCAGATGATGGTTTGGTATACCAACAAAAAGGTATTGCTTTTGGTTTATTAAAGACATTGCAATCATTTGGTTTTGCATTTGATCTAATATTGATGAGAAAGATATTGGGAATTACAAATGAATTATCACAAGCATTGCAAAGAAAGGATCAAGACATTGTAAATGCTATGAAATTAGTTAAAGTGTCAAGCAAACTATCAAGGTTATGAGAGAAGAAGAGGATGGGAGAAACTACTTGATGAAGTTTGTTTATTTTGCAACAAACACAAAATTGACATTATAGATATGAATGCTTTATTCCATGGGAGATCAAGTCGAAAATCTCAAGGTATTACAAATTTTAACCATTATTATGTTGAGATATTTTGTACTGTTTTGGATTGGCAACTTCAAGAATTAAATGATCGTTTTACAGAAGCAAGTACTAACTTGTTTTTATCAGTGTCATGCTTAAATCCTAGTGATTGTTTTGCTAGTTTTGATAAGGACAAACTGATTCATCTCGCTAGAATTTATTCAAATGACTTTTTTCCAATGGATCTTATGAAACTTGATAGTCAACTAGATAATTACATTTCGATATCTTGGACAAATCAAGAGAGTTTTGGAAGTTCAAGGATTAGCGGTCTTGCAAGAAAGCTCGAGGAGTACGAAGAAACATATTGTATTTCCTTTGGTATATCGACTTGTAAAGTTGGCATTAATCTTACATGTCATGATCGCCATCGTTGAAAGAGCTTTTTTTCTGCGATGAAGATAAATAAAGAGTAGGGGTCATGCAATTCTATGGCAAGTGATCAACTGATGAATGATTGCTTGATTACATACATCGAGAAGGATGTATTTGATTGCATTGACAATGAAAGTATTATGCAACGATTTCAACGAATGAAAACGCACAGAGGACAATTGTAATTATTATATTCTACTAGTTATTTTTGTGGATAAGCTTGATAGCTATAACAATGACATATTATATTTTTTTGGTTATATATTTGAGTCGCTTTTTACTACTATAATTATCAATCTTGATTTATTGTTTGATACTCTAATTATTGACCCCACTATGAATTGATCCTGGTTTCGCCACTGCATGTTTGTGATATTCCATTGTGTGGATCTGATAAATATCCTACATCGGCATATCCAACCAATCGCGACATTGAATCTCTTGGATAAAATAACCCAAGATCCATACTTGTATCTTGCTAACAAGTTGACAGCAAAATCAGGTCTTGTACAGTTTGCAAGATACATAAGAGCACCTATTGCACTTAGGTATGGAACTTCAGGTCCAAGAACTTTTTTCATTTCACTTAGGCATGGAACTTCAAGTTTAAGAACTTCTTCCATTGCACTTAGGTATGGAACTTCAGGTCCAAGAACTTCTTCCATTGCACTTAGGCATGGAACTTTATGTCCAAGAACTTCTTCCCCGCTTTCTAGAGGCTGAAATGGATTTTTATCAACTTCTAAAGATCGAATAACCATCGGGGTAGTCAAAAGATGAGCTTTATCCATATGAAAACAACTGAGAATCTTTTCAGCATATGTGTATTGATGAGAAAAAATTCCAGATGCTAAATGCTCCACTTGTATTCCCAAACAAAATTTTGTCTTTCCAATATCTTTCATTTCAAATTCATCTTTTAAATAAGTAGTAGTTCTTGTGAGTTCTTCAGGAGTACCTACAAAATTCAAATCATCCACATATACAGCAATGGTGGAAAATTCACTTTGTGATTTCTTAATAAAAACACATGGACATACATGATCATTTATATATCCATCTTTTATTAAATAATCACTAAGTCGATTATACCACATATGACCAGACTATTTCAATCCATATAATGAGCGTTGAAACTCGATTGAATATATCTGACTGGGCCTTTGTGATTCAGCCATTTTTAATCCTTCAGGGATTCTCATATAAATATCACTTCAAGTGAGCCATATAGGTATGCTCTTACAACATCCATCAAACGTGTATCCAAACCTTCCATGGTTGTCATACCTATCAGGAAGAGAAAAGTTACTCCATCCATTACGTATTGGAGAGTATGTATCCTGATAATCAATACCAGGTTTTTGTGAAAACCCTTGAGCTACAAGTCGAGCTTTATATCTCACAATTTCATTTTTCTCATTTCGCTTTCGTATAAATACCCATTTGTTTCCAACCGGGATTACACCCAGCGGTGTTTGGACTACTGGTCCAAATATTTCTCTTTTCAAAAGAGATTTTATTTTCACCCGGGATTACACCCAGCGATTTTTGAACTACTGGTCCAAATATATACTTCTCCTTTCAATAGAGATTGTAGCTCATTTTGAGTAGCATCTTTCCATTTTGGCCAATCTTTTCTTTTCCGAAATTCTTCCATGTTTTGTGGTTCAGGATCCGTGTCAGGAATCAAAGTAATATCTTATGTTATAAAGAAAGCAAATATATCGTCAATCGTGACTTTGCTTCGATCTCATATTTTCTCATCATGTACATAATTTATTAAGTTCTCTTGGTGTTCATCTCTTATCCATTTACTGAGATTTTGAACCTCTCCTGGGGCTATTCCCACTCTTGGATTATGTTCTGCTTCTGGAGCGGTTTGTACATCTTCTGAGGCTATTCCCACTCTTGGAATAAGTGCTACTTCTGGAGCGGGTATTCCTTCAGGGATTCCCTTATTTGCTTTTGATTTTCATGGTACAGTGTCTTTTGCACCAACCGGTCTTCCACGCTTCTGGCGTGGTTTAGATTCTTCTATTACCTTATTAAATCAATTCTCCAGAATTGATTTTTTAATAGGTATTTCTATCCTCTTTCAAGTATTCACTGCAGGTGTATGTGACTTTATCACTTTTCTAGCATCATTAAATGCATCTGGCATTTGATTTGCAATATTTTGTAAATGAATAGTTCTTTCAACTTCAATTTCACATTGCCCTGTACGAGGATCAAATGAATTTAAATCTGATGCATTCCATGATATTTTAGAGGGTTTTTTATTTAAAACTTTCCCTCCTCCTAATGTTGGAAATACAGATTCATCAAAATGAAAATCTACATAACGTGCAGTAAAAACATCTCCAGTTAAAGGTTCAAGATATCTAATAATAGAAGGAGAATCAAAACCAACATAAATACCTATTCTTCGTTGGGCTCCCATTTTAGTTCTTTGTGGAGGTGCAATTGGAACATATACTGCATTTCTAAAAACTCAAAAGTGTGATATGTTGGGTATCTGTCCAAGAACTAACTGTAAATGAGAAAATTTATAAAGAGCCGTTGGTCTTACTCGAATGATGGCTCCAGTATGAAGAAATGCATGACCCCAAACTGAGGTAGGTAAGTTAGCCCTTAACATTAATGGCCGTGCAATTAGTTGAAGTCTTTTTATTAAAGATTCAGCTAAACCATTTTGTGTATGAATATGAGAAACAAAATGCTCAATGGAAATTCCAATAGTCATATAAAACATTAAAAGTCATTGATGAAAATTCAGCTGCGTTATCAAGTCGAATTGACTTTATTGGATGATCAGAGAATTGAGCCCGTAACTTGATTATTTGAGCAAGAGGTTTTGAGAAGGCAAAGTTTCGAGAAAAGAGAAGACAAACATGAGACCATCTAGTTGAAGCATCTATTAAAACCATGAAATATCGAAATGGGCCAGACAATGGGTGAATAGGTCCACAAATGTCTCCTTAAATTCTTTCTACGAATTTTGGGGCTTCTTTATAAACTTTTACTGGTGATGGTCGAATAATTAATTTTCCTCGAGAACACGCAGCACAAGAAAATTCACTACTAGGAAAAACCCTTTTATCTTTGAGAGGATGACCAGTAGAATTTTCAATAATACGACGCATTTAGTAATGAGAAGATATTCATTATCATTCTCATTGGTTGTTTCAATGTGAAAACCATTTAGTCGAATATCTTTAAAACTAAGCAATTTTTTTCTTGATTTACTAGAATATAGAGCATTTTTGATAAAAACTTGTGTCTCATTTGGTAATAAGAAACTAGCTTTTCCAAATCCCTCGATTAAATTTGATGTGCCATAGATAGTTCCTACATTTCCCTTCGCTTTGATCAGTTGTGAAAAATATTTCTCACTTCGAAGGATTGTATGAGTTGTTGCACTGTCTGCTAAACATATATCCTCTATATCCATTAAAAATGGTCTGACACATATAAAAACATAAATAAGAAAAGTTACATTTCAAATATAATTTTATTCATGAGAAACACATATCACATATAGAATGAAAACTAATAATATTATACATGCAGGATGTTTAATTAAAACAAGAAATTAAACGATATCCCAAAAGATACTTTCAGAAGGTTCAGTAATATCAACAACTTTTTCCTCATTGTTGGTCATTGGTGAATCATCAACAATATTCAATTGATGATTAACAAAGTTTGTTTCTGCCTCCATTACTTTGTTCTTTTGAGACTCCTAGAATAAATTAGCCAGATGTCTTGGCGTACGACAGGTACGCGACCAATGCCCTTTCATTCCACACCTAAAATAAACATCTGGTTTGTTCTTTATCGATGCTGCATTTTCTTTATTTTTACCCGACCCAAACACTTGCCACTTCTGGTGGCCTGAATTGTCACGGTTCTGGAATTTGTTGTTACGATGGCCTCGTTTATTCTTTCGCCCCCAAGGCTTCTTATTATATGACCATCTATTGTCACGTTTATTCTACTGGAATGACGTGCTGTTAATATCCGGCAATGGGGTATCACCCGTTGGTCGTACTTGATAGTTTTTCAATAACAATTCATTATTCTTTTTTGCAACAAGGAGGATAGACAATGAGTTACTGAATTTTGTGAACTTACTCTGTCTATATAATTGTGACAGAATCATGTTGGTGGGATGAAAAGTTGAGAGCGTTTTTTTTCTTCTTCTAACATTTGGGTTTCAGAAACTGAATTTCCACATAAAGCCAAAGTAGAGGTTATTCTATAAACATTGGAACTATATTCCATAATTGATTTGTAATCTTGTAGCCTTAAATTAAGCCACTCAAATTTGGCATTAGGGAGAACAACCAATTTTTGGTGGTCAAATCTTTCCTTAAGTTGTGTCCATAAAGATAAAGGATCTTTGACTGTTAAATACTAAGTCTTTAATCCTTCATCAATACGGTGATGAAAAAAAATTATGGCTTTTGCATTGTGCCGAAGTAGCTGTATTTCCTGATTCAATAGTCTTTTCTAACTCATTTGCACTAAGGTACAATTCTGCATCAAGTGCCCAAGCCAAATAATTGTCTCCAGAGATTTTCAAAATAGAAAAATCTATTTTTGCCAAGTTTGCCATCTATTCTGGGTTAAAACACAATTTTATTATTTATTAAAATAATAAATAATTGCATGTATGAAATATGAAAAATAAACGGCAACAAGCACTGTTTAGCCATTGTGGTTATAGTGTTTTAAGCAATTAGCCACTGTGCTTTTAAAATATTCAATTAGCCCACTGAACTTTTTAAAAATATGCAATCAACCCATTCCGTCCAAATTGAGTAACATACGTTACAAAATATCCTATGTGACTTTTTTGAAAAAAAATAAATATTAAGTGTATTTGCTGACTGTGCGGCTTTTCTTACGTGGCTTTTTTGAAAAAAAATAAATATTACGTGGCACTTTATAATTTTAAAAAATCTGTTTTTTAAAACAGATTTTTTTAAAAAAATATAATTTTTTTTTAAAAAAGATTTTTTTAATAAAAATAGATTTTTTTAAAAGTAATTTTTAAAATTCTATTTTTTAAAAATCTATTTTAAAAAAAGTATAAAAATACTTTTGAAATAGTTTTGAAAAATACTTTTATACTTATAAAATTTTTAAAAATACTTATATTTAAAAAAATTCAAAAATAGATTTTTTTTAAAAAATTTAACATTTTAAAGTTTTAAAAATAACAAAAACATAATAAAATAAATCGTAAACAATTGAACTTTTAAAAAATCTATTTTTTTTTTAAAATATAATTTTTTAAAAATAAAATAAATCATTCTTTTTTTAAATCTTTTTTTTTAAAAGTTGCTAAAAATATTCTATTTTTAAAATTTCTTTTTTAAAAAAATAATATTTTTAAAAAGCAATTTTTTAAAATAGACTTTAAAAAAGTTTACTTTTAAAAAGACGAGTTTTTAAAAGATGATTTTTTAAAAATGGAACTTTTTAAAAAAAAGATTTTTTAAAAAGGATTTTTTCTTAAAATAGAATTTTAAAAAAATCACTTTTTTTACAAAAGCAGTATTTTTTTAAAAACATTTTTTAAAAAGTTTATTTTTAAAAAATCTATTTTTAAAAAATCTTTTTAAAAATAGATTTTTAAAAGTTCGTATTTTTTTACAAATTCTATTTTTTAAAAAACTGCTTTTAAAAAAATCAGAAGAGACCGAATTTTATGAAATAAAATTATTCTTTTTTTATAATTATTATTCAATAAATGGTTAAATTGATAAAAATTTAAAGTTATGGGAGAATTATGCAAATTTTACAAAATACGCAAGTGGTTTTAAAATATTCATTGTTGTCGGAGAATATTCGTTTGGTCGTGGAATATTCAGGGAATATTCGTATTGACACGTAGCCTTGATCTTTTGTAGGCCTCATAACGGAAAAAGCGATTGGAGGAAGAAAGCAGCATGAGAATAAGTTGTTTATAAATAACTGGCGTAGTTGTTATAAATCAAATCTTGTTGGAATACCCGGTGGTTAAAACACAAGAATCTGGCGTTGTTGCCGCACAAGAAGATGCAGTATTGCACCAATTATTGATTCTTACGTAAGAAGACACTACTCGATAATTGTTACGGTAATTATTATTCAATATTTTATTGATTCAATAATTCTTTGCGTTGATATTTTATTTTATTTCAATAATTGTCACTATACAGTATCTTCCATTATCAAAGCAATAATTCATATTATCTGAATAATATTATTAGAAAACATTATTGGTAATGTCTAGAAAGTTCTGTCTAAGGAGAGGTTTGGTCACCTAATTGCGCGCCAGTAAGGAGAAATTCTTATTGGAAAGCCCCCTCTTTCCTGGGAACTACCTGGTTGTCAATAATGTGTTTCTGTAATATTATTTGTGAATAATTAATTATTGATTTATATGATGAAGAAAATATTGAGGATATAGATGGAGAAAATTTTTAATGTGACAATTGTTGAAAATTAATATTTTATCTTTTTCTGATAAAATAATTTAATTAAATATATTATTTTAATAATATATTAATGATGATATTTTTACGATGAATGTGGGATATATGAGTATATGTGGAGGAGGAGTATTTTGTTACCAAAAATATTTAAAGCATGTTTTATGTGTCGGTGGACCCCATTTCTTGACTGAAATTTGATTATAGCCTATAAAATGGCTCATTTGTGGATTTCGGTCAATTTTTGTTTGGAATTTGGAAACACTTTCTTCTGCAAAGTTGTAGAGAATTGAATTTCCTATAAAAACTCACGAGATTCGAATTTTCGGACAAAAAGGCTATTTATTATAAATTATTGAAGTTCCGAAATAATTGATTTTTAGAAGTTTAAAATATTTTTAATATGAAAAACGTTTTTTACATTTTGTTTCCCTCATTTAACATGTGTTAGAAATGAGTTCGATGTTGAGAGCATACGTATGAAGTCTTGGAAAAAAAAAATATAATATTATTATTTTAATAAATTTTTCGCTTTGGTATTCTAAAGCAATTTCCTATAAATAAGGTGCTTAGGTTATAATTGAGAATCACACTTAAACTGAAGTTTTCTCACTCTATATTATCGAGCGTATTCTTGTGAGTATTTTGAGTATACTTTGAGTATTGCTATACTGATTGCAAGTTAGTTCGTCGTTATTAGGTCAATCTTCTTTCTTTTGAGGTAAAGGGATAGTAAGGGATTTTAAGGGTTATTATTTCGAAATTCTTCTGAACCTTCAAAAATTCTGAAAAAATTTGAAATGATATTTTGATGAGTTTTGTAGATTGTGTCCAAGAATGATGATTTTTGGATGTATATATTAGGAGTTATGGATTTTATAAAAAAAGACTATTTTAAAAGTAACCGCTTATAACTCCTTGTGATTAACTCCAAAAATGATGAAATTTTTATTGGGAGAACATCTATATAATATCAGTATACCGTGTAGATTTCAGAATTTTTGGACAAAAGTATAATGTATGATAAATATTTTAATATTCGGCGGTTTTGGCCATGTGAAAAATAGTAAATGAATTTTAAAAATTCTGAGAAAAATATATATTCAATATGGGACTATATTCTTCTAAATCCCAGAAAAGAAATATTTTTGGAACTAATTTGTTATTTTTCATGAAAATGGACTAGTTATGAGTAAATGAATTAAATATGTTATATAAAGGAAAAAAATTGGAAAATATGATTTTATGGCTTGAGAATCATATATGAGGTATATGCAGATTTTTGATGAGAGTTTTGGTTATTGGTGATGAAATCTTATAAGTTTGGCATTTTTAGATTATTAAATGCATTAATTATTAAAGTGCAAATATTGGATTAAATTGTTTATAAGTTTAAGAAATGATTAAAATATTGTGGTAGTATTAATAATATTAGATTATGAGATTATTAAGTGATTTATAACATTTTGATTAAGGTGTTATGAGATCATTGATTTATGAATCTTACTCTTAAGATTAAATCTATATGTTGATTATATTGTTTTTATTATCATATTTAACATTCTTATAACCCTAATGATGATATTTCTCTTTGACTTGAGTGTAAAGATGGATAGATTATTGGTATGATCGTGACTATAGGTTCTCTTTGGCCAAGAAAGTGCAAAGTTGAATTGTTATTTGGTATGATCATGATCATTGAATTTATAATTGAATATCTTTAGCTTAAGTGCAAAGGTGAATTGATCAACATATATGGTTATAATTATGGTTTATATAAATTCTGAAATGATTATGTATTTCTTTGAGATATGAATATCTTTGGCCTGTAGTGCAAAGATCAATTATTGATTAATATCTTTGGTCCGTATTGTAAAGATGACCCGTTGATGAATATCTTTGGCCTGTAGTGCAAAGATGACTTGTTGATGAATATCTTTGGCCGTAGTGCAAAGATGAATTTATTAGTAGGGTTATGAACATAAATTGTGATTTGGTATAACCATAATCTTTGATGTTTTAGGTGATGAAAATTATCTTTGTCCTGGATTAGAAAAAAGAATTTAGAACTACAATTACAATTACGAGTTATACATGTGATTGTAAACAGGAATTGTTGATAGATGTCACAGGGATAAAACATTGTTGGTGGACTTTTAACATGGAGAAGATAATAGACTTTATAGTCTATTTGACTCTTCTTAATGGATCGCTTCGATTCACGCAAAGAACTATGGTTGAAAAGTTTTATCATCTACCATATATTCTAAATCTCTTATTTATTACTGTTGAAGGCTATTGATAATTTATTTATCTTTAGTCATGATATTCTTTACTGAGCTAGTTGTGCTCACCCTTTTGCTTCATAATTCCTTTCGTAATAAAAGTGTATTTGGACATGCGGGGAATAACGAGGGGAATAGAACCATGGTCTACATAGATGTTGAGGGTGAGGTGAATTCAACTTTGGAAGGGTGTTTTGTCACTATTATACAAAATGTTTGATGACATACAACCTCGAGTCATCATAAGACGAGGGTTGTGCTCATCCACTTCTTTGAGTATATCTACCAAAGACTATCTATATGATCTTGGAGTCTATTTGAAATATAACTCTCAATTAGAGAGCAGTGGAGATAATGATATGTCAAGAGAAGACTCACCATTGGGAAGAATATGATAGTAACCTTCTAATTTTTCTTTGGGGTCTATTAGGGTCAACCAAGGATAATTACGTGGCCATATGATATCTATCATAACCTGAAGCATGACCTCCCATGTACGAAGGTTTCTTGAGCACTTCCCAAAGATTCTAATTTTAAAAGCAGGTTTTCGACTATACCTTTATGTAAGGTGTCATTATGAGGTGCTGTCCACGGTTGGGACATGAGTCACAGTTGATATATATTTGTATCCAAACTCACAGCATATGTGTTGTTGTATTTTGCACGACAATTGTTGTAAAACCCTAAATAATTAATAAATGAAATTTAATTTCCTCTAATTATTATTTTGAAATAGTAAGAGTTGATGTGATTAATGTGGATAGTTATGGGTAAAATACGCAAATATTTCAAAATAAGCAAGTGGTTATTAAATATTCATTGTTGTCGGGGAATATTCGTTTGGTCGTGGAATATTAAATCTTTGTCGGGGAATATTCGCATTGACTGCGCAAATGACCATGTGTGGGCCCCATAACGAAAAAACGATTGGAGGAAGAAAACGACAAATATAAGTTGTTTAAAAATAACTAAGATAGTTGTGACCGAATTTAATCTTTGTTGGAATACCCGGTGGTTAAAAACACGAATACGCGTTGTTGACAAGAAGGCACCAGTATTGCACCAATTATTGACTCTTACGTGAAGGCATTACTCAATAATGGTTACAGTAATTACTGTTCAGTATTTTATTTTATTGATTCAATAATTCCTGCGTTGATATTTTATATTCTTTGTTGTTTCAATAATTGTCATTTACATTATTTTCATTATCGAAGCAATAATTCATATTATTTGAATAATATTATTAGATAATATTATTGGCAATGTCTAAAAAATTACATCTAAGGAGAGGTTTGGTCACCTAATTGCTGCGCCAAGAAGGAGAAATTCTTATTGGAAAGCCCCTCTTTCCAGGAACCGCACGGTCATCAATATTGTGATTACGTAATATTATTTGTGAATAATTAATTATTGATCCATATGATGAGGAAAATATTGATTTTATGTGAATATAGCGGAGAAAATTTTTAATGTGACAATTGTTGAAAATTGAAATTTTATCTTTTCTCGATAAAATAATTCATTTAAATATATATTATTATATTTTAATAATATAATAATGGTGATATTTTTACAACGAATGTGGGATATATGAGTATCTGAGGGGAAGAGTTTTTTTGTTGCAATAAATATTTAAAACATGTTAAACATGTCGGTGGACCCCATTTATTGATTGAAATTTGATTATATCCTCTAAAATTACCCGTTTGTGGATTTCGGTCAATCTCTGTTTGGAATTTGGAAAAACTTTCTTCTGCAAAGTTGTAGAGAATTGAATTTCCTATAAAAACTCGCAAGATTCGAATTTTCTAACAAAAGGACTATTTATTATGAATTATTGAAGTTCCGAAATAATTGATTTTTGAAAGTTTTAATTGTTTAAAATTACAAAAACGTTTTTTTCATTGTTGAGACTCATTTAACATGTGTTAGGATGGCTGAATTCAGATTTCTAGTATGCGTAGGAAGATGTGGAAAATTAATATTATTAATTTATTAAATTTTCTGCTTTGGTGTTCTAAGCATTTTCCTATAAATAGGGTCTTAGGTTAGAATTGAAAATTACACGAGAACCGAAGTTTTCTCTCTCTATATTATCGAGCGTATTCTTGTGAGTATTTTGAGTATACTTTGAGTATTGCTATACGATGCAAGTTCAAGTTATAACCTATATCCAGTATTCTAGTGAGAAGTACTGTCTTTCCAAGGTAAGGGATATTTTTTTTTCGTAATGATATTATTTCTTCAATATCATTATGCTAAAATATTGATATGAAGTTTTTATCAAATTTGGAATTTTTGGTGTTTGAGTTCTTATTCACGATATCTTACATTATTCACGATATCTGATCTTATTCATTTAATACGGACTATTCATCGAAAAATGAAAAATTTTCTTTTCTTCCGAAATATCTATTCGGATACTAGCTTTGATTGTATCCATGTTTGATCATTCTTGAATTTTACACCACTATGATTATTTTTGAGGTATTTTTGGACGTGGATAAAATAAAGTACGAATCCTTAATCCTTAATCCTTGTCATTTTGTTTCATTTGGATTCTTTTCTTTAAAAAAAAAAATATTTTTTATCATCCTCGATCTTAAATGATGATATTATGAATATCTCTTTGGCACAGTAGTGCAAAAGATGAATGATTTTCGATGAATATCTTTGGCTGTAGTGCAAAGATGAATGATTTTCGATGAATATCTTTGGCCCGTAGTCAAAGATGAACATGTGTTTAGATGAACATGACTAATCGGTGAATGTCCTTGGCTGTAGTGCAAGGATGAATATATGATTCGTATATATATTGATTGATGTTCTGAGGATAAAAATATTGATGATGGATTCGTTAAATTCATAGATATTAGTAGATTTCATCCTCTACGTAACTCTTCTATGAATTAATATTTTTCATTGCAGTATTGATTTAAAACTTGTTGTCTATTGTATTCTATTAGATTTTTCCTTGTTGAAGACTAACGATAATTTTGTTGTATATTATCTTAGTCATAATATTCTTCTTGAAGCTAGTTGAGCTCACCCTTTTCCTTTTGTTCCATTTTTCTTCTCGGGAGGCGAGAATGTAAGAAAGTACAGTGGGTATGGAATGATGGTTATAAAGAGAGTTGTTTAGTAGTCCTCACCATTTTTGTAAAATAATGTATCAATAAATGTGATGAGGATTTATTTGGGTATAGATATTGTCTAGAAAATAATATTTGTATTCAAACTCACGGTTTACTATTGTAATAATAAAGTTGTAGTTGTTTACGCAGACTGTGTATTGACAACTCGGAATGGGTGATGTATACCTATTTTGGGGGTGTCACGGTTGGTATCGAGCTTAGGATATGATCTCTGGCGGATATCGGGAATAGAACTAGGAGGGAGAGGCGAGTAAATCCTTCGCTAGTGTGTCCTACCTAAGCTTATTTGTTAGTTGAAGTCAAGATATAGGGATATTATGTGATATATTGATTTCCTTAATTAACCCTTGTTTTATGACGATGATTTGAGAATGTCAATCGAGAATATTAACAATGGAAATGAGACCGTGGAGACGCTCAGACTCACCAACGAGGAGAACGTGCAACAGTGGTAATGTTCCTCCTTTGAACAACACCACGGAAAGCAGAGATAATGAACGAGGGGATGTTTAGAAGCTTTTTGCGATTCATGCAAAATCGACGAGGAGACTCGTGTTCAAAACATAGGAGGAAATGATAGCAATTCACGGGTTGTCACAAACAAGCAGTTCAAAGAGTTGGGACCACGAATTTAAGGGAAGCTTTGATCCGATCATGGCGGAAACATGGGTCAAGCAAATTACCAAGATATTCGATGTCTTGGGATGCTTGAGAACGAAGGTTCCATTTGCCACCTTTATGTTAAAGTGGCGAGGCGATGACTCTTGGTGGGGAATCGTGAAGCGTACCCATCCGTCATTGCTGCGGCCGATATATCTTGGGAGACGTTTGAGAACTATTTAATGACAAATACTTTCACGAAAGTGTTCGTCATATGAAGGAAGTGGAGTTTATTAGTGGAGCGTAACAACATACGCGGTGTCTCAAAGACGAGGCGAAGTTTGCGAGAGTTATCGAGTTAGCACCTCATTTGGTGGAGAATGAGGAACGTATATGACGCGGATGTTTCGAGAGGTTCAAAACCCGATACGTCGGATGTTGTTAATGAGGCTCAATTGTTAGAAGCGAGATAACGAAATGTAGTCGGCCAACCGAGGTACCACAATCGAGGATCATACTGAGATAAGCGATCAACAAAACAACAATAACCGGTGGAGAAAAGAAAAAGAGCGGACAAAAATGGTAACCACTCCGGTGGTAATCATGGCCATGAAAATAGAAGAAAGCGAGTTAGGAGGAGATTTTAAAAAGAGGAGATTCAACAACGACCCGTATGAAGGCAGACGATGTGCCAAAGAAGAATCGGTTCCAAGGGAGGAGAACGACCACCGGTCATATGCTTATAAATGCGGAAAGAGGGACATATCGGTCCAAAGCGCCCACAACAGCCGTGTATGCTATAATTATGGAAAGGAAGGACATATCGCCGAGATTGCACGCAGTAGCGAAACCTAGTTCAATGGGACGGTGACTCAAAAGATCATCCCGAAAAGTCAAAGTCAGCAGTTCTGGAAGGCGTTTGTTGTGGATGGTCAAAATGCGAGGAACCCAAACGAGGTGATCACGGGTAAGCTATTTATAAATTCTTGTGAAGTTTATACTTTACTAGATACCGGTCTTACCCATTCATTTATCTATCCTACTTGTGCTCAACGCTTAAACCCGACTCAGGAGAAATTAGACTTTGACTATCTATGGAAACTCCGTTAGAGAAACTTTCATCACATCCTTTCGTTTATAAATCTTGTTTGATTCAAGTTGGCACCATCACCTTACCTGTTGACCTTATCTCTTTAAAGATACTTGCTTTTGATGTGATTTTAGGGATTGATTGGTTAACTACTCATCATGCCAAAATTGATTGTTTTCGTAAGGTTGTTAGCTTTCATATTCTAAACACAACGTTTATTTAATTCAAGCAACTAAACCATTAAAATCAATCACTGTCATATCTAATCATAAAGCTATTCGTTTATTGAAAAACGGATGTCAAACTTTCTTAGCCCATGTTATGGATTTGAATAAAGACATGTCAAATTTGAATAATATTCCTGTTGTTATTGACTTTCCGACGTATTTCTGAAGAACTTCCGGCCTACCCCGAGCGTGAAGTTGAATTCTTTATTGACCTTGAACCTGGTACATAAAGCCCATTTCTAAACCCCATATCGAATGGCTCTATTGAACTTCGGGAGTTAAAGGTCCAACTACAGAGAGTTGTTGGACATCGGTTTCATTCGCCCCAAGTACATCTCCTTGGGTGCTCTCTGTTTTATTTGTAAAAAAGAAAGAAGCGGAGTATGCGACTTTGTATCGACTATCGGAATTGAACCATGTCACCATCAAGAATAGGTATCCTCACCTCGTATTGATGACTTGTTTGACCCGATTGCAAAGAGCACAATTCTTTTCAAAAATCGATCTTCGATTCGGATATTATCGGTTGAAGATTAGAGGCGAGGATATTCCAAAGCGCGCCTTCAAAACTTCAGATGCGGCCATTACGTAATTCTTAGTCATGTCTTTCGGATTGACTAATGCTCCTGCTGGCTTTCATGGATATGATGAACCAAAGTATTCAAGGAATATTTGGATCAATTCGTTGTTGTCTTTATTGATGACATCCTCATATATTCCAAAAGCCGTGAAGATCATGAGCACCATTTGAAGTGGTACTCCAAAGGCTTCGTGAAAATAAGCTATATGCTAAGTTGAAGAAATGCGAGTCGCGGCGAGGAAGTAGCATTCCTTGGGCACGTGGTGTCAAAACATGGAGTATCTGTTGACCCGTGAAGATTGAAGCAATACAAAGTTGGGAGCAACCAAAGTCGATGGTGAAAGACGTAGTTTTTGGGTTTATTTGGTTATTATCGGAGATTCGTGGAAGGGTTTTCTCGAATCACTACTCCGATTAACTCATCCGACTTGAAAGGATACAAAATTGTATGGGCGAGGAATGCGAGAAGAGTTTCAAGAGCTTAAGAGAGACTCATTTCGCACTGTTTCTAACAATACCATCCTGTACGGATGGATTTGTTATCTACAAATGATGCTTGAGCAAAGGGTTAGGATGTGTTCTTATGCAACATGGGAAAGTCATAGCCTATGCCTCATGACAACTTAAAGAATATGAGAGGAATTATCCTACTCATGATCTAGAGTTAAGTGCGTTTCGTTGCGCTTAAAGATATGGAGGCACTTATCTATATGGGGAGAAAGTGGAGATATATTCGGACCATAAAAGCCTTAAATATTTCTTCACTCAAAAAGAACTCAACACGCGGCAATGACGTTGGCTCGAGCTATTGAAAGACTACGACCACACTATTCAATACCATCCCGAAAAGCGAACGTGGTAGCCGACGCGTTGAGTAGAAGATCATACGCAGGAGCGAAGTGCGATGATGTCAAGTATACGATAGAGCCAACTTTAATAGAAAAAGTTAAGGTTGCTTTCAAGCCACCGAGCCGGGGTCGATGCATATGAAGAAGAAAGTACAAGAAGGTGCTATTCCTAAGGCGAGAATTGATGAAGAAGGAATACTTGAGTCCACTCCGGACTTTGTGTTCTAACGATTACGATTTGAAGTACAAGATCATGATGGAGGCACATAATACACCATTTGCAATCCATCCCGGAAGTACTAAAATGTATCGTGATCTTCGACATACATTTTGGTGGAACAATATGAAGAGAGAGATTGCAAAGTTTATCTCAACATGTTTAACTTGTCAACGTGTAAAGCGAGCATCAAGTGCCTAAACGACCATTGCAACCACTTGAGATTCCGAAATGGAAGTGGGAACACATTACCATGGATTTCGTTACGGGTTTCCCACGGTTTCTCAAGGCATAAATGCTATTTGGGTTATTGTTGATAGATTAACCAAGTCGCGCACATTTCTTGCCGATCTGGGAGACTTATTCCCTGAACGTCTTCTTAGTATATATGTAAATGAGATTGTGAGGTTGCATGGCATGCCAAGATCTATAGTTTTGGATCGTGACCCAAGATTCACTTCAAGATTTTGGGTTAGCTTGCAAAAAAAGCTATGGAGTGCGGATTTAGGATTCGATTAAGCATACCATCCTCAAGCAGACGGACAATCGAGAGGACTATTCAAACTCTTGAAGATTTATTAAGACTCGTGTCCTGAACTTCAAGGCGGTTGGGATAGGTATTTACCATTGGTGAAATTCTCTACAACAACAACGGTTATTAAGCAAGTATAGGTGTGGCTCCATATGAAGCATTATATGGACGAAAGTGTCATTCTCCAATATGTTGGGATGAGGTGGGTGAAGCAACATTGTTGGGACCCGAAGTTAATGACGTATGACTCACCGAAAAGATCCAAATGATTCGACAACGATATAAAGCAAGCACAAGATCGATAAAAGAGTTATGCGGATCTTCATCGAAAGGACGTGGAATTTAGTATAGGGGATCATGTATTGTTGCGTGTTGCCCCATGGAAGGGAGTTACAAGATTCGGGAAGAGAGGAAAGCTCAATCCACGATTTATTGGTCCATTTCAAATTCTTGACCGAGTAGGAAATGTAGCCTATAGACTCATGTTACCTCCAAGTATGTCTCGTGTTCATAATGTGTTTCACATATCTGTACTTCTTAAATATGTGAAAGACCCGAACCACGTTATTGAGTTAGAACCGGACGAGATAGCCGAAGACTTAACGTATGAGGAGGTACCTGTCAAGATCTTGGATAAGAAGGAGCATGTCCTACGCACGAAGGTCATACCAAAAATTAAAGTTTTGTGGAGGAATCAAGCTATTGAGGAAATGACCTGGGAGTTGGAAACGGAAATGAAAGTGAGGTATCCTCATCTTTTCGAAACACCAGATACGTATGTCAATTTCGAGGACGAAATTTCATAAGGAGGGGAGGTTGTAAGACCCCAAATAATTAATAAATGAAATTTAATTTCCTCTAATTATTATTTTGAAATAATAAGGGTTGATGTGATTAATGTGGATAGTTATGGATAAAATACGCAAATATTTCAAAATAAGCAAGTGGTTATTAAATATTCATTGTTGTCGGGGAATATTCGTTTGGTCGTGGAATATTAAATACTGTCGGGGAATATTAAATACGGCGCAATGACCATGTGTGGGCCCCATGAAAGCGATTGGAGGAAGAAAACGACAAATATAAGTTGTTTAAAAATAACGGCGTAGTTGTGAATAGTTTAATTGTTGGAATACCCAATTGGTTAAAACACAGTAATAAGCGTTGTTGCTTGACAAGAAGATATGATTGCACCAATTATTGACTCTTACGTGAAGAAGACACTACTCAATAATGGTTGCGATAATTACATTCGAAGATTTTATTTTATTGATTCAATAATTCTGCGTTGATATTTTATATTGTTGTTGTTTGATAATTGTCATTACGGTATTTTTCATTATCGAAGCAATAATTCATATTATCCGAATAATATTATTAGATAACATTATTGGCAATGTCTAAAAATTACATCTACAAGGAGAGGTTTGGTCACCTAATTGCGGCGCCCATGAAGGAGAAATTCTTATTGGAAAACCCCTCTTTCCCAGGAGGCGCTCGGGTTGTCGATATTGTGATTACGTAATATTATTTGTGAATAATTAATTATTGATCCATATGATGAGGAAAATATTGATTTTATGTGGATATAGATGGAGAAATTTTTAATGTGACAATTGTTGAAAATTGAAATTTTATCTTTTTACGATAAAATAATTCATTTAAATATATATTATTATATTTTAATAATATAATAATGGTGATATTTTTACAACGAATGTGGGATATATGAGTATACGAGGGGGAAGAGTATTTTTGTTGCAATAAATGTTTAAAACATGTTAAACATGTCGGTGGACCCCATTTATTGACTGAAATTTGATTATAGCCTCTAAAATCACCCGTTTGTGGATTTCGGTCAATCTCTGTTTGGAATTTGGAAAAACTTTCTTCTGCAAAGTTGTAGAGAATTGAATTTCCTATAAAAAATCGCGAGATTCGAATTTTCTGACAAAAGGACTATTTATTATGAATTATTGAAGTTCCGAAATAATTGATTTTTGGAAGTTTTAATTGTTTAAAATTACAAAAATGTTTTTTTCATTGTTGGGACTCATTTAACATGTGTTAGGATGGCTGAATTCAGATTTCTAGTATGCGTAGGAAGATGTGGAAAATTAATATTATTAATTTATTAAATTTTCTGCTTTGGTGTTCTAAACATTTTCCTATAAATAGGGTGCTTAGGTTAGAATTGAAAATCACACCAGAAACTGAAGTTTTCTCTCTCTATATTATCGAGCGTATTCTTGTGAGTATTTTGAGTATACTTTGAGTATTGCTATATCGATGCAAGTTCAAGTTATAACCTATATCCAAAGATTACAGTGGTAAGATCATCTTTCCGAGGTAAGGATATTTTTTTTTCGTAATGATATTATTTCTTCAATATCATTATGCTAAAATATTGATCTGAAGTTTTTATCAAATTTGGAACTTTTGGTGTGAGTTCTTATTCACGTATGCGATTAATTATTCAATATCTGATCTTATTCACGAATCGACCTATTATTCATCGAAAAATGAAAATTTTTCTTTTCGTAAAATATCTCTATTACGGATACTAGCTTTGATTGTATCCATGTTTTGATCATTCTTGAATTTTACACCACTATGATTATTTTGAGGTATTTTTGGACGTGGATAAAACAAAGTACGAATCCTTAATCCTTAATCCTTGTCATTTTGTTTCATTTGGATTCGTTTCGTTAAAAAAAATATTTTTTATCATCCTCGATCTTAAATGATGATATTCTTGAATATCTTTGATGCAGTAGTGCAAAGATGAATGATTTCTCGATGAATATCTTTGGCACATGTAGTGCAAAGATGAATGATTTCGATGAATATCTTTGGCCCGTAGTGCAAAAGATGAGCAGTGTTTAGATGAACATGACTAATTGGTGAATGTCCTCGCTTTTGTAGTCTGCAAGGATGAATATATGATTTCGGATATATATTGATTGATGTTCTGAGGATAAAAATATTGATGATGGACCGTTAAATTCATAGATATTAGTAGATTTCATCCTCTACGTAACTCTTCTACATGAATTAATATTTTCCGCCATTCACAGTATTGATTTAAAACTTGTTGTCTATTGTATTCTATTAGATTTTTCCTGTTGAAGACTAACGATAATTTGTTACGTATTATCTTAGTCATAATATTCTTTCTTGGGCTAGTTGAGCTCACCCTTTTCTTTTTGTTCCATTTTTCTTCTCGTGAGGAGGCGAGAATGTAAGCGAAAGTACAGCAGTGGGGTATGGAATGATGGTTTTAGAGAGTTGTTTAGTAGTCCTCACTATTTTTATAAAATAATGTATCAATAATTATGATGAGGATTTATTTGTATGTGAATATTGTTTAGATGGCAATATATCGTATTTAAACTCACAGCTTTTCTTGTTGTAATAATAAAGTTGTAGTTGTTTCGCATGCAGTGTGTATTGACAACTCAGAATGGGTGATGTATACCTATTTTGGGGGTGTCACAATTGTTGTAATAAAGTTGTAGTTATTTTCTGTACCATGTATTTGGCGACTCAAAATGGGTTGGATGGAATGGACCTATTTTGGGGGCGTTACAAAATCTGTTTTTAAAAAAATTCTATTTTTAAAAAAAAGATTATATTTTTTTAAAAAACATATTTTTTAAAATTATAAAGTGCCACGTAATATTTATTTTTTTTAAAAAGCCACGTAAAAAAAGCCGCCCAGTCAGCAAATACACTTAATATTTATTTTTTTTCAAAAAAGCCACGTAGGATATTTTGTAACGTCTGTTACTCAATTTGGACGGAATGGGTTGATTGCATATTTTTAAAATGTTCAGTGTGCTAATTGAATATTTTAAAAGCACAGTGGCTAATTGCTTAAAACACTATAACCACAGTGGCCAAAAAGTGTTTTTTGCCAAAAATAAACTACATCACGATCTCAAGTGGTGATAAAATGCAAATATAAATATTCTTATATTTATGTTATTCGCATAATGCAAATGGATCTTCACCCCAAGATTCGGTAGAGTTCAAGATAGTATGATTATTCCAATGTAATAATAAATAATCGGAACCGGTCATACGTAAAGCGCATAGACAAAATATTCTAACGAATAATAAATAATGAAAACTGTGTCCGCCAGAAAAGCATACAGATAGGATATTAGACATAATAATAAAGAATGGAATAATAGAATAATTTCACCGTGTGTATATGTTGTCTTTCAGACATACTGAGTTATTTCAACATAATAATAAATTGCAAGAATTTAAAGGCAATTATAAGAATAAAATTATATTATTGGTGGCAAAGCCAAACCGGTTATATAATAATAAATTGCAAGAATTTAATTTTATCGTCTCAGTTGGTTAGAGCCTCGTGCTGATAACGTGTTATAAAACTTTAGCGAAATATATAAATATACTCTTATAATTGCTGCATAAATTTAAAGAGAATAAGCAAGAGAAAAGAGAGAGAGAAATTCTTTCAGAGGAATTCTTTTCTTATTTTCTTCAATCTCATTCCCTTTATATAGGAGATGAGAGGAGTCAGGGGGGAGTAATCCAAGTCATGGAAGGAAAAGGAAAAGAAGGAGGGAAATAATTGAGGGGGAGAGTGTCGGTGATCTCTCCTGTTGAGGGAATCACTTTATAACAGGTCAAGATATATTCTTAAATAATTTTTTTAATAAAAATTATTATAATAAGTTTGGTAGAACAAAAAATAAAAAATATTTTAGACTTACCTTCTCTTGTTGGAGAATAAAAATAAAAAATTATTTATGTGTTTCATCATTTATGTGTATTTATATATAAGAAGAGATGAGTTATCAAATTAAGTGAGTTAACTTACTTAATTAATTTGATTTGATAATGCCATCATTTAATAAAAAATTTCAATTGATTTAATTTGATGATGTCATCATTTATGTGTATTTATATATACTAATAAAGTATTGATTACGTATAAACAAATTTTAAATGGGGATTGGATTGAATGTGCGAGTTTTTTTGTTATGAAATATTCCTGGGCTAAAAGGGAAATAGCAATTGGGATGTTAATGAGAAGAGTTTTACACTTGTTCTCCGGATAAAACAAGTGCAGATATTTATTATCTTTTTAAAAATTAAGTTAATTACATTATTTTTAAATTAAAAATAAATAATAATTAATTTTAAAAAATCAAACTAAAATGTAATTTTAAAAGGAAAAGAATATACTACATTGTTATTAGGTTATGGCAGGGCGGAACGATAATTTATAAGATGACAAACTTAATAATGCGATAAAATTAAGTGATTTAATTATTTCTGGGTGCGGGTAGGTGAGACTATAATGTGATATTGTTTGTTTGGATAGACGTTGACACATTAATTTATTGAAGTATGAGTCAGTGCCTTGAATGATAGTACTAATCTGGTTTCTATCAAAATTATATACATATATATATAGGAAATTAAATACATAAGCAAACGTTTCACAAAAGATCGCTTTCAAAGAAACGAGTTAATCATTTGTTGATCTACATAATAAAAGTGAGATTAATTTAAAGGTTCGCCATTACTGTGTCAGAATGGGCAGTCATTTAATGCCAAAAAGTTCTAGTAAATTACCTTCATGCCGCATGAGCTTGTGGCGGTAGGAGTTAGAACTTCTCTACATTTGCATCCAAAAATATGTTATTATTATTATATTTAGCATTATTATTATTATCTCATGTTTAAACATATTATTATTTTAAACATATTATCTACATATAATAATAATAATATTATTATTATTATATGTAGATAATATTATTATTATAATATTATTATTATTATTATTACTACTCCTAGAGTCTCTAAGACTTATCTACATATTATTATTTTAAAAAATAATATTATCTACATATAATAATAATAATAATATTATTATTATCTCATAATATTATTAATACTATTATGTAGATAATATTATTATTATTATTATTATTATTATTATTATATGTAAATAATATTATTATTATATGTAGATAATAATATTATTATTATAATAATATTATTTTAAAATAATAATATTATCTACATATAATAATAATATTATTATTATTATTATATGTAGATAATATGTTTAAAATAATAATATGTTTAAACATGAAATAATAATAATGTAAGACCTCAAATTTTTTTTAAATAAAAGGAATTTCCTTTATTTATTATTTTGAAATAGTAAAGGTGGATTTGATTAATGTGGTTAGTTATGGGTAAAATCATAAATATTTTAAATAAGCAAGTGGTTATAAAATATTCATTATTGTTAGGGAATATTCGTTTGGTCGTGAAATATTCAGATCTTTGTCGGGGAATATTAAATGCGACGGTAGCGATCTTTTGTGGGCCCCATAACTGAAAAGCGATTGGATGAAGAAAGCGACAAATATAAGTTGTTTAAAAATAACTGGCGTAGTTATTCTACATTTTTAATTGTTGGAATACCCGGTGGTTAAAACACATTAATACGGCGTTGTTGAGCAAGATGGCACCTGCGGTATTGCACCAATTATTAATTCTTACGTAAGAAGGCATTACTCAATAATTATTCTGATAATTATTGTTCGGTATTTTATTTTATTGATTCTTTGCATTGATATTTTATATTCTTTGTTGTTTGATAATTGTCATTACACAAGTATTTTTCATTATCGAAGCAATAATTCATATTATTCGGATAATATTATTAGATAACATTATTGGCAATGTCTAGAAAGTTCGTCTCAAGGAGAGGTTTGGTCACCTAATCAAGGCTTGGCCAAGAAGGAGAAATTCTTATTGGAAAGCCCTCTTTCTCTGAACCGCGCTCGTTGTCAATATTGTGATTCTGTAATATTATATGTGAATAATTAATTATTGATTTATATGATGAGAAAAATATTGATTTTATGTGGATATAGATGGAAAAAAATTTTAATGTGACAATTGTTGAAAATTAATATTTTATCTTTTTCTGATAAAATAATTCATTTAAATATATTATTTTAATAATATATTAACGGTGATATTTTTATAATAAATGTGGGATATATGAGTATATGAGGAGGAAGAGTATTTTTATGGTATTAAATGTTTAACACATATTTTGTGTGTTGGTGGACCCATTTATTGACTGAAATTTGATTATAGCCTGTAAAATTGTCCGTTTGTAGATTTCAGCCAATTTCTGTTTGGAATTTAGAAAAACTTTCTTCTGCAAAGTTGTAGAGAATTGAATTTCCTATAAAAACACGCGTGATTTGAATTTTCTGATAAAAGGGCTATTTATTATGAATTATTGAAGTTCCGAAACTCCGAAATAATTGATTTTTGGAAGTTTAAAATATTTTTAATTACAAAAACGTTTTTTTCATTTTTTAAACTCATTTAACATGTGTGGCTGAAGTTTGGACCAGATTTGTGTGCGTAGAAAATTTGATTATATATATTATTATTATATTAAATTTTTCGCTTTTGGTGTTCTAAGTATTTTCCTATAAATAGGGTGCTTAGGTTAGAATTGAAAATCACACCGTAAATGAAGTTTTTCTCTCTATATTATCGGCGTATTCTTGTGAGTATTTGGAGTATACTTTGAGTATTGCTATACGGTGCAAGTTCAAGTCATAGCCTATATCCAGGTGTTTCAACTAAATCTTTGTCTTTCGAGGTAAGGGATGTTATTTTATTCGAAAAATGATATTATTTCTTCAATATCATTATGCCGAAATATTGGTTGGAACTTTTTATCAAATTTGGAACTTTTTCATGTATGGGGGTTCTTATTCATGATTCTTATTCATGAGTTACTATTCACGATTCTTATTCACGAGTCTTATTCACGAAGCGTGAAGATATTTTTTGTGAAATTTCTATCTTTTGGTGTCGAGATTCTTATTCACGATATCTGACCTTTATTCACGAATCTGAGACTATTCATAGAAAATGAAATTTCTTCTTTTTGTCCAAAATATCTACTATGGATACTAGCTTTGATTGTATCCATGTTTTGATCATTCTTGAATTTTACTCCACTACGATTACTTATGAAGTATTTTTGAACTTGGATTGTTTAAAATATGAATCCTTAATATTTGTTCTTTTGTTTCAATTGGATTCGTTTCTTTTTAAAATATTTTCATCATCCTCACTCCTAAATGATGATATTCTTGAATATCTTTGGCACGTAGTGCAAAGATGAATGATTTCTTGATGAATATCTTTGGCCCGTAGTCAAAAGATGAGCAGTGTTGAGATGAACATGACCGATCGATTAATATCTTTGGCCCGTAGTGCAAAGATGAGCAGTGTTTAGATGAACATGACCGGTGATGAATATCTTTGGCACTGTAGTGCAAAGATGAATATTTGATTCGGATATATATTGATTGATGTTACTGAGGATAAAATATCGACGATGAACTTTTAAATTCATATATAGAAGATAGTAGTTTGCATTCTCTACTTAACTCTTCTAATGAATTGTTGTTTCACTGCAGATTGTTGATTTAAAACTAGTTGTCTATTGTATTCTATTAGATTTTTTCCTGTTGAAGACTAACGATAATTTATTGTATATTATCTTAGTCATAATATTCTTTCTTTGGGCTAGTTGAGCTCACCCTTTTCCTTTTTGTTCCATTTTCTTCTCGGGATAGCAAGTACTAGTATTAGGGTATGGAATGAAGGTTAGAGAGAGTTGTTTAGTAGTCCTCACCATTTTTGTAAAATAATGTATCATCAATAATTATGATGGGGATTTATTTGGGTATGTATATTGTCTAGAAGACAATAATTGAATTTAAACTCACAGTTTATATGTTGTATTAATAAAGTTGTAGTTATTTCTGTACCATGTATTTGGCGACTCAGAATGGGTTGGATGGAATGAACCTATTTTGGGGGTGTCACAAATAATGCTAAATATAATAATAATAATAATAACATATTTTGGGATGCAAATGTAGAGATGTTCTAACCCTTGCCGCCACAAGCTCATGCGGCAAGGAGGTGAAATATTAACAGGGGCATGGAGGTAATTTACTAAAACTTTTTAGCATTAAATGATTTGTCATTTCTACTTTGTGTATAATGACAGGCCTTTTTTAAATTAATCTCAGCCTTTTATTATGTAGATCAACGGTGATTAACTCGTTTGTTGAACAGTACTCATGGCAAGCGTTTGTCACGGATGAATTCCCATATATATAGTCCGGCTCTCTACAACGAATTGGAGGGAGCGAACCGGCTATAACGACGAGTTTTTTCGTCGCTATAACATAGAAAATCGGATTTTATAGGACAAGGGTACAGAGAAGTCCTTGACGTTTTTCTCGAAATTTCACTTTTATTTTGAATTTTTTCTTTTTTTTAAACGTTACAAATTTTAGATCAATTTTGCCCCTCTCGTTAGCGAACATGCCATCTAAACTAACATGACTGACATGTGGACATTTTTTACTAACTAGGCATAACTAACAATTCATACGTGAAAAATAACTAATAATTCAAATCAAATATATTTGTCCTAATGCATGTGCCCATTTATTATTTCTTCTTATTGTTGTTGTTGTTGTTATTATTATTATTATTTGTAAGACCCCAAATAATTAATAAATGAAATTTAATTTCCTCTAATTATTATTTTGAAATAGTAAGGGTTGATGTAATTAATGTGGATGGTTGTGGGTAAAATACGCAAATATTTCAAAATAAGCAAGTGGTTATAAAATATTCATTGTTGTGAGGGGAATATTCGTTTGGTGTCGTGGAATATTAAATCATTGTCAAGGGAATATTAAATGCATTTGACGCGATCGTAATGTGTGGGCCCCATAACTGAAAGCAATTGGATGAAGAAAGCGACAAATATAAGTTGTTTAAAAATAACAGGCGTAGTTGTTACCGCTTTTCTTTGTTGGAATCTTAGGGTGGTTAAAAAACACGATGTCTGGCGTTGTTGTACAGACAAGAATATTTGCAGTATTGCACCAATTATTGATTCTTACGTAAGAAGGCCTTTACTCGATAATGGTTACGATAATTACTGCATTAAAGATTTTATTTTATTGATTCAATAATCACGCATTGATATTTTATATTCTTGTTGTTTGATAATTGTCATTATACAATATTTTCATTATCAAAGCAATAATTCATATTATCCGAATAATATTATTAGATAACATTATTGGCAATGTCTAGAAAGTTACATTTAAGGAGAGGTTTGGTCACCTAATTGCGGCCAAAGTAAGGAGAAATTCTTATTAGAAAGCCCCTACATCACAAGAATCGCACTGGTTGTCGATATTGTGATTACGTAATATTATTTGTGAATAATTAATTATTGATTCATATGATGAGGAAAATATTGATTTTATATGGATATAGATGGAGAAAATTTTTAATGTGACAATTGTTGAAAATTGAAAATTTATTTTTTTCTGATAAAATAATTCATTTAAATATATTATTATATTTTAATAATATAATAATGGTGATATTTTTACAACGAATGTGGGATATATGAGTATACGAGGAGGAAGAGTATTTTTGTTACAATAAATGTTTAAAACATGTTAAACATGTCGGTGGACCCCATTTATTGACTGAAATTTGATTATAGCCTCTAAAATCATCCGTTTGTGGATTTCGGTCAATCTCTGTTTGGAATTTGGAAAAACTTTCTTCTGCAAAGTTGTAGAGAATTGAATTTTCTATAAAAACTCGCGAGATTCAAATTTTCTGTCAAAAGGGCTATTTATTGTGAATTATTGAAGTTCCGGAGTTCCGAAATAATTGATTTTTGGAAGTTTTAATTGTTTAAAATTACAAAAACGTTTTTTTCATTGTTGGGACTCATTTATTAGGATGACTGAATTCAGATTTCTAGTATGCGTACGAAGATGTGGAAAATTAATATTATTAATTTGTTAAATTTTCTGCTTTGGTGTTCTAAGCATTTTCTTATAAATAAGGTGTTTAGGTTAGAATTGAAAATTACACCAGAAACTAAAGTTTTCTCTCTCTATATTATCGAGCGTATTCTTGTGAGTATTTTGAGTATACTTTGAGTATTGCTATACTGGTGAAAGTTCAAGTTATAGCTTTATATCCGATTATTCCAGGTTATAAGTACATTTTTTAGGAGGTAAGGGATATTTTTTTTTCGTAATGATATTATTTCTTCAATATCATTATGCTAAAATATTGATCTGAAGTTTTTATCAAATTTGGAACTTTTGGTGTCAGAGTTACTATTCACGATACTGTCTTATTCACGAATATGGCCTTTATTCATTGAAAAATGAAAATTTTTCTTTTTCGTCAAAAAATATCTATTCTCGGATACTAGCTTTGATTGTATCTATGTTTTGATCATTCTTGAATTTTACACCACTATGATTATTTTTGAGGTATTTTGGACGTGGATAAAACAAAGTACGAATCCTTAATCCTTAATCCTTGTCATTTTGTTTCTTTGGATTCGTTTCTTTTAAAAAAAATATTTTTTATCATCCTCGGTCTTAAATGATGATATTCTTGAATATCTTTGGCTTGTAGTGCAAAGATGAATGATTTCGATGAATATCTTTGGCTTTGTAGTGCAAAGATGAATGATTTCGATGAATATCTTTGGCCGTAGTGCAAAGATGAGCAGTGTTTAGATGAACATGACCCATTGGTGAATGTCCTTGGCTCGTAGTAGTGCGAGGATGAATATATGATTCGGATATATATTGATTGATGTTCTGAGGATAAAAATATTGATGATGGATTTGTTAAATTCATAGATATTAGTAGATTTCATCCTCTACGTAACTCTTCATGAATTAATATTTTTCATTGTGAGTATTGATTTAAAACTTGTTATCTATTGTATTCTATTAGATTTTTCCTGTTGAAGACTAACGATAATTTGTTACGTATTATCTTAGTCATAATATTCTTTTTGGGCTAGTTGAGCTCACTCTTTTCCTTTTTGTTCCATTTTTCTTCTCGGGAGGCGAGAATGTAGCGAGTGCGAGTGGGGTATGGAATGATGGTTTTAGAGAGTTGTTTAGTAGTCCTCACTATTTTTATAAAATAATGTATCAATAATTATGATGAGGATTTATTTGTATGTGGATATTGTTTAGATGGCAATATCGTATTTAAACTCACGCTTTTCTTGTTGTAATAATAAAGTTGTAGTTGTTTTACGTATGCAGTGTATGATAACTCGAGAATGGGTGATGTATACCTATTTTGGGGGTGTCACATTATTATTATTATTATTATTATTTATTACTATTATTAGTATTAGTATTGGAGTTTTAAGTTCAATTTAAATATTTTTTTTAAAAAAATATTATAATTAATGATACCTTTTATATAATTTATAATTATTATAATTTAATATATAAAATTAATCAAAATTTATTTTTAAAATACCTCAAATAATAATAATAATAATACCGTCTCCATTACAAAAAAAGAAAAAAACCCACCATTACTCCACCATTAGACCGCCACTACTCCACCATCAAAACCATCGCATCGCCTTGCACTATCATAAAACCATCAAAATCTACACCTCACCAACAAAATCAGCGCCTAACCACCGTCGTTCACAATTAGATCTAGTGCCTAACCCATTCAATCTCACACTGTCATTAAAAAATTACTCAAATCAAGATCTCAATCGAATTTTCGATATGAATAAATCCCATTCCAATATATCATCACGAGGTAAATTCATTCATTCTCATCCAACTCAGCCTTCACCTTTTCCATTCTCCTCTTCGTCGATTCCTTTACGAAATTCACCGTAACTGGAAGATGAATAGGAGTCCGGTCGCAAATATAGGAAAAGGGGTTGAAAGAAGTGGCGGTTGAGAGAGATGTGAAACCCTTTTCGCCATTTCAGATTTATAACCCTTTTCATAATCTGCATAAATAATTTATGAGGACTTTTTAAATTCATCATCATCACTTTCTTAATTTTAATTCATCTACCAAACATTAACAGGGCATAGATCGAGAACAACAAAAAGAGGAGAGAGAAAAAATGTTTTAACACTGTACAAACTTGAATAAGAAGAATAAGGGTTTTGAATTTTCAATTCTTAAAGTGAAGAACAAGTTGTTGGGAAAAAAGTACACCAAAAATAATTTATATTTCAGGAATTACTTTTCTGTCTTTGTGCAAGAAAATATGAAATCAACAAAATCAATTATGAGAACACAAATAACAAATAATCATCCACAAGCTAGACACCAAATTTACGTGAAAAACCCTCTAAAATTAAAAGGTAAAAATCACGGGTCCAACTCCGAATCTCCACTATATCACTAATAATGGGCTTATAAAAATCATCTCAAGTTTTATGCCCTAAAACTTGAGGTTACACAATAAATTGAGATAATACAAATTTACCTTTAATTAAGTTGAGAAACCTAATTAACTTCACCACCAAAAAACACCCCAAGCAATAAAGTCTTCAAGCTTTCAATTGAACGGCGATGATGGCGGATACCCACGAACAACAAACAGTAATTCTCTTAATTTATTCTTTTGGTATCTTCTTACTATCAAGTTTCTCTATCTCATGTATAAAATAAGACTCCCTCATAGCCTTATTTATAGTACTCTTCCTAATCCATTTCTAATATGGATTAGAAATAATTTATTCTCCTAATCAAATTAGGGATCACATCTCCTTGTCTTGGTCACCAACCAATCTAACAAGTAAATCCTTTTTCAACTTGGATTCCTTTCATGGAATATCTAATTCCAATATTGCTTCCATTAACCCAATTTCTAATTGGATTAATATCAAGTAAACCCACTTACTTGCTCATAAAGAAAATCAATTCTTTTATATCTTGGATTCTATCTCATGGGTGAGGATTCACACCCAACATAAACGGTCACTTATATGATCACTATAGTATGAAACAAATGGTCACTTACAACGCCAAATCCACCATTGTCAGAGAAACAAAACTAAGATCTGAACCACACAAATAAAATGCCTAAATTCATTTTACCCCAAAAGTTTCTTATACCTTATCCAACAACAATTTGAACCATTTATATGGTCACTATGGTATGAAACATTAAAACAAACATCAAATTTCTAGAGTTAATAATTAGTTAGATGCAAACCAAACATTGGAAGTAAGAAGGGGTTTTAGTGGAATTGAATGTTCGAAGTCGAAGACGAAAGTTGAGGTAGAGGCGATGGCGAATCTGAATGAGAATTTGTGGCGGTGAAGATCTATTACAAATCTATTATGTACATATCTATTGCAAATCTGGTGGTTTGTTAGTTTGTGTTTGAAATTGCAGGTATGTATTTAGACTATGCTAAAGCTGAATAATTAATTTGTTCTGCACAAAATTAAAGTGCATTTTGGGAGAGGCGAAGGAAAAAAGGAAGAGGAGGAACAAGAAGTGCTCTGATTTTGGGTTGTAAAATTTTTTCTTTTGATTTTTAGTTTTTTTTTCCCGCCTGAATCTTTGGGTTAATGATTATGAAAGCCTCAAATGTTTGTCTAGGTGTCAGTTCTGTTAGCAAAAAATGTCTACTTGTCAGTTACGTTAGTCTAGATAGCATGTTCGTTAACGGGAGAGACATAGTTGACATAAAATTTGTAACGTTAAGGGCACTTTTGAGAAAAAAAATTTAGGGTGGAAGTGAGATTTTGGGGAAACGTCAGGGGCTTTTTTGGACCTTTGCCATATATATATAGGGTTTTATTCCGCATTCAATGTTAACTATCAACATTATTCCACCTAGCAATTTTGTAGTCGTTCATTCGAGATTAATTTTGGCATGGGCCTGGTCGCACCTTCTAACAGCGGCCAGTGCACCTCATTCTTACGACCAACTAATGACTATTATGCCCTCATTATGACTTTTGAAATTGGTCGTAAAACCTGCAACCAGTTTGAAAAGTCAAAATATTATATTTAGTGTACTATAATATCTTAACATAATAAAGAAAAATGTATATACACAGTTGTGTAGTATACAGTCGTCTATGACGATGATTTTTTGGGCTATAGTGACGGGTGATCGTCGCTATAACTATTATGGTCTATGGCGATGGTTCACCCGTTGCTATAGTCCAAAAAAAATCATCGCCATAAACGACTGTGTATATACATATAGCTCAACATATATAATAATAAGAAGAAATATAAATTTAGTAGATATCTTTTAATCAATCGAGTATTATATATTATGAGATATTTTATTTTTAACAAATATAAATGATACATTTAAATAATAATTATAAAATGATATACATGTCAATAAATATTTGATTAAATTGAATTGTAACTAATGTGAAAATATATGTCAAAAGACGGAATAAATTAAAGTTAAGTTCTTCTTAATTCTTATATATTCCAATTATATATATAGGTCACCTCAATCATAATTAGGCTCAAAACTAGTAAGACTCGTAATAATTTTCATTGAAATAATAATAATAATTTTTCATTTTAAAAATAAACCGTTAATTATGGAAGGGTCATTTGTGAATATTACTCCTTATTAGGGAAAATATAAAAATAAGACGCGAATAGAGATTTTGAACAAAAAAATTGAATCAAAAAATTAAAATTAATTTGTTCCTACGAATAATTGTACAGTACAATTAATTTATTTGCGAGAATAAATTTATTTTATTATTCTGATTCAATTTTTATATCCAATTCAGATAGAGTTATTATAAAAACAAACAAATGTTATTGGGACTTGGAGTGTATGATTTGTCCGTTCCATTAGCAAAAGCAGATGCTCATATCACCTTTCCCAAGACTCGGCTTATCGTATTGGTCCTCCGATAAGCGAGCGAGGCGTGGCGACACTAATCTTAACTTTCTGTTTCTATATATACTACTCCAAATAGCAAAATTAGAAACTCAAAAATCCGTCTAAACATACCAAAACTAAATAAAATTAATCTTTTTTTTTTCCTGCAATAATCTGAAATTTATTTAAATAAATGGAAAACATGGCCTTTGTCACGTGGTAGCTTCCCATAAAATAACGCCTCTCCGATTTCTTCGGCCTTCTTTCCTTCTCTCTGTATCTTTCTCTGTCTATATATTTCTCTCTGTCCATTCGTTAGCGCATTGTTCTTCATAATAAGCCCTAGCTTCTGATTTTTGCTCCTTATAACTACAAGTCATATATATATATATAGAGAGAAAGTGTGGAGAGGAGAGAGTGTAAGTGCACAGAGAATTGCTGTATGTCAGTAAATTGTTTGACGCAATACTACGGCGGATTTGGTGAGCTTGCGAATCCCTTACAATGGCCTCAACTAAGAAAACGACGACGGTTTCTTGTCACGAAGACACTTCTGCCTCCGTTCCTCGCCAGGCTGCTTCGTCCGCCGCCGTCGCCGCCGAGGTGTCTGATCGCCGAGACGATCAGCCGATTAATACAGCTGCCATTGCTTCCTTGATTCGACCTGATTCTACCGCAAATGCGTCTACTAAAGGTACTCAACTCCTCCTCCCTCTATATTATTAGTACCCTATACATATACAAATGAATGTGTTCATACATCTCTACAAGATTGGTGATCTTGATATTAGATCTTGATGATTACTATATTAGATTGCTTTATTTGATCACTTTTTTCTTTTGGTAGCTGATGGATTCCTTATTTTTGTTAACGTGTAGGAAGTGAGTGAAATTTTAGCTGTTTCTCTAAAATGTATCTGTATTTGATAGAGAAACTTAAGAATATCCAAAGTTCATTTTGAGTCTATTTGACTCTATTCTTATTTATTTATTACATCTTAAAAATTGGAAATATTAAATTGATGTGAATTTCCATCCGAAATATATTGTATAAACTTGTTTCTTTAAAAAGAAAAGAATATTGTGTAATCTTGTTGAAGTTGTGGTGGAGAGTTTGATCTGTAAAAATGTTTATTTATGTAGGTTGACCGCTGCTCATAAGTAAAATACAGTTTTTTGATTTTTTTTAATTAATATTTTTGACAAGATGAATAAGAAGCATTTGTTGGATGCTTATAAGTATTATATGAGTATTCAAAATCTTAATGGACAAGAGTACGCAATTTCATTCCACCTTTAAAATACTCTCCTTGGCCTTGTGTGTGCTTTAACCAGTATTCTTTTTATTTTACAGTTGTCTACATTTAAGCATAACATCCCTCTCTACACACACACTAAACAAACAAAAGTACATCAGGCTGTTAGATTCTCTATACCCCTGTAATCTCACCGGTGGTAACATATTGCAAGTACAATCAAACTTTAAAAGGAAAGAAAAAAAAAAATGCAATGTCCGAATTTGTGTATGACTTGAGATTTTAAGTATGTATTTACCCAGGGGCAAGGGTGTCAACTGTCTTCACATTTTGCTTGGTCGAGTTGCTGCATTTCGATTATAAACTTTTAAGCCGACGATGATAATACTTGAAGTTTGACTTCACAATTTTCTTCTGTTCTTCACTCTGCACTTAGATCTTGAGTATTTTTGTTGTAATTGTTAGTGATTTACTTGGGAGATTGAATGAGAAGATGCTACAACCGGATATGCGACATTCTGTGTTTTTATGTTTATTTTTTGTTTTCCTGTGCTCTCTCTTTCTCTTCAAGATTCTAGTTGTTTTCCTATTTCTTGTCATGTGGTTTACAGTTGGGATTGGGTTTCAATTGTTATGTTGTACTGTAGCAAGTTGTTATTTTCTTTCTGTATTGTACTCCAAAATTGGAGCTCTGATGGTTAGTAACAAGATAATAATTGATTTTTTTGTTATAATCCTGTTATGTTATTAGATTCAATCTGTATATTATTTTTACCTTTATGTAAAGCAGTGCTAGATTTCTAGATCATATAACTACTGTTTATTTTGTAAATAATGTAAGTTGTTGAATAGCAAACAATTTCTATGCTATTGATTTTGGCCTCAGTATTAAGTCATAAATTCTTATGAGTCATATTCGTTCACGTCTTTCCGCATTCATTATGAAAGCTTTCAAATTGATGTATACATAACATTTTTCTAAGCATTATTATTGTATGAAAATGAGAGGAGGACCTCCTTTGACCCTCATGTAAAGTAGATGTTATGCACCGTATTCTAAGATCAGTTGGTTTGTTCATGTCTTGCCTGTGCAGGAATCCAGATCATGCTAAGGGCTCAAAGTAGCCATCCTTTGGACCCTCTATCTTCTGCTGAGATCTCAGTTGCTGTAGCAACTGTCAGGGCAGCTGGAGCTACCCCCGAGGTTCTGATTCTGTTCTTGTTTTCTTTTGTTTTTGGATAAGCTACTATAAATTATGCAGTGTATTTCTGTTCAAAGTTCTTTACTATAAATTATAGTAGTTCCTGGTGAGTAATCACCTTATTAATAGCTTTTTAGCAACTGTAATTTTTTTTTTCCATTTTCAGGTCAGAGATGGCATGCGGTTTGTTGAGGTTGTGCTGTCAGAGCCAGATAAAAATATTGTTGCATTGGCAGATGCATACTTCTTCCCACCATTCCAACCATCATTATTGCCTAGAGCAAAAGGAGGAGCTGTAATTCCTAGTAAGCTCCCACCAAGGCGAGCTAGACTAGTGGTTTACAACAAGAAGTCAAATGAGACAAGCATCTGGATTGTGGAGCTATCTGAAGTACACGCAGCAACTAGAGGTGGACATCACAGGGGAAAAGTAATTTCCTCACAAGTTGTTCGAGATGTTCAGCCACCAATGGTATTTCCTTAATCTTTGTATTTGGTATCTAGTGCAGTGTTTAAATATAGAATTCTTCATTTGCTGGTTGAGTTAACTGGCTAATCTGCTGAAATAAATGAACTCTATTGAACTAACTAAAGAATCTCCCGATTCAATGTGTTATTTCAATTTCCCATTCGGCTGGTCCTGATGTGTAGTTTGAAGATTTTGATACGAAACTATCAAATAATGGACGTATGTGGAACTTGTATTGTGCATATTGTTCTTTATCAGGCAACTGTATGAGAATACTTCTGTAATTGTTTGTACTGGTAGTGGTAGGGGAATGCTTTAGTATAGCAAAACTCTCTACAAATCTCTATCTTTTACTTCCACATCCAGCCTGTTTCTTTTAGGGTTTAATCTGGCCACCAAACTAGTTGACAAGAAGTAATGTAGAAAGAAAAACCAATGTGTTGAAAGAATATCGAATCTTGAAACAGGGATCAAAGAAGTGCTATATTTTGATTTGATATATTTGCTTGGCCCCTATATTAGTAGCGTATATAAGTTTTTTAGCCTACATTATATCGTGCGATTGGAATTAACATTATATATGTTTTGCTTATTAAAAAATTGAAGACTAATAGTATGATTGTCAACTATCATTAACAGCTAGCTGACTTCTTAATGGATTTGACTTTTGAGTGTTTTGTCTGAATTCAACCGTTCCTTCGAAAATATAGGCTCTGTGTGCTCTTGGCTTTTTCTATTTAGAATTAATGACTTTTAACTTAGAAGCCTGAAATCATCTCTTTATACATGGTTAAGTGTTTAGAACCCTGGGAAATCCTGAACAATGCTGTTAAGGTTTCGCAAGATTCCGGATTTAATCGTGTTGTAAATTTAGCTCCACAGTAAGGAATATATATGGTCTGTGGTTTTATAGTATTTCTCAATTTAGGCAACTGAATTTTCAGTCATAATTATATTTTTTGTTTAATTTCTTCTTTTGCTATTGAAGGATGCTGTGGAGTATGCTGAATGTGAAGCAGTCGTAAAAGAGTATCCTCCTTTCCGGGAAGCTATGAAGAAGAGGGGTATTGAGGATATGGATCTTGTCATGGTTGATGCTTGGTTAGTTACAAGTTTTCTGCAAATATTTGGTGAGGATTAAGTATTGAACCTATGCCATGCTAATCCACATACATAAAATTTCAACAGGTGTGTTGGTTATCATAGTAATGCAGATGCTCCTAGCCGTAGACTAGCCAGACCACTTATATTCTGTAGAACAGAAAGCGACTGCCCAATGGAAAATGGTTATGCACGTCCAGTTGAAGGCATTTATGTGCTTGTTGATATGCAAAATATGGTTGTGATTGAGTTTGAAGACCTTAAACTCGTTCCCTTACCTCCAGCTGATCCATTGAGGAACTACACTGCTGGCGAAACAAGGGGAGGGGTTGATCGAAGTGATGTGAAGCCTTTACAAATTATTCAGCCCGAGGGTCCAAGTTTTCGTGTTAGTGGACACTATGTAGAGTGGCAAAAGGTAGTCTACTTCTTTGTTGAACAGGTTTTGTTAATATTCTTTTTTCGTTGAGAAGTACATATTTAACAGTTTCCTTTTGTATTACTTGTTGGCAGTGGAATTTTCGAATCGGTTTCACTCCTAGGGAGGGTTTGATTATACACTCCGTTGCATATGTTGATGGGAGTAGGGGTCGAAGACCCATAGCCCATAGGTTGAGTTTTGTGGAGATGGTTGTCCCCTATGGTGATCCAAATGATCCCCATTACAGGAAAAATGCATTTGATGCGGGGGAAGATGGTCTCGGAAAGAATGCTCACTCTCTTAAGAAGGTTTGTCAATTCTTCACATTTGTCAAATTCAAAGCTTCTTGTATTTTATCTACTGACCTATCATCTGCTATTGTCAAACAAATCACTATGACAGGGATGTGATTGTTTGGGATATATCAAGTACTTTGATGCCCATTTTACAAATTTTACTGGAGGTGTAGAAACAATTGAAAATTGTGTATGTTTACATGAGGAGGATCATGGAATCCTTTGGAAGCACCAGGACTGGAGAACTGGCTTAGCAGAAGTTCGGAGATCTAGGCGACTCACAGTTTCTTTCATATGTACTGTGGCTAACTATGAATATGGTTTCTATTGGCACTTTTATCAGGCAAGTTGAATGTATCATTATGTGAACAACTTCCATTTACTTGTATGGTTTTGATTTTGCATAAACTCACTCTTAATGCTCCAAGTTCACATATCATATGGAGCACATTTCATTTTCAGCCCACCCTAACTTGTTTAGGATGAAAGGCGGAGTTGAGTTGATGTTTTAGAACTAAGACAAAGTGATCCCCTTTCCATTTAAAAAATTGCTACACATATACACAAAATTATTCATCAGGATTGGTGTGTTTCTGGTGATTTCCACTTTGCGAGGGTCTGTGAATGTTCTTTGTTGTAAAGTGTTTTGTTGTGAAGTGTTTAGCAATATCCTATTTTGTACTATATGAATTCATTTTGACTTTGTGCAGAGGATTTTCACTCAAAAGAGTGAAGACCGAAAAAGTAAATCTAAACTATTTCCATACAGCACCCAAAAAAGAAAATACCTCTACTTTAATTTTTTTCAAGAAGTCCCAAATATTCATCTTCAGTTTTTAGAAGCGTAAGTTCATAATATTCATCTTACTATTGCCAATGTTAATTACTATTACTATTAGTACAGTGGTGTGACTGGCGGTCAACTTAATTTTGTCGGCACTTAATGTTAATCTGTTAATTATTTGTGATTGCAGGATGGAAAAATCGAGGCTGAAGTTAAACTTACTGGAATTCTCAGCTTAGGAGCATTGCAGCCAGGGGAATTTCGAAAATATGGTACGACAATTGCTCCAGGACTATATGCACCTGTTCATCAACATTTCTTTGTTGCTCGTATGGATATGGCTGTTGATTGTAAGCCTGGAGAAGCATACAATCAGGTATATACTTCCATGATCTTACATAGTTATTTTATATATGAAAAAAAAATAGTAAAATTATCTGTAGTGTTGCAGCTTTATTTCTATATTAATGTCACTCTCTCACATGGTAATCTTAAGACTGACAACATATTTCAGTATGATACTAATATGCCATATCATATTATATGATTATATTCTTGCAACCCTAAACAGTTAAAGATAATCCCTTTTATTGCCAAGATAATAGGACGTTCATGATTTTCTTTCTACATATTTACTCTTTAAAAATGTTATGTTTTGTAGGTTGTTGAGGTTGATGTTAAAGTTGAAGAACCTGGAAAGGATAATGTCCACAATAATGCTTTCTTTACTGAAGAAACGTTGCTTAAATCTGAACTGCAAGCAATGCGTGATTGCAATTTTTTGTCTGCTCGGCATTGGATTGTAAGCATCCCTACATTGATAGTTATTTTGAACTATTTTGTAAATTTTGTTGTTGTTGCAAGTTTCTCTAGCATTTGCCTCGTGTTTTCTTCTTGTTCATATCTTTTATGGGTGTTAATTGCCGTTGCTGTAGACCACCCATGTGCCCACATGACACTTAGGTTGCTCCAGCATGATCCATCAACCTGTGCGTACCCATTTCAGATGTAGGTTGATATGCTTTCAGATTCAGTCTGCAGTCTGTTTTAGAGGATTTTCTGCGATAAAAAATTGGGATTGAAATTATGTTGTCATTTTAATATTTGTGATTTTTTTCTTATTAAATAAATAATCGATGGGAATGCGTTTTGGTCTACGTTCTTCTTCTTATTCTGCGTTTTGTCCCCTACCTCTTGCATTTAACCGGTGTAAGTCGGAGATTTTTCATGTTTATATTATTTATCATCCTGACTCGTGTTATCAGCGTAATTATGGATTTTCTTCTTTCTCTAGGTTAGGAATACAAGAACAGTAAATAGGACGGGACAGTTGACAGGCTACAAGTTGGTACCTGGTTCAAACTGTCTGCCTTTGGCGGGTTCTGAAGCTAAGTTTTTGAGAAGAGCTGCGTTTTTGAAGCATAATCTCTGGGTTACACCATACGCTCGTGATGAGAACTTTCCAGGAGGAGAATTTCCTAATCAGAACCCACGAGCTGGCGAGGGTTTGGCTTCCTGGGTTAAGAAAAACCGATCTCTGGAGGAAACAGATATCGTTCTTTGGTTAGTTTGGATGTTTATTTTCAAAATTATATATCTGGTGTTTCAAACAAATGGTATCTCTTCAAATAGTACTCTCATCTTTACTTATTTTCCTATTCCAGAGAATATATGTTTTCTGAGGCTTGATGCTAGTTAATGTTGCATTTTTGTTATTATTCTTGCTTCACATTTGCTACTGTCACAGCCTCAATTAGTATTCAGATAAGATTTTTTGCATCATATTCTGGTTACCTATTGTAAACGAGGGAGATAATATACTAGATGTTTTATGATTTCATAAAATATTTGACCCTAATTTAAGATTATTAATCTAGTTCACTATACTTGAAACCTTTTGAATTTACATATAATGAGCTTGTCAGTGATTTTTTACTTACATATACTGTATACCTTTTGAATTTACATATAATGAGCTTGTCAGTGATTTTTTTAGAAAAGAAAGAGTTTATTTTTATGCTTATATTACTCTTTATTTGTTATTAAGGTATGTATTTGGGATCACACATATTCCTCGGTTGGAAGACTGGCCTGTTATGCCAGTAGAGCGTATCGGCTTTATGCTTCAGGTATGTTATTGGAATCACTAATGTTCAATACTTCACATTACTGTTCTGTCGAAACAGTGGCTGGATCTGAATTTTTCCCGGGTTAATTTTTCTCTTTTGTTTTCATGATGTGCTTATGTATATTTGTCTACTTACAATCATGTGCTGTTATATGACATTATTGATTGGAAAAAGAAATTTGACAGTTGCATTTACTGAATTAAATGTTCTTTGTTCTTTATTTTTTATTTTCACTTCTAAATCATTATTCCTTATGTTAATTTAGTGTCTTGAACATTGTCATCAGGTTCTAGTTTTCTACAGTTTCCTTCATGATTGTTAATCTAGGATATCATCTGTGTATGTGCTCTTACTTCCATCAAGGGTAACAGATATATAACAGATATAAAAAGTGGTGTATTGGATGGAATTGGAGTATAAGAGTAATGGAGGGGAGCCAAATCCATGTTTTCTTATATCGAAGAGTAGTGTAAATTGTAATATTGAATTGCTAGTGTAAGGATTCGGATTCCCAAGAAGGATCTTCTTGGCAGTATGTAATGAATTTTAGTATAAATATACTCCTCTCAATTTTGTTTTTTGGAATGTTGATAATGATGTCTATTTACTAAAATTTGTGTTTGGAATTGTTGGATAAGTAATGGTAATATCATTGTTTTTGGGTGCAGCCACATGGGTTCTTTAACTGCTCTCCTGCAGTAGATGTCTCACCTAATTCATGCGAGTTGGAAGTGAAAGATGGTAATACCAAAGACAGTGGAGAAACCAAGCCAATTTCGAATGGTTTGATAGCGGCCAAGCTTTGAAGGGATGATATTCTGGCCCAATCACAACCTCTCCCTATATATATATATATCATATAGTAGAGATGGAAAATGGTGTAGTCAGTAGTTAGTCCTTGTGAAAGATGTTCTTTTATCCATTTCCTTGAATGTTTTATGAAGCGCTGCCTGGAATTGTCCTGAGATTTAAAACACTACTTTTCGTGGTTTGAATCGTCTCTTTGTTTGTATGGATTTATGACTTTAGACCTCTGATTTTTCTAATTAGGAGAGACGATTTCTTTGGTTCGTTTCAAAATTTTATGTACTTGCTGTAATATACTTTTACCACTGGAGTTTTCTAAAGTATGTGTTGGTTTGTATCGATTTTATTAAGCTGGTTGGTCTGTTTGATAGTGTCAAATTAGACGCTTGGATCCCGCTCCCTCCCTAATCTTCGAAAGAGTAACACATCACATGTAGGAAAAATTGTCCACAAAAAAGTTGTTGAATACGGAATCCGTATAAGAATACTCGACTGAAATTATAATTTAGAAATTTAGTATCAAAATTTTATGTTAATAAATTAAATATTACCGTGCCAAATACAAACTTAAGTAGTAACTAGTAAACGTAGCAAATTTCAACTACAGTTGCATGTGCGTGCCACGTGTATCAGAGAAAGTTGACATGTCACTTCTTCGTTTATATGGGTTGACAACATGAAAAAGTTGTAATTTTTTATATAAAATTTTATTAAAAATATAACTTTATTAAAATATTTTCTTAACTTAAACTATATTTATTTAAATCTTTTTGATTTTATTTATAATTAAATTTGTTGGATATATATATATATATTTGGGAAAAATAAAAAGAAACAATATTGGAAGAATATTTTGGTTTTTTTGATATTTTATTTATTTTTGAGTGCACTTAAAAAAAATATACAAGCTAAACAAACTTTTTATATAAAAAAATAAAAATAAAAATATATTTAAATAGTAAAAATTTAGTCCTAAATATAAATTGAGGTTGAGTCGAGTGGATAAGAATATATTTTAACCCAATTTCATCGAGTACTAATAAAAAAGTATTCTACTGTTGTGACACTTCATTTGACCCGCAATTTATTTTCTATTTTCTATACGTTAACGCTAAACTCCCGAACCTTCTTCTTGTAAGAACGCGTGGACCAACCGGAGTCGGAAAATTCTCTTTTAATCTTTTCTCTTTAAACAAAATGGAGTAGTAATTGATTAGGAGAAACAAGGCGGCATAGAAACCCTAATTCAATTCTTTATCCTCCACACCATTCAACATACTAGAATAGAATAATCAGCAGGAGGAGGAGAAGATTTATAAATTAGTTGGAGAATTTCTCTGTCCTAGTCCTACCACCATTCAGAAGAAATATGGGTGATGAGGAAGAGAAGAACATCCCTGTCTCGGACCAACTCTCTCTCCAAATCCTACTAGCAGACCGAGTCACCAAATCAGCTCAAGAAGCCGAGTCATCCAAACTCGATTGCTCCGAACTCGCCAAACAGTCCGCTCAACTCGCTCTCCTCCTCCGATCCATCGCCCGACTCACCACCTCCTCTCAGTCTCAGTCTCAGTCTCAGTCTCACTCTCACTCTCTCTACGAACGCCCTCTTCGCCGTATTCTTGCCGATACATCCAAAAACCTGGGCCGAGCCATAGCCCTAGTCCGCAAGTGCAAGCATACCGGCGTTCTCCGCCAAGTCTTCGCCATCACCACCACCGCCGACTTCCGCAAAGTCTCCAACCTCCTTGAATCCTCCATCGCCGATATCAAATGGCTCCTCTCCATATTCGACTCCGATTCCGGCACCAATCTCTCTCTCCCCCCAATCGCCAGCAACGACCCCATTCTCGCTTGGGTCTGGTCTTCAATCGCCGCGGTCCAAATGGGTCAGCTCAAAGACCGGGTTGACGCCGCTAACGAACTCGCTTCCTTGGCTCGGGACAATAATAGGAACAAAAAAATCATAGTAGAAGAAGGCGGAATTGCACCCTTACTTAAACTCTTAAAAGAAGGCGCTTCTGCCGAAGCTGAAATTGCAGCGGCCACCGCTCTTTATAATCTAGGTACTGATCAGGAAAGGGTCCGGCTAATCGCCAGTGAGCAGGCAGTTCCGATTGTAGTCCGAGCAATTGGTGAGTCGCCCATGAGGGTTCAGGTTGTATTAGTGAATTTGGTTGCCATAATGGCGGAATTGGACCTCGTCGTACAGGAGGATTTCGGGAGAGAGAATGTAACGAGGCCATTAATAACTTTGTTGGGCATGGATATTGTTGTGGATGAACCTAAGACTACGTCAGGTAAGCCTACTAGTATACATTCCCTTGTTCAGATAAATAAAGAACTGTTTAAGAATAATTTTCATTCGAATTCTTCATCGTCCTTGTATTCTGATGGGAGTAGTAGAGGTGGACGGAAGGAGAGAGAAGCTGACTCACCTGAGGTGAAACTTAGGCTTAAAATTAGTTGTGCTGGGGCGTTGTGGAAATTATCTAAGGGAAGTTTGTTAAATAGTAGGAAAATCACAGAGACAAAAGCTCTGCTTTGTCTGGCAAAGCTCATCGAGAAGGATCGAGGTGAATTGCAAATTAATTGTTTGATGACAGTAATGGAGTTGGCTGCGGTTGCAGAATCCAATGCTGACCTTAGACGGGTGGCTTTTAAGCCTAACTCTCCCGCTGCAAGAGCAGTGTTGGAGCAACTTTTGAGAGTGATTAATGAGGAGAACAGTCTGGCATTGTTGATTCCTACAATAAAATCAATTGGGTCATTGGCCAGAACGTTTCCCACAAAAGAAACTCGAATAATTGGTCCTTTAGTTTCCCAGCTGGGGCATAGAAATGCTGATGTCGCCACTGAAGCTGCTGTTGCGTTGGGGAAATTTGTCTCTCCGGATAATTTTAACTGCGTGGAGCACTCAAAGGTAATAATTGAGTGTAATGGGGTACAACGTCTAATGAATCAGCTGAAGAGCAATGATCGGGGTCATAAGCATGAACTTGTATTGCTTTGCTACCTTGCATTAAATGTTGGAAACAGCCAGGCCCTTGGACAAGAACAGGCATTGAGTGTAATTGAGGGGGCAGCTCGTTCTGCGGTGGCTCAGTATCCTGATTTGAGAGAATTGTTTGTCAAGGCGGTAAACCATCTCACTCTGTATCAGGCTGGAGCTCATACACATAGACACTCTTATGCACCATAATTGTTGTTTGTAAAACTTTTACATTATACAAGTATTTCTGCTTCGAACTATAATGTACTTGGCAGAGAGTCATCCATCGTAACATGAGGAAAGGAGGCTCATAATATCTTTAGATGGTTGTTCATATTACCAGTAGGTCATTCCTGTAAATGGGCTGATCTTTATCCTCACTGATATGAGTAAATGCCTGGTTATTGTGTTTGTCTGTACTTGAATGAATTGTCGAAGAAGAACCAAAATTTGTTACCTCTCCATTGGGTCTCTCTCTCTCTCTCTCTCTCTCTCTCTCTCTCCCTCTCTCTCCCCCCACCACGTGCACGCGGACACAAAAACTAGTCCACATTCAGCTGCGGTAATGGTCTTTACAAATGAAAGGACTTCATTTTAAAGCAGGTGAACTACGAAGAAAGATGAAGGTGGCATGTGATTTTTCAACAGAGTTCCTAAAATCCTTCACCAGATATGTAGTAAATATTCTTGAATTGCTCATATCACTTTGCTCAACTGTTTATGTCTGTATTTGACTAATTGTACTTGATCCTTACCAATTTTGTGCACTTTCAAAGCCGGTTTAAGCTCCTTACTGCTTTCTTCTTTTAGCAGATGTTTAAGTATGTTACCAATTGTCTTTACTCTTTGGTGTAATATTTGTGAACTTTTGACTTGTCCAACTAAACTTCAATTAATTTCATCTGTCTTATGATCTTATCCAATTCTGCACACATTCTTATCTATATAAAGCAGTGGTTTATCTGAACAGTGATGTCTTTCATCGTGACCGTTTGATGGCATGCGAGATGCATTGACAATTGCTCGAAGAGAAATTAAAGAGAGGTATTGCCAATTTGTTTGCTAGTTTGCCAAAACCTTTTAATTTTTATTTTCCTTTCAAGTTGTCATCGATCGAATATTCATACATTGAGGTGTGTTTGTAACCCATTCAGCTATGATTTCATTGGCCTTTTCAATTTAAGAAATGAAATGCTTTATTTCATTTCTCTTTTTGCAGTAAAGTTTTTTAGATAGAGCATCTGCCATCATTTGCCAGCTTCCATGGTGGAACATATGTTTTTATAGTTATTCACTATTTTTCTGAGGATATGCACTGGAACATATGTTTTTAAGAAATGAAATGCTTTATTTCATTTCTCTTTTTGCAGTGAAGTTTTTTAGATAGAGCATCTGCCATCATTTGCCAGCTTCCATGGTGGAACATATGTTTTTATAGTTATTCACTATTTTTCTGAGGATATGCACTGGAAAAAAGTCTGGAATGCTATTGACTACCCGTCTTATAAATCATTGATTCAGCTTATGTTCATAGGATTAAGGGCACAAGTCACAGTGACAATCTGTGGAACATGTTTCCCTTGCACTCCATTGTCAATTCAAAGGCTCACTCCTTTGCCCTTTTCTTATGACCTCATTACCTCTTTAGGAAGACAAGTCCTTGGTTTCATCATTCATGGCACTTTCTGGCCACTGGATCATAAGGAGCATAATTAACAGAAAGAACATTACTGTTCTTTGTCCTGCACCTTATTAATCTAGCTTCATGACTACTTGAATTAATGGTTTTCATTAATTCAGGTAATGTAGTGTGATGAACAAAGTGCCTGTAGCTCAGTGGATAGAGCGTCTGTTTCCTAAGCAGAAGGCCGTAGGTTCGACCCCTACCTGGCACAATTATTGTCTTTATTTATTTATTTCCAAAAAACATCATTTGCAGTAAAAAGTTGAAATACTTTTTTTTCCCTCCCAATTTCTTACTAAAATGATATTGATTGTAACTGTGAAGGTGGAAGTGTAAATATGACAAAGAGTGAAGGGGGTGTTTTATCCCAGTTCCTTTAAGAGATCTTCCCTTATAGAGACATTTCAGTCTATATTAGTAATTAGGTGTTTAGAAATGCATGTGCATTTAAAAAGTTAAAAAGAATCCTGCCACCAAGTGCCCCTAACACACATATTAAGTTGCATCTATCAATAAATAAATTGAATGAAATGATTTCGTGATGAAGTGTCCTGATTGTTCAGGTCATTAATTTGAGAGACATGGTTACTGCAGTACTGCAACTAGCACTTCACATAATTTATGCATGTGCGGTTAACATGTGTTATGATTGATGCATCTTAACGATGTCAAAATGCAATTTTGAAACACAACTAGTACTAGTGATGGCACATGGAGGATTATCCTCGGAAAGCTGTGTTCAATCATTTCATAATTGTTCCAAATGGTAGATAGCAGCAGCAAAGGCGACTGAGGGCGCATACAGAGCAAGCTTCTGAAGTTAAATCTCTCCCTAAGTAAGTAGCTTGAGATGATGCTTTCCAAGTGATTAACTGACAAAAGCCATGCATTCTTGTAGACATGTATAACATACTTCTCTGTAGCTGATTATAGTTTTGCATTTATAAGTAATGTCCAAAGAATGGCTCTTTGGCTTACCCCTTTTCTTGTCATCACATTTCAATTTTGTCCTTTTAACATTAACATTTACTCCCTCCGTTCCACAAAAAAAACCTCATCTTAACTTTCTGAAGTTGGGTCACAAAATTATTCCCAACTGTAAAATTGATGTGATTATGTAAGTTTTGGAAAAAACAATTTTTGTAATTAGTAATACTTTATAGATAGTTTACGGTAGTTACGTTTGCACTAATAATATCAAACGAATTCATATAATTATGAATTTTAAAAATTATGTTATTAACTTCAAAAGGTCAAAATTGGAGTCCTTTTGTGGAACAAAGTTAGTATTTCACAAGTGCAACTGATCTAATATATATTCTCTGCCTATATTTCTATTTTGAGTTATTATTTTCCTTCCATAACCTTAATTTGTTACCTTCACAGGATTCTGAAAACAGTGTTCAACACATTTTTTTATGGAATAATTGACTTGCATGAGAGCTACATGCCAATGCAATTTGGATCAAACAAATTGTAACTTGTATAATGCGGTGTGTAGACTATTTTGCTGACTTGCCTCGGACAGGAAAGTATACCATTTTGCAATGTACTACTTTGAGATGGTTGACCAAGTTTAATTGTTTTCACATGTAGGGGCGGGCGTATAAATTATCAATGAAACTTGGGGGCTCTCCAATTCTGGTAAGGTTTGAGGATATGTCTGTCAAGTGGTTTGGTTTTGGGTCTATATAATAAATTATTATCATACTCTACATGTATATTGCGATTAGTCTATTCCCGGACAAGGAAACCTCTCTCGGGTTGAGAGCATAATGAGATTGGCCCCATCGCTTTGACATATATGGCTAGGAGTGCTGAAATACTAGTAGTATGTTATTGTGTCATGAATCATCGATATGATTTCAAGTTGTTGCCCTTGTACTTGCTATCCAGACTTTTCTTTCTGAGAATTTTCTCGTCTCAGGAATATTACTTGAGGAGCTAGGGAGGAGGCCAGGCGAGGCGATTAACCAGGTATTGTTCAAGTTTTGACCGGCTATGTTCACTCATTTCTAACCAAGAATATTGAGGAAGTATATTGTAGTTTCAAGTATCCATATCACAAGAACAAGGACAATTATTAATTTTTCCTTGCAACAGAAATATACTTAATTAATGCTTTGAAATACTCTACATATGCTAACATGACAACTTAGCAATTAAAATAGGAAATTGAATTCGCCTTTAAAAAAAAAGCAAAAAAGATTAGTGTTATATGTAATAATTACATGTTGAATGACAGACTTGGAAAGAGCAATACTCGTAGACGTAGTCATATCATATATAGGTAATTAGGTAATAGGTTGGTTTATTAATAACGCCCTCAAGACAATAACCAACCAATATATAGATAAGGTGCATTTAATTGGTTGCTGCTGAAGGCAACTAACAGCCATTCAAGAGTACATTATGTAAGCCACGTGTAAAAGGTACCTATCCTTAATTTTGAAGCCAAATGAATAAATAATCTCAGGGGATTATGACAAACCTAGCTAAGCTAGGCTAGCCACTTCTTCTTCTGTCTTAAAATAAGTTTATTTATTTAGTTATTTTACGATGAAAATGATTGTAAAGCAACTCAAAAATAATATAAATTTTCCTTTAAGAAATTGCATTTTGTTCCCATTCTACACAATACACATAAAAATCATTTAGAGTTGCGGATTGAGTACTGTGAGTCAACTTCTTGATAGCTAGGATTAGGATGATCATCCTTAATTTCAAAAGGGTTGCATCCTTAATATTGAAGGCCAAGTGACAAACCTATACACTAGTCCCTTAATATAAAAGACGTTTTAAAAAAGTTTTTTTGTCCCTTAATATATGATGTTTTAGAATTCCAAATAAGTATTAATTGTTTAGTTTTTAATATTACTCCAAATATTAACTGTAATTTTAGTTCGTTCACTATTTTTTACCTAATAAATAATAATCTCTTTTTCTAATACAAGGGCAATATAGACATTTGATATTATATTTAATGTTATACAATCATTTCCTTAATACATGTGCACAACTCTAAAAAAATATTATATCAAGGGACGGAGGGAGTAGTTATTATATATCTTTAACCATATCATGAGCTAGAAAGGGAAAGGATAATTAAGTTGTAAGAAGTTCTTGATTGATGAGTTTATATGAGTGACGAGATTTCTTTTCTTTTTATTGTTTAATTTGCTGATGCGGAACAGACACGATCACGAGTCACTAGTTAATTCATTGTCCTTCATTATAGATAAGATAATTAAAGGTGGAAAAGGAACTTGTGGACAATGATCGTCAAGGTTTTATAGTTTGAAACCCCATTAGATTCATCTGAAATCTAAACTTAATTTTGAAGGCCGCATTATTGACTGTTATCAGCAAGTAAAGTTGAGCTCTACCTTCTTTTTTTTTTTTTTGGGGGGTGGGGGGTGGGGGGTGGGGGTGGGGACTCTGGGTTTCGTTTACCCCTTGAAGACAGATTAGTGAAGGAAAGAGAAACATTAGAAACAATGTAACAGTATGAACCACTGACAGAATATTCCACCACTAAAACTGTTATTTCCAATACACTATTCTAGTACAAATAAAAGAGAGAGGGAGGGGGTAAATATCTTTATTGCCAAAAGAAAGAAGAAGAGGGGAAAAAACAGGAACAACTAAAATATGCTCAACTTTAAACCTTTCAGCAGGAACCCTGGGCTATCAACATCTGTGCGTGTTGAGAAAAACTTACGGTCTATATCTGATGAAAGATATCCAGGTTTCCCACAACTAGATCTTCCGAAAGCGACGTTAGTGGATAGCTATAGGCTTCTGAACTGTGAGTCACGACCTGTCTTTCCCACTGATTTGGCCTCGGTGATTCTTCAGATTTGATTCCACTAAATTGAAACAATGATTCCAAATTGTTCCCAGCATCCCATGAGAAGCTACTACCATTTTCCACCATGTTGTTCAACTGAAATCCGGCAGTAGCACTGCTGTTTACGTTTGAACTATTACTTGAACTTTCCTTGCCTTCATTGAACAAGAATGAATTCATTGTGGAAACAGAATTGTCTGAAAATTCTGTTTTTGCCATGCCTCGGAGGTCAAAATTTGTTAAATTTGGCATTGAAATGAACCCAGAGTTGGGTTTGGCTTCAAATTGATTTTGGTCATAGGAAGATCTTTGAGTTTGCTCATATTCCACCAAAAGATTGGAATTGTATCCAGTCGGATCAATTCTTGCTTGGAATTCGAGTAAGAACAAAGGATCAAAGTCTGGTTTACTCATGAAATGCTCCCCTGAAGCTTCTGTCAATACTCCAGTACCGTAACTGTTATAACATCTTTTGTTCACATCATGAAATGGTTGCTCTGTTTCAGCTGAAGTTGATGCAGTTTCATTAGTTTGTGGCTGTGGTGATTGCAGTGAACCTTTATATGCAAAATTCTTCTCACTGTTGGCTCTAACTTCTGTTTCACTTAATGGCTTGTGGGTGTTGGGATCAATACCTTGCTTCATTAGCTTCTTCTTCAAACACGAGTTCCAGAAATTCTTTATCTCATTATCTGTTCTTCCGGGTAATTGTACTGCGATTTGAGCCCACCTGAAATTAATGAACACCCAATTCCAATTTTCCACCAAAAATTCAAACTTTAATTATTATTCATCAATACTTGATCAATTCTTACCTGTTTCCAAGAACTTGGTGGAGACCAAGTATGAGATCCTCCTCCTGTTGTGAGAACATACCTCTCTTAAGATCAGGCCTCAAGTAGTTTATCCATCTCAGTCTACAACTCTTTCCACACCTTTGCAAACCTGCATGAACAATAACAATTATACTGACATCATATATACAATCATAGCTATAGCTATAGCTATAGCTATACAACTGAGAAAATGTGAAGCAAGTGAAAGTTTTACCAGCTAATTTAGGAACAGAGCTCCAGCAACCGACACCAAATCTAGTAATGTAATTGAACAGTTTCTCATCCTCTTCGGGTGACCATAGACCTTTCCTCAACTTTTGCTTTACGCAACAAGAGTGGCGACCCATTAGTGATCAAAGAAGTTGTTATATATAACTTCAGTTAACAGTAATGGTGTGATAGCTCCAATGTTTCAGGTTGGGAGATTATATATATATATATATATATATATATATATATATAGAGAGAGAGAGAGAGAGAGTAGTTTGTTATGATTTTTTGAATGGACAGAATCAAGAATAGTTCTTGTGTAGATTTAAAGAGGAGCGGAGATACATAATCATTCTTAGAATTCAAGTTAACAGAGAGAGAGAGGGAGGGAGGGAGGGAGGCAGAGAGAGAGATGAAGAGAGGACTGGAAATTAAGTGGGTTTTACGCAAATCTGGTTCTGCTTTTGCATTAGAATGGATTGGGATTTAAGATATCTTTTTATCTCTAAATAAGAAATTATGGATGAGATTTATTTATTCTCTATAAACATGTACTACTTATTAGGAAATACTACTCCAACACAGTTGGTACATGGAGTATTTATTATATATACCCTTGATAATTGTATGTTCAACAATTATGACAATACAGAGACATATTGTCCTAGGTCAATATTATTACTTAAATATAATAGGGTATGGTACAATAATGGAAACTTATATATATATTTTACTACTTGATAAGGAATAAAAAGTTTCTTGGTAGACTTTTCACGCATATTAAGAATAAGAATAAAATAACAAAATTGCCCATAATAATATCATTAAATATGAAGAGAGAATTAGAATAAGAAAAGTATGAGATATTTAATGTTACGGGCATATTAGAAAAAAATGTGTAAAAGTTTAGTTATTAAAAGAAAGAGGACATTTAACATGGGACAATCCAAAATAATAATAAGGACTTTTATCTTGGGACGGAGGGAGTAATATTTTTTCAAGGCTCTATTTAGGGATGTAGTACAAATACAATAAATTCTCATAATCAATCAAGTACAATGAAAATTATAATATCAAGAATTCACATTAATGATGAGAAATTACAATAACAAAATAACATCATTTACTAATGGATTCCTCTTTTAAGTTGTTCAGAAGAAAAATAAATATTGATTTTTCATTTTGTTCAGTATCATAACTTAGTGGAATTCAATATCTAGTACTACTTCAAATTATAAGATAATCATTGATTTTTAAAAGTTATTTAAAATTGACATAATTTAACAAAAATTATGAAATAATAAATTTTATATTGGGTAGTACATTTTGAATAATTTACAAATTTTATGATTATATTGTCTAAAATTAAAATTTATTTCTATTTTAAATTTAAAATGTCTTAAATTAATTTTGAAAGATCAATAATGATCTTATATTTTAAAATGAATAGTATATGGTATGTTGCTGAATTCTTATTTTATAAGTTTGAAAAAGAAAAATTAGATGTTGCCTATTTCACAACCTCAAATTTAATTGAGCGGAATCATTTAAGATGGTCTTTTAATGAACTATTCTGGTTAAGGGGTGTTTGTTTAGAGCTAAATGGCTGAATGATTGAATCGGTCAGTCATTCGGTGCGTTTGTTTTGAATAAAAATCGTCTGGATGGTTGAATCGGTCAAATTTTTGAGCAATGGTCAAGTTAAATTTTTTTTGCTGAATGGGTTGATTGTCTATTGAATGAAGTATTTTATATTTAATATTTCTATAATATTAACTATTATATTAAGTAATATTAAATAAATTTACAATAATTTTAAATTTTTTCACAGTGGTAAAATAATAAAAATTTGTTATTCAGATGTTTGAAACATGTTAATTATCAAATAACTTTTTTCATTCAGTATTCAGAATTATGCAGCTTATTCAAATTATTTAAAACTATTTCATTCAATTTTATCAAATACGTGTTAAGACCAAAGGTGATATAACCTTATAAGGTCACACGTTTGGATTTAGTTTTCAATAAAAAGTTAAAAATTCATAAAGCTGATTTGAAAATTGATGTTTTATATAGATTCCATCATAATTCTCCTCTTGGCCACATTTTCAGTCCCTTAGAGCATTCACAATAGTTTTCTCAATAAACTCTCTATCCCCACATTTGAAGAATAAATTAATAAATCAGTATCCAACAGTTTTCTTATCCTTATATAATTCTCTATTTTAATTCCTATATATGATTTGACTCCTCAAGATGAGGGAATCAAAAGAGCGTTTCCTATTTATGTAAAATGACATTTCACACCTTATTTATTGCAATTTTATGTTGGTTAAAGGATCTTATCTCACTTAATTGCTGATTTGGGTATGTCTATCAAATTCACTCATTTTTATTTTTTAAACAAAGGATTTAAAGAAGAAAGAGAACTATAAAAAAAATTAAAATTCAGTCAAATTTTGATTTTGATTATTTTGTAAAAAATATTACTAATAATTATAAATTTTATTATTTTATAATTAAAATAAAGTTCTCATAAACACATAATGATCGTTGCACATTTTGATTTCTAGTAATATCTCTATTTTTAAATTAAAATAATTACAATTTTAAATTCAAACAACAATTACTTTTAAATAAAAATAATTACAACGTTCAAAAACATGATTTGTTGTTGAAACTTTCAAATTTTTACTTTTAAATTTCAAAATTTAAAATTTAAGGAATCAATATAAGGAACTTTGTTGGAGTACATAAAAAAAAAATTGAATCTCTATCCTACAGAATTACCAATAAAGACTGCGTAGTAGGGATAAAGATAAGAAAGCTGTTGTGAATGCTCTTAGGATTAAAATGTATCCCTAAACTTAGCACATTGTAATGTAATAATATATATATATATATATATATATATATATATATATATATATATATATATATAGGGTCGGGATCAGTAAGGGATCTTACTTTCTTAAAATGAGGACTTTTTTTTGATTTTTTTTAAACAACTAAAAAAAAAAAGTTTAATATTTTATGGAATCGAAATTTTCATCATACTGGTGTTTTGAGTGTGATTTTGTACGTATAACAAAACATGTATGTAGAGTGCTGAAAGACTGCACTCACCACTTTTTGGTATAGGTATTCAAAACACGCCCAAAATATTGTATTATGAAAAAATTTCGGTTCCATAAAATATTAAACTTTTGTTTTAGTTGTTTTAAAAAAAAAAAAAATTCCTCATTTTAAAAAAGTAAGAGATCCTTATTTGATCATTTTTTTATATATATATATATATATATATATATATATATATATATATATATATATATTACTTGCAGTTATTGCTTGCAGTAAAATCTATAACAACTTAAAAATGGAGTATTAAATAGAGGGAAATTTCTTTTATCTGACAATGGGATTGGGATTCGTATATTTGGATTTACATTCCCAGCCAAACCAAACACATTTTGGAGATATAAAAATAATTATGTAGCATTATTTTTCCTTTTGGTTGCATTATTATTATTATTATTATTAGTATATTAAAAAAAAAAGTCGACCGACACAAATACTGTAAAAAAAACTCGTAGGCCCTACATGCAAAATAAAACTATTTGACTAGCGAAAACTTTTATAAAACCAAAAAAGTATACTTTTGACCCTTCCGTAGTTGCTTTGTAGTGTCGTGATGTATGTATAATGTATGTATACACTATTGACTATACTCCACATTAATTTATTGGGAAGGAAAAGAAACTTAATTAAATTACTCTCCAGAAATTAATTTCGATTATTTTATAAAAAGAATTGATATTTTCATAATTTTTTTTTTATAATTTCACAAAGTAATAACTCCCTTCATAAAAAAAGAAAATCTAATGTTTTTAGTTTCTACTAAAGCTTAATAGACTAAAAGCGATGGGATTCGACCACATAATGTAGTCTGTAGACCAAAATGAATTTTATTATTTTATTTATTTATTATTTTTACAAAAAAAAGAAGATGAAAGTATTATAGTTTCATTATCATCATATATAAGTACAAGGGAAATTAATCACATTCAGTTTGATTAGTTAAAAAAAGTATTATAGTTTGCCTATTAAGTTGTAATTTTTTTTATATATATAATATTTTGTAAGTATAATTTTTGTTCCCTCCGTTTTCGAAAATATGATTAAATGTATAAATTTTTTGTGTGTCCAAAAAGATGAAATAAAGTACATAAAATTAATAACAATTATCTTTTGTAAAAGTTGAAAAGGAGGTAGTGGTAGGTTGTATGTAATGGATCAGATATCTGGTTATTATAAAATTAACTCAATGATAAGTTGGTCAATTGATCAATATAATATTGACATGACATACATATGAATCACCTCCTCACCTGCGTGTCGATACTGTATTGGTCAATTCACCAAAATTAATTTTATACTAACCACTTTCGTATTGGAGTATTAAGAGCATCTCTAACCGTCTTTTCAACTACTTTTGATACTCAAATAGATGAGCTCTCCAACAGTCTCTCCAACTTTATTCATCAAATCTGCAACCTCATTCTCTCTCTTCAGAACTGGTAAGTTGACATTACCTCTTCAAAATATTTATTTTATTTTGGAAAAATCAAGATCATATGAAGAAAGCTAAAAAAAATAGGTATACAACACCCATTCTGAGTCGCCAAATACATGGTACATAAAGCAAACTACAACTTCAATAATACAAATGTCGTGTAAAATACGACAATACATACTGTGAGTTTAAATACAAATATTGTCTTCTAGACAATATCCACACGCAAATAAGTCCTCATTATAATTATTCAAACACTATTTTATAGAAATAGTGAGGACTGCTAAAACATCTTCCTAGAACCATCACTCCATACCCCGACTCGATCCTCGCTATGTTTCACCTCCCGAGAAGAAAAATGGAACAAAAGGAAAGGGTGAGTTCAACTAAATTTAAATAAAGAATATTATGACTAAGGTAATATACAACAAATTATCATTAGTCTTCAACAGGGAAAAATTTGATAAAATATAATAGACAATAAGTTTTAGATCAATAAATGCAGCGGAAATAGCAATCCATTAGAAGAGTCACGTAGAGAATGAATTCTACTGTCTTCTAAGATTTAAAAGTTCATCATCAATATTTCATCCATGTAACAACAATCAATATACATCTTTAATCATCTTTACACTACAGGCCAAATATATTCATTTGTATCACCAGTTGATCATGTTCATCTCAACACCTATTCATCTTTGCACTACGGACTAAAGAGATTCATCAGTTTAATCATTCATCTTTGCACTACAGGTCAAAGATATTCATCAAGTATCACCATTAAGGACCGAAGATGATGAAAAACATTTTTTAGAACGAATCTAGTGAGATAGAAGGACAAATATTAGGGATTCGTTTAACAGTTTATCCAAGATCGATAATACTTCAAAATAAACGATTTTGAAGCAGAACTCAAAAATAACGATCAAAAAATGGATACAATCAAAGATAGTAGCCAAAATAGACATCTTGGACAAAAAAGAAAATTTTCATTTTTTAATTGAATAGTGCAGATTCGTGAATAGGTCAGATATCGTGAATAGTCTTAGTATACGTGAATAAGAAACCCGATACAACAAGTTTCAAATTTGATTAAAAAGTTCACCAATACTTTGGCATAATGATATTGAAGAAAATATCATTTAAGAAGAAAATAATCTCTTACCTCAAAATAACCGTATTTCGATTTGAATTTCGATATAGTCTTGTGAGAAACTCGCGATCGATATAAAGAACACTCAAAGTATACTCAAAAGAATAATTTCGATAATATAGAGAGAAAGAGAGAAAACTTTGTTTTCGTGTGATTTTCAATTCTAACTTAACCTCTATTTATAGGAAAATGTTTAACGCTGAAAAGAGACTAAATAAATAAAATAATAATATTCTTTCTTAACTTCCTTAGCAGCCTTCTTTGGTCAAAACATCAGTCACCCATGTGCCAACAACCACAAAAATGTTTTTCTTAAATAAAATAATTAAAATTTCCAAAAATTAATTATTTTGGAACTCCAGAACTTCAATAATTCACAATAAATAGTCCTTTTATTAGAAAATTCGAATCTTGCCACTTTTTATAGGAATTTCAATTCTCTACAACTTTACAGAAGAAAGTTTTTCCAAATTCTAAATAAAAATTGACCAAAATCTATAAACGGACGATTTTACAGTCTATAATCAATTTTCGGTCAAGAATTGTGTCCACCGACACACAAAACATGTGTTAAACATTTAATGGCATAAAAATACTCTTCCTCCTCATATACTCATATATCCCACATTCATTGTAAAAATATCACCATTAATATATTATTAAAATAATATATTTAAATAAATTATTTTATCAAAAAAAAATAAAATATTAATTTTCAACAATTGTCACATTAAAAAAATTTTCTCCATCTATATCCACATAAAATGAATATTTTCTTTATCATAATAATTAATAATTAATTATTCAAAAATAATATTACAAAATCACAAGATCGACAACCGTGTAGTTCCTCGAGGGATAGGCGGCTTTCCCATAAGGATTTCTCCTTACTGGTGCGCAATTAGGTGACCAAACCTCCCCTTAGATAGAACTTTCTAGATATTGCCAATAATGTTATCTAATAATATTATTCAAATAATATGAATTATTGATCTGATAATGGAAAATACTGTGCAATGACAATTATTGAAACAATAAAATAAAATAATGAACAGTAATTACTGTAACAATTATCGAGTAGGCCTTTCACGTCACGAATCAATAATTCAACAAATCTTTGTCAATACTCGTAGTGTCTTCTTGTGCAACCACGATATTATCGTATTTTAACCACCGGGTAACCCAATGTTGTTAAATGCAGTAATAATTTATCTGAATTATTTATAAAACTCAATTTTTGTCGTTTTCTTTCATCCAACCGTTTTTTAAGTTATGGGGCCCCTGAAATGATCGCAGCTTATTATCGCACGGAGATTCAGAACAAAAAAGAATATTCCACGACCAAACGAATATTCTCCGGACAATAATGAATATTTTATAACCACTTTGCTTTATTTTGTAAACTTTGACATTTCACCCATAATCAAAGCATTATATCAAATTAACCCTTATTAATTTAGAATAATGAATAGAGGAAAATTTAATTTATTTATAATAAGTTGGGGTCTTACATTTGATACTCAAATAGATGAGCTCTCCAACAGTCTCTCCAACTTTATTCATCAAATCTGTAACCTCATTCTCTCTTTTCAGAATTGGTAAGTTGACATTACCTCTTCAAAATATTTATTTTGTTTTGGAAAAATCAAGATCATATGAAGAAAGCTAAAAATTTTTTTTTTTGCTTGATGAGTTTAATGTACAGTTCATTTTAAAATTTAATATCATTTTTTTTATTTATCATATTGGATAAAAATATTATTATGATTACCCTTTGGATAAAACATTAGAAATTATTTCATTACCCTCTAAAACTGTACTATCGCGGTCGTCAACATGAAATTATTGGAAGGAAATTTAGTTTTAATTAAATATTAATTTTTAAATATAATTTATTTTCCAAAATGTTATCTTTTTTAAAAATGAATGTTATTAATTATTTCAAATATTTTATTATTGTTTTAAATTTAATACTGTATTAATTAAATTAAAAAGACTGATAAAACACAAAATATTCTTTAAATTATTATATAGATTAACAAACTTTAATTTTTAAATATTTTTTACTACTACTATTAGAGATGCTCTGAGTCTAATAATATTACATGAAACAATGATTAGAGGAGTCGATAGACGATAACTTGACCGACAGTTACACGTAGGATGACATAAATGATACTACTAGACTAGTAGGTATTGGAAAATACAATGCCAGCTCATTCCATGGAGGCCACACCAAAGCACACCCCCCGAACCCCACCCCCACACCCACTCCCACCCCCACTCCACCCCACCCCCACATCACATCACATCTATATAATATCTATCTAATACTTCTAAAATACAAATGATTTTGAATTTTCCGCTCACTCAATAAATCATTTGAACCGTTCAAAATTTGGGATAAATCCCACCGTCTATACAGTGCCAGAGACACGAGACACAGCTAGTAATCTATCTAATAAAATATAAATGATTTTGAATTTTTCGCTCACTCAATAAATTATCTGAGTCGTTCAAAATTTGAGATAAATCACACCGTCCATACAGTACCGGAGACACGGGACCAATATGTTACTAAGTATAATATACATACGTCCACTTAGTAACAGTTAGCAAGGGCTATCACAGTTTTCATCCTACGGTCATGTTTATGTCCTCCATTTTTCAAATACTATAATGTTATTTTATTTCTCTTCTTTTTATCTAAATAGGTGGGACCCCCACCGGGGCCCATGAAGATCCTGGATCACACGTGAAAAATAACTTGTCGGGATACTATACAGAAAAATCATCACCCTTTAGAATTACCAAAATTATTAACGAAAATTTGAAATTTTTATTGATTCGCAAGTTACATACACTTATTTATATAATGTGAAATTGCATGGGTTTAGTTTAGTGGCAACTAACGTTGAAATGATTTATCATGACTCATTTTTAGTGAAAATATTAATTGCTTCCCATAAAATAAAATTGAACTTTGCAAATATAAGATCATATTTATTTTTATAAAATAACAATTTTTTTATTCTTAAATTTCAGTAATACATTAAATGTTTTCACACAATAATTGTCCGTACTACTAATGCTACTCGTACAAAAAAAAAACTTAAAAAAAATAACTAACAAAATAATGTACTCCATCTGATTATAATTAATTGACGATCCCCATATATTAAAAAATCAATGGTAATAACCAACTACAGTCAACCACACCATTTAGTACCAATTTTAGTATTCATTCTTTAGTTATTAGAACATTAATTATTGAATTTAAGCTATGTCATGTGAAAATACCAAACTTTTTTTTTAATTTGTAGGAATGATCAAAATTTTTTTGTTACTGACAAAATAACAATTTCATTCATATTACACCAGGTTATATCTTATAATTAATACTCTCCTTTCCATTATATAAGTCGTTTAAGACATAATCATACATATTAATTTTTTTTATTAATTCTAATGTTAGGTAATTAATATTGATTTAAAATTTTATTATTACCCGTGCAATAGTTAATTACTCTTTCTATTCTCTCTTAATTATTATATTTTTTTAAGGACAAAGTAGAAAAAAAATATTTTTTTTTATTCTAAATATATGTAAAACGTCTTATATTACATGGAAAACAACTCTTCTAAACCGACTTATATAATGAAAAGGAGGGAGTCGGAGAGAATGGTTTAGATTAACAAATGAAATCAGTAGTATCAATTAAGTTGTGTGGCCATTAAATGTTATTGAACTCATCAAGAAGACCTTATGATGGAGGATAACGTTATCACGTGCGTAGGATAGTTCAACTTGTAGTGCTATATCTATATATTAAGTCATATATATATAACAAAAACTCTTCATGCATGCATGGTAGTCCTTCTTTTGTAACAGGTGACATTTATTTGCATGCATGCAAATCCAACTACATGATCTGATAAATTAATACTCCACTTTTAATCATCTCTCCCGTACAGGGATGGATCCTACCACTGATTTTAGACCTCATGTATCTTAACTAAATTGATATTTTTACAATAAAAATATCATTATAATTGAATAACGATGTTGAAAATATTTTTTTTTTTTGTGTGTGACGCCCCCAAAATAGGTCCATTCCATCCAACCCATTCTGAGTCGCCAAATACATGACATATGTAAATAACTACAATTTTATTATTACAATAGTAAAACTATGAGTTTAAATACGATATATTGCCATCTGATAATATCCACATACAAATAAATCCTCATCATAATTATTGATACATTATTTTACAACAATGGTGAGGACTACTAAACAACTATCCATAGAACTTTCATTCCATACCCCGACTCAGACTTCGCTTATATTCTCACCTCCCGAGAAGAAAAATGGAACAAAAAGGAAAAGGGTGAGAATTTCGATTAGCCCGGTAAAGAATATTATGACTAAGATAATATACAACAAAATTATCGTTAGTCTTCAACAGGAAAAATATAATAGAATACAATAGACAACAAGTTTTAAATCAATATTCGCATTGAAATAATAATTCATTAGAAGAGTTAAGTAGAGAATGCAAACTACTATCTTTTATGTATGAATTTTAAAGTTCATCGCTCTATTTTTTTATCCTCGTAACATCAATCAATATATATCTGGGATCAAATATTCATCCTCGCACACTACTGTGCCAAGGACATTCACCGATTGGTCATGTTCATCTAAACACTGTTCATATTTGCACTACGGGCCAAAGATATTCATCGAAATCATTCATCTTTGCACTACGGCCAAAGATATTCATCGAAATCATTCATCTTGCACCACTGTGCCAAAGATATTCATCATAAATCATTCATCTTTGCACTCTGTGCCAAAGATATTCAACAATATCATCATTTAAGGCGAGGATGATGAAAAATATTTTTAAAGAAATGAATCCAATTGAAACAAAATGACAAGGATTAAGGATTAAGGATTAGTACTTTGTTTTATCCACGTCCAAAAATACCTCAAAAATAATCATAGTGGCGTAAAATTCAAGAATGATCAAAACATGGATACAATCAAAGCTAGTATCCTGATAGATATTTTGGACTTAAAAGAAAATTTTCATTTTTGATGAATAGTCAGATATCGTGAATAAGGCCAGTATATGTGAATAAGTAACCCGACACCAAAAGTTTCAAATTTGATAAAAAGTTCCAACCAATATTTCAAAGATAATGATATTGAAGAAATAATATCATTTGAGAAGAAAATAACATCCTTACCTCGAAAGACAAGTCTTTAGTTGAAACATCGGATATAAAGCTATGACTTGAACTTGCTTGCATCAGATAAGCAATACTCAAAGTATACTCAAAATACTCACAAGAATACGCTCGATAATATAGAGAGAAAACTTGATTTACGGTGTGATTTTCAATTCTAACCCAAGACTATTTATAGGAAATTGCTTAGAACACAAAAAGCAGAAAATTTAATATAATATTAATATATTTAATAAATTCTCACGCCCATCTAGACAATCTGATCTCAGCCATCAACACATGTTAAAGATGCCCAAAAATATTTAAAAAACGTTTTTGTAAATAAAAATATTTTAAACTTCCAAAATCAATTATTTGAACTTCAGAACTTCAATAATTCACAATAAATAGTCCTTTTGCCAGAAAATTCAAATCTCGCGAGTTTTTATAGGAAATTCAATTCTCTACAACTTTACAGAAGAAAGTTTTTCCAAATTCCAAACAGAAATTGACTGAAATCCACAAATGGGCAATTTTACAGGCTATAATCAAATTTCAGTCAATAAATGGGGTCCACCGACATGTTTTAAACATTTTTGGTAACAAAAATACTCCTCCTCCACATATACTCATATATCCCACATTCATCGTAAAAATATCATCGTTAATATATTATTAAAATAATATATTTAAATGAATTATTTTATCAAAAAAAAATAAAATATTAATTTTCAACAATTGTCACTATAAAAATTTTCTCCATCTATATCCACATAAAATCAATATTTTCCTCATCATATGAATCAATAATTAATTATTCACAAATAATATTACAGAATCACAATATTGACAACCAGCAGCTTCAGAAAGGGGGCTTTCAATAAGAATTTCTCTTATTGGCTCGCAATTAGGTGACCAAACCTCTCCTTAGACAGAACTTTCTAGACATTGTCAATAATGTTATCAAATAATATTATTCAGATAATATGAATTATTGGTTCGATAATGAAAAATACTGTGTAATGACAATTATTGAAACAACATCAATATAAAATATAAACGCAACAATTATTGAATCAATAAAATAAAATACTGAACAGTAATTACCGTAACCATTATTGAGTAAGTGCCTTTTTACGTAAGAATCAATAATTGGTGCAATACCGTGTCTTCATGCGATAATAACGCCAGACATTGTGTTTTAACCACAAGGGTATTCCAACGGTGTAAATGGTAACAACTTACGCCAAGTTATTTTTAAACAACTTATTTTTGTCGTTTTCTTCCTCCAATCGCTTTCCAGTTATGGGGCCCACACATTTCGCTTGGCGTCATTTAATATATATTAAAGCGATACGAATATTCCACGACCAAACAATATTCACCACTTGCTTATTTAAAATATTTGCGCATTTTACCCATAACTAACCACATTAATCAAATCCACCCTTACTATTTCAAAATAATAAATAAAGAAAATTCCTTTTTATTTAAAAAAAATTTCGGGGTCTTACATTGTGAATTTATCAATTTTCTATCTTAACTCCGTCCCAAAAAAATTGTTAGTTTAAGGACAAATTTCACATAAAAAGTAGTCAAATAATAAGAGAGTATACATTTATTTATTTTTTTCATTTTGCCCGTGTATTAATTGTTTTCTATTGGGTTCGTGGAGAGAGTGAATTAATTTAAAGTATTTATTTATAATGTGATTAATTTATTATTTGGATAAAAAATAATATAATTAAGGATAAATTAAACAATATAAAATTTTATTCAATTGACTTTTATATTTTAGACATGCATTTTAGGACAAATTTTTTTGTTACTTAAATTATCCATTTGGGGATGGATGGAATATATTTTAATTGGATAAAAGTTAAAACCAAAATTTTAGTACTCCCTCAATTTTAAAATATAAGATTAAGGTCGACTTTAATTATAAAGTTATTATGAGAAAATAATAATCATAAATTTTGGGACAAAACGAATATATATATATATATATATATATATTTATATTTTATACTATATGCAAATCAATCTAAGTCACTTACTACTATTTTGGGACGAAATAGATTAGTATTATACATATAACCTTTGTTTGGTTATAGTAGTATCCGTACTTTGTTTTGCCTCGAAAGTCAGTTGAGAATTATGTTATGTGACCGGAGTAATGATTCCCAGACAGAGTCCCCCCCCCCCCTCTAATAATCATGATGATCTCATCCACACTTGAAAACTCTATTTACCGACAAACACTCTTTTTTAAAGTAAACCTGTTCAAGTAATTGTTACTAAATTTTCAACAAGCGAAAAGTTCCCATTTTTTCTGGAGATCTATTTTAATGGAATTAATCATGAGATCATCAAAAGCTAAATTATGGCATTAGAGAGAGAGAGAGAGAGAGAGAGAGACAGAGACGCATAAAAATATATCTTAATTACCTGATCGATCAGGTTTGGATCTCAGACAAGAAAATGTGAGCTTGATTAAGTTTTACTAGTAAATTAACTAGCAATTAAAAAACAAATAAAAAAGTTATACTATTACGTCTTGAATCTGATGATCAGTTTTGTTAATTAATTAAGAAGCTTTAGAAAAGTTAGTCCATATACTCCCTCCATTTTCAAAATTACACACATTCTTAATACGATTTTATTTTAAGAAAATAAATAAATAATAGTAATTGTATGATAGTAGTATTCAATCTATCCGAACTATAGGTAATGGTATGCTAACAACTTTAAGTCGCTTTATATTCTAAAATTAAAAATATATTTCTAATTTTGGGATGGATAAAAAAGAAAATGTATCTCTTAATTTTGGAATCGAGAGAATAGTGACCAGAAAATGATTTTTTTTCCATCTATATATTGTGATACCTAATTCATATTATTTATAACACCAATAGAGAGATATAAAATGACTATTAGCTTAAAGTTGGTTAAAAAGTTGGTGAAGCAACAAATTGTGTGGTTAATTAAAATTAGATACATAGCTTTCTGCACTTTTTGGACTATGATTAATTCTTGTGGGAGTTAATTGTTTTATTGAATATTATCAAAGTTGTTTGTGTTAATTTTTTTATATATATATATATATATATATATATATATATATATATATATATATAAAATTAATCATTCCTAAAGCAATAGATTTATTAGCGGTCTAGAGGGGCAAAGCTATGGTCCAAATGTGGGGTCAATTGACCCTATTCAATTTTTAAAATTACTTGAATTTTTTTTACCACACTCAATTTTTGACCTCCATTCAATTTTTGACCCCACTCAAAAGGCAAACCGTGAACCATCAAAGTCTTTCATGAGTGGTGGAGTTAGTACTCGTGGTGGCATGAATGGCACAAGGTGGAGGCTGAGTCTGTAATTTATTTTCTTGTGATTTCTTGCATGCCTTTTTACGCTTCTTACAGATAACATAAATTACTCTCTCTTCCATTTCTCTAACCTCAGTTTTATTTTCATAAATCAATTGTGATTTCCCCTTTTGTTAGTATTATTAAATTGGATATTTGGATGCATTTGTCTAACCCGAAAGTATAAATTATTAAAAAAAAATTGGCTCGGGGACGCTGCTCCCGAACTCCCACTAAATTTTTTATAATTTATTACTAATTTTGACCCTACTGCTAAATTTTTGTGGCTTCACCACTGCCGGTCTAGGAAGCACCTAATTATAAAATCCGCACCTAATTTTTGCAATTTGCAATCCACTTTTTGACTTGGAAAATTTCAATTCTTCTATTGATGTAATATTAAAACCTGAATAATGAAGCCTTTTTCTCAAAATCAATGTCGGCATGTATAAAAAGTTAAATCAATTATATATGCTTCTTAATGAGCTTTTTCGTAGGTTGGAAAAAGAAATCGTGGCACACATAAAGATTACGTAAGTGTCTTAATTTCGAGGTTATATATATATATATATATATATATATATATATATATATTCTCATGTACATATATACAGGGTAATAGTTCATAAAATATATTTGTTATGGATTAAAAAGAGACAACCATCATCGATTTATAGCGTCCGTTCTAAATATCAACAGTCAATATTAAAAAGAGGAATGCGGTGTCCGCATGTAATACTAGCCGACGGTGTAATGACACAAATTAGATCATTATACTCCAAGTCAATGTGTCAGGAAATTATCTCGTCCGCTAATATTACTAACGAATGCCTTAACACCTATAGCAAAATCCTTCAATTGACAACAAAACTGTAAAATTCGCATACAATTTTAGAAGATTTGTGTTTTACATAAACTTAATCAACTAGGGTTTATAGTTTATTAACTAGAGTTTAAGGTTTATTAACTAAAATTTAGGGAAAATTAATTAAGATTTAGGGTTTATTAAAAAGATGTAATAAACCCTAAACCCTCCTAATTAATAAATCTTCAATCTTGATTTATAAATCCTAAACCCTAGTTAGTAAAATCTAAATACTAATTAATAAAGTCAAACCCTTAGGGAGATTAGACTAAGATTAGTAAAAATACACATCTGCCAGTAATACTAGCAGACTGTTTGGTTGGGGATATAATGCTCCAAGTTGTTTATTTAGCATGTCGAATAGTATACTAGCAGACGTCGTGTCCTCAATTTTAATCTCAACCATTAATCATTGGAACGGACGCTCTAGACGTTTTTTTGTCAATTTTTGATGTATAACAAATATATATTATGGATCATTAATTATCCATATATGTATATATATGTTTGCATGTACATATGACGGCCACCTGAAATTTTCTCTTGTAATTATATTATTAGTAAGTAACTTAGGACCACGATTAGACGTGTAAGGTATTTTCTTGTCAAGGCATTCTAATTACAACTTTTGACTTAAAAGTTGGTTTGGTGCATGGATGATATTTCTCGTAGAGGGACCAAGCAGCTAACTAGAATCTTGAAATTTCATATCTTAATGTAGAGGTTGAAACAATTAATTAAGCTCAATAATCCCCTTTTGAAGTTAAGAGTGTAATCCAATTATATACGTGACTGACAAGATGAATTCCACTAAGCCAACTTGGAATATATCATGATGATTTATATATATATCAACACCTAATGATGCTAATATCCTTCCTAATTAACAATCACTCATGAGTCGGCATATTTATTTGGAAATAAGAGTTTTGTTCAATTTTTTATATTAATTAACAAGTATGATGGTTTATGTAGAAAGTATTTTCCAAGCATAGAGATCGAATTAAAGAGTATGATATTTTAATTAATTTGCTGTGTACGTACGTATAATTATATATCAACAAAAAGGCTAATTATACATATAAGATGGAAGCATATATGCAGCATTGAGTTGCATTTTGAGGTGAGGTGATGGATGGATGAATTAATTAATTACTCCATATATATATATATATATATATTGTTACAGACAGACAGACAGACAGGAATAGGATATTCTTTTCTTTTCAATTCAGACATTAATTAAGCAAAAGTGTATATAATTATAGGCATGAAAATTGGCAAGAGACCAAATCATTTGGAGAAAGGATGAAGTGAGAGAAATTAATTAATGGGTCTTTATTTTTTCTATCACTCCGTCCGTGATTATCATATCACTTATAAAAGAAGCTGCTTTTATTGTTGGTTGATTGAGACCATTTGTAAAAGCACAATGCCTTTATATATGTATAGGAAATATCCCACGTATATATATATATATATATATATATATATATATATATAATAAGGATCAAGAACATTCTCCTTAAATAACATTCTTCTTTAAATAACATTCTTTTATTAAAATTACGTCGTTATTGTTGGTTGATTGAGACCATTTGTAAAAGCACAATGCCTTTATATATGTATAGGAAATATCCCACGTAATATATATATATATATATATATATATATATATATATATATATAAGGATCGAAACATTCTTCTTAAATAACATTCTTTCTTTAAATAACATTCTTTTATTAAAATTAAATGCGTTTTGGAGGACGGCGGTGGTATTTTTGTAAATATAATGTCACCGCGTATTTATAAAAATGCCACCGCGCGTCCTCCAAAACGCAAGTAGTTTTAATAAAAGAATCTTATTTAGGAGGAATGTTATTTAAGAGAACGCCTCGATCCCGACATCAGATATATATATATATATATATATATATATATATATATATATATATATATATATAGAGAAAGAGTGTTAAAGAGTAAAAAAAAAGTGAATTAGCAGTAAAGTGTCTTTGGTATGTCTATAATGACGGTTCACCTGGCCGCCAAAGACTACATGGCTATGGTAGCAGCAGCTCAAACCTGGCCGCCATAGACACCAAAAGACAGTTACTTCGTTTTATTTTATTTCTTTAAAGTTGACTTTTAGAGGCCAGGCCACAGTATATATATATATATATATATATATATATATATATATATATATAGTCGTTCAGTCGTCTTCAATTTCATGCATGTAATTAACTTAAATATATAGGTAATAATATTAATTGTAACATAAACAGAATGGAATGTAAATGACAATTTGATCATAAAAATAAATGTAATAAATAATTAACGTAATTAATTTGGTCATTTATGTATCTATATATTAATTCTAGACTTGGTCTGCATGGGCCTTTTTTACATATGAACAATGAATGATTAATAGCACTGGCGGAGGGGCCAACCCTGGAATTTGAAAAGCATGCTAATGTTATGAGATGGTGTTAATTTTTTTTCTCTTATGTTCTTCTATTTATAATAAATTAACAATATTATTATAAGATAAAATAATATTAAATAAATTTAATAATTAATTAATTAATATTGCACTCATTTGTTTTACTAATTTAATCATATATTGGTATCATTTTTTTATAAATGAGAATAACTTAATTCATTTTCTTGTTTTGAGTGACTCCTCTCAGTTGTTTACAAGCAAAATGACCAGAACCATATTATAAGGTTTTGAATATATATTATTATAATTTATAATTTATCTATAAAAGTAGCTAATGATCAGTTGACTAAAAATTTTAAAGTCTGATTAATAGTTTCATAGTTCGGGAGAAATTAATATATATATATATATATATATATATATATATGTGTGTGTGTGTATTTAAAGCCATTAGACTCACAACTCAAAGGTTGACAAGAGTTGTAATAAGATGTTGTGAAATACTATAAATGAGCAAAATAAATTTTAAAAAAACACTCCAAACGTTAATAAATAATTTTTTTAATAATATATTTTGATTATCTCTAAAAATATTCTGATTCGGACACTGATTAATAAAATAATGGGCAGTCTCCGTCATGTTTTGCAAAATCATTCCGACAACGACTAACCTGTCACACATAATAATAATATTTGTTATTTGTTGTTGTTTATGCATTTTTAATTTGATTTCAAGTGAGCACATTTTTAACTCCATCGCCTCGGTCGCCGGTCGGTACAAAACAAGCCTTGTTTATTATATATATATATATATATATATATATATATATATATATATATATATATATATATATAATCAATTGAAAAAAATAATCAAGGAAGAGTAAAGTATCACTAATCTGAATTAAACCCAACTTTATCAAACATCTTAAAAGACATGAGCTGTAAAGGAAGCTAGGGTAAACTGTAGCAGAATAAAAAAACAAAAAACAAATTGTTTGGTATTTATTTCAACAGGTTGAACAGGAAACTGATTCTATATCCGGTTTGGTTTGGCCCAATTGACCACCGGTCGAACCGGTGGTTCATCCGGTTAAATTGACCCGATAAATCGGATTTTTAATATTTTTGTATTTTAAATATTTTTAACAGCATAATTATCCACTTTTAATAATATTATACCTCAATATGAAGCACCCATGTATATAATAATGAACAGATTGGTGTAGAGTTTTTAAGGGAATTTAATTTAGGCCCCATATGTAAAAATGGGTTATTTAGCCTTATCTCGGCCCAACATATTATTTAGAATGTTTCCTGGGCTACAGTTGTGGCTAATGAACATTTTTATTTTCTATCGTAATAAAAAAGAAAGGTACACCGATACAAGAGGACACGCTGAAATAAATAATTAAGAAATTCAAAGTTATTTATTTAATGTTAATCATAATCATGCAGTGTTTATATTCTATAATTACTTCAATATGATTTTAATAAAACGGGACTAATTATATTGACTTGTTTATAACACCAAATAATTTAAGGTTAATCATAGTCATGTATCTATGTTCATTCATATCATATATATGTTAGTATATGCTATGCATTTCTAAACTCATTAGAAGCTAATTCAGATCATATGTTAGTATATGCTATGCATTTCTAAACTCATTAGAAACTCAATATATATATAATAGCCTGCTATTTTGTCTCACTTTTTTTTCTTCCTTTCTTCTGCTTATTGTTACTATTAATTTTTCAATGTTCTTTGCATCCTTTGAGATACTTTCTATTTTTGTTGCCTGGAAAGTTTGATCTGACCTATTTTTAATGAAAGAAACATTCATTTTTAGCATGAATATCATCAGATATCATTTTTCGTTGTTCCTTAGGTTTAGTACTGCAGGTAAAATTAATCTTTGTTTTGTTTAGTTCTTGGGTTTTTTCTAAATACTTTCTGGTGCATTCAATCTTAATGCTTGCTTGGCAGCGTGTATTGTGTATAGATATCGACATCCGCCATGGAGATGGTGTTGAAGAGGCCTTCTTTACCACTGATAGAGTTATGACCGTCTCTTTTTCATAAATTTGGGGACTTAATTCCTGGAACTGGCCGGGAACATTAAAGACATTGGCCAAGGTCTAGTCGAGCATTACGCCATCAACGTACCATTGAATGATGGGATGAATGACTGTAAAGTACTTAAAGGAAGTTTACCAGCCAGACGCAGTTGTTCTCCAATATGGAGCAGATTCATTGGCTGGTACTGACAGGTTGGGACTGTGAAAGGTCATGCTGATTGCCTTAGGTTCCTTAATTAGATCTTTTAATGTTCCTCTAATGGTTCTGGTGCTATGAGGTCTCTCTCTCTAGCTCTGTGACTACTGGCCTTTGCTTATGAGATTATCCCATCAGTTAATTCCCTAATTTATTGTGAGATTCTGTTAATTGAGCTACAGTTTATTTCATTCTCGCAGACAGCAGTTGCAGTTGGAGTGGAGCTGGATAATAAATTGCCTTGCAATGAATAATACTATGAATACTTTGGCCCAGTTTACACTCTTCACGTTGAACCAAGTCCTAGCTGTTGATAACCAGAACTCACCCGGAGATTTTGAGAAAATAAGGCGCGTTTCTCATTAACACTTCGAAACTGTGTTATTGCTAGTGATTGGGAATGATATTTGGAAACCTGCTTCTTGAACGGCTTGGCCGGCTTTCTAGATTGTCGCATGCACCCAGTACTGTACAGTTTCAGGCAGCACCATCCATTACCCAAGTTCTGGAAGAGGTTACGTTGGTGGCAAACTATGTGCTTCATGACAGTGAATATTGTTCCTTGATAATTTTCTATTGATCATATTTTCTGATCACATTGTAGAATTCTTGGATATAGGCAGAAGAGAAAATTGATCTTAGACCTAAGCCGCGCCCACGCATATGTAGTGGTGAGGTATGAGTCTGATGCTGATGAAGCGGAAGGAGAAGCCACAGCATAGAAGTACTGATTCTCAATCTAGATCAAATGCTAAAATTGTTGGTTCATATGTTTTATTTTAATGATGACAATATTTTTTGTACGCATATGTTTTGTGATTTTCAAGACCGATCATATATGGAGTACTTTATTTCAACTCCTTTCTTCTAAGTGTTTTCTTTATTTATCCGAGTGAAAAAATAAAATAAAAATAGAAAGAAAAAAATTTGTAGCTCATCTTCTCTCACTTTATCTATTTTTTATTTAATTTCTCCCTTATAAAATAGTTTTAATTGTAAAAAATTTAATATTAATGTATTTACATTGACGTGGGTTTAAGTAAATTTTAGTCTAAATAAGTAAAAAAGAAGTAGTATAAAAAATTGAATTTTATTTCTCAGAAGTACATGGCTTAACCAGAAAAAGAAGATCAAATCCATCCATTTAACTTTTTCAGTTAATAAAAGTAATTGTAATTCTATGTGCACATTTGTCCTATCGTTTAAATTAGTGATAAAATATTTATTAATTCAATGCGTTAGTGAATTGTGCACATAATAATATTTATAAAATAAAATATAACTATTCGTTTCCTTGGGAAATTATCATAAGCTGCAGCGTAGTAGGGAGGGAGAGAGAGAGAGAGAGAGAGGAGTTTGGAACATTCTGGTGCGCCATGACACCTGTAGCTGCTACTAGCTTCATTTCTCTTCTAATCCCACCAATTTTTTCAATTCCCAACCTTTCCCTCTCCTCCTCCACCACCACGCCTGTAAACCCCAGTTGTCTCTCTCTTAAACCCCGTTTCGCACCACTAATAATAGTCAAATCCCACCAAACCCATGTCCCCAATCCCCAAACGAAGCCCCAAGACAACGGAATTCCCAGGGATCTCGTCAAAACTATCGTCAAATTCAAGTCCAGGCACAACTATATTCGGGTCCTAGAAGTCTCCAGGAAAGCGGACCACCCATTCGCCGGGTCAAGACTCCTCTTACTTGACGGCCCTGGCAATATCCACAGCATCTCTTTCCTCTTCAAATCCCTCTCCAACACCTATTTCGATGTCTTCGCAACCCTCCCGCCAATCTTGCCTCCGGGACCCTTGGGAATCCTCGGATTCGGAGCCGGATCCGCAGCCCGCTTAATCTTGGAACTGTACCCACAAGGGCTTATCCACGGGTATGAGCTTGACCCGGATGTGATTTCAGTTGGTAGAGAGTACTTGGGCCTTTCAAAGCTGGAAAAACAATTCCCGGATAGGCTATTCATCAACATTGGGAATGCCTTGAATGCCAGTGTTAAAAACGGGTTTGGGGGTTTATTGGTGGATTTGTTTAGTGAAGGGTGTGTGATTTCGGAGCTCCAAGATCCGGAAACGTGGGAGAGGTTGAAGAAGAGACTGAGGAAAGGGGGAAGGATAATGGTGAATGTGGGTGGGTGTTGTGTGGAAGCCGAGGATTCGAATAGAGATGGAAGGGTGATAATGGAAGAGACATTGAAGGCAATGGATAAGGTGTTTCCGGGGGAGGTTTTTGTGATGAGTCTTGGAAATGGTGACAGTTCTATTGCTTTTACTGGTGAATTAATGCCGGAAGATGTTAATGTGTGGAAAAAAGCTTTGCCCAAATCTTTGAAGTCTTATGTAGATATGTGGGTGCCCTATTAGCCAGGTAGTCCTAATAAGCATGTACCAGCTTGGTTAAACGCTATTCAGATATTTCTTTTTCTGTCCAAATTACTAGTACAAACTCAAAACTGAATTATGGATTATTAATATATCAAACCAGAATGCTAGTTGGAAGGAAGCCTGCTGTGGGGTGCGGCCGGCCTGCCAGTCAGCCAGCCATATATTTTTTTTGGGATCATGTACAGTAGTTAGTGTCATGCCTCTTCTGCTGGTAAGTTTGTTATGGTATAATTGTTTTATTTTACTCAATGAAAACTATCCAACCTTATTTACATGTAGTATGCCCTGATAGAAATGACAATGGTGTGTGGGTTGCATATAATTTCATTCTTTCTTCTTTTTTTAATAGAAAAATACTTTAGCTAGAAATTTGAAATACAACCTAAAATATAACACAAAACAAAATGATTTATTCTTAAGAAAAACAAAAAAGAAGGTAAGTAAATGAATAAGGATTTAATTTAAATCAATGATATTACTACAACAAGAACGCTCTCATCAGACTTACACTTGATGTTCATCTATAATTTAATCTTTCAGAAAAAGTAAAATTTAAAGAAAGTGTATCAATTTTAAAATATAAAAACACGACTTTGAAAAATTAGAGTCGCTGTATTATGGTTTAGATCATTACAGTGCAATAGTCAATGCTCAATACCAACATCAATTAATTCTTTTACACCAAAACTGTGCCGATCAGAATATCAATTTTTCAAAAAAGAATATATTTATTGATTCTCTGCAATTTAACCCAATTTTTGTCCGTTTGGAGATGAATTTCTCATCACTAGTTAATAATGAGTATTTTAGTTTGATATGTATATTTGTATGTAAAAGCAATTAATAACACAAAAATAGAGTTTTTTATAGGTAAAGGTGTAAATGAACCGAGTCAAATCGAGTATTGAGTTGCTCAAATTTGGTTCACAAAATTTATTGCATATAAAATAAGGATTGATTGAGGTTCGTTTAGCTACCGAGTCGAGCACGATCTCGAATAGATTCCGAGCAGTTTGAAATTTTCGAACGAATATGATCCGAGTATTAATAGAAAATTGCAATTTGATGAGGTTCGAGTAATTTATCGAACTTTAAAATTTGTTTATATTTGAATAATTTAAATTTCGAGTCGAGTGAGTACGAATTAAGCCCGAACTATTTGCTCATTTTACATCCTTAATGATAGGTTGCTCACATCCACGTGTAGAGGCTCTTTATTTTCTTTTAAACTTAGTTTAGTTCTATCAGAAAAGTTTATTGTGGGTTCCTACTTGGCAATTAGTGTTTCTAAAAATTAGTTTAGAAACACAAATACCCTATTATACATTCAAACTAAATTTTAATTACATCCTAAACTTCAACTCTAAATTAATTTTTACTTTAAATTAAATGCACATTATAATTTTATTAAAACAAATAAAATACATCCTCTATACCCTCTTTATCAAAGTAATTTGCACCCTCACGGACAAATTATTTTAAAACTCAAAATTCAAATTGCATTTAATTTAAATAAAAGTTTATGGTGTAAATTAAATTTAGGGTGCAATTTGTACTTTAATTTAGTCGGTTTCAAAAAATATGATTACTTTTAATTTTTAAATTTTAATTTAAAATATTTTTGAATTCAATTTCCAAATTAAATATGAATTTATCTATTAGATAATAAAATTATGAAATAATTTATTATATACATAAATAATATATGTGGAAACGGGAGATGCAACGCGACAGGAAGAGTGTAAAAAATGACGTCGTTACATCATTAAAAATGAACCTCAAACAAATCACTCACAGCTTTTCTTCTTCTCTCCCGATGTCTCTTTGCAATATGCTCCATTAATTCAAAGCATCCTTCTTCCTCTAATTTCTCTACAGAATACTCCATGTGGTGCTGGAGCTAGTTATCATCAGCCATGAAAATGAAGTCTCAAACTTCCTTCTCTTTATCTCTCAATTTCCCCTTTTCTTGTTCTATAGTATAGTGAGTTTCAATCTAAGGTTTGAATTTTTACATTAAGGGCTTGTTCGGAGTGACTTATTTTAAAATGAATTATAAGTTAAAATATAAGTTGACTTATAAGTTTTGACTTATAAGTTGTAACTTATAAGTAAAATTGTTCGGCTGATAATGACTTATAAGTTAGAAATTAAGTTAAAACAAGTTATGAAGGTGTTCGGCTGATAATGACTTATAAGTTAAAATAAAATGTAAAGATTACTAAAAAGGACATTATAAAAAAATATATTGATTCAATATCATATCGAAGGTTATTATTGATAAACAACTTATTTCAACAGTTTATTGGTAAATAACTTATTATTTAAACAGCTTGTTATTGGTAAACAACTTATTTAAAAAGCTTATTGGTAAATATTTTTTAAAATCTTATTGCCAACTTATTATTTAAACAACTTATTATTGCTAAACAACTTATTATTTAAACAGTTTATTGGTAATTAACTTATTTAAACAACTTATTATTTAAACAGCTTATTGGTAAACAACTTATTATTGTTAAATGGCTTATTATTGCTAAACAACTTATTATTTAAACATTGATAAACAACTTATTTAAAAAGCTTATTTGTAAACAACTTATTATTTAAACAGCTTATTGGTAAACAACTTATTTAAACAGCTTATTAGTAAACAACTTTTTATTGGTAAACGACTTATTAATAGTAAACATTTTATTATTTAAACAACTTATTATTGGTAAACAACTTATTATTTAAACAACTTATTGGTAAATAGCTTATTATTGATAATCAACTTATTATTTAAACATTTTATTGGTAAACAACTTATTTAAACAGTTTATTGGTAAACAACTTATTATTTAAAATAACTTATTGGTAAACAACTTATTAGTAAATACCTTATTATTTAAACAACTTAATATTAAAAATTATAAAAAGAAACATTGATTCAATATCATATCATAACAATCATCCACAATTGCACTAAATAAAAACCTAAACAAATTATATAAACATATGAACTTCAATTTTATTCCAAGATAGAGATTCTTAATGAAGTTTAAGATGAAATATAAAATACTTCACAAACAAAGAACAAACAAACTTTGCATGGTTAGTTATGGAGATACTCACTTGTCTACGCAAAATAATGGGGATATTTGGTGTTAAATTTTTGTATATTGTATCTCAATTATTGGAACGCAATAATTCGAAAAAAATTATATTCAGTAACCACAAGACAGCTTTACCATGAGGTTTTAGCATTAAAACTTCTACAGGCCACTTTAACATAATGATGTAGATGTAATTTGTCAAGAAAGAGGAGGGGCAAATAGTCATTACATTTGGTCAAAATAATTTATTTAGAATAACTTATAAGTCATTTTATTTTAAGTTACAAATTGTTACATATTATTTTTGACTTATAAATCAAAAAATAAGTCATAAAATAAGTCATTCCCGAACACTCAAACAGTAAAAAACTACTTATAAGTTGGTAACCAACTTATAAGTAGCTTCGAACAGGCTCTAAGTGCATGTTCGAGAATGACTTATAAGTTGGAAAAGTCATTTGTTACTATTCACCTGTTCGGAAATGACTTATTTTTCTACTTATAAGTTGAGTTTAAGTCAAAAAAAATAAGTAACTGTTTGTAACTTATTTTAAAACGACTTATAAGTCATTTTAAAATAAGTTAGTTTGACCAAATGTAATATCTATTTTGCTCCTATTCTATTTTGCCCCTCTTTTTATTAATGTCTTTTTTAGTAATCTTTACATTTATTTTAATTTATAAGTCATTATGAGCCGAACACCTTCATAACTTGTTTTAACTTAATTTTTGACTTGTAAGTCAAATTGATGCCGAATGCTTTTACTTATAAGTCGCAACTTAAAATAACTTGCAAGTCAACTTATATTTTAACTTATAAGTCATTTAAAATAAGTCATTCCCGAATAGGTCCTAAGGCTTTGGAGTTTCAATTGAATGGGTTGGGTTTCAGATTTTGGATTTTAAAATTTAGGGATTAATTTTTTAATTTAGTGTTTTTAGGAATCAAAGTTTGATTAGGGTTCACAGTTAGTTTTAGTTTTGGGCATAGCTAGATTGTAATTCTCATTATTTAGGAAAAAGCGGTGCACGCTGGCCAGAAACCCAATCTGTACCTCAATCAAAACCCAGGAAACTTCTGTTGCTAGAGAAATCTCCAGCTTTCTCAAAGATGCTAACCAGAACTCGGCTAGAGAAATCTCAAACGTTCTCAGACAACCCAATTGGCTGTCTGTCATGAATAATTCTTCAGAAATACCCAAGAAGCTGAACCCTCAAGTTGTTTTGACCATTCTTCACCAATACAATCAAGTGAATAATCTCAAACGCCTCCTTAACTTCTATTTGTCTAGATCCAAAATACAGTCCCCTCAATTGTTAAATTCTTTCTCTTTTCTTGTTGTAAATCTCTGCAATGTCAATCTTTTCGGACAGGCAAATGGCATCTTGGTTCAAATGATAAAAACCCACATGTCATCTGCATTGGCATTTGTGATTTTCAATTCAATCTTTAACTGGTTCAGAAATTTTAAGGGGTCTAATCCCATAGTGTTTAATATATTGATTGATACTTACAAGAAGATGGGTATGTTGGTGGAAGCTAGTAATGTCTTTTTTGAAGCTAGAAATAGTGAAATTTTTCCTAGTCTATGGTGTTGTAATGCTCTCCTGAAAGATCTATTAAAGAAGAATATGATGGAATTATTTTGGAAAGTGTACAATGTAATGTTTGATGCTAAGATAGGTTTTGATGTTTATACGTGCACAAGTTTGGTGGGTGCACTTTGTAAAGTTGGAGATGTAATGGGGGGCCAAAAGAGTCCTTGAAATAGGTGATGCGGGGTGTGATCCAAATACTTTTGTTTACAATTTAGTAATTGAAGGAATGTGCAGGTTAGGAGCTACAGATGAAGCTGTTGAGCTGAAAACGGTTATAGGTGAGAAGGGACTTTTTCCAGATGCTTATACTTGCACAAAGATTATTAATCAATTCTGCAAAGAGAACAGGTTAGATGAGGCAAAATGTATGTTGGAAGAGACGGTAAATATGGGTTTGGGTTTGAAGCCTGACTATGTCACCTACTCCACTTTAACCAATGGTTTCATTCAGAGCGGGGATATAGAAGAGGTTTTGAGAGTTAAAGAGGAGATGATTCACCCTGGTATTCACCTAAATTATTCCGTATATACTATGCTTGTTCATGGTTTCTGTAAGGCGGGTAACATGGTGAAAGCAACCGAAATTTTTAATGAAATGATTTTAATGAGCTGCAAACCCAATCCCCAAACTTATGGTGTGTTGATTGAGGGTACTGCCAGGGCCATAATATCACCAGGGCCTTAGAACTACTCGATGTGATGGATAAGAGGAATTTTGTTCCCACGGTTGTGACTTACAATTCAATGATTGATGAACTATGCCAGTGCAAGAATTTTCCTAAAGCTCTTTTCCTTCTGGGGAAAATGATTGCAAGTGGGTTGAAGCCAAATGCTGTTATCTACAAAACTCTAATTGCAGGGTTTGCCTCAGAAGATAGGATTGAGGATGCAATACGGGCTTTAAATGAAATGAGTGAGAATGGCTTTTCCCCAGATGAATTTTCCTACAATCATGTCATAAACTGTCTATGCAAAGCTGGAAAGATGGAAGAAGCAAGTTCATGTGTTCAAAATGGTTGCGGAGGGACTAACCCGGATCCTGAAACTTATGGGGCTTTTATCGGTGGATATAGCAAGGCTGGAAACATGTTGTAAGCAGACAAATATTTTGATTATATGCTTGATAATGGCTTAGTGCCAAACAATGTTATCTACACTGTCCTGATCAACCGACACTTTAAAGCAGGAAATCTAATGGAAGCCTTCTCCACATTTAGAACTATACTTGGACTGCAGGTGCTGCCCGACTTGCAAACTTACAGTGTTTTTATCCATGGTCTCTCGACTAATGGGAAGATTCAAGAGGCCATTGAGACCTTCATTGAACTGAAAGAGAAGGGTTTTTCTCCTGATGTTATCTACACTGTTCGCTTCTGTTCGACTCGTTTACACCCTTATATATATCCCTATTGCCTATGTAATTTGCTTTTACCCTTAGGTATGTTCTTTGACATTAATGTTCTCATATATAGTAACAATTATCATGTGTTCTTAAACGCCCTCAATTTGATGACCAATGATGTTCACCAACCACCGTTGCAAATTAGATTGCATAACATAGCTCTTTAACTTTTCTATTACTATTATTTTGAATCACTTTGGTCCCTGAATGTAATGTGATATCATCTTCATGTTTCTATTATCATTGATCACTTTGGTCCTTGAATGTAATGCCATTTCATCTTCATGTTTCTATTTGATCTTGTCAACTTGCTTTTCATTCTTACTGTCAGAAAGTTGTGTGTGATTGTGTAGTATGGTCTAATACAGGTATGTGGTTTTGTTTCATTTGTAAAACATACAGATGAAAATTATGACATGACCATTTTTGTTTGCTACAGGACCATGGTATAGGGCTTTGAACTTTTTCAAAAATTACTTTCATCACTACATCTGTAGGGATAGCTGGGTAACTCTGTTTTTTTCTGTACTTTTTTACACAGTGATGGCTGATAGGTGAGCAGAATGATTTCATTATGGTAACTCATGAGGAACAACTGTCTTCTCATGTTAAATTTTAACTCAACAGTCATTTCGAGTGACAGGAAAGCTGAGAACCATACTACTTTATGACAAGCTAATTAGAGTGTATAATATCCATGTAGACATTATGCGAATCAAAGGAAATAAGATCCTTGTAGACCTTATCCTTTACTAATTATGGTCTATTTAGTGCTTTTTTTGCAACTTTTGGTTTTTTGTTTCTTTTTATAAATTAAAAAAAAACTAAAATATTTTTGGCTCAGTATTTAGTTTCAATATGTCCTGCGACTACATTTAGATGTGTAATCTAGCATCCTTTCAACTACATACAATTTTGACTATTTCATCCCAAGTATTTAAATTCCTATACTTTGTATAATATTGCAGATCCAAAAGTTTGCCATGCGGTTTCTGACCTCTTCTGAATCACAAGCATTCATAAGCTCTTTGAAGGTGTGAACGTTGTTAGCCAAGCACATGATGTTATTTTCTTTTTCCAATTTGAATGGTACTAGGCATCTTGGTAGTGAACATATTTTAAAGCAATTTTCTTGACCTTGTAAAAGACATGCTACTTTTTTGCAGGAAAGCTTAAATGATGGAAGGAATATTGGGATACCAAACACCTATTTTAGCTCAGAAAATTTATATCAAAATGAGTTCATCTCAGCAAACGAAGTGCATCATAGGTGAAAAGCATGTTCTTTATTCACAAAAAATCTAATGTTACAAAAACCTCAATCTTTTATATCCTAGTTTATACTGTTTAAAATTAATATTGTTGCAGAGCTGATGAGGCATTGATCAACGGTTATCTGGCTGCAAACTATCCTCCTTTAACTGAATCCTCCTTTAATGTAGTGCAAAATACTTGTTCCGAGGAAACAACACTTCACCATGATTATGAAGGCACTTGTGCACCCTTGCCTCCAAGCCTCACAGAATTCCTTGCTGATGATTGCACCGAGGTTCAACAAGGTACAAGGATTACTTATTACTTATTGCTTATTGTGCACACTTGTGCACATCTTCTTTTGTCTGATTGAGTTTATGGATGCTACAGAACCACCATTAGCAAATGAGGAAGTTGATCTAAACACCCGAATTACGGTAATTTCTGAATAAGTGTTGTTCAATTTTGTTATTTTAGGGTTAAATATACTTCCGTTCCTATCAAGTACCACCATATTCATAATTTAATTCATAAAGTGTCTAATTGCATACAATGTAGCCCCAAATTCAGACTCCAACCAAAATTGGCTCGAATACGTCAAGTGTCGGCAAAAAATAGTTTTATACGGTTTGACCGTATTAAAATACAGTTTGACTTGCAATTTACTACATAAAGTTCCTAATTGCATACAATGTAGCCTCTAAATTCAGATTCTGGCCAAAATTGACCGGAATCCCTCAATTGCCGGCAAGTCGAATAGAATTATACGGTTTGATCGTATTAAATTACAGTTTGACTTTTAAAAAAATTATTTAAAAAATTATTTCTATAATAACTAATTTAAAGACTTAATAATGTAAAAAAAAATAAAAAAATCTCATTATTTATTCCTGTTAGAAAATCTCATTATAGTTAATCTTATCCCATGATTAGTATGTATACATTGCTGTAAATTAGGGATTTCCATATCTGTAAAATAAGTATTGCTATACTTGTGTATATAAACCAATGTAATTGAGAGAAATGTATCAAGAAATTATTACCTAAAATTAGGTTCTTTTTTACATGGTATCAAATCCGTTCCTAAGCAGAAAACTAGTTTATTAGTTTTTTCTCATTGCCATTCTTATTTTTCCTCAGAAAACTAGTTGAATAAATCTGTATGTATAAAGAAATTGAGACCATAACTGGGTTACCTAGTGTCAGGCAACCATCATAGAAGTTTTCAACCACTAACCCACTGCCAAACTCGCCCCCACGCGCCATCACACTCACTGCAGGCCGACGCCACGCGTCACCTTTAGCCGGCGTGTGTGCGTTCTCTGACGATCTTTAGTCGACGTAGTTTTTCCGATAGTGTTCGTCTCTCCTCTTGCCATCTACAGTGGTTTTGTTTTGTTTGATTTAGGTTTATCCATTTTTCTTTCGATCAATAACTTATGTGGCTTCTGTTTGGTCTTGTGCTTCTACTGTTCACTGTGCTTTTTTCCGGTTACTTCTGCATATATTTTGTAGTGCAATTATTTGATATCCTTTGGAAAATTTATTCTCCCTGGGTATATATTGTATCTACCTATTATATGGCGGAACAAAGTGGTGCTAGCAGTGGGGTTCATAACAGTGGGGTTCATAACAGTAGCATGGAACAACAAGGTGTCAGAAGCCATACTCTTAATTCAACATTGACTATCAACCCCTTTAAACTGGATAGAACTAACTATTTGACATGGTCTCAAGCGTGTCACATGTTAATTGAGGCCAATAGTATGCAACACTTTATCAATGGAACAATTACTATACCTGAAAAATCGGGTATGGCTCAAGAGGAATGGAAATATGATAATTCCATGGTGAAGACATGGATTTTTAATTCGATAGAACCTAGTATGCGAAGTAATTAGATGTTCTTAGACACTGCCTATGAGCTTTTGGAGGCTAGCTCTCACATTTTCTCTGATTCTGGTGATATGTCTAAGGCCTATTACATTCGTAAAAGAATCTGTGATTTGGGTCCAAGGGAGAAGACTGTGGCTCAATATTTTGCAGAGATTAATGCACTTTGGCAGGAGCTTGATCATTACCGAGTTTTTTCAGCCAAATGTACGGAAGATGCAGCAGTTTATCAAAAGTTCGTTAGTGAAGATATAGTTGTGGATTTCTTGGCTGGTTTGAACATAGAGTATGATCAAATTCGAGCACAGTTAATTGGTCAGACACCGTTTTCATCACTGCGAGAGGCTCATGCTAGAGTCCAACAAAAGGAAAGTAGACGTCAGGTGAAGGTTCTAAATTTAAATCCTGTTAACCGATCAACTATGGTTGCTTCGTATCCAAAGCCTAAGAAGGAGTCCCGCGAATGTGACTATTGTGGGGAAAAGAACCATACCAAGGATCGCTGTTTTAAGCTTCATGCACGTCTTAAAAGGACATGGAGGACGGTCTGGTCGTGGACGTGGTTCCCATGCCTATTTGTCTACTATAACACTTCCTGTTGATACATTCAGTACCTCAGAAACAACTACTACACTCACTCCTGAGGAAATTTCAGCTTTTCGGAAATTCTGTTCAAAATCTTCTCATTATACCCAATCAGGATTCAGGTATACATTCTTGTGTTTTTAATGTTTTATCAACTTGCCCTAATTGGATATAGACATAGGTGCTTTTGAGCATATGATCGGGTCTTCCAACCTCTTTACCTCATATATGCCTTGTTCTGACAATGACAAGGTTCGAGTAGCTGATGGTTCCATTTCTTCTGTCTCTGGGAGTGGTTCAGTAGTTTGTACTCATTCATTGATATTATCATCTGTTTTTTATATTCCTTCATTTACTGATTTATTATTTTTCCAACGTCTTACTGAATCTTTACACTGCTCAGTCACTTTTTTCCTAACTCATTGTGTTTTTCAAGACTTGGTGACGGGGCAGAAGATTGGCAGTGGTAATGTAGTTGGTGGTCTATATTATTTAGATGTTCCATCGTCTAACATGCCTCTAATTACAGATGTGAGTACTACTCAAGCTCTTCAATCTACGTCTGATTCCAGCCTAATTTCTCTTCATCAATGACATCGACGTTCGGGACATCCCTCTATCAGTATTAGAGTATTTGTTTCCATCTTTAGTCAAGCAATATAATAAAACTCAGTTTTTGTGTGAACCATGTGAATCGGGTAAACACAAACGTTTAATTTATTCTGCTACTAATAGTCCATCTCCTTCACATCGAGTTTTTGACTGTGTGTGCTATGTTAATGATAAATCTCCCACTCGCGGAAAACTAGATCCCAAGGCTCTTAGGTGTGTTTTCATTGGGTATTCTCAAACCCAAAATGGTTATAAATGTTATCATCCTCCTTCAAACAAAGTATTTGTCACTCGTGATGTAACTTTTTGGGAATTTGAACTTTTTTAATCATTCTCACCTTCTCCTCCGGGGGATGTTATTGATGAGGAGAAGCTTACTCTGAGGCAGGTATTACAAGTAGTACTATACCCTCTTATCCTATAAATTCATTTCCTGTTCGTGTTGTTTTCTCTGATGAATCTACACAGGGGGAGTCAAGTGGTAGACATAATGAGCCTGAGTTAAGGACATGTTCGAAGTGACAAGAATAAGGTCACCATTTTTGCACCACTGCAACAATCCTGCTCAAAGTCTAGTATTGATAATGCTAATGGTGAGAATCCTAATTCTACTTGTCCTTCTAATGATACTGAACTTCCTATTGCTTTTAGAAAAGGGTTAGATCTTGTACCCAACATCCTATCTCTAATTTTTTAGCCTATAATAAATTATGTGCATCTTACTATTCCTTTGTTTCTTCCTTGTCTTCGATATCTATTCTTCAGAGGTGGAAAGAGGCAATTAGTTATGAGGACTGGAAACATGCTATGATAGAAGAGATGAATGCCCTGAAGAAGAATGATACATGAGAATTAGTTACTCTTCCTTTTGGGAAAAAATCTGTCGGTTGCAAATGGGTATATACAGTCAAACAGAAGCTGGATGGGACAGTTGAGAGACTCAAAGTTAGGCTAGTTGCAAAATGGTATACTCAAAACCATGGGATTGATTACCATGAGACATTTGCTCCTGTGGCGAAGATGAATTCTGTTTGTACCATAATCTCATGTGTATCAAACTTTGGCTGGGATCTTCAGCAATTGGATGGAAAAAATATGTTCCTTTATGGTGACTTGGAGGAGGAAGTGTACATGAAAATATCCCCTGGTTTTTCTTCATCTGCAACCAAGGGTAAGATTTGTAAGATGCGAAAAGCTCTGTATGATCTGAAGCAATCTCTTAGAGCCTGGTTTGGTAGATTCCACAAAGCTATGATAAAATTTGGGTACAAGCATAGTCGAGCAGATCATACTTTGTTGATGACATTGTGGTGACATGAGATAATAGAGAAGAGATGGTAAATCTCAAAGTAAGACTGCCCAAATAGTTTGAAATCATAGATCTTGGTCCTTTGAAATATTTCCTTCGTATTGAAGTTGAAATATCTTCCAGTGGTATTTTTCTATCTTAAATGAAATATGTACTTGATCTTTTAACATAAATTGACATGTTGTGATGTAAGCCTGTTGCTTCTCCCATTGAAGTTAATCACCATCTAGTAGGTGGCACATGACCTACAACTGATAAAGAAAGATATCTAATGTTTGGTGGGACGATTGATATATCTTTCTCATACTAGACCTGATATATCTTATGTTGGGAGTAGTGAGTCACTATATGCATGATCCTTAACAATGTCATATGGAAGAATTCTGAGTTATCTCAAGTCTACTACTGAGAAAGGTTTGTTGTTCGCACCACATGGTCATATGAGAGTTGAAGCATTTTCCGACTTAGATTGGCTGGACTCATTTGTTGGAGATAATCTTGTTACTTGGCATAGTAAGAAACAATTTGTAGTAACAAGATCCAGTGCTGAGGTCGAATATCGAGCTATCGCCTGGGTATATGTGAACTAATGTGGCTTCGAACTTTGCTAGAAGATTTGGGTATTACAACTAAAAGGCCTATGCAATTATTTTGTAATAATAAGGTAACCATTAGTATTGCAAACAACCTGGCAACACGATAGAACAAAGCACATTGAGATTGACAGACACTTTATTAAAGAAAAGTTAACTAGTGGTCTTATTTGCTTACCTTTTGTCAAAACAGAACATCAGGTTGCTGATATTTTAACCAAAGGTCTTAGTAGTAAAATGTTTCATCCATTATATTTCAAGTTTAGTATGCGAAACATCTATACACCAACTTAAGGGGGAGTATGGTTTCTATAATTATAGTTAATTTATCCCATAATTAGTATGTATACAGTGCTGTAAATTAGGGATTGCTAGTATAAACAAATGTAATTGAGAGGAATGTAAATAGAAATTATTACCCAAAATCAGGTTCTTCTTTACTACACTTCCCTAAACTCCTCCATCACCATCATCAACACTTCCAACACCATTACCATCATCAACTCCTCCATCGCCATCAGCAATCAAGCACCATTTTCTTCCCTGAACTCCAATCTTATCTCAAACTTCACAATCACAACACAATATATATATATATATATATATATATATATACACACACACGGAGCGGATCCAGTTTGGACAACCGCACGCTACTAAAATGCGAACTTTTTTTTTTTTTTTAAAACAACTAAAAAAAAATTTAATATTTTATGGAATTGGAATTTTTGTTATATGTATCCAAATCACACCCAAAACACTGTATTATAGAAAAATTCCAATAACATAAAATATTAAACTTTTTTTTAGTTGTTTTAAAAAAAAAGCACAAAAAAAATATCCGCATTTTAACAAAATCTTGGAGTCCAGGACCGGATCCGCTCCCTATATATATATATATATATATATATATATTATTAAAATAGAAAATCAAAAGTAAAATTTAAATAAATATCTAAAATTGAAACAAACAAATTTCAAATTCCTGCACTCTTTTTCCATTATTGATTACTCCACCAATCAAGATCTGGATCTGCTCACTATCATCGCAACTCCGATTATCATCGCAACTCCGATGACAATCTTCTGCGGATCTTTTCCCCCAATACCCCACAATTGGGTACCAATCGTCTGATTCGAAGCAACTTAGTTGGCCGACTGTTTTTTCTCCCAACTTAATTCCATGAGGTTGTTGTGCTAGAGGGAAGAAGTTATGGAAGTGAAAATTATTTAGAAGTATTTTAATTTGGGATTAATTGTACGAATATTTTAATTTGGAGTTAATTGTATTTTAATTTTTTTTAATTTTTTAATGAAGTCAACCCGTATTTGAATACGGTCAAATTGTATTTTCAAAATCAATATGAATACTTTTGGGGCCGAATTATGAATTTGATGATACTTAGTGTAACATAAGTTGTATTTATCTTATTAAATACTTAAGACCCGATTAGATTCTTGGACGAGTTGGGTATTTCGGCCAATTTTGGCCGCATTCTGAAATTGGGGTCGACATTATATCAAATTAGGCACTTTATGTAGTAAATTGTAAGCTCAAATTTTTTGGGGGCTGAATTATGAATATGGTGGTACTTGATTATTTAGCCCTATTTTTTACTATCAACTTTACTTATTTCAAGGACAATATTATTTGGTTGCTTTGATCAATAAAAGCTTTTCTAAATTCTGCTTTTCCTATGGTTTGTTTTGCAGAAATACACGACTGCTTCATCTTTCAACGGTAAGAAAATTCCCCACACAATGCTAAATAGTTGGTACTCTCATGTTAAGATGTACCAAAGTGTGTTCACTTAATCTGACTAATTATTAGTATAAATTTATGTGAAGATGTAGGTTTGCACCTCATAGGATAATGGATGCCAGATTTATTGTTTTGTATCATTGGACATTTTATTTCTTGTTTCATATTAACGTAACTTCTGAGAAATGTAAATTCATGTTCCCATATCTCATCTTGCATCTAGTGTAATTGTGTTGTTTTTAGACTTAGTAGCTCAGTACTTGACATATAATTTGTACAGTGGCCAACAATAAAGTATGTGCTCAGCAGAAAAAAAGTAGGGTGAAGGTTATTGAGTTGCGTTTATACTTGAAATGTTAAAAACTGAGTCATGTTGTCTTCTCTGAGTATTCTCCTTGATTTATATTCCGATCATTCATAACTTATTGTTTTTCTGAACTTGTCGCCATCAGATATGCTTTTGATTAAACTAGAGAAAGTTATCAATGGTATGGGAGGAGATTTGGCATTGTGATTCATGGTTCTGCTGCAAAACTCATGTATAAACCTTTTGCCCGTAGCAGCTAGCTAGCTTGATGTACATGGCTGCACACTTTTATTCGTGCTTAAATTGTATCATATCCTGCTTGGATACTTGCAAAGAAGAGAGAGACAGAAAGCAGCCCCAAATTATGAAAATTGTTCCATCTTCAGTCCTATTTCTGTCTAACTATTACAATGCCTTGCGGTGTGGCTAATTTTACTTGGTAGACTATTACAAGTCATCTTCAGTCCTATTTCTGTCGAACTATTTAATACCGCATGACTGCAAACCCATGGAATTTGACAAATGTGTAGAAGTTGCCAATGACGTCTCCTATTGGTCAAGACCGAAACTTGTTTGGTTATTGATATTGTGTTGGTGTGTATTGTAGCCCCCCAAAAGTTAAGGGCTTCAAAAAAAAGAAAAATGTTTAGAAGTCAAGTGAAAAATAATATTCCATTCATTCCAAAATATTTTATCAAACTTCACTTTTTGAAGTCAACCTAGAATAGTCTACTTCAATTTTTTTATATATGAATTAATTTAATACAATCATAAGTATAAATTATTTAAAAATTATTGTTGATTATAAAATTTATTATGTTTATAATTAAATAAATCATATCTTGAAATTAGACACTGACTAACTGATGTTTGATTGTATTTTAATGCATTTTAACAACTCATCTCTTAATATATTTTAACAATTCATATTTTTGTATTAAAAGTTTCTTTGAATAGTTTAGACTCGTATTTATATTTTAACTATTCAAAGGATCACTTAATACAAATATCTGAGCTCTTAAAAAGTATAAAGAGGTGAATTGTTAAAATGCAATCAAACACTATTTTCCTATTATAGTCAGACATTCCATATTGCAGCCATTAAAATGTATTTTAACAACCCATCTCTTAATACATTTTAACAGTTCATATTTTTGTATTAAGAGTTCCTTTGAATAGTTTAGACTCGTATTTATATTTTAACTATTCAGAGGATCACTTAATATAAATATCTGAGCTCTTAAAAAATATTAAAAAATAAATTGTTAAGATGCAATCAAACACTATTTTTCTATTATAGTCAGACATTCCATATTGCAGCCATTGATGTATTGGTCTCGGATAAAATCTAGCAACGACCCACCCGAAAAATAAGGACAGCAATGTTGAAAAGTCAGGCTCAATAATGGAAGAAAAAAACACTAATACTAACTATTTAAAAGATATTAATAATTACAACATTGTTTTTTGAAACTTTAGTCATGTTTTTTGCTAAAATAAGGATTAGACTATTTGTTTTACTTTTACACTAATTCGAAGTATTTTATCTCATGACACGAGATTAATTTGTCATTTCTAAGGTTATTTATGAGGGATTATATAATTCCATGATAAATATAGAATCAATAGTCCCTCTAATTTTAAGCTATCAAATGGCTTTATGAGATTAATTGTCTCACATTAAAAGATTAATAGTCACTCGTCATATGATTAAATAATTCGAAGCAATATTAAATAAAAAGAAATAGTCAAATCTTAAGTATTCTTTTTGCAAACAAATATGACCTAATCTAATCACATTTATTTTAAAATTACATTAATTAATTTTTTTAAATAAAAATAAGATTATTTTTTTAAAATGTTTTTTATGAAACATCGATAATATCACATGTGACGCCCCCAAAATAGGTATACATCACCCATTCGAAGTCGCCAAATACACAGAGTATGTAAACAACTACAACTTTATTAATACAACATAAAAAGCTGTGAGTTTAAATACAAATATTGTCATCTAGACAATATCCACACTCAAATAAGTCCTCATTACAATTATTAATACACTATTTTACGAATAGTGAGGACTACTAGAACAACTTCTAGAACCATCATTCCACACTTTGACTAGTACTTCGCTACATTCTCGCGCCATGAGAAGAAAAATGGAACAACAAAGAAAAGGGTGAGCTCAACTAGCCCAAGAAAAGAACATTATGACTAAGATAATATAGAACAAATTAACGTTAGTCCTCAACAGAAAAAAATCTAATAGAATACAATAGACAAACCGGTTTTAAATCAATCTTCGCAATGAAATAATAATTCATTAGAAGAGTTAAGTAGAGAATGCAAACTACTATCTTCTATATATGAATTTAAAAGTTCATCGTCGATATTTTATCCCCTGTAACATCAATCAATATATATCGGAATCAAATATTCATCTTTGCACTCTGAGCCAAAGATATTCATCGATTGATCATGTTCATCTAAACACTGTTCATCTTTGACTACTACTGAAAGATATTCATCAAGAAATCATTCATTTTGACTACGGGCCAAAGATATTCAAAGAATATCATCATTTAGGAGTGAGGATGATGAAAAATATTTTAAAGAAAACAAATCCAGTGAAACAAAAGAACAAGTATTAAGGATTCGTACTTTAAATAATCCAAGTTCAAAAATACATCATAAATAACCAGATTGGAGTAAAATTCAAGAATGAAGATCAAAATATAGATCAATCAAAGATAGGAATCATAACAGACAATCTTGGACATAGAAAAGAAATTTTAATTTTTCTGTGAATAGTGTCGTATTCGTGAATAGTGCTGTATACGTGAATAGTGTCGTATACGTGAATAGTAACTCCGACACCAAAAGATAGAAATTTCATAAAAAATATCATTATGCTTCGTGAATGGTACTCGTGAATAGTAACTCATGAATAGTAACTCCGACATAAAAAGTTTCAAATTTGATAAAAATTTTAACCAATATTTCGGCATAATGATATTGAAGAAATAATATCATTTACGAAGAAAATAACATCTCTTACCTCGAGAAAGAATAAGTCTTTATATTTGGAATATTTGGATATAGTCTTTGAAAGAACTTGCAGATATAGCAATACTCAAAGTACTAAAATACTCATAAAATACTTCGATATTATAGAGAGAAAAATAGAGAAAACTTCAGTTTACGGTGTGATTTTCAATTCTAACCTAAGCACCCTATTTATGTAAAAATGCTTAGAACACAAAGCGAAAATTTAATAAAATATTAATATATATTATAAATTTCCTTAGCCCAACTTTGAAGATCTGAATTCAGATCATTTATAACACATGTGAGCCCACTAATTGCACAAAAAATGTTTTTCTCAAAATAATTAACTAATACTCCCAAAAATCAATTATTTCGGAACTTCAGAACTTCAATAATTCATAACAAATAGCCCTTTTGTCATAAAATTCGAATCTTGCGAATTTTTATAGGAAATTCAATTCTTTACAACTTTGTAGAAGAAAGTTTTTCCAAATTCCAAACAGAAATTTACCGAAATTCACATACGGATGATTTTACAGGCTATAATCAAATTTCAGTCAAGAAATGGGGTCCACCAACACACAAAACATGTGTTAAACAACTTTTGCAACAAAAATACTCTTCCTCCTCATATACTCATATATCCCACATTCATTATAAAAATATTATCATTATTATATTATAATAATATAATAAAATATTATTTTATCAGAAAAGATAAAATATCAATTTTTAACAATTGTCACTTTAAAAATTTTCTCCATCTACATAAAATCAATATTTCCTCATCATATAAATCAATAATTAATTATTCACAAATAATATTCTGAGAATCACAAGATCGACAACGGTAGCCGTTCCGGGAAAAAGTAGGCTTTCCAATAAGAATTTCTCCTTCTGGTGGCAATGATTAGGTGACCAAACCTCTCCTGGCACGGAACTTTCTAGACATTGCCAATAATATTTTCTTATAATATTATTCAGGATAATATGAATAATTGCTTCGATAATGGAAAATATTTGTGTAGTGACAATTATTGAAACAACGGTAATATAAAATATCAACGCAAAGCAATTATTGAATCAATAAAATAAAATCTTTGAGCGATAATTAATGTAACAATTATTGAATAGTGCATTCTTACGTAAGAATCAATAATTGGTGCAATACCGTAGTGTCTTCTTGTCTGCAACGCCAGACATCTTGTGTTTTAACCACCGGGTATTCCAACGAAGATTAACGGTAATAATTATTACGCTATTTGTAAACAACTTATACTTGCCGTTTTCTTCATCCAATCGCTTTTTCAGTTATAGGGCCCACAAAAGATCGCGCCATCGCATTTAATATTCCCCGACAACAAGAATATTCCATGACCAAACGAATATTCCCCGACAACAATGAATATTTTATAACCACTTGCTTATTTAAAATATTTGCGCATTTTACCCATAACTAACCACATTAATCAAATCAGCCCTTACTATTTGAAAATGATAAATAAAAGAAATTAAATTTCATTTACTAATAATTTGGGGTCTTACAACCTCCCCTCCTTATGAAATTTCATCCTCGAAATTGATGTACGTACCTGGTGTTTCGAAAAGGTGAGAATACCTCGCTTTCATTTCCGTTTCCAACTCCCAGGTCATTTCCTCAATAGCATGGTTCATCCACAAAACTTTGACTTGTGGTATGACCTTTGTGCGTAGGACATGCTCTTTCCTATCCAAGATCTTGACATGTACCTCCTCGTACGTTAAATCTTCTGCCATCTCGTCTGGTTCTAACTCAATAATGTGGTTCGGGTCGTCCACATATTTATATAACATCGATACGTGAAAAACGTTATGAACACGCGTCATACTTGGCGGTAAAACAAGTCTATAGGCCACAGTTCCTATTCGATCGATGATTTAAAATGGACTAATAAATCGAAGGTTTGAGCTTTCCTCACATCGCCGATTCTCACTTTTGGAATAACGACTTCTTGCATCTTCTTCTTCATATTCATCAACTCCAAGTCTCAGCTTGAAAGCGATTTTTAAATTTATCGATTAAAGTCGATTCTAATCGTATATTCGTTATCTTCATGCAGGTTCTTGGAATCTTTAACTCTATCTCCATCTTCTGTAAGTCATACGAAATAGGTCTTTGTGTTAACAATATCGCACTCGTAAATGCATACGATCTTTTACTCAACGCGTTAGCTACCATGTTCGTTTTTTTTTCTAGGATGGTATTGAATGGTATGGCCGTAATCTTTCAACAGCTCGAGCCAACGTCGTTGCCGCATGTTGAGTTATTCCTCGCTCCATTTGAATTTTGTATCTTTTCGAGTCAGCTGAGTTAATAGAGTATCGATTCGATAAAATCCTTCCACGAATCTCCGATAGTACCCAGCTAAGCCTAGAATGCTACTTATTTCGATTAATGACTTAGGTTGCTCTCAACTGTGACTCATATCCCAATCTTGGATAGCACATCACAATGGCACCTATCAGTTTAATATCGCACGAATATGGCGTCCCCTACGGAGAGTCTGGCTTCGGTGCATTCCACAAAGGAAGTCACCAGATAAAGGCTCGGGTACCAAATTCTATAGTTAAATCTTTAAATCCTGAAGTTCAATAGGAGCCATGAGATTTTTAGAAATGAGTTTTGTACCGGATTCAAAGTCGATACAAAATTCAATATCACACTTTGGGATTAAGCCAAGAAATTCTTCAGGAAATACATCAGAAAAGTCAATAACAACAGGAATATTATTCAAATCTAACGTGTCTTTATTTAAATTCATAACATGGGCTAAGAAAGCTTGACATCCGTTTTTCAATAAATGAATAACTTTATGGCTTGATATGAAGTGTTTGACTTCAATGGTTTAGTTGCTTGAATTCGAATAACAGGTTGCTTAGGAATATGAAAACTAACAACCTTACGAAAGCAATCAATTTTGACATGATGAGTAGTTAATCAATCAATCAATCCCTAAAATCACATCAAAAACAAGTATCTTTAAAGAAATAAGGTCAACAGGTAATGTGATGATGCCAACTTGGATCAAACAAGATTTATAAACAAATGGATGTAATGAAAGTTTCTCCTAACGGAGTTTCCTGAGATAAAGTCAAAGTCTAATTTCTTGAGTCAAGTTTAAACGTTGAGCACAAAGCGGGAGAGATAAATTAATGGGTAGCACCAGATTCTAGTAATGTATAAACTTCGCATGAATTTATGATTAGCTTACCCGTGATTACCTCGTTTGGGTTTCTCGATGTTGACCGGTCATGACAAACGCTTCTTCTAGAACCGTTGACTTTGACTTTTTCGGGATGACCTTTTGAGTCAAAGATCCCCATCGGGCTTGGTTTCGCCACCGTATAATCTCGAGCGATATGTCCTTCCTTTCCACAATTATAGCATACCTTGAACTGTTGTAGGATACCAATGATGTGTCCCTCTTTTCCACATTTATAACATATGACCGGTGGTCGTTCTCCTCCCTTAAAACCAGTTGCTGCTGGTGCTGACGTCTTCACCGTGTCATTGTTGAATCTCCTCTTTTTAAAATCTCCCCCCGACTCGCTTCTTCTATTTTCATGGCCACGAGTACCACCAGAGTGGTTGTCGCTTCTTGTCCGTATTTTTCTTTCTCCATTTGGTTATCGTTGTTCGATGGATCGCTGCCACCAGTATGATCCTCAGTTGCGGTCTCTTGGTTGAACGTACTTTCATTATCTCGCTCTAATAATTGAGCCACATTGACAACATCCGAATATAAAGAAAATTTATGAGAGATAAGATATTGTCGAATCTCGGGTTTTAAACCTCTCAGAAACATTCTCGTTATTCGTTTCTCATTCTCTACCATATGAGGTGCAAACCTGGATAACTCTACGAACTTCGCCTCGTATTGGGACACCGTCATGTTGTTTTGTTCTAGTCTAATAAACTCTACCACTTTCATATGGCGAATACTTTCGGAAAGTATTTTTCGTTGAAAAGTTTTTGAAACGCTTTCCCAAGACACGCGAGTGCGGCAGCAGTGGGTACGTTTCACAGACTCCACCAAGAATCGCCTTCGCCGGAACATAAAAGGTGGCGAATGGAACCTTCTGTTCCTCCGTGCATCCCAAGACATCGAATATCTTGGTAATTTGCTTGACCCATGTTTTCTCCATGATCGGATCCGGCTTTCCCTCAAATTCTGGTGGTCCCAATTCTTTGAACTACTTGGCCGTGATAAGCCGCGCGTTGCTATCATTTCCACTCGTATTCTCGTACACGAGTCTCCTCGTCCCGATTTTTCATGAATCGCAAAAAGCTCCTAAACATCCCGTCGTTCATCGTCCCGCTTTGGTGGTGTTGTTTATAGGAGGAATATTGCCTTCTGTTGCACGCCTCCTCGGGTGGTGATTAAAGGTGTTTCCACGATCTCATTAACTCCACCAATTAATATTCTCATTGCCATTCTTAAATATCATCATAAAACAAGGGTTAATTAAACAAATTAACATATCACATATTAACCATATAGTTCAACTGACCAACAAATAAGCTTAGGTATGACATACTAGCGAAGGATTTACTCGTCTCTCCCCTCCTAGTTCTATTCCCCGATCTCCGCCAGAGATCATATCCCTAAGCTCTAATACCAGCTATGACGCCCCCAAAATAGGTTTACATCACCCATTTTGAGTCGCCAAATACATGGTACAGAAACAACTACAACTTTATTAATACAACATAAAAACTGTGAGTTTAAATACAAATATTGTCATCTAGACAATATCCACACTCAAATAAGTCCTCATTACAATTATTAATACACTATTTTACAGAATAGTGAGGACTACTAGAACAACTTCTAGAACCATCATTCCACACCGACGAAGTAGTACTCGCTACATTTCTCGCCTCCCGAGAAGAAAAATAGAACAACAAGGAAAAGGGTGAGCTCAACTAGCCAAGAAGAAGAACATTATGACTAAGATAATATAGAACAAATTATCGTTAGTCCTCAACGGAAAAAATCTAATAGAATACAATAGACAACCGCTTTTAAAACAATCTTCGCAGCCGGAAATAATAATTCATTAAAAGAGTTAAGAGAGAATGCAAACTACTATCTTCTATATATGAATTTAAAAGTTCATCGTCGATATTTTATCCCCGTAACATCAATCAATATATATCCGAATCAAATATTCATCTTTGCACTACTGTGCCAAAGATATTCATCGATTGGTCATGTTCATCTAAACACTGTTCATCTTTTGCACTACTGACCAAAAATATTCATCAAGAAATCATTCATCTTTGCACTACTGTGCCAAAGATATTCAAGAATATCATCATTTAGGAGTGAGGATGATGAAAATATTTTATAGAAAAACGATTCCAAAGTGAAACAAAAGAAGCAAGTATTAAGGATTCAGACTTTAAATAATCCAAGTTCAAAAATACTTCATAAATAACAGATTGGAGTAAAATTCAAGAATGAAGATCAAAACATAGATCAATCAAAGATAGGAATCATAACCGAAAATCTTGGACACGAGTAAAAGAAAATTTAATTTTTACGTGAATAGTGTAAATGATTCGTGAATAGGCCAGATATCGTGAATAAGAACTCGACACCAAAAGATAGAAATTTCATAAAAAATATCATTATGCTTTCGTGAATGGTACTCGTGAATAAGTAACTCATGAATAAGAATCTCGACATAAAAAGTTCCAAATTTGATAAAAATTCCAACCAATATTTTAAGATAATGATATTGAAGAAATAATATCATTTACTGAAGAAAATAACATCCCTTACCTCAAAAAGAATAGTACTTATGACTGGAATACTGGATATAGTGCTGAAAGAACTTGCACCGTATAGCAATACTCAAAGTACTAAAATACTCATAAAATACGCTCGATATTATAGAGAGAAAAATAGAGAGAAAACTTCAGTTTCTGGTGTGATTTCAATTCTAACCTAAGCACCCTATTTATAGAAAAATGCTTAGAACACCAAAACAGAAAATTTAATAAAATATTAATATATATCCCATATACTCATATACTCTTCATCCTCATATACTCATATATCCCACATTCATTGTAAAAATATTATCATTATTATATTATAATAATATAATAAAATATTATTTTATCAGAAAAGATAAAATATCAATTTTTAACAATTGTCACTTTAAAAATTATCTCCATCTATATCCACATAAAATCAATATTTCCCTCATCATATAAATCAATAATTAATTATTCACAAATAATATTACAGTAATCACAAGATCGACAACCGTGTAGCTCCTGTGAAGCCGCTCCTCAGAAAGAGGGGCTTTCCAATAAGAATTTCTCTTATTATGGCGCAAGCAATTAGGTGACCAAACGTCTCATCGATCGAACTTTTTAGACATTGCCAATAATGCTATTTAATAATATTATTCAAATAATATGAATTATTGATCTGATAATGGGAAATACTGTGCGGTGATAATTATTGAAACAACAATAATATAAAATATCAACGCAACAATTATTGAATCAATCGGTCATGTTCATCTCAACACCTGTTCATCTTTGCACTATGGGCCAAAGATATTCATCAAGAAATCATTCATCTTTGCACTACGGGCCAAAGATATTCAATTATATCATCATTTAGGACTGAGGATGATGAAAAATATTTTAAAGAAAACGAATCAAGTGAAACAAAAGAATAAGTATTAAGGATTCGTACTTTAAATAATCCAAGTTCAAAAATACTTCATAAATAACCAGATTGGAGTAAAATTCAAGAATGAAGATCAAAACATAGATCCAATCAAAGATAGGAATCATAACAGACAATCTTGGACACATAAAAGAAAATTTAATTTTTCTGTGAATAGTATCGTATTCGTAAATAGGTCTTAGTATCGTGAATAAGAATTCGACACCAAAAGATAGAAATTTCACAAAAACATCATCATGCTTCGTGAATAGTACTCGTGAATAAAGAACTCATGAATAAGTAACTCATGAATAATAACCCCGACATGAACAAGTTCCAAATTTGATAAAAAGTTCCAACCAATATTTCAACATAATGATATTGAAGAAATAATAACATTTGAGAAGAAAATAACATCCCTTACCTCATAAAGAATAGTATTTCTGACTGGAATACTGGATATAATGCTGAAAGAACTTGCACCGTATAACAATACTCAAAGTACTAAAATACTCACAAAATACGCTCGATATTATAGAGAGAGAAAGAGAGAGAAATCTTTAGTTTCTGGTGTGATTTTCAATTCTAACCTAAGTACCCTATTTATAGGAAATTGCTTAGAACACCAAAGCAGAAAATTGAATATTGTGACGCCCCCAAAATATGTATACAACACCCATTCTGAGTCGCCAAATACATGGTACGGAAAACAAACTACAACTTCAATAATACAATTGTCGTGCAAAATACGACACAACACATCCGTGAGTTTAAATACAAATATTGTCTTACAGACAATATCCACACTCAAATAAGTCCTCGTTATAATTATTCAAACACTATTTTATAGAAATAGTGAGGATCGCTAAAACATATTTATAGAACCATCACTCAGCACCCATTAGTTCCTACTATGTTTCACCCTCGAGAGAAAAATGGAACAAAAAGAAAAAAGGGTGAGCTCAACTAGCCCAGTAAAGAATATTATGACTAAGATAATATACAACAAATTATCGTTAGTCTTCAACAGGGAAAATCTGATAAAATATAATAGCCAACAAGTTTTAGATCAACAACTGCAGCGGAAACAACAATCCATTAGAAGAGTCAAGTAGAGAATGAGTTCTACTATCTTCTAAGATTTTAAAGTCCATCATTAATATTTTATCCCTGTAACAACAATCAATATACATCTTTAATCAAATATTCATCTTTACACTACAGGCCAAAGATATTCATTTGTATCACCAGTTGGTCATGTTCATCTCAACACCTGTTCATCTTTGCACTACGGGCCAAAGATATTCATCAGTTAATCATTTATCTTTGCATTACAGGCCAAAGATATTTAGTAATATCATCATTTAGGACTGAGGATGATGAAAAATATTTTAAAGAAAACGAATCCAGTGAAACGGAAGGACAAATAGTAAGGATTCGTATAACAGTTTATCCAAGATCAATAATATTTCATAAATACCAATTTTGAAGCAGAATTCAAAAATAAATATCAAAACATGGATACAATCAAAGACAGTAACCATAATAGACATCTTGGACAAAACGAAAAAATTTTATTTTTTAGGTAAATAAGGTCGTATTCATGAATAGTCTTTGTATACGTGAATAAAGTCGTGATACGTGAATAGTAACCCGACATAAAAAGTTCCAAATTTGATAAAAATTCAGATCAATACTTGACATAATGATATTGAAGAAATAATATCATATATGAAGAAAATAACATCCCCACCTCAAAATATCAAGATCTTACGATTGGAATATCAGTATAAGGTCAAGAAAACTTGCATCGATGAATAGAAACTCACAAAGTATCTAAATACTCACAAAATACACTCAATAATCTAGAGAGAGAAAGAGAAAACTTATTTCTGGTGTGATTTTCAATTCTAACTTAGCCCTCTATTTATAGGAAAATGTTAGCAGACTTAACCTACAACCTGATGTTTTTACCTGCTACTATTCTCACCCACCATATTTTAAATAAATTCAGCACATTTCTTCACCAACCACAAGTGGGGCCCACTCAATTCTAGAATTTTCCACCAAAATTATTTATAAACCTAATTTCTGAATCAGTCACCTCTTAAAATTCATAACAAATCATACGTTCATTTTTAACGGTTCAAAATTTGTGGATATATACTCAACTTATATATGTATAACATATCCAAAAATTACAACGATCCAACTATTCGGATTAAAAATTATAACTCACACAATATATCTCAAAAACATTTGGTTTAATTTTTAATACCTTCATTCCACAAAAATCTTGATAAAACACCTCAATATTAACTCCTTCATTTTTAACCACAATAAATATATCCAACATTTATATCCACATAAAATAAATATTTCCTTATCATATGAATCAATAATTAATTATTCACAAATAATATTCTGAGAATCACATTTATGACAACCAGTAGTTCCTGTGAAAAGGGGATTTCAATAAGAATTTCTCCTTATTGGTGGCCGCAATTAGGTGACCAAACCTCTCCTCGATGTAACTTTCTTGACATTGCCAATAATGCTATCTAATAATATTATTCAAATAATATGAATTATTGATCCGATAATGGAAATACCAGATATAGTGACAATTATTCAAACAACAATAATATAAAATATCAACGCAACAATTATTGAATCAATAAAATAAAATATTGAATAAAGAATTCATCGTAATAATTATTGAGTAAAGGCTTTCTACGTAAGAATCAATAATTCATCAATACCGTGCATCTACACGACATCGTATTTTAACAACCGAGTATTCCAACAATTGTTAATTCAGAATAACTACTACCGTTATTTATAAAACTCAAACTTGTCATTTTCTTCATCCAACAGCTTATTACATTATGGGGTCCATAAAGATCGCTGGCCGTCATTGTATGAATATTCCCCAACAACAAGAATATTCCACGACCAAACGAATATTCCCTTAACAACAATGATTATTTTATAACCACTTGCATATTTTGCAAAATTTTCATATTTCACCCATAACCAGAGAATTATATCAAATTAATACCTTATTATTCACAAATATAATTTGAGGAAATTCGATTTTATTTATGATAAGTTGGGGTTTTACAACCTCCCTCCTTATGAAATTTCGTCCCTCGAAATTGACATACGATACACAGTGTTTGAAAAGGTGAGGATACCTCGCTTTCATTTCGATTCCAACTCCTGTGTCATTTCTTCAATAGCATGGTTTCTCCATAAAACCTTAACTTGTGGTATAATCTTGGTGCGTAGGACATGCTCTTTCCTATCCAAGATCTTAACAGGTACTTCTTCGTACGTTAAATCTTCGGCTATCTCGTGTGGTTCTAACGCAATAATATGGTTCGGGTCTTTCACATATTTACGAAGCATGAATATGTGAAAAACATTATGAACACGAGACATACTTGGAGGTAATGCGAGTTTATAGGCCACATTTCCTATTCGGTCAAGAATCTCAAATGGACCAACAAATCGTGGATTGAGCTTTCCTCTCTTCCCAAATCTTGTAACTCCCTTCCATGGTGCAACACGTAACAATACATGATCCCCAATATTAAATTCCACGTCATTTCGATGAAGATCTGCATAACTCTTTTGTCGATCTTGTGTCGTTTGTATACGTTGTCGAATCATTTGGATCTTTTCTGTAGTCATGCGTACTAATTCTGGTCCCAACAACGTTGCTTCTCCCACCTCGCCCCAAAGATAATGAAGAACGATACTTTCGTCCATACAACGCCTCAAATGGAGCCATGCTATATACTTGTTTGATAATCTGTTGTTGTAGGAGAATTCCACCAGTTGGAAAAGTACTTATCCCAACTTCCTTTAAAATCTAGGACACAAAGTCTTAATAGATCTTCAAGGGTTTGAATAGTCATCTCTGATTGTCCATCCGTTTGAGGATGGTATGCCGAACTGAATCGTAAATCCGTGCCCATAGCTTTCTACAAGCTAACCCAAAATCGTGAAGTGAATCTTGGGTCACGATCCGAAACTATGGATACTGGCATGCCATGCAATCTCACAATCTCATTCATGTACATGCGAGCAAGACGTTCAAGGGAATAAGTCTCACGTATCGGTAAGAAATAGGCCGACTTGGTTACTCTATCAACAATAACCCAAATCGCATCTATGCCTTTAGAAACTTTGGGAAGACCTATAACGAAATCCATAGTAATGTGTTCCCACTTCCATTTCGGAATCTCAAGTGGTTGTAATGGACTCTTTGGCACTTGATGTTCCGCCTTTATACGTTGACAAGTTAAACACCTAAAGATAAACTCCGCGATCTCTCTCTTCATATTGTTCCACCAAAATGTACGTCGAATATCATGATACATTTTGGTACTCCCGAGATGGATTACAAGCGGGTGTTGTGTGCCTCCATCATGATTCTATGCTTCAAGTCGTAATCTTTAGAACACAAAGTCCGGAGTTGAATCTAAGTATTCCTTCTTCATCGATTCTCGCTTCGAATAGCTCCTTCTTGCACTTTTCTTCTTCATACGTGTCGCCTCCAGTCCGTAGCTTGAGTAGCTTTAACTTTATCGATTAAAGCTCTGGTTCTACTCAGTATATTTGCCATCATCATGTGGGTCCCTAGAGTCTTTAATTCTACCAATATCCTTTGCAAGTCATACAGAATGGGTCTTTGCATTAACAATATCGCACTCGTACTCGCATATGATCTTCATCAACGATAAACGCCACTCTACGCTCGCTTTTCCAAGATGATATTGAATAGTGTGATCGTAATCTTTCAATAGTTCAAGCCAACGTCGTTGCCGCATGTTGAGTTCTTTTTGGCTGAAAAATATTTGAGGCTTTTATGGTCCGTATAAATCTCCACTTTCTCCCCATATAAGTAGTGTCTCCAAATTTTTAACGCGAATACGACTGCTGCCAACTCTAGATCATGAGTATAATAATTCCTCACATATTCTTTGAGTTATCGTGAGGCATAGGCTATGACTTTCCCATGTTGCATGAGAACGCATCCTAAACCTTTGCGAAGCATCGTCAGATATAACAAATCCATCCGTATCGGATGGTATTGCGTAACAGTCTGCGAAATGAGTCTCCTCTTGAGCTCTTGGAAACTCTTCTCGCGTGATTCTCGCTTCATACAAATTTTGTATCTTCCGAAGTCAATTGAGTTAATCTTTATAGCGATTCGAGAAAATTCTTCCACGAATCTCCGATAATAACCAAATTAAGCCCGAAAGCTACGCACTTTGGCCACCGACTTTTGGTTGCTCCCAACTTTGTCAGATCGCTTCAATCTTCGCTTTGGTCGACAGATACTCCATGTTTTGACACCACGCGCCCAAGGAATGCTACCTCCTCGCCGTAACTCGCATTTCTTGACTTTGCATAAAGTTTGTTTTCACGAAGCCTTTCAAGTATCGACCAAACGGTCTTCATGATCTTCACGGCTTTTGGAATAGATGAGGATGTCATCAATAAAGACAACAACAAACCGATCCAAATATTCCTTGAATGCACGGTTCATCATATCCATGAAAGAAAGAGGGCATTAGTCAATCCAAAAGATATGACTAAGAATTCATAATGCCCGCATCGAGTTCAAGGCGATCTTTTGAATATCCTTAGTTTTAATCTTCAAATTGATGATATCCGAGCGAAGATCGATCTTTGAAAAGAATTGTGCTCCTTGCAAATCGGGTCGAAGAGGTCATCAATGCGAGGTAGCGGATACCTATTCTTGATGGTGACATGGTTTAATTCTCGGTAGTCAAATATAAAGTCGTATACTCCCGTCTTTCTTCTTCTTTACGAATAAAACAGAGAGCACCCCAAGGAGATGTACTTAGGACGAATGAAACCTATGTCTAACAATTTCTCGTAGTTGGACGTTTAACTTCAAGTTCAATAGGAACCATTCGATATGGGGTTCTAGAAATGGGTTTTGTACCCTACCAAGGTCAATAAAGAATTCAACATCATGTTCGGGGTAGGCCAGGAAGTTCTTCAGAAATACATCGTAAAATTCTCTAACAATGTAAATATTATTCAAATCGACTTTTCTTTGTTCAAATCCATAACATGGGCTAAGAAAGCTTGACATCCATTTTTCAATAAACGAATAAATTTTATGGCTTGATATGATAGTGGATCGATTTTAGTGGTTTAGTTGTTTGAATTCATTATACAAAGTTGGTTAGGAATATGAAAACTAACAACCTTACGAAAACTATCAATTTTGGCATGATGAGTGGTTAACCAATCAATTCCTAAAATCATATCAAAAACAAGTATCTTTAAAGATATAAGATCAACAAGTAATGTGATAGTGCCAACTTGGATCATGCAAGATTTATAAACTATAGATGTAACAAAGGTTTCACCCAACGGAGTTTCAACAAATAAGTCAAAGTCCAATTTCTCCGGAGTCAAGTTTAAACGTTGAGCACAAGCAGGAGAGATAAAAGAATGGGTAGAACCGGTATCTAGTAAGGTAAAAACTTCTCAAGAGTTCAAGATTAGCTTACCCGTAATCACCTCGTTCGGGTTCCTTGCGTTTTGGCCAGTCACGACAAACGCTCTTCCAAGAACCGCTGATTTTGACTTATCCGGGACAGCCCTTGGAGTCACCATCCCTGTTGAACTTGGTTTTGCTATAGAACAATCCCGAGCTATGTGGCCTTCCTTTCCACAGTTGTAACATACCTTGGATTGTTGTGGACAGTTTGGGCTGATATGTCTTTCTTTCCCGCATTTGTAACATCTAACGGTGGTCGCTTCTCCCCTAGAATTTGTTGTTGGTGTTGGTCTTTGTTGTTGATGTCTTCCGTCATTGTTGAATCTCCTCTTTCTAAAATTTCCACTTGACTCACCTCTTCTATTATCATGGGCCACGATGACCACCCCGAGTGGTTACCGCTTTGTTCGTATTTTTTCCTCCTCGTTGGTTATCATCGCTCGATGATCGCCATCTTACGCAGATGACCACGGTTGTGGTCCCTCGGTTGAACATACTCATTATCTCGATTCTAATAATTGAGCCACATTTACAACATCCGAATATAAAGAAAATTTATGAGATATAAGATATTGCCGAATCTCGTGCTTTAGACCTCTCATAAACATCCTCGTCATTCGTTCCTCATTTTTGACCAAATGAGGTGCAAACTTGGATAACTCTGCAAACTTCGCCTCGTACTGGGACACCGTCATGTTGTTTTGTTCCAATCTGATAAACTCCACCTCCTTCATATGACGAATACTTTCAGAAAAGTACTTGTCATTGAATATTTTCTGAAACGTTTCCCAAGACATGCTGAGTGCGGCTGGCTGGGTACGATTCAAAGACTCCCACCAGTAGTCTGCCTCACCGCGGAACATAAAGGTGACGAATGGAACCTTCTGTTCCTCCGTGCATCCCAAGACATCGAATATCTTGGTAATTTTCTTGACCCACATTTCCGCGATGATCGGATCCGGTTTTCCCTTAAATTTCGTGGTCCTAACTCCTTGAAGCTCGCTTTGGTTGTGACAAGTCGCGATTGCTATCATTTTCACCGTATTTTGTGCACGAAGTCTCCCTCAAATGGTTTTGCATGAATCGCAAAAAGCTCCTAAACATTCCATCATTCATCGTTTGCTCAAGTAGTGTTATTACGGGAGGAATATTTCCTTCTCTTTAACGCTCTTCTCTGGTTTGTAATTAAAGATTGTTCCACGCCTCATACACTTCATTGTTAACGTTTTGGTGGCCATTCTTAAATCTTGCCATAAAACAAGGGTTAATTAAATAAATTAACATATCACATAATATCCCTATATTATGGTGACCAACAAATAAGCTTAGATAAGACACACTAGCGAAGGATTTACTCATCTCTCCCCTCCTAGTTCTATTCCCTGATCTTCGCCAGAGACCATATCCCTAAGCTTTGATACCAATTGTGACGTCCCCAAAATAGGTATACAACACCCATTATGAGTCGCCAAATACATGATACGGAAAGCAAACTACAACTTCAATAATATAATTGTCGTGCAAAATACGACAACACATACTGTGAGTTTAAATACAAATATTGTCTTCTAGACAATACCCACACTCAAATAAGTCCTCGTTACAATTATTCAAACACTATTTTACAGAAATAGTGAGGACTACTAAAACATCTTTCTAGAACCATCACTCCGTATCCCGACTAGTTCCTGCTATGTTCTCACCTCCTGAGAATAGAAACTCACAAAGTATTTAAATACTCACAAAATATACTCAATAATCTAGAGAGAGAAAGAGAGAAAACTTGTTTCTGGTGTGATTTTCAATTATAACTTAGCCCTCTATTTATAGAAAAATGTTAGCAGACTTGACCTACAACCTGATGGCTTTACCTGCTACTATTCCCACCCTACACATTTGAAATAAATTCAGCACATTTCTTCACCAACCACAAGTGGGTCCTACTCAATTCTAGAATTTTCCACCAAAATCATTTATAAACCTAATTTCTGAATCAGTCACCTCTTAAAATTCATAACAAATCATACGTTCATTTTTAACGGTTCAAAATTTGTGGACATATACTCAACTTATATATGTATAACATATCCAAAAATTACAACGATCCAACGGTCGGATTAAAAATTATAACTCACACAATATATCTAAAAAACTTTGGTTTAATTTTTAATACCTTCATTCAAACAAAAAATACCGATAAAACACCTCAACATTAAATCCTTCATTTTTAACCACAATAAATATATCCAACATTTATATCCACATAAAATAAATATTTTCTTATCATATGAATCAATAATTAATTATTCACAAATAATATTACGTAATCACATTTATGACAACCAGCCGCTCCTCAGGAAAGAGGGGCTTTTAATAAGAATTTCTCCTTATTGGGTAGCGCAATTAGGTGACCAAACCTCTCCTTGATGAACTTTTTAGACATTGCCAATAATGCTATTTAATAATATTATTCAAATAATATGAATTATTGATCCGATAATGGGAAATATCAATGCGGTGATAATTATTGAAACAACAATAATATAAAATATCAACGCAACAATTATTGAATCAATTAAATAAAATATTGAACAAGAACTCATCGTAACAATTATTGAGTAGTGCGCTTTTCACGTAAGGATCAATAATTCATCAATACTGTGCATCCACGCCAGACATCGTATTTTAACCACCGGGTATTCCAATAGTGTTAATTCAGTAATAACTACGCCTAGTTATTTATAAAAACTCAAACTTGTCATTTTCTTTCATCCGACAAGTATTCTTTATGGGGTCCATAATGATCATACTAATCGCATTTAATATTCCACGACCAAACGAATATTCCCAACAACAATGATTATTTTATAACCACTTGCATATTTTGCAAAATTTTCACATTTCACCCATAAACAGAGAATTATATCAATTTAATACCTCTACAACTTTATAGAAGAAAGTTTTTCCAAATTCCAAACAGAAATTGACCGAAATCCATAAACGGCAATTTTACATGCTATAATCAAATTTCAGTCAAGAAATGGGCCCACAGACATGTTTAACATGTTTTAAATAATTTTTGCAAGAAAAGTATTCATCATCCTCATATACTCATATATCCCACATTTATTATAAAAATATCCCCATTATTATATTATAATAATATAATAAAATATTATTTTATCAGAAAAGATAAAATATCAATTTTTAACAATTGTCACTTTAAAAATTTTCTCCATCTATATCCACATAAAATTAATATTTTCCTCATCATATAAATCAATAATTAATTATTCACAAATAATATTATTACAGAATCACGATGATTGGCGACGGTAGTTGCCTGCAAGAGAGAGTAGGCTTTCCAATAAAGATTTCTCCTCATCGACGCCGCAATTGATTAGGTGACCAAACCTCTCCTTGAGATGTAACTTTCTAGACATTGCCAATAATTTTATCTAATAATATTATTAGGATAATATGAATTATTGTTTCGATATGAAAAAAATATCTTGTGTAGTGACAATTATTGAAATAATAAAGTAATATAAAAAATCAACGCAGCAATTATTGAATCAATAAAATAAAATATTGAATAAGAATTCACTGTAACAATTATTGAGTAGTGCTTTTTCACGTAAGAATCAATAATTGGTGCAATACCGCGTGCCATCTTGTTCAACAACGCAGACATCTTGTGTTTTAACCACCGGGTATTCCAACAAGATAATTCAGAATAACTGTGTAGTTATTTATAAACAACTTATACTTGTCGTTTTCTTCATCCAATCGCTTTCATTATGGGCCCACACTAGATCGCTACGTCAGCATTTAATATTCCCCACAAGAAGAATATTCCACACTCAAACGAATATTCCCGACAACAATGAATATTTAATAACCACTTGCTTATTTAAAATATTTTATGCATTTTACCCATAACTAACTACATTAATCAAATCAACCCTTACTATTTCAAAATAATAAATAGAGGAAATTAAATTTCATTTATTAATAATTTGGGGTCTTACAACCTCCCTCCTTATGAAATTTCGTCCTCGAAATTGATACGTGTAGACACGCTCCTTCCTATCCAAGATCTTGACGGGTACCTCCTCGTACGTTAAATCTTCTGCTATCTCGTCTAGTTCTAACTCAATAATGTGGTTCGGGTCATCCATATATTTATGTAACATCGATACACGAAAAACGTTATGAATACGCGTCATACTTGGCGGTAAAACGAGTCTATAGGCCACAGTTCCTATTCGATCTAAGATTTCAAATGGACTAATAAATTGAAGGTTTGAGCTTTCCTCACATCGCCAATTCTCGCTTTTGGAATAACAACTTCTTGTACCTCCTTCTTCATATTCATCAGCTCCGGTGTGTAGATTGAACGTTTTTAACTTTATCGATTAAAGTTGGTTCTACTTGTATAACATCACGTGAGTCCCTAGAGTCTTTAACTCTATATCTATCATTTATAAGTTATATGAAATGGTATTTGATAATATCGCACTTGTACTCGTATACGATGTTTTACTCAACACGTCAGCTACCACGTTCGCTTTTCCAGGATGGTATGGTCAGAACATGTGCCGAAATGAGTCTCCTGTTGAGTTCTTCGAAGCTCTTCCCACATTCCTTGCTCCATTCGAATTTTGTATCTCTGAGTCGAGTTTGCGTTAATGGAGTAGCGATTCGAGAAAATCTTTCCACAAAATCTTCGATAATAACCATTAAGCATGTAAAGCTACGTATTTCGACATCGACTTAGGTTCTTTCTCAACTGTGACTCATATCCCAATCTTGGATAAGACGTCACAATGACACCTATCGATTTTTCTACCGCATGACGAATATGGCGCCCCTCACGAGATGCTTCGGTGCATTCCACAAAAGGAAGTCCCCAGATAAAGGCTCGGGTACCAAATTCTATAGTTGAATTTTTAACTCCTGAAGTTCAATAGGAGCCATGAGATTTTAGAATTGGGTTTTGTACCGGGTTCAAAGTCGATACAAAATTCAATATCACACTTTGGGAGTAAGCCAAGAAATTCTTCAGGAAATACATCAGGAAATTTACTAACAATAGAAATATCATTCAAATCTGACGTATTTTTGTTTAAGTCCATAACATGGGCTAAGAAAACTTGACATCCATTTTTCAATAAACGAATAACTTTATGGCTTGATATGAAAGTGTTTGACTTCAATGGTTTGGTTGCTTGAATTCGAATAACAGGTTGCTTAGGAATATGAAAACTAACAACCTTACGAAAATAATCAATTTTGGCATGATGAGTAGTTAATCAATCAATCCCCAAAATCACATCAAGAAATAAGTATCTTTAAAGAAATAAGGTCAACGGGTAATGTGATGGTGCCAACTTGGATCAAACAAGATTTATATAAGCGGTGGATGTGATGAAAGTTTCTCCTAACGGAGTTTCCAAAGATAGGTCAAAGTCTAATTTCTCCTGAGTCAAGTTTAAACGTTGAGCACAAGTTAGGAGAGATAAATGAATGGGTAGACCAGATCTAGTAATGTATAAACTTCACATGAATTTATGATTAGCTTACCCGTGATCACCTCGTTTGGGTTCTCGCGATTGACCGACTACCACGACAAACGCTTCTTCTAGGAACCATTGACTTTGACTTTTTTTGGGATGACCTTTTGAGTCACCATCCCCACGGGCTTGGTTTCGCCACCGCATAAATCTCGAAGCGATATGTCCTTCCTTTTCACAATTATAGCATACCTTGAACTGTTGTGGGCCGGTTTGGATCGATGTGTCCTCTTTTCCACATTTATAAGATACTGACCGGTGGTCGTTCTCCTCCCTTAAAACCGATTCTTCTTTGGTGCCGACGTCTTCAGCAGTGTCATTGTTGAATCTCCTCTTTTTAAAATCTCCCCCCCGACTCGCTTCTTCTATTTTCATGGCCACGATTACCACCAAGAGTGGTTGTCGCTCTTGTCCGTATTTTTCTTTCTCCGCTGGTTATCGTTATTCGATGACTAGCATCACCAGTATGATCCTGGTTACGATCTCTCTTGGTTGAACGTATTCGCTTATATCGCTTCTAATAATTGTGCCTACATTGACAACATCTGAATATAAAGAAAATTTATGAGAGATAAGATATCTTAGAATCTCTAGCTTTTAAACCTCTCGTAAACATCCTCGCCATTCATTCGTTCCTCATTCTCTACCAAATGAGGTACAAACCTGGATAACTCTGCGAACTTCGCCTCGTATTGGGACACCGTCATGTTGTTTTGTTCTAGTCTAATAAACTCTACCCTCTTTATATGGCGAATACTTTCAGGAAAGTATTTTTCGTTGAAAAGTTTCTGAAACGTTTCCCAAGACATGCAGAGTGCGGCAGGCTGGGTACGTTTCACAGACTCCCACCAGTAATCTGCCTCGCCACGGAACATAAAGGTGGCGAATGGAACCTTCTGTTCCTCCGTGCATCCCAAGACATTGAATATCTTGGTAATTTGCTTGACCCATGTTTCCGTCAGGATCGGATCCGGCTTTCCCTTAAATTCTGGTGGTCCCAACTCTTTGAATTGCTTGGCCGTGACAAGCCGCGCGTTGCTATCATTTCCACTCGTATTTTGTACACAAGTCTCTCTCGTCTGGTTTTGCATGAACTGCAAAAAGCTTCTAAATATCCCATCGTTCATCATCGCTCTTCCGGTGGTGTTGTTTTATGAGGAGGAATATTGTCTTTCGCTGCACGTTCCCCCAGGTGGTGATTAAAGGTGTTTCACGGTCTCATTAACTCCACCGTTAATATTCTCACCGCCATTCTTAAATCTCGCCATAAAACAAGGGTTAATTAAACAAATTAACATATCACATATTAACCATATAGTTCAACTGACCAACAAATAAGCTTAGGTATGACATACTAGCGAAGGTTTACTCGTCTCTCCCCTCCTAGTACTATTCCCAGATCTCCGCCAGAGACCACATCCCTAAGCTCTGATACCAACTGTGACGCCCCCAAAATAGGTATACAACACCCATTCTGAGTCGCCAAAAACATGGTACAGAAACAACTACAACTTTATTAATACAACATAAAAACTGTGAGTTTAAATACAAATATTGTCATCTAGACAATATACACACTCAAATAAGTCCTCATTATAATTATTAATACACTATTTTACAGAATAGTGAGGACTACTAGAACAACTTCTAGAACCATCATTCCACACCCCGACTAATATTCGCTACATTCTAGCCTCCTGAGAAGAAAAATAGAACAACAAGGAAAAGGGTGAGCTCAACTAGCCCAGTAAAGAACATTATAACTAAGATAATATAGAACAAATTATCGTTAGTCCTCAACAGGGAAAAATCTAATAGAATACAATAGACAACCAGTTTTAAATCAATCTTCGCAGCGGAAATAATAATTCATTAGAAGAGTTTAGTAGAGAATGCAAACTACTATCCTCTATATATGAATTTAAAAGTTCATCGTCGATATTTTATCCCTGTAACATCAATCAATATATATCTGGAATTAAATATTCATCTTTGCACTACAAGCCAAAGATATTCATCAGTTGGTCATGTTCATCTAAACACCTGTTCATCTTTGCACTACGGGCCAAAGATATTAATCGATCAGTCATGTTCATCTCAACACTGTTCATCTTTGCACTACGGGCCAAAGATATTCATCAAGAAATCATTAATCTTTGCACTACGGGCCAAAGATATTCAGTTATATCATCATTTAGGACTGAGGATGATGAAAAATATTTTAAAGAAAATGAATCCAGTGAAACAAAAGAACAAGTATTAAGGATTCGTGACTTTAAATAATCCAAGTTCAAAAATACTTTATAAATAACAGATTGGAGTAAAATTCAAGAATGAAGATCAAAACATAGATCCAATCAAAGATAGGAATCATAATGCACAATCTTGGACACGTAAAAGAAAATTTAATTTTTCTTTGAATAAGTGCCAGATATCGTGAATAGTTTCAGATACACGTGAATAGTAACTCAGGACACCAAAAGATAGAAATTTCACAAAAAACATCATCATGCTTCGTGAATAGTACTCGTGAATAGTAACTCATGAATAAGTAACTCGTGAATAAGAATCGTGACACCCCCAAAATAGGTCTACATCCCCCATTCCGAGTTGTCAATACACTGCATGCGAAACAACTACAACTTTATTATTACAATAGTAAAAGCGTGAGTTTAAATACGAGATATTGCCATCTAGACAATATCCACATACAAATAAATCCTCATCATAATTATTGGTACATTATTTTACAACAATGGTGAGGACTACTAAACAACTCTCCCTAGAACTTTCATTCCATACCCACTCGTACTCGCTTATATTCTCGCCTCCCGAGAAGAAAAATGGAACAAAAAGGAAAAGGGTGAGCTCGACTAAATCCCAAGAGATAAAGAATATTATGACTAAGATAATATACAACAAAATTATCGTTAGTCTTCAACAGGAAAAAATATAATAGAATACAATAGACAACAAGTTTTAAATCAATATTCGCAATGAAATAATAATTCATTAGAAGAGTTAAGTAGAGAATGCAAACTACTATCTTCTATGTATGAATTTTAAAGTTCATCGTCTATTTTTATCCTGTAACATCAATCAATATATATCTCGAGATCAAATATTCATCCTTGCACTACAAAAGGCGAGGACATTCACCGAGTTAAGTCATGTTCATCTAAACACTGCTCATCATCTTTGACTACGGGCCAAAGATATTCATCATAAATCATTCATCTTGCACTACTGAGCCAAAGATATTCAATAATATCATCATTTAAGACCGAGGATGATGAAAAATATTTTTTTAAAGAAACGAATCCAAAATTGAAACAAAATGACAAGGATTAAGGATTAAGGATTCAGTACTTTGTTTTATCCACGTCCAAAAATACCTCAAAAATAATCATAGTGGTGTAAAATTCAAGAATGATCAAAACATGGATACAATCAAAGCTAGTATCCACAATAGATATTTTGGACGAAAAGAAAAATTTTCATTTTTCGATGAATAGGCTTACGTGATTCGTGAATAAAGGTCAGAGTATCGTGAATAAAGTCCGTAGATACGTGAATAGTAACTCAGGAGACACCAAACGTTCCAAATTTGATAAAAACTTCAGATCAATATTTCAAAGATAATGATATTGAAGAAATAATATCATTACTAAAAAAATAATATCCTTACCTCGAAAGATCGATTTAACCTGGAATAATTGGATATAGACTATATCTTGAACTTTCACCGTATAGCAATACTCAAAGTATACTCAAAATACTCACAAGAATACGCTCGATAATATAGAGAGAAAACTTGATTTACGGTGTGATTTTCAATTCTAACCTAAGACCTATTTATAGGAAATCGCTTAGAACACCAAAAGTTAGAAAATTTAATAAAATATTAATATTTATAAAAATATTATACGTATTCTTTGAAATCTGAATCTCAAAGAATTCACACATGCCAACCTTCTAGAAGAAAATAAAAAAACGTTTTTCTAATTTAAAATAATTTAAACTTCCAAAATTAATTATTTTGAACTTGAACTTCAATAATTCACAATAAATAGCCCTTTTATCAGAAAATTCGAATCTCATGAGTTTTTATAGGAAATCCAATTCTCTACAACTTTGCAGAAGAAAGTTTTCTAAATTCCCAACGATAATTGACCGAAATCCATAAGCGGGTGATTTTAGAAATTTATAATCAAATTTCGATCAATAAATGGGGTCCATCGACATGTTTAACATGTTTTAAACATTTATTGCAACAAAAATACTCTTCCTCCTCGTATACTCATATATCCCACATTCGTTGTAAAAATATCACCATTATTATATTATTAAAATATAATAATATATATTTAAATGAATTATTTTATCGAAAAAGATAAAATTTCAATTTTTAACAATTGTCACATTAAAATTTTCTCCATCTATATCCACATAAAATCAATATTTTCCTCATCATATGAATCAATAATTAATTATTCACAAATAATATTACGAGAATCACAATATTGATGACAGAGCAGGTTCAGGAAGGGGCTTTCAATAAGAATTTCTCCTCATTGGCGCCATGATTAGGTGACCAAACAGATAATATTATTATTAGCTTCGATAATGAAAAAAATTGTGTAATAACAATTTATTGAAACAACAAAGAATATAAAATATCAACGCAAAGAATTATTGAATCAATAAAATAAAATCTTGAGCGGTAATTATCAGTAACCATTATTGAGTAAGGCCTTCTCACGTAAGAGTCAATAATTGGTGCAATACCTGAGTGTCTTCTTGCGGCAACAACGCCGTACATCGTGTTTTAACCACCGGGTATTCCATTCAGCGATGTAAACCAGTAACAACTACGCTAGTTATTTTTAAACAACTTATATTTGTCGTTTTCTTCCTCCAATCGCTTTTTACGTTATGGGGCCCCCACATGGTCACATTGCCGCATTTACGAATATTCCCGACAAGCACTTAATATTCCACGACCAAACGAATATTCCCCGACAACAATGAATATTTTATAACCACTTGCTTATTTTGAAATATTTGTGTATTTTACCCATAACTATCCACATTAATCACATCAACCCTTACTATTTCAAAATAATAATTAGAGGAAATTAAATTTCATTTATTAATTATTTGGGGTCTTACAACCTCCCCTCCTTATGAAATTTCGTCCTCCAAATTGACATACGTACCTGGTGTTTCGAAAAGGTGAGGATACCTCGCTTTTATTTCCGTTTCCAACTCCCAGGTCATTTCCTCTATAGAATGGTTTCTCCACAAGACTTTAACTTGTGGTATGACCTTCGTGCGTAGGACATGCTCCTTCCTATCCAAGATCTTGTGAAGTACCTCCTCACACGTTAAGTCTGGTTATCTCGTCGTCGGTTCTAACTCAATAACATGGTTGGTCTTTCACATATTTCTTAAATACGGATATGTGAAACACATTATGAACACGAGACATACTTGGAGGTAACGCGAGTCTATAGGCTACATTTCCTACTCGGTCAAGAATTTGAAATGGACCAATAAATCGTGGATTGAGCTTTCCTCTCTTCCCAAATCTTGTAACTCCCTTCCATGGAGCAACTCGCAACAATACATGATCCCCTATACTAAATTCCACGTCCTTTCGATGAAGATCCGCATAACTCTTTTGTCGATCTTGTGCCGTTTGTATACGTTGTCAAATCATTTGGATCTTTTCGGTAGTCATAATACGTCTTAACTTCGGGTCCCAACAATGTTGCTTCACCCACCTCATCCCAACATATTGGAGAAGCGACATTTTTCGTCCATATAATGCTTGAATGGGGCCACACCTATACTTGCTCGATAAGCTGTTGTTGTAGGAGAATTCCACCAATGGTAAATACTTACCCCCAAGCGCCCTTGAAGTCTAGGACACAGAGTCTTAATAAATCTTCAAGAGTTTGAATAGTCCTCTCTGATTGTCCGTCCGTTTGAGGATGGTATGCCGAACTGAATCTTAAATCCGTACCCATAGCTTTTTGCAAGCTAACCCAAAATCTTGAAGTGAATCTTGGGTCACGATCTGAAACTATGGATCTTGGCATGCCATGCAATCTCACAATCTCATTTACGTAGATTTGAGCAAGACGTTCGAGGAATAAGTCTCTAAATGTCGGCAAGAAATGAGCGGAGACTTGGTTAATCTATCAACAATAACCCAAATAACATTTATGCCTTGAGAAAACCGTGGAAGTCCGTGTGAAATCCATGGTAATGTGTTCCCACTTCCATTTCGGAATCTCAAGTGGTTGCAATGGTCCCTTAGGCACTTGATCTTCGCCTTTACACGTTGACAAGTTAAACATGTTGAGATAAACTTTGCAATCTCTCTCTTCATATTGTTCCACCAAAATGTATGTCGAAGATCACGATACATTTTGGTACTTCCGAGATGGATTGCAAATGGTGTATTGTGTGCCTCCATCATGATCTTGTACTTCAAATCGAATCGTTAGGAACACAAAGTCCGGAGTGGACTCAAGTATTCCTTCTTCATCAATTCTCGCTTAGGAATAGCTCCTTCTTGTACTTTCTTCTTCATATGCATCATTTCCGGATTCGGTGGCTTGAGCAACCTTAACTTTTCTATTAAAGTTGGCTCTGTCACGCGTATATTTGACATCATCGCACTCATTCCCGTGATATGATCTTCTACTCAACGATCGCCTACCACGTTCGCTTTTCCGGGATGGTATTGAATAGTGTGGTCGTAGTCTTTCAATAGCTCGAGCCAACGTCATTGCCCGCGATGTTAAGTTCTTTTTGAGTGGAGAAATATTTAAGGCTTTTATGGTCCGAATATATCTCCACTTTCTCTCCATATAGATAGTGCCTCCGGATCTTTAAGCATGAAAACGATTGGCCGCTAACTCTAGATCATGAGTAGGATAATTCCTCTCATATTCTTTAAGTTGTCGCGAGGCATAAGCTATGACTTTCCCACGTTGCATGAGAACACATCCTAACCCTTTTACCGAAGCATCGTCAGAGATAACAAATCCATCCGAACCAGATGGTATTGTTAGAACAGTCTTAGAAATAAGTCTCCTTTTAAGCTCTTGGAAACTCTTCTCGACTCTTCGCTCCAAACGAATTTTGTATCCTTCCGAAGTTAGATGAGTTATCGGAGTAGCGATTCGAGAAAACCCTTCCACGAATCTCCGATAATAACCAAATTTAAGCCCAAAAAAGCTACGTCTTGATCCACCGACTTGGTTGCTCCCTAACTTTGTATTGCTTCAATCTTGGCGAGTCAGCAGATACTCCATGTTTTGACACCACATGCCCAAGAAATGCTACTTCCTCAAGCGAACTCACATTTCTTTAACTTGGCATAAAGCTTGTTTTCACGAAGCCTTTGGAGTACCAAATTTTCAAATGGTGCTCATGATCTTCACGGCTTTTGGAATATATGAGGATGTCATCAATAAAGACAACAACGAATCGATCCAAATACTCTTTGAATACTCGGTTCATCATATCCATGAAAGCCGCAGGAGCATTAGTCAATCCGAAAGACATAACTAAGAATTCATAATGCCCGCATCGAAGTTTAAAGCGCGTCTTTGGAATATCCTCGATTCTAATCTTGGTGATGATATCCGTAAGCGAAGATCGATTTTTGAAAAGAATTGTGCTCCTTTGTTCGGGTCAAACAAGTCATCAATACGAGGTAGAGGATACCTATTCTTGATGGTGACATGGTTCAATTCCGATAGTCAATACAAAGTCGCATACTCCCCGTCTTTCTTCTTTACGAATAAAAGCAGAGCACCCCAAGGAGATGTCTTGGGACGAATGAAACCGATGTCCAACAATTCCTCGTAGTTGGACCTTTAACTCCTGAAGTTCAATAGGAGCCATTCGATATGGGGTTTTAGAAATGGGCTTTGTACGAGGTTCAAGGTCGATAAAGAATTCAACTTCACGCTCGGGGTAGACCAAGGAAGTTCTTTGAAATACGTCGGAAAGTTAATAACAACGGGAATATTATTCAATTTTGACGTGTCTTTATTCAAATCCATAACATGGGCTAAGAAAGCTTGACATCCGTTTTTTAATAAGCGAATAGCTTTATGATTAGATATGGCGTTGATTGATTTTAATGGTTTAGTTCTTGAATTGAACAAATGAGGTTGTTTAGGAATATGAAAGCTAACAACCTTACGAAAACAATCAATTTTGGCATGATGAGTAGTTAACCAATCAATCCCTAAAATCACATCAAAAGCAAGTATCTTTAAAGAGATAAAGGTCACGGGTAAGATAAAGGGTGCCAACATGGATTAGACAAGATTTATAAACAATGGATGTGATGAAAGTTTCTCTAACGGAGTTTCCACGAGATAGGTCAAAGTCTAATTTCTCCGAGTCAAGTTTAAACGTTGAGCACAAGCGGGAGAGATAAATGAATGGGTAGCCGGTATCTAGTAAAGTATAAACTTCACAAGAATTTATAAATAGCTTACCGTGATCACCTCGTTTGGGTTCCTCGTATTTTGACCGGTCACAACAAACGCTTCTTCCAGAATCGTTGACTTTGACTTTTCCGGGACGATCTTTTGAGTCACCGTCCCATTGAACTAGGTTTATTCTACCGTGCAATCTCGGCGATATGTCCTTCCTTTCCACAATTATAGCATACACAGGCTCTTTGTGGGCAATTTGGTGATATGTCCCTCTTTTCGCATTTATAGCATATAATGGGTGGTCGTTCTCCTCCCCTGGAACCGATTCTTCTTGGCCTGCACCGTCGTCTTCACATAGTTCTTTGTTGAATCTCCTCTTTTTAAAATCTCCTCCGACTCGCTTCTCCTATTTTCATGGCCATGATTACCACTAGAGTGGTTACCATTTTTGTCCGTCTTTTCTTTCTCCTTTGATTATTGTTGTTTTGTTGTTCGCTATCTCCGGTATGATCCCCGATTGTGGTACCTCGGTTGACCGTCTTTCGTTATCTCGCATTTTCTAACAATTGAGCCTCATTAACAACATCTGAATAGAGAGAAAATTTATGAGAGATGAGATCTTCGACGTATCTGCAGGTTTCAAACCTCTCGTAAACATCCGCGTCATCGTTCCTCATTCTCCACCAAATGAGGTGCAAACACGGATAACTCTCGCAAACTTCGCTTTAATCTTTGAGACACCGTCATGTTGTTCTGCCGGTCTAATAAACTCCACTTCCTTCTTATATAGCCCGAATACTTTCGGGAAAGTATTTGTCATTAAATAGTTCTCAAACGTCTCCCAAGACATCTTTGAAGCAATTTGGATGGGTACGCTTCACGACTCCCACCGATGATATCGCCTCGCCACGGAACATAAAGGTGGCGAATGGAACCTTCTGTTTCCTCTGTGCATCCCAAGACATCGAATATCTTGGTAATTTGCTTGACCCATGTTTACGCTTATAATCGGATCTCGCTTTCCTTAAATTCTGGTGGTCCCAACTCTTTGAGCCGCTTGCATTTGTGACAACCCGTGAATTGCTATCATTTCCTCCTATGTTTTGAACACGAGTCTCCTAAATCGATTTTGCATGAAGCGCAAAAAGCTTCTAAATATCCCCTCGTTCATCATCTCTTTCGGTGGTGTTGTTCTGAGAGGAACATTATCACTGTTGCACGTTCTCTCGCTCGTTGGTGATGCGAGCGTCTCCACGATCTCATTTCCATTGTTAATATTCTCAATCGACATTCTCAAATATTGTCATAAAACAAGGGTTAATTAAGGAAATCAATATATCACATAATATCCCTATATCTTGACCAACTATCAAATAAGCTTTAGGTAGGACACTTAGCGAAGGATTTCTTCGTCTCTCCCTCCTAGTTCAATTCCCCGATCTCCGCTGGAGATCATATCCCTAAGCTCGATACCAATTGTGACACCCCAAAATAGGTCTACATTCCCCATTACGAGTTGTCAATACACAGATGTAAAACAACTACAACTTTATTATTACAATAGTAAGCTGTGAGTTTAAATACGAGATATTGCCATGCAAACAATATCCACATACAAATAAATCCTCATCATAATTATTGGTACATTATTTTACAACAATGGTGAGGACTACTAAACAACTCTCCCTAGAACTTTCATTCCATACCCCGACTCGTACTCGCTTATATTCTCGCCTCCTGAGAAGAAAAATGGAACAAAAAGGAAAAGGGTGAGCTCGACTAGCCCAGTAAAGAATATTATGACTAAGATAATATACAACAAAATTATCGTTAGTCTTCAACAGGAAAAAATATAATAGAATACAATAGACAACAAGTTTTAAATCAATATTCGCAATGAAATAATAATTCATTAGAAGAGTTAAGTAGAGAATGCAAACTACTATCTTCTACATGTATGAATTTTAAAGTTCATCGTCTATTTTTATCCCCTGTAACATCAATCAATATATATCCGAGATCAAATATTCATCCTTGCATTATGTGCCAAGGACATTCACACGATTGGTCATGTTCATCTAAACACTGTTCATCTTTGCACTACGGGCCAAAGATATTCATCGAAATCATTCATCTTTGCACTCACGGGCCAAAGATATTCATCGAAATCATTCATCTTTGCACTACGGCCAAAGATATTCATCAGAAATCATTCATCTTTGCACTACAGGCCAAAGATATTCAATAATATCATCATTTAAGACTGAGGATGATGAAAAATATTTTTTAAAGAAACGAATCCAGTGAAACAAAATGACAAGGATTAAGGATTAAGGATTCGTACTTTGTTTTATCCACGTCCAAAAATACCTCAAAAATAATCATAGTGGTGTAAAATTCAAGAATGATCAAAACATGGATACAATCAAAGCTAGTATCCACAATAGATATTTTGGACGAAAAGAAAAATTTTCATTTTTCGATGAATAAGGCCGTGATTCGTGAATAAGTCTTAGTATCGTGAATAAGTCAGTATCGTGAATAGTAACTCGACACCAAACGTTCCAAATTTGATAAAAACTTGGATCAATATTTCAAAGATAATGATATTGAAGAAATAATATCATTACTGAAAAAAATAATATCCCCTTACCTCGAAAAGATCAAGATTTAGCTGGAATAATGGATATAGACTATATCTTGAACTTTCATAGTATAGCAATACTCAAAGTATACTCAAAATACTCACAAGAATACGCTCGATAATATATAGAGAAAACTTGATTTACGGTGTGATTTTCAATTCTAACCTAACTTTTATTTATAGGAAATCGCTTAGAACACTAAAAGCAGAAAATTTAATAAAATATTAATATTTATAAAAATATTATCGTATTCTTTGAAATCTGAATCTCAAGCAATTCACACATGCCAACCTTCTAGAAGAAAATAAAAAAAAACGTTTTTCTAATTTAAAATAATTTAAACTTCCAAAATTAATTATTTGAGCTTGAACTTCAATAATTCACAATAAATAGCCCTTTTATCAGAAAAATTGAATCTCATGAGTTTTTATAGAAATCCAATTTCTACAACTTTGCAGAAGAAAGTTTTCTAAATTCCCAACGATAATTGACCGAAATCCATAAGCGGGTGATTTTAGAGGCTATAATCAAATTTCAGTTAATAAATGGGGTCCATCGACATGTTTAACATGTTTTAAACATTTATTGCAACAAAAATACTCTTCCTCCTCGTATACTCATATATCCCACATTCGTTGTAAAAATATCACCATTATTATATTATTAAAATATAATAATATATATTTAAATGAATTATTTTATCGAAAAAGATAAAATTTCAATTTTAACAATTGTCACATTAAAATTTTCTCCATCTATATCCACATAAAATCAATATTTTCCTCATCATATGAATCAATAATTAATTATTCACAAATAATATTACGAGAATCACAATATTGACAACCAGTGCGGTTTCTGGGAAGAGGGGCTTTCAATAAGAATTTCTCTCACTTCTTTTGCGCCATGATTAGGTGACCAAACCTCTCCTTAGATAGAACTTTCTAGACATTGCCAATAATGTTATCTAATAATATTATTCAGATAATATGAATTATTGCTTCGATAATGAAAAATCTTGTGTAATAACAATTTATTGAAACAACAAGAATATAAAATATCAACGCAAAGAATTATTGAATCAATAAAATAAAATATTGAGCAAGTAATTCGTAACCATTATTGAGTAGTGGCCTTTCACGTAAGAGTCAATAATTGGTGCAATACCTGCTGGTGTCTTCTTCTTGTGCAACAACGCCGACATCTTGTGTTTTAACCAACGGGTATTCCAACAAATGTAAGCGGTAATAACTACGCCAAGTTATTTTTAAACAACTTATATTTGTCGTTTTTCTTCCTCCAATCGCTTTCCGTTATGGGGCCCACACATGGTCATTACTGGCGTCAAATAATATTTCACAAAGATCTGAATATTCCACGACCAAACGAATATTCTGAGACAACAATGAATATTTTATAACCACTTGCTTATTTTGAAATATTTGTGTATTTTACCCATAACTATCCACATTAATCACATCAACCCTTACTATTTCAAAATAATAATTAGAGGAAATTAAATTTCATTTATTAATTATTTGGGGTCTTACAGTAACCCCGACATGAAAAAGTTCCAAATTTGATAAAAAGTTCCAACCAATATTTCAGCATAAAGATATTAAAGAAATAATATCATTTGAGAAGAAAATAACATCCCTTACCTCGGAAAGAATAATCTTACATTTGGAATCTGGATATAGTCTTTGAAAGAACTTTGCCGAGTATAGCAATACTCAAAGTACTAAAATACTCACAAAATATGCTCGATATTATAGAGAGAGAAAGAGAGAGAAATCTTTAGTTTCTGGTGTGATTTTCAATTCTAACCTAAGCACCCTATTTATAGGAAATTGCTTAGAACACCAAAGCAAAAAATTGAATATAATAATATTATATATAAACAAAATTCATACGCCCACATCTTGAATCTGAATTCAGCCACCATGCACATGTTAAAGATGCCCACAACATATAAAAAACGTTTTTATTAATAAAAATAAATAAAACTTTCAAAAATCAATTATTTCGGAACTTCAGAACTTCAATAGTTCATAATAAATAGCCTTTTATCAGAAAATTTGAATCTCGCGACTTTTTATAGGAAATTCAATTCTCTACAACTTTACAGAAGAAAGTTTTTCCAAATTCCAAACAGAAATTGACCGAAATCCATAAACGGCGATTTTACATGCTATAATCAAATTTCAGTCAAGAAATGGGCCCACGGACATGTTTAACATGTTTTAAACAACTTTTGCAAGAAAAATACTCATCATCCTCATATACTCATATATCTCACATTTATTATAAAAATATCCCCATTATTATATTATAATAATATAATAAAATATTATTTTATCAGAAAAGATAAAATATCAATTTTTAACAATTGTCACTTTAAAAATTTTCTCCATCTATATCCACATAAAATCAATATTTTCCTCATCATATAAATCAATAATTAATTATTCACAAATAATATTATAGAATCACAAGATAGCAACCAAAGTAGTTCCTCGAGAAAGAGAGGATTTCAATAAAGATTTCTCTCACTTCCGGCGCTTAATTAGGTGACCAAACCTCTCCTGTATGTAACTTTCTAGACATTGCCAATAATTTTATCTAATAATATTATTCAGATAATATGAATTATTGCTCCGATAATGAAAAATATTGTGTAGTGACAATTATTGAAATAACAGTAATATAAAAAAATCAACGCAGCAATTATTGAATCGATAAATAAAATACTGAACAGTAACTACTGTAACAATTATTGAGTAGTGCTTTCTTACGTAAGAATCAATAATTGGTGCAATATCGTGTCTTCTTGCTCAACAACGCGTAGACATCGTGTTTTTACCACGGGTATTCCAACAATATTAAGCGTAATAAAGCTGGTAGTTATTTATAAACAACTTATACTTGTCGTTTTTTTCATCCACTCGCTTTCTGTTATGGGCCCACACAAGACTGCGCCGTCGTACGAATATTCCCCGACAGTAAGAATATTCCACGACCAAACGAATATTCCCCGACAACAATGAATATTTTATAACCACTTGCTTATTTAAAATATATTTAGCATTTTACCCATAACTAACCACATTAATCAAATCAACCCTTACTATTTCAAAATAATAAATAGAGGAAATTAAATTTCATTTATTAATAATTTGGGGTCTTACATATGCCACTTGAAATGGATTGTATATATATATATATATATATATATATATATATATATATATATATATATATATATATATAGTCGGATCTTAAGCTTATCCATTATCCAACTCACTGAAGCTCACCTCTTTTTTGAGCGGACGGACGTGACGATTCGGTCATATACAACCGTAAATCATACTTTTAATGACCGAGACAACATATAGCGTCGCTAAAAGTATAAGCGATGGTTGTTTGACCCAACCGTCACGTCCGTCAGCAAAAAAAAAGGGGTGAGCTGAGTGTGAGTTGGATAAATGATGAGCTTAAGATCTGGACCATATATATATATATATATATATATATATATATATATATATATATACAGTAAGGATCTAGAGCATTCTCCTTAAATATCATTCCTCTTTAAATAGCATTCTTGTATTAAAACTACGTCGTTTTGGAGGAATGGCGGTGTCATTTTTATAAATACAATGCCATAGCGTATTTACAAAAATGTCATTGCATCCTCCAAAAGCGTAGTTTTAATACAAGAATGCTATTTAAGGAGAATGCTATTTAAGAGAATGCTTGATCTGATCATATATATATATATATATATATATATATATATATATATATATATATGAGAAAATGTATGTATGTATGTGCAGTTGAGTATATACGATTCATTATGACGACGGTTTTTTGAGCTATCATATCGGCGGTTGCCATAGCCCAAAAAACTCGTCACCACCATAGCTAATCAGATAATATATATTTATATATATATATACATATATATATATATATATATATATATATATATATATATATATATATATATATATATATATATATATATAAAAAATGTATGTACTGTGATTGTGTAAGACAGCGTCATTTCTCTGACGGCGATTTTTTTAGACTATGACAACAGTTGCTATAGCCAAAAAAATTGTCTCCATAACACGACATGTATTACTACGATTGTGTTATGGTGTGTACTCACAAATATGTATACATATAACCACATATATATATATATATATATATATATATATATATATTGAAGAACAATTTAACCAAACAAAAATAATTCCATATGTAGTTCATGCTTCAACAAATAAAAGAAAACTTTTCTAAGAAACTCTACTAATTACATGTAAAGGGGGGATCGATAGGAAACTCACAATTGTTACCACTATGTTATATCATTCGGAGTAACCAATTAGATTAACAATATGCTAATGGTACAAATCAAGAATCAAAAAACAACCAACAGGAATCACTACTGTGTCATCCGTGATAATGAAGGGACATCTCTCCCCATCTTATATGGATGTAAATACTTGGCTATGGATGTAAATTGGATTCTAGTTACTCCCCAAGACTTTATGTATACATATAGTATAAGAGAAAAAAAATATGAAGCGACACCTACAATTAATCAACCCGATCAATTACACAGAAAAGAGTAGAGTGTAAAGTGGTGGGTCTGGCTTGGCCTACATTTAGACATAGAGATCCTAACCTTTAGCAGGAGGATTGGGCCAGTTGGAGGAGGAAGAAGATGTCTGTTTCTGTAGACTGGTTAGTAGGGGTTTTACGACAGGCCTATATATATATATATAAGTACTACTTTCTGAATCTATGCCACTGTCCTTCGAAGGAGAAAGCTAACTCCAAGTCACTTTGTGAATAATTATTGGAGCTCCATATTTTATAACATAATTAGAATGGTAACTAAATTTGAAAATATATAGTCATTTGAAAAATAATGACTTTTTTTTAAATGATAAAATCTAATCTAAGAGAATGAGAACTACGTACAAGAAAACTTTTCAGTATACCTAATCAAATGTAAGGCATTACTATATACCCAATAAATTAGTTAGTGCACATAAAGAACTGATTATGCCTTACGGATTATATTAATTAATTAGGGGGGAAAAGATTACAAATTCTAACCTATTAAGTTCTGGATATAATATGTAATAGCCAGTAGCCCTAGCTAACCCAAGCGCCCAAGGGTAATGAGACTAATCATGAGTCCATCTTAATTGTTTTTAAATCTATTTTTTTTATAGTTTCCCTTTTCGATCTTTTTCTATTCTTCTCAACTCAACCTTTTCTATTTTTTAAATTTCCTTGGACATATATATAATAACCCTAGTTAAAGAGGGTTATATATATTCTTCATCATACTTTACGATCATGAATGTCGTCGTAATTGAGAGGTCGGTCAATTATATTCTTGGACATATATAATAATAATATTAATGATCATGTTACAAATCTCGCACTAATTAAATTCAAAAAATACTCCATTGGTAGCCATAGAATCAGGCATAAGAATCTATCTCCCTAAAAATCATCTCTTTTTCCATCCACTTTCACTTAACATATTGGGGTATTCATTTCATTAAATCTACAAGGATACCTATTTTTGTCAGCGTGAAGAATATATATATATATTTGACACATCTCCTTTTCATTAATTCTGGACAATTATTTTGGACTTTCAAAGACAATAAAAAGAGAAAGCAAATTAATTAGGTGAACACTTGTACGTTTTGGGTGTAAAAGCTCTTTTGGGAAAGCTAAAATTTGTTGCATTTAAACTCTTTTGTGAGAATTGTATTCTCACTTATTTGTGAAGTTTAATGATATTAATGTAATTATTAATTAATATATATATTATCCATATTGTTCATAAAATTTCATTTGTACTTGTATCCCTCTAAGGTTACGGAGTTCAAAATAATTTATACAAGTACATTTGAAAATTATTTAACAAAGCCATTTTAATTTTTACATGATATATAGCATTTTCTCCACTAATAAAAGTATTTCGCCTCAGCCAAAAATAGAAAAACCCTATAAAGTCTATATATATGCCGCTATATGATCACTACAGCTGGTGAAAGACAGTTATAGAGATAAGTCGTTTTCAGTGTTACCCAGGAGTAGCTATATGTGCCTAAGAACCAGCTCCGGCGATGATGGAGATTTGACCATTAGTTAGTTAATCACACATATCCAACTTTCTAGTACTACATGCATGTTTATTACTAACGGACTAGTTAGACTAAATTGGCTTTTGAAGGAAGTACAGTTAGTATTAGTTAGTTAACTTTTTTTACATATTAAGAAAATGATAAAATTATTCATATTTAAATTTTTATTAACAAATAATTACGAACACTTTTTGAAAATAATAATTACCCTTAATGTATTGTAACAGTTTTAAGAAATAATAAATAGCGAATACTTCTTACTATGTACGGAATACTTCTTATTTTTTTCAAATTATTTTTTGTTTTATATAATTTAGGAGAATTAACTAAAATCTAAGATAAGTATGGTAATTATTATAAAAATTTAAAGATATTATAGACAATTAATATTATATTTAATATTATACAATTATTTTCTTATCAAAATTATTTTTTTACATCTTCTCATAACGACATTTATGACATGTACAATAATAAGTTCACCCAACTATATCTTACCAAGGGCAGAAAGATATATACATAACAAAAATGAGTTCATCCGCTAACGTAATATATGGCAAGTCAAAGATAAATTTAGTTGTGACACTGTATTTCAATTTGAATCATTGGTGATAATTTTGTCAATTCACCGTTTTCATTAATAATAATTTTTGCATTTTATTATTTTATTCATCAACGTAGTTTAGACTTTAGGGCCCAAGTCATAGTCACTCAAGTGTAACGGTTATCATATATGTTCCCTTAATTTCTCCATACGTACATATAACAATACTACAGTAGGAAATTAAAAAGTTAAGACAAAAGAAAAAAGAAGAAGACATTTAGCAAAAATAAAAATAAAGAACTCTTTGAGGACTGAGGGACTAAGACTCTTGGGTTGTCTCACAGTCCCAGTTGCATGAGAATTCAGTAAAGAGCCAAAGAAAGGGCAAAAGGTGTAGTGTATATATATATATATATATATATATATATATATATATATATATATATATATATATATATATATGAGGTCAGGATCGGGTAAGGGATCTCTTACTTTCTAAAAATGAGGATTTTTTTTTTTTTTTTTTACTTTTATTTTAAAACTAAAAAAAAGTTTAATATTTTATGGGCTGAAATTTTTTTCATAATCTGATGTTTTGGGTGTGATTTGAGTGCGTATAACAAAACATGTATATGCAGTTTTAGGCATTTGTACCACCACTTTTTGGTATAGGTATTCAAAACACGCCTAAAACATTGTATTATGGAAAAATTTCAAGACTATAAATATTAAACTTTTTTAAGTTGTTTTAAAAAAAAAAAAAAAAAAAAAAGTCCTCATTTTAAGAAAGTAAGGATCCCTACTTGATCATTTCATATATATATATATATATATATATATATATATATATATATATATATATATATATGGGATTCCATCCACAAAGAACTAGGTTGTTGGGAGCAACAACCCATTTTGGCCGGTAATTACATGACTGTATGTGCTTATATAAAAAAAAAAAATTACATATAAGAGTAGAGTGCAGTCATGTGGTGGCCAAAAATGGGTTGTTCTCAACAACCGATTGCTGTGGATGGAATCCCTATATATAGGAAAAATGTATGTACACAGCTGTGTAGTACACAGTTGGCTATGCCGACGGTTTTTTGGTCATTCTGTTGTCATAATTATTCTAGGTTACGGCGACGGGTGAACTGTCGCCATAACTCAAAAATTAATTAAATCATGCCATTTGTGTAATACATAGTTATGTATATACGTATAGCCCTATATATATATATATATATATATATATATATATATATCCCTGGCCTTCTATTTACTAACTAGCTGATCAGCCAATTGCAATGACATTATTATTTAGGTTAGATGCAGTGTCATAGTCATCTTTTTTAGTGTACCTCTCTTTTATTACTTCGACTCCCCCCATCCTCTTGTCTTTTCCCCTCATTCCCTCTCCATCCACTTAATGCTCTTTGCCTCCCTTCTCTTCCATTCATTTCCTTCTATACTCCTCCTCTTCCTCCTCCATTGCCTTTTGCTACAGCTAGCTACTATATTTGAAACTACCTAACTAGCTACTACTGTTTGTTTGCTTAATATATTCTGTCTCTCTCCCCTGCCCTCCAAATCCAATTAGGGTTTCTTTCCCCTTCAAGGCTAGCTAGGGATGCCTCATCATCTCCAGTAACTAACTAATGAATCAGTGAAGCTAACTTCTTTCATGAATTACAACAGCCAGCATACTTTTTCAGCTTTGAGGAAACACACAACTACAGACACCGAAAGAGCTACCTAGCTCCCACAAGGAAAGAAGGTACTTTTCCTTTTGTTCTCCATCAGGGAATTATACCTCCTATATATATATAGATCACTAATTAAGAGATGAACACTACATGAAACTTTTTCATTGCTTTTTATATCAAAATTATGTTTTTCTGTCTTTGTTTTTCTTGGAAAAGGTAAAGTCTAAAGGGATACTATATATATATATATATATATATATATATATATATATATGCCTGTGAGTTTCTGATCTAGGGTTTTCCTAATGGATCCGGATTCAGTAAAGTTTGCACATGTTTATAGCAAAATTAAGTTGTATTTGTATATCACATTTCCTCAGCAAGTAATCGATTGTCTTTGATTCCTAACAATGCCAAAGAAATACAACTCTGAATTATACAAATGCAACTATTTCCTATAAATTTCAAAAGAAATTTACCAATTGTGCAAATTTCATAAGATCCATCCTCTCTCTCTAGATATATATATTTGATTGGTATCAATTTAGTCCTGCACTGAAAAACATAATTATTGGTGATACTGATGACACTAGTCAGATCCCGTAGATTCACCTGGTTTCATAAGGATACGAACGTCATTACCGTATTATAACTGATGCAACTGGATATCTTCCAAATCTAGAAGCCTGGACAAGTGTAGAGAGACATAGATATATTGTTAATTATTAAAATAAATGCCTACTAAAAAAATAAAAATAAAAGTAAACATTAAAGAAAAGAATATATAGAATTCACAGATTAAGCTGTACTAGAGAGACAGATCTTAGAGAGAGTCCGGGTTTAGGATATATGAGCTATAAATCTCTTTACAATAGAATTAGGTTTCCTCCCGACCATTATATATACTCCCTCTGTTTCAAAAAAATATAAAAGATCAATATTAACTTATTAAGGTTAACTCAAAATATTTTAAATTCAAAATTAATATAAATTCTTTAAATTTTAAACAATACAATAACAGTATTGTAAACTATCTAAAAATCTCTATTCATTATAAGATTTATTATTTTAATTTTTTTAATAAACATCTCAATTTTATATTTGAATTAATTTTCAAAAATCAACAATGATTTTATTATTTGAAACTGAGAAAGTATATTCGATACTGTCCATGCAATGAATTAAGGCATGAAGCTATATATAAGAAAAAGATGAAGCTATAGACACGCCAAAGAAATGAAGTAAGGCAGAAGACGAACAAAGCAAGGCCAAAAGTAAGATGAGCATATATAAGAAAATGTAAGATTACTTGCCTTTATATTTTATAAACAAAGACAAAATGATATATGTAATATTTTGGAACAGATACATGAGCTTACATTTTTTTTGTGGTGATGGTAAGGTAGGTGCAGTTGAAACTAAGGAAGGAAATATATTAATTAAGTAATGGCTTCATCCAACACTTACAATACTCCATGTGCTGCCTGCAAGTTCTTACGGCGAAAATGCATGCCTGGTTGCATATTTGCGCCTTATTTCCCACCGGAGGAACCCCAGAAATTTGCGAATGTTCACAAGATATTTGGGGCAAGCAACGTAACCAAGCTCCTCAACGAGATCCTCCCTCATCAAAGAGAGGACGCCGTAAACTCCCTCGCCTACGAAGCGGAGGCGCGGGTGAGGGACCCTGTTTATGGTTGTGTTGGTGCCATCTCTTTCCTCCAAATGCAGGTTGACCGCCTTCAGAAGGAACTTGACGCTGCTAACGCCGATTTGATTCGCTACGCCACCACATGCACGGATCACCATATCATTTCCACTGCACTGCCACCTCCTGCTGTTCCGACGCTGAGTATGGCCGTTCATCATCCTCGCCAGAGGCCAGCACTTGACGGAGGATCAGCAAGTACTTTTTATCAAACACCTTCTATTTTCCCCTTTACTTATCCTCTTCCATGGACCTCGTCTTCTTATGTTCATAACCCTTCTGCCGGGGATATCAATGGAGGAGGAGGAGGAGGAGGAGGAATTTGACTCTCACTATATATATTTTACCCATCTAGGGTTTGTGTCATGAGTCTCTGGGATATTACCTCCATGCCAGCAGCATAAGCTATATATTTATATTAGTTGTGGTTTGTAGCTAGGTCTTCTATATTCTCACTTGGACTCATATATCTAGATAGACCACCAAGTTATTGTTTAGCTACCTAAGTATTTAGATAAATGCATTTCACTTTTAATCATTTATACTCAAATGAGAAAGGATGAATCACGGAATATTTGTTCGCAACAAGTAAAATATGGGGTGCATTTATCATCTACCACATATATTTGGTAGTAATGTCGTGTATATCTTGTCAGTGATTTAATAAAGTATTGGAATTAAGTATGTGGCCAGTTATATATATGTATGTGTCGTTGCATTTGTATAAAGACTTATATGGCCATGTGAATCACCTATTTTTTTCTCTGGATTAATTGTTTATATATGCTAGCTTAAGAATAAAAGAAAAGGTAATTTGTTGTTATGTGAACCGATATATATATATATATACTGAATTTGTTAGCTAGGTAATTTCTGCATCAGCAATTAGTTTGATTTAGTGAGTTAGTATATAACCTTTGGTCACGAAAGAATTAAGGACCCATAGAAAATTAAGAAAGTCGGCTGTGGTTATTTATATTTAGTAGGCGGGGTTAGTATGAAGTTTATTTTGAGGTAAGTTGGTCAATTGACTAATAAAATACTGACACGCAGATGAAGTTGTATGTGTGTCAGTATTCTATTGGTCAATCGACCAACTCACCAAAAAAATAACTTCATGACCAACTTGCCTTTATATATGAAAAAAAGAAGTCCACTAAGACATTTAAACAGATTCTTTTCATATACTCCCCCAGTTCCTAAAAAATTATCGTTTTAGAAGAAAATATGTATTCCAATTTATTTGTGGTTTACAACTTTTTAAGAGAATAAATTATTTACTTTCCTATATCACCTTATCTTCTCTCATTGTCCCAAAAAATTATCTCCCTTGTATTAATAATTTTTAACTTTCCATAAAGGGGTTGTGATGGAATTTCAAACAAATTTTAATTGTTAAATGATAATATTAAATGATTTTTTTAATCCATATATAAAAATATTTTTTAAGAACGAAAGTAATATGTAGCATGCGCTAATTAAAGTATACTCCAAGCAGGAAAAAATTAAAGCTGATCATGCATGATGATGATCTAATTAACAAAAACAACAAATTAGAGAACAGCCTAGGCCTAGCTAGCTACATTTAATTAATATCAAATTAAAGTCTTGATCATATGAACGCAGCTATGAATGAATTTGAAGTTGCTGTCTTTAATCCACAAGGATTAATTAATTTAAGTACGTACGTTCTCCTTAATTAATTCCTATAATGAAGTACTGTTTACGTGGGCTTGTGAACCAGCTTTTTGTATTTTTAACTTTACTTTTGGAAAGATTTACTAATCCTCAGCCTCACCTCACTTGAATGATACTCCCTCCCTCTCATAAGAAACTTATTTAATTTTCTTTCAATTAATATATGAAATTCTAAAATTTAATTAAAATTGATGTGAATTTATTTAAGAATGATTAACACATAATTAATATTCTAAACAACTTAAAATACAATACTAAGTACAAAATTATTGTCTCGATAATTTAAAAAAAAATTACATCACAATTTGAATATTAAAAGTTTCTTAAATTAGGATGAAACTGTATGGAATGGAATAATATATATATAAAGTAAATGTAAAATAGTGGGGGTCATGCAACATTTGATGGTACTCCCATTCCATTGGATCCAACACTAGATCTGTTCATAGATTTGAAAGGGGTTGCCTTCGATCAGCTTTTTCCAAACATGTACACTTCCCTGCTGACATAACAGTACCAACCTCTTTCTCTTAATTTTAATACTCCCTCCGTCTCAAATTAACTGTTTAATTTTAATATTTTTAAGTTAAATTGACTATTTTTAGAATTAATAATTAAGCATATATAAATATATTTTTAAAATTATAAAAATTAGGATTAGTAATAAATTGTATATACTTTCTTTTGGTTATAATCTCTTCACCTATATTTTAGCAAAAATAGTAAAAAGATTAGTTTTAAAAATGGTCAATTTGACTTTAAAAAGTCAAAACTGAGCAATTAATTTGAAACGAATGGAGTATTAATCTGTGTGTACAGTAGTACAGTTAATTAACACGCATGCATGCAGGTATTAAGACATTGTAAAAGTTCAATTTAATTTGATAGAGATATATTGATGTAGCGTGGATCCGATTATTATAAAATTAATTTTATGATAAGTTGGTTAATTGATCAATTTAGTACTGAAACACAGAGGGACCTGCGTGTCGACACTGTATTAATTAATTGACCAAATTTAATTTCAAGTTAACCACTCACACTCCCATATAGCGCTAATATATATATATATATATATATATATATATATATATATATATATATATATATATATATATATATATATATATATATATACTTCCCTACCTCCAAATTAAAACTCATGTCATTAGCAAGGGTTAGGGTTCACTTTGAAGAAATAGTTGTACACAATCCAGATAAGCAGAAACATTTTCTCTCTTTTTTGAACTCAAAAAGGGAACAATGTAAAACAATTGTAAACATTGGATATAATTATACATGCAGAACAATTTGTATGCGCTTAGTAATATTTACTTTTTGAATATATATTATTTCAAGATCGATTGTTAATTCTTACATGCATGAATAATATGTGATGTGATCGATCTAACGCTCGATCGATTATGTGAAACAAAAATAAAACTTTTTAAAATTATCATTTTCATTTATAAAAATAATATATTTAAAAAGCTAATTAAATATAAGAACATTTGTGTTTCATTATATTTTAATTCATCTTAAGAGTCGACTTTTTAATACTCCCTCTGTCTTAGGATAAAAATTCTGGTGAACTTTTCACGCATATTAAGAAGAATAAAATGACAAAATTATCCATAATAATGTCATTAAATATGGAGAGAGAATTAGAATAAGAAAAATATGAGATATTTAATGCTACGGACATAATAGAAAAAAAATATGTAAAAATTTGGTTATTAAAGGAAAGTGGACATTTAACATGGGACTACTCAAAATAGTAATAAGGACTTTTATCCTGGGACGGAGGGAGTACATTTTAAGAACTCAAGTCTTTATATTAAGAAATTTTTTAAATAGTTTAAACTCATATTTTTATTTTTAATTATTTAAAATATTTTTTAATACAAGATATAGACGGTTAAAATATATTAAAAACTAAATCGTTAACTAAAAAATGATACTCCCTCCGTTCCTTAATATAGGTCGTTTTAAATATGTGCACAAGAATTAAGAAAATGATTGAAAAGCATTAAATATACTATCAATTGTCTATAATACCCTTCATCTCACTTATCTCATAAATATGAATTAAAAAATTAGGTGGAGTAATAAAAGATAATTTAAAAAAAAAATAATCAATTCTCCTAAATAATCACAAACGATAAATAATTAAAAATAAAAAATATAAGGAGTATCTTAATGTTGTAGGTAGGTACGTAGTGTTGGAGTGTAGCAGTAGAAAGCTTTGGTTATCGGGATACACACGCACGATCAATCCCTCTGACTCTGACTACGCCTTTTACTTATTTACTGCCAAATTTTCTCTCTCTTATCTATCAGTCGGATATCATCCCCCACCTACTTACGTGTCAACACAATTCCCAATCACTTTTAAGCTTTTTCCTTTCTATTACTTGATTACTTTTCTCTATCAGTCATATTTCTACATTAAAAAAATATATTAATATTTTCGCATAATTCTTCTAATAAATAGTGAGTTTCAAAATTAATTAAATTACTTTATAAGCCACATGTTATATAAGTACTCTTTTTTTCTCGAAAAAATGAACAAAATATAATTTATACATATATTAAGAAAGTAAAATTTAAAAAATAAATTTATACATAGTTTTTTTTCATATAGTGACAAGTATTTTTATTATTTTATACTAATGAACCTCACAAAATGACTTAATTACTTTTTATTTTATGTATTTTATCTTTATTTTTTCAAATAATTTTTTTTTGTATTTTTAGTCATCCTTATTATCAATACATCATGGTGTTTAATTGACTAGAAGATCATAATACTACTGCATGAGTGTTACATTACTTTTCCATTTTTTTGTTAATTACTCACTGAACTGAGAGCAGATTCTTTGTAGCAATTAGCAGGATTAATTAAAGGTACATGCCTTATGTGACCAAGGAAGTACTAGAGAGCTTCACTTTCTTCAGTTCCAAGCTTGTTGTATATATAGATGACGGTGGAAATATATTGTCCTGAATATACAAATTAAAGCACGCAATGTTCTACTTTTCTGTGTGTCAGACTGGAACCGTGTTTGTATTTTTTTATTTGTTTCTCTGTGGATATGATCAGTCTATATATATATATATATATATAGAGAGAGAGAGAGAGAGAGAGAGAAACGTACAGTAGTCAGTAGAAAGTTTCAGAATTAATTCCCCGGCTCTTGCCATCAGCGCGTATATCATTCATCATCTATTCATCTACCTGTTAGACGTGGAAAATAAGCAATAAGCAGCTAAAATTTTAACAGAGGGTAAATTTCACTTCATTACTTGAGTTTTTTCATTTTTCCACTTAAACACCTTGTGTCTGGAAAGCTACCCTTGAGATTTTGAGGTACGGTGAAAAATTATATTTTCTTTCCAAACTAATTGGGCTTGCAGTTAACTCGCCTACCGGTCAAATAAGGTTGAAAGTTTGCCAATATGCCCCCCACTATATAGATTGGTTATAAAACTATCACTTCTTTACATTTGTTTGTTCACCTTTAACCGCTCTTTCTATCATTTAGAACTTTTGTAATTTCTCTTTACCTTTGATCAAAGATATTAATTCATTATATTCACAAAGTAAGGTATGTAGATTAATTAATTTCTTCTCTAGCTTTAATTTATTTTCATAAATTTATTGTTGTTATTCAATTTAAAAGTTGTTGACAGTGTTTGTTAAAATGCTGCATCCCTTCTTTCTCCTGTTTATGTGAATTATAAGTCATATCTTCGTCTCCTATTAATGTAGAATGGAATAATGGTGACTTTCGCTACATACCTAAGGTATGTAGACGTGGAGAGAAGGCATCTATAAAAATTGTCAACTTGAACAAACCATCGAAAAACAAGTTATAATTTGTATGCGATGACTATGGCTTTTTGGCATGGTTCTTGCCTTCTACAACAAACTCAAGTGGGATAATGACGGACACTAATGAACACAATGAAGGAAAATGGAAGGGACCCAAATTGTATTTCTCAATTTCTTCCATTAGAGCAGTTTTATTGCTTAGGAGATCTTGAAATTGAATTGCGATGCATATCTGAAAATAGCTAGTTATTTTGGCGTAGAGTTTGTGATTACAAAAAGTTAAGGTTGAGTAATGGGAGTTGGGGTTGCTGATTTTATAGAGGACAAAGTTGTTTGTGCTAAAGCTATATGCTGAAGTTTTTTCTACACAAAAAATTAAAATATTGTTTTATTAGTAGTTAGTTAAGCTAAAAATCTTATTTATAATTGCTTGAGTTAAGATATTATATGAAGACATTTTTTTCATTACCTGGGATATGTCTTTAATTGTAAACATGTAAATTGTTATTATAATGTTTATGAAATAAAATTTAATTATTGTGTTCATTAATTTAGTCCAGACTAAAAACTTCTCAAGTCTGACATACTTTCTGAATGTTTAGTACTCTATCTGTACCTTAATATAGAACGTTTTAGAGTTTTTCAATTGTCTCTAATTATTTGACATTTGTTAAAATCTAGGAGAATTGATCGCAATTTTTTTAAAATTACCTCTCATTAACTATTTTTTTGATAAACTAAAGAATTGGATAAGTTGTTTTATGGGAATGGAGAGAGAGACCAATGAGTAAATGAGACTAATGAGTGTTTTTAGGAGAAAATTATGGTAAAATGTGTGTGAGAGAGTATGAAATAATTATGATAAGATAATATTTAAAGGTATTATAGACGATTGATATTATATTTAATATTTTTCAATCATTATCTTAATTCTTGTGCAATCTCTAAAACGTCTTATATTAAGGGACGGAGGGAGTATTGTAGAATATAAATGGGGAATTATTAAATCCACAATACTTTTAGTTATTTCCATAACAAAAGTATAGCTGTAGGTGTAAATAATAATTTTTGTTGTGAATTTAAAAATTTCCTATAAATGTTCCTTTCAATCTCCTTGTCTCGATAAAATCTAGAGTTGCTTTTTCAGCTTCCAAATATTCATGCGTTCGATCTCTCACTCTCGCACACACTTATTCACGTCTACAATATTTATATTGTTATCATGAAGGTTCTCAGACTCGGACCGTTCATTAAATAAAAAAAGGTATCGAGTGGATTTACTGGTCCAATCAGTGATCGAATCGTTATTGACTCAGTGACGTTATTAATATATAATAAATAATAAAAAATAAATTATTATTTATAATATTTAGTAATATATAAAATTAATTAATTTATCTAAATAAACTAATAATGTATGATGAGAAAAATCTTTAGCCAAATAGAAGAATAACATCTTCAAACATATATCAAAACAACCCATTACTCTACTTTCTAATAAAATATGATGAGAGCACTAAAGAAGAAGCCAATCTCAAGAAATTATAAAAGAAAACAACCCATTACTATATATACTTTCCAATATTCCTTGTTTGAGATGTCTCTTTCTTGAGTCCAGATCTCAAATTCTCAACAGTCAGTTTGATCATGTAAGTGTATGTTTGTCTTGTGACTTTTTTGGGTATGTGATAGTATAATGAAAACAGAGGACTTAGAATTCAAGCAGAGAGTTTAAGAATTCTTCATTCCAAGATTTGACAGAACTTAAATAAAACAAAGTGAGAAAAAAAATTTAACAATTTTAAATACTTGTACATAAATAATTGTAAAAGAAACAGTTGAAGCGGCTACAAAATCTTTTAAAAAAACAACTAGGACACTTAGATGAACTTGATCAGCTTGTGCAGAAAAAAGGAAATCAGTGACCGTAAACCCAAAGCCGGCGAGAGGCCTCAAAAGCAGCAAAAGTTCAGAGAGTTTTTTTTAGTAAAGGTTATGTTCATCATCATCCAGCTACTAGAGCTTTACAGAGTAGGAAGAAAAAGAAGCCTTTTTGCTCTCAGATAATGGTGATTTGGGTGTTGTGAGTTGTGACTCGTAAGAGACATAGGAGAAGAAGCCAATCAAACCGGTCAAACCCGTGAACCGGTCACCTGTTTACTGGGTTAACCTGTTGGACCGTCGGTTTTTAACGGTTTTTTATCAAAACTAGTTCAATGATCCAAATCGAACTGGACCGTTGGGTGGACCGATTCTAATTTTTATCGGTCCGGTCCGAGTTTTAAAACCTTGGTTACCACTGATCTAATAAAAATAGGGGAACATTATTTTCACATGTATTTTTAATATTTTTACATGATTTTTTCTCACACAAAAGTGAGACTCATTGTATGCTCATATAACAGAAGATCCTGTGAAAATATTAGTTACCTAAAGATATGACCTAGGATGATTTAAATGATAAAAAATCTTATATTTAAAAGAATTTTAAACTATTATATAAATTTTTACTTGGACGAACCCTTAACTTACTATCATATTTTATTTAGTTTAATAGTCAACTAGCCACATTATTAATTTTCTCTGTATCTAAAATTCAATTAAATATATTAACCCATATAAATATTAACTCATCACACTACTAGAGGATAAGGGGTAGATTGAAAAAATTATATACCATAGAGAGTATCTCCTGCAAGCCATGTACGTATTATATAAGAAAATATAATATAATTTAAGACATGTCTTAGTTAAGCTTGATTAAATTTACTTAACAAATTAAACAATCGGAGTTATGTATAAATATTATAATTAAAGATTTTTTAATATAAAACTTAAAAATGAAAAACTTAAAACTACATCGTTTTACTAAAATTTTACTAATTAATAACTTTAGTTAAACTTAACTAAGATATGCCTTAAATTACTATTTTTTCTTCTATATATGTTGTTCCATGGTTTTTTTATGTTAACTAAATTGCTCTTTGAAACGGTCAACTTATTAAATTGATGAGCTCCCACAGTGTGCTCCTCAAAAAAAGCTATAGTTCTTGTCCCATTTATTTGTTGTGTTTGTGAGTTTGAAGGGACGAGATGAGAAATGAAAGTATATATAAGATGAGAAGGGATGAGAATAGATTATAATTTTTCATTGTTATGCTTGTGAGTTTTAAAAGAGAAGAGAAGGGATGTTATTTTAATTATATTTTTTCTTGTTTGTGATCAGTTTAGAAAGAAGGAATGGAAGGAAAAATATTTTTATTTTTAAACTACACTATTATTATATTACCCTTACATATTAATATAATAAATGATAAATTTTATTTTGAAAGGTTATTTTAAGTAATATAAAATATCTAACTTTCCAATCCTTTTCTATGCCTCCAAATCTTCTCTCTTTTGGGAGGAAAAATCAAGTTTACCTCCAAATTCCTTCTTTTCCTCCTTAAAAAACTTATAAACATGATATTTGAAGGGATTTTAATTATTTAACCTTCCCTTCCCTAATTTTTTTTACAAACACAGATTAGGCAATGGAAAACATAACCAGAGGCGGAATCGGGAAGTCGAGGGGGGCATATGACCCCCCTAAGATGAAGCTTTCACGTCTGCTGCCTTTTTGACTTTCTTCTGCCATTTGCCCTCGCCTTGCAGACATCTGGGAGGATGAGAGAAGGGTTGGGGGATGGAGGAGAGAAAAAGAGGTGATGAGGCGATTAGATGGGGAGGGTAGTGGGTTACGACTAGCAGCAGGTAGTAGTAGTCATTTGAACGAGCTACCGGGTCCCGGCAGGAAGAGAATCAATTTATCTGTTGTCAGGTCGCTTGGTGTCGGTGGTGGTGTTTACTGTGGTCAAATCAAGTGAAGAATCGAGAGTCTCTCTTTGTAATCCTATTACATTGGTTGTTGGCAAGTTGCATGGATCATTGTCATTATATTTGATTTATTCGATTCCCTTTTTATTTTTCTTGTTCTTTTTTGTTTTATAATTTTTGGTTATTTTCCTTTATTTATGGTGTATTTGTATTTACTGCATTTACTTTTTGGACATCTAATAAAAATGTCTACATTTTGAGAGGAAATTATGTAAGGACAATGTCTTGCACTTTAATTACAAGTTTTTACAATTATATATTGGGAAAAAAATAATAATTTATCATAGTTAAGTTTAAATATATTAATTAAAACGATGTATTATTTAATAATAAAATATATGTAATATTATTAATAAATGAGTATATCTATACTTATATTATATAAAAAGGAAAATTATAACACTTTTCACGTAAAAATATTAGTAGAATTGGAATATATTCTTGGAAAACTTATAATTTCTCTAGTCGTTCTAGGTCAAAATTAAACTCAAAGACCTTAACTCCGCTCCCTCGCCGCTGCAACCTACACATCGCTGCTCCGGACTTCCGGTAACCGCCCTCAAATTTTGACCCCCTCAAATTTTGTTCTGGTTCTGCCACTGAAGTGTAATTGCAACATATTAAATCATGAGTTGTGTTACGGTTTTTTCCCCTTTTAATTATGTTAAGTAATATAATAATAAGTAACTTAAAGATACTAATGCTACATTTGAATTAAAGGAATATAATTGAGGAAGAAAAGAAATACATTTTTAGTATTTGAAGTGCATGTTTAGTTGTTGTTGGTGGTAGCGATGGTGCGATAGAATTTCATAATTGTTACATACATTTATTCTATTGAAATATATCTTTTTCACCTCCTCACGCATAATGAAAATTAAGGGAATAGAATGAATTTTCATACTATTGAAATGATTTATCCGTTAAAATAATCATCAAATACATTATTTTTCATTCTATTTTTTAATTACTCTATTTAATTTCTTCAATCTAATTGTAGCACAGTCCCAAGATTAGAGCCTGAATTCTCTAGATATACACCAAAAAGTTGTATACAAATATTCCTGAATGAAAATTATTAAATCTAATATTTTTTTCATTGAATCTCAATATATATACTTATTTAAATTGAACAAATTAAGGATTATATTTGTGTATAATTAACTAAAATATCGATCACTCTAATCTTAGGACAAAAGGAATATATATATATATATATATATATATATATATATATATATATGAAGTCTCGTGATTTCCTGAATAGATATTGATGATGATCATATGCATTGAACACCTTTATAGCCGAAAACACATTATGATCGAGGAGGCAGATCTAGCGGATAGGGTTTATTAGGTTCGTGGAAAGCCAGTCACAAGTCCAAAAGTGCATGCACAGATCGACTTGCTTAGATAAAGATTGGGCATCAATTTTTTTTCTCACGCCCGTATTAATTAATTTGTTTGTCCACGTTACACTTACACTGTACCTATCATCAATCCAACTTTAATTAAAATTTCTTAAGGTTGATTGATTACCAATAATGGTGATCATGATGACTTCCATCATCTATGCATTTGCTATATATAACTTGATTCGGAGTCCGGAGACAAGAATTAGTTAATTAGAGGAGATCTATATTTTATGCACTTTATTTATTTATCAGAGTCGGACGGCAAAAAATTTCAAGTGTGCCCCTTTATATAAATTAAATTAAAAAATGAATAAATTATTAATTAATTATTTTTATTAAAATTATAAGAATTTACAAAAGATAAGAAAAAATACTTTAAAATATCATTGAAGCAAATAATCATCAAATGTACCTACAAAATAAAAATATCAATGAAATCGGTAAAACTAATGAAATACCCACTGTAGTTGACAAGTTTTACTGATTACACAATTAAATTTTAATTTTTCAAATTACTCCACTAAACTAATTATTATTTTGAAATTGGGTTATTCTATTAAAAAAAAAATAATCCAACGTTAATTTTTTATCTACAAAACTAATGATACCCACTGTAGTTGGTACGTTTTATTGATTACACAATTGAACTTTTAATTTTTTAAATTACCCAATTAAACTAATTAAAAAATGATTGTTTTAAATATTTTTAAAAATAATTATTATTTTTAGTAAAAATATTAGAAACTTTAATTTTTTTTCCATAAAATGAGTAAAGTTTCATAAAATATAGATTTAAAAATATTAAAGTTTTATGAAACGTTACTAATTTTTTTAAAAAATCTCTTTTTTCCTTTTGAAAATAAAGTTTATTTTTTGAATCTATATTTTATAAAATTTTACTCATTTTTTAAAATATGAAGAATTTTCCAATTCTTTTCTTGAAAATAATATTTAATTATAAATTTTATTAATTTATGTTTTGAAAAAATTGAATCAATTTTTATTTATCATTTACTATTTTTTTTATTTTAATTTCTATTTTTTAGTTTTTTTTAAATTTCTAATATTAAGAATGGGTCATTCTGTTAAAAATTAAGTAGACATTAATTTAATTTAAAATCACTTTAATTTGTTTGAATCTATATTTTATGAAACTCTACTCATTTTGTGAAGAAAAAAAGTTTCTAATATTTTTTACTTAAAATAATAATAATTTTTTAAAATATTTAAATTAATTATTTTTATTGGTTTGTTGAGGTAATTTGAAAAATTAAAAGTTTAATGGTGTAATCAGTAAAATGTGTCAACTACTGTGGATAATTCATTAGTTTTGTAGATAAAAAATTAACGTCCGTTTATTTTTTTTAACGAAATGACCCAATTTCAAAATAATAATTAGTTTAGTGGTGTAATTTAAAAAATTAAAAGTTCAATGATATAATCAGTAAAACCTACCAATATCCAGTTGATATTTATTTAGTTTTGCCCAATAAAATCTAAACTACAAAATATCATTTAAAATATCTTCTTGTTGCACTTTTAGATGTAAAATCATCAATTATATTATCATATTTAATATTTTCTAACATATCATTTTTAATACATAATATCGTTAATCTTTTTATTAGTTTATTTTTTTATACACGTACATAAATATATAAGTTTATAAAAAAATTTAAACTCCTCTCAACTGTTGATCCTAGACAGTTATCCTGGTGGCCCTTGCCCCTGTTATTTATACACAACCAAATTTTAATCCGATCGATCCTAATTAATTTCATATATATATATATATATATATATATATATATATATATATAAAGAAAATCAATTTGTCCATCCTTTTAAGTACTAGAACTTTAAATAAAAGACCAAAAAAATAAAGGGAAAGAAACAAATGATCAAGTTGTGTGGTGTACTTTAATTTGAGAATAGTGCGGCCACATGCATTCATGCATGCAACAATTATAGCCGTCCCACTTGACGTCCGGTATGATTGTCACCAATGATTGCTAGATTGCTTGCTATAATATCTACTACTACTATATTATATTTCATAAATGAAGAATCAAATCAATATATGTATGTAGGTTTCGAATTACAGATAATTTGTGAATAAAATCTATTTAAGTATGAGAACGTCAATGAGATAGGTTTATCAAAATACATTCACGGTTGGGTCATGATATTTTCTTTTTTTAGACTGGGTAAATTGAGTTCACTTGTTAAGTTAAATTCATTAGGTTTTTATTATTGAGTCATGAAAGTCGTTGGGCCTGGCCACCGTGTTATCCTTATTTAATCCTATAAAATCGGGCCGGTTCGTTGGTCTAACTCATTGAATCATTTAATATCTATTACTTTGACTTGTAATAATGATATAGCATGACAGTTGACTGAGATATCTGTCATGCATTAATGTGGATGAGATTATATATGGCCGTGGCAAGATAAAACAAAGAATCAAGGTAGTAAGTGAGAGAGATCGCAGTGCATTTACGTAACCCATCAGTCATGAGGCCGTGTCGTAAGTAGTGGGTGGTGTACAGTAAAACGGCAAAGAGAGTGTAACCTATCAACTAAGTCTTCACAAAGAGGTACGTTTTTCATATATTCACACATACACACAACTGAGAATTATTATCTCTTTCATTACACTGGACATTATTATCCTCTCTTGTTAACCTTGTGAACACATATACTTACTCTCACGCCGAGTTGTCCCCCTCGGTCCCGGCCGGTCGAGCACGCGGGTGTCTATCGTATCGTTTATCGCGCAGATCGACGCCTTACGTGATTGGGACGTGGCGTAAGATCCTGGCGTTAACATCAAGCGCTAGAAGGAGGGGTGAGTTCTAGTGTCCCGAGTATTTTCAATCACGCATCGTGTTTATTCTATATCGATTCATAGTGAAGAGTAGAAACACCTACTTTCAAGCGACGTACCGACGATCGTCGGTGAATCAAGACCGCGAAGTGTCCGCCAAAGATCGTTTGGGACCTACAATAAGTGTTCACGCTAAAGACAAAGATCCAAACGCTCACTGAAGATTCTCGGTGAAGCAGAAAGAAAAGCTAAGCGAAGCTATTCTTCCCGACGAGAGAAGGGGTCCGCCGTGGTCGGAAGCGAGTAGGGGCACCTCACCTAGAACTCGACATCGAGACGACCAGACGCAAAGGCCTCCCGGTTGGCTAAGATGGCGGATGAAGCGGATAGAGCTATGGAAGTACTTGTGAAGAAATGACGGATATAGGTGAAGCAAATGGCTCGAATGGCGAGTTGAGAGACGAAGAGCTCAGTTATGATCAGTCCGAAGAGCAAGGGCATCGGAGTGGGAAGGAACCTGCTCATTCAGGGCGAGAATCTCGGGGCCGAACCAGGGAAAGAAGAAAATCCCGAAGCCCTACTCCTCAGAGATCAAAGAGGACATATCACCCTGCCGATTCTAGGGGACAGGGATGAAGCGAACGAAGAGGTCGATCCAGAGATCGCACCCCTGGGCATACAAAGAAAGCACTTGTTGTTGCCCATTCCCACCATAGCGCCCAAGTTCAGAGGCGAAGTATATCAAGAGGTCATACTCCCGAGAGTCTACTGAGGGTACACCGCCCTGTAGACACTCGTCATCGGAAAAGTCCCTCTAAGGGGGAAGGTTCTGTTGAAAAAAACCTATTCGCTTCGTAAGAAGAAGGAGTCACCTAAAAAAGAAGCATCATCTCAACGGAAGGCGTGGAGATCGGTTAAAGAATTAAAGAAACTCAAAAGCGAAATGACGAAATACGTAAAACGAAAGATACTCCGGAAAGTTAAGGCATCTCCTTTTTCCGCGGAGATTCTTAAAGAAAAAGCTGATCCCACCAAGAAGTTGCCCCATATCAAGAGTTATGATGGATCGGGGGATCCTTACGACCACAGTCAGGCGTTCGACCGACTCATGGATTATTATGATTTTAGCGATGCTGCTAAGTGCCATACTTTTGTCACAACGCCGTAAAGGATGCCCGGCGATGGATGGGGACCTTACCCTGATTCAATCTCATCTTGGTAGGACATATGCGAGAAATTTCATGCTCGCTTTGGGAGCAAAAAAAGAAGGGAAAACCAACTGGTTCATTGGCTCAAGTTTGGCAGTTTTCGAATGAGTCTTTGGGCCAGTATGTGAAGCGGTTCCGTGAAGCAGTCGGCCAAGTGACATACCTGAACGATCTACAAGCTGTGGGACTGTTTCAAAATGGGTTAGATTTGGTTAAATCGAAAAAGTTGGTGAAAAAACTAATGTTCAATCACCCCAAGAGTCTCGCTGAAGCCTTTGACAAAGCTGAAGGCTATATCGTGGTGGAGGAAGCCATGAACAACCTCAAACGTCCTTCTTCAGACTGGCTCAAGGGGACAGATCGGGACAAAACTGATGGAGACCAGAAGAAGAATGAAGGAAATAAAGACCGTTATGAGGGCGGGTCGAAGAGATACAATAATTGGAGACATGGTGGAGGACGTTCGTCCGCTCCAGCCCAGAGAGTGAATAGGACGTACATGGCACTCAATGCAGACAGGGCTGTTATCTTGGATCAGATTAAGGATCAACCTATCTTCGAGCCACCTCGAGATAACATTAAGCCCGAAAAAGGGAATCCTCGCAAATATTGTGATTACCATCAAGCTTTGGGTCACGATACGAACGATTGCGCCAGTTTGAAAGACTTCACTGAAAGAAAAGTACAAGGTGGGGCTTTAGTTCAGTATGTGGCTTCCAGAACTAATCAACAGCAGGACCGAGGACCTGTCCCGGCAGCTCAACCAGTTCAGCAAGCGTTGCCAGCTCCGGGACAACCTGCAAGGCATGTGATAGATGTCATCACTGGGGGTACTTCTGGCAAGCTCGTTGGAAAGAAGCGTCGAAGTTATTTGGATTCGGTCATGTCGGTGGCGGGTACCTTCCCGAAGACTGATAGACCCTATCCGAATACGGTAATCTCCTTTACTGATGAAGATTACCCTTCGGAAGTCATCGAACCGCACGAGGGATCATTAGTGCTGACTGCGCAAGTGGGTTCGGTGGATATGAAGTGGATGATGGTAGATAATGGGTCTTCTGTAGATATCCTGTATGCCCACGCTTATCAAAGGATGAATCTGGACGGGCGGAAGATGGAGATAGGGCAGGAGGCTCCTCTGTATGGTTTTAGTAATGATCCAGTCAAGGTGGCTAGGACCATTGAGCTACCGGTCATCTTCGAAACGGCCCCTCAACAGGTAGAAATTATTTGTAAATTTTATGTTGTGCATGTAGATTCTGCTTATAATGCTATTTTGGGGAGGCCTACTTTAATTGCTTTAAAAGCTGTAACCTCAATACCTCATTACAAAATCAAATTTCCTACGGCTCATGGGGTTGACGAGGTAAAAGGGGATTTGGATCTGGCCAGAAGGTGTTATAGAAATGTTGTGATCATCACCGGAGTGGGGTATCAAACGTAAGGCACCATGGCGATAGAAATCGAACCCTTCACTGAGAGAAGTTCCGAGCCATTAGTCATGCCAGCTGAAGAAACAGAAGAGATAGAGCTCATCCCGGGCAAGGTGAACAAGACGGTGAAAATAAGTTCGGGTCTGCCGAAACCTCTCCGGACGAACCTCATGGAGCTCCTACGATGCTAGTGGATATCTTCGCGTGGGAACCTCGTGGATACGCCGAGAAGCGAGGATATTCTTTGAGCATCGGTTGAAATAAACCCGCCAAAGAAACCGGTTCGACTGAAGAGGAAGATCTTTGCACCTGAACGTCAGCGGATCATCGATGAAGAGATTGCAAAACTGTTGGCAGCTGACTTCATCTTTGAGATCGACTACCCGCAGTGGATGGCGAATGTGGTGCTGGTCCAGAAACAGAATGGTAAATGACGAGTCTGCATCGACTATACTGATTTGAACAAAGCTTGTCTGAAGGATTTCTACCCGCTGCCCCACATCGACCAACTCATTGATGCCACTTCGGGGTACGCTTTATTAAGTTTCATAGATGCATTCTCCGGGTATCATCGATTTCCATGTGAAGAGGATATACCAAGACTCGCGTTCATTACGCATCGCTCTAAGATACGTCTATAAGAAAATGACTTTCGGCCTCATCAATGCCTGAGCCACGTACCAGAGGATGATGGATCATATCTTCAGATATCAGTTGGGCAAGAATATAGAGGTGTACGTAGACGACATGATTGTCAAAAGCATGTTGGTGCATAAACATCTGGATGATTTAGAGGAGTGCTTTCAGATAATTCGTCATCATAACTTGAGATTGAACCCCACTAAGTGCACCTTCGGTCTAGGGGCTGGCAAATTTCTGGGTTATCTTGTTAGTCAAAGAGGAATTGAAGCTAATCCAGAGAAGATTCAAGCGATCCTGAACATGAAGACTCCTCAGTCATTTAAAGATGTTCAACGTATGACTGGAAGGATTGCAGCTTTGAGGAGGTTCATGTCCAAGTCGGCAGAAAGATGTTTGCTGTTCTTTGATACGTTGAAAGGGACGAAGAATGCAAAGACGTTCCAATGGACTTCGGTGTGAAGACGCTTTCTTTGAGCATCATCAAGTACTTATCTTCTAACCTTTCTTTGGTGAAGCCCGGCCCGAGAGCCTTTATATTTGTACTTAGCAGCTAATTCGTGTTGGGGTAGGAGCGATTTTGGTGCGTGAAGTTGGAAAAGCAAGACACCCGGTTTATTATATAAGCCATGCCCTTCGGGATGTCAAATAAGGTACCAAAACATTGAAACGCTTTGTTTTTGCTTTAATAATCTTGCAATGAAAGCTTAGCAATACTTCCGTGGTAGATTGGTAATAAGATATACATATCACCTTTTGAAGAAGATTATGGGCAAACCGGAGGTATTGGGGAGATTAGCTGCATGGACGATGGAGTTGTCCCAATTTTTTATTGAATATCATCCCCGAACCGCCATCAAAGGGCAATCATTGGCTGATTTTGTGGTTGAATGCTCGTTTTCTGAAACTGATGAAGTTGTGGCCTAGGCTAAAGGATTTGACAGAGCAGTTGCAGTTTTTCAGCAGAAGGAGAGTTCATGGACGCTGTATGCAGATGGGTCTTCTACTACGGACATTAGTGGAGCAGGGATTATCTTGACGAGTCCGGATGGATTCAAGGTCCAGCAGGCCATCAGATTTCAGTTTAAAGCGACGAATAACGAAGTTCGAAAGTATGAGGCAAGATTTGGTGGTTACGATTAGCAAAGAGTCTTGAAGTGCGAGAGAATAGTCATCTTGATGATTCTCGATTAGTCGTTAAGCAACTCTCTGGGAGAGACGGGTTGTAGAGGCCCAAGAATGATCAAGTATTTGGCGGAAGTGAAAAAACGCCAAAGATTTCCGACCCTACGAGTTTTGAGGGGTCGAACGTAATAACAATTCCATTGTTGATGCACTCTCCAAGTTAGCCACTACGGATGTTAACATCTCGATGGATCGGTTTACTAGAAATTTTGCAACATCCCGGTGTTCATCATCATGAAGTGGTGATGATGCTTAATCGAACCAATCGTGTTGGTCGACTCCATACTTGGAATATCTGGTAGATGGCGTTTTACATTCGGATCGGATGCTAGCCAAGAAAGTCAAGTACAAGAGTGCTAATTTTGTTCTAATTGATGGGGATCTTTTTCGAAGGGCCTTCTCCTTTCCACTACTGAAATGTTTGACTCCATCTAAAGCTGAATATGCTCTCCGAGAAGTACATGAAGGCATCTGTGGCGACCATATAGCTGCTAAGTCATTAGCCTATAAAGTACTTCGTCAAGAGTACTACTGGCCTACCATCTTCAAGGAAGCAACTGAATACGTCAAGAAGTGCGAGAAGTGTGCCACTCAACAAATTATTATCAGAGATTCACCACCGTAAAGAGCTATACTCGATCTTATCTCCTATACCCTTCGCTGTCTGGGGGGTTGATATACTGGGTCCGTTATCAAAAGCAAAAGGTCAAGTCAGTTTTGTTATAGTTGTTATCGACTATATGACCAAATGGGTAGAAGCAAAGCCACTTAGGTCAATAACGGAACAGGAGTGCTTGAAATTTTTGAAAGAGTCAGTAGTATTCCGTTTTGGAATTCCTAAGGTGGTAATATCGGACAATGGACGTCAGTTTGTGGGATCGAAATTTGAAGCATTTTTGAAAGAATCTGGGATCCAAAGACAGAAAGACTTCAAGAAGCTCATCATCCTCACCAAACGGACAGTTCAAGTGACCAATGTAACGTCACTTTGAATGGGATCAAGCGCAGATTGGACGAAGCTAAGGGCAGATGGCCAGAAGAGCTACTAAATGAGCTATGGGCTTATCGAACTACTCCGAGGACGACAACGGGGGATTCACCTTTCAGATTGGTCTATGGCACTGATGCCTTAGTCCTAGTTGAAATTGGATCTCCAAGTCTTCGAGTTAGTCAATTCAGAGAGATCTACAATGAAGAAGGGCTGAAGGCCAATCTTGATTTGCTTGAAAAAGTCAGAGAAATAGCCTTAATCAAATTGGCAGCCTATCAACGCAGAGTAGCCAAGCATTATAATAAGGGGGTAAAGCTTCGCAGATTCGAAGTAGGAGATTTTGTCCTCAGAGAAATTGAAGCATCTACACCTCAGAATCTGGGAAAGCTGATGCCAAATTGGGAAGGACTGTATGAAATCACTGAAGTGCCAAAGCCGGGGACTTATCGATTGAAGACATTAGACGGGTCAGTAATTAAAAATACTTGGCACGCTGGCAGGCTTAGGAAGTACTTTTAGTAAAAACAATGTCAGTACATCGGAAGTCTGTAAATATTTACATCATCATCAATAAAAATTCCTTTTTTCTCTCAAACAAATTTTGTCTCCGTTGCTGATCAGTTCAGTGGTGTTTGGAGGTTCGGGAGGACTCGCTGACCATTTGATGGTAGCCTCTTCGGCAGGTGGTCCTTAAGACGTTGTCAGGCCCTTCGTGGTAGGCAATTGTCGACACTTAGACCTTGTCAGGCCCTTCGTGGTAGGCAAGTGTCATCCTTAAGACGTTATCAGGCCCTTCGTGGTAGGCAATTGTCGACACTTAGACCTTGTCAGGCCCTTCGTGGTAGGCAAGTGTCATCCTTAAGACGTTGTCAGGCCCTTCGTGGTAGGCAAGTGTCGACACTTAGACCTTGTCAGGCCCTTCGTCGTAGGCAAGTGTTATCCTTAAGACGTTGTCAGGCTCTTCGTGGTAGGCAATTGTCGACACTTAGACCTTTTCAGGCCCTTCGTGGTAGGCAAGTGTCATCCTTAAGACGTTGTCAGGCCCTTCGTGGTAGGCAAATGTCGACACTTAGACCTTGTCAGGCCCTTCGTGTTAGGCAAGTGTCATCCTTAAGACGTTGTCAGACCTTTCGTGGTAGGCAAGCGTTGTCATTCAGACTTCATCAGGCCCTTCATGGTAGACGAATGTCATCTTTCGGTTCTGTTAGGCCTTTTGGGGTAAACAAACTCCCGATGAAGCAGACCTGTCTCACACTTCGGTAACTAAATAAGTATCTCTTTACTTTATTACCTAAATTTTTTCTAAGTGTCGAGTTCGTAATGCATCATTCTTTAACTTCATCTTATTTATTATGTGACATGTTTGGTTGTTAATTAACGGTTCGGGTTGAGTCCATGAAAAAGCTTGTATATGTTTCCAGTTGAATTAATATTGAAGTATTAGCAGAGAGTAAATGCACCGAAGTCATAAGGGAGAAGATCATTTTTTATTAATATTTAATCTACTTACAATATTAGAAAATAATGTAAATTTTTACAAGTGTTTTTAAATAAAACCAAGGAAAAACAAAAGCTTTCGCTTGTGCAACATCCTCGTCATCCAAGAATCGAAAGCAAGGATGGATCTACATGGTCAGAATCAACTTCTCCTCGCCACGACTTTGGCAGAGCTCATAGCTTTCAATGATATATATCTTCATGATCTCTCCGTTGATTTCATCCGAGTTCGATATTCTTCATAGATTTGTTTGCGAAAGGTCATCGTTAAAGGAGGCCCAAGGTCCCAAAAATTTTTGAGTTCTCGGATTTCTTCTTCGAGCTTCGGCGCGATATTCATCTGGACGAAGTTTCTTCCACTCGACTTCAATCGTCTTAGTTAAGAGCTTATCCATCCTTATTTCACTCCTCTGAACCAAATCGACATTCATCTTGACGATCTCCTCATACTGTGCTTTAGTCGACTTCAGTTCTTCATTGGAGATCTTCATGTCTCCCTTGGCTTGGGCTAACTCTTTCTGAAGTCCTTCATTTGTATGAAGGACTCCTTCACGTTGGGTCCTTTCCCGAGCCAAAGCAGACTTCAGGATGGCGTTCTCCTTCCTCAATGCCCTCTTTCGGATTCAAACCGAGGGACCTTGACGCAGACGCTTTGAATCTGAAGATTCGCTACGCATGTTCAAAGATTATTTGATCGGTTTGGATGTATAAGTATGAAGATAAATACGGAAATAAAGGAGAGAATCATTTACCTTCGCCAAGTAGCTCATGCCTTCACTAAGCAAATCCCCGTTCGAACTGTTCCCGAATCGATGGTCATCGGTCTCACGAATGAAGGCCTCGAATAGTTGAAAAGGGAAGTTGGTATTAAATCGAGGCCACATAGTTGGAGAGGCCATAGCGTCATGCTGAAATTCGGTGGTCGTTTGTCTCGGAGGAGAGGACATAGGTTGATTTTGAACCGGCGAGGGATCCGCATGTACCGTTTCTGGAGAAGGAGACCGAGCAGGAGTAGGCTCGGGGGTCGAAGAAGGAGCAGAGGTTGAACTTTGGCCGGGTCGTCTCAAGGTTGTTTTTTTTCGGGATAATATGGGGATGATTCGACCACCAAAGATCAGTGTTTGAATTTCTATTGGGACTATTTGGGAATGAAAGGCCAAAGATGATGGAACTCGGAGCTCTTCGGCAGTGAGTGGGGTTATCTTTGTTCTTATCTTTGTAGCGCGAAGGACTTTCGCCCGATCGCGTAGAGGTATGTCAAGTAGGCTCCTTTTAATTGGAGTTGATTCAGAAGGTGCAATAACAGGGTTGGATGTAGAGGTTACTTGTGGGATTACTTCGGGAAGGATTTCCGAGTCGCTTTCAGGATTAGTTTCTGGTTGGGTGAATTTGCCTTTCTTGGCGTTTTTCTTTCTTCGGCGAGGTTTAAGGTATTCTTCGGGAATGAGAGGTTCATCAGCTTCGGGCTCATCATTCTGAAGAGAAGTGGTTGGTGGATCGGTGGCGGGTGGATTGGCTCGGGAAGACTCTTCGGTAGGAAGCTCTTCACTCGCATCCGTAGTCTTCCCTGCCAAAAAGTCTCCCAATTCTTTTACTTCCAAAGAAGTTGGTTTGATCAGAGACACTGCAAATAACCATTTATTAAAACCCATGTCACTTAAATATCTCAAAAAACTATATTACAGAGTTGTTCGAAACTTACGTTTGTGATCATATAGCCAGGCTTGTTTAGTCAGAAGTGTAAAACTCTATTCTTTTGGAGGAATCTTCTTCAGAAAGTCTCCCATCTCCTTCACACGCTCTTCGGGAATATCTCCAAAATCAGCAGAGATCCGATCTGAGATAGTCTAATCTGGAAGAGAAGAGATTTCTGGTCCCGTAACAAAAAACCATTTCTCGTGCCAACCCTTGTTGCTTGAAGGGGTACTCATCAGGGACCTCTTCTCAAATTTGGAGTTGGGACGAGGAGATTGTTTGCTCAGCATCTTGAAGCCTCGTTCTCGGGATCTACCAGCTGAGAAGAGGGTGAAGAAGATGTCGACAGAGGGAGGGATCCCTAATTCATGGCAGAAGGCAATGAATGCCAAGATGTGGATGTAGGAATTGGGCACCAGCTGGGTGAAACCCACTCCTATGAACCCTAGGAGGGTAACAACAAAATCATGGAGGGGGTAGATTTAATCCCCTTTCAAGAAGGAAGGTAATGACATGGCTACCCAACCGTCGTCATTCGCCGGGTATGCGCTTCTTGAGAGCAGGAGCCCTTATAGCGTAATTATCTGGAATCTGATAACAAGTCCGGAGGATACGTATCTCAGATTCCGTAACAGTGGAGGGAATGTTGGCATGAGGAAATTATTCCCCGTCCTTGAAGAAATCAGCAGGAGACGGAGAAGGAACTAGAGGCGGATTCCCCCCCATAGTTACTGTAGATCGAGGGTTTGAACTTGAACCCTCTTGGTCAGGGTTGGGATTGGGGGAAACCATGCTCACAGGAGTCACACGAAGAGGAGAATTTTGGCTAGGGCTCACAGTCACGATTGTTAAGATCTCGTAAGCTAGAGAAAGAAGTTCTGAGAAAGAGATGAAAGCTCAAAGGTTCAAAGTTCAAATTGGCAGGTAAAATCGTCAGAATTGGTAGAGTTTATCTTTTATCTTCGATTCACATGCAGATATCTGGTAGGCCAGACTTTAAATGGTAGTAATGATGAGAATTCGAATGGGAAGCGTCCGGATCAATCTTTGGGTATTTTATCAGATTGGGCCTCTCGGTTGGATTTCTGATTTTTAATCCATCTTGTTCAATTTCAATCCTTTTACTCTGGACATTCAGCCATTCCCCGTCTCATTTTATGCACCAAAGTGGGTATGTCTCAATTACTTCCTGTTTTGGGCCTTTAGTAAATTCTAATATCATAGACCATTTATAGTTTTCCATTAAACATTCTGTTCAACAAAAAACTAGGGGGCAATGTTGGGTCATGATATTTCCCTTCTTTGGGCCGGGTAAATTAGGTTCACTTATTAAATTAAATCCATTGGGCTTTTATTATTGAGCCATGAAAGTCGTTGGGCCTGGCCACCGTGTTATCCTTATTTAAACCTATAAGACCAGGCGGGTTCGTTGGACTAACCCATTGAATCATTTAATATCTATTACTTTGACTTGTAATGATGATATAGCATGACAGTTGACTGAGATATCTGCCATGCATTAATGTGGATGAGATTATAGCCGTGGTAAGCAGACAAACAAGAACAAATGTAGTGAGAGATCGCAGCAAGTGGCAGAACCCATCGTCGTCGGGGCCGTAGATGTCGAAGTAGTGGGTGGTACGAAGAACGGCAAAAAAAGAGAGTGTAACCTATCAACTAAGTCTTCACAAAGAGGTACGTTTTTCATATATTCACACATACACACAACTGAGAATTATTATCTCTTTCATTACATTAGACATTATTATCCTCTCTTGTTAACCTTGTGAACACATATACTTACTTTCACGCCTGAGCTGTCCCCCGGCAGTCCGGTAGTCAAGCTTGTGATGTCTATCGTGTTTACTGTACAGGATCAGGACGTCTTACGTGATTAGGACGTGACAGAAGATCCTGGCGTTAACAATCACCATATTACTTAATTAATGGCCGCTCTATTGAATTTGCTACTTCACCTTTTAAATATTGTAGTTAATTCTTATATGAACTGTAATTAATATATAAGAATTAACTACAATATTTTTAAAAGTATCCCTATTTTATAAATGAGAGAGAATATGAGATAATTATATAAATTTAATAGTATTATAGATAATTAATATTATATTAATTTAATGTTATACAATTATTTTTTTAATTAATTCTTATACACAATTTTAAAATATCATATATTATAGAAGGGATGTAGTATATCTCAACCTAAAGTCAAACTTGCAACTTCTAGCGATGATAAAACCCACAGAATTAAGTTTGATTTTAATCCAACAAAAAACAATGTCTTAAGTAATCCTTCTCTGAGAAAGAAACTAGCTAGCTCGTCCAATTTACAACTACATCTTCTTCTTTTTCTTTACTTTTTTTTGTCTGGAAATAGATATATAATTTACAAGTTAGATCATTCTTAATTTTAATGAAGAAATATTATATAGGTTGCATATCTAGTTGGTTTGAATGTTAGATCTATTTAATATTCATGTGAGAGGTTCATTATAAAATTATTATTTTTCTAATAAAAATATTTATTCTTTATTATTATTGTATTATGTTAGAGCGGCATATATTAAGTTTGTGAGTTAGGTAGTACTTTCTCCATCTTAAAATATAAGATTATTACCGATTTTTTAAACTCAATAAAAATTAATTTTTAAAATTAAAATTGACATAATTTTTTTTAAATTATAGTCAATACAATAATCACGAATATTCTAAACTATTTCAGAAGTACGACCGATTGTAAGATTTTTTTTATATAATATTTAATATATTTTATAAATTTTAAATATAAAAATATATTAAATTAATTTTTAAAAACTAATAATAATTTTATATTTTAAAACAGAAAAAAGAGTAATTAAATAAAAAGATTTTGAGAATTAGGAAGCCCGATCCGTTCCACAAAAAGTCAAATTAAGTCCTCACTCCTCTCAAACATCTGTCACCAACATTCCCACGTGGCCACTCCCTTCCTTCGTCTCTTTAAATTCTCTCTCTCCAAATCTCTCTAGTTAAAAAATTACCAACAACCCAGCAACAGCCTCCTCCATGAACAACGTCAAGTCCTTCCGATTCCAAGGTCCTAGCCGTCGTCACCATCTTCCTCCTCGGTGAGCTCCTCCTCCTCGCCGCCGTCACACTAATCGGCTTCGCCATCGCCACGCCCCACTTCATTGAGCCCCGTCCTAGTCCGGTCGTCCCTGCTGCCCGCCTTGGACGGCACCGTATTCTTGACATCCGGAGCATATATAAAAAGAAAAATAAGTCTACAGTTTAAAGGAGCCTGGACCACGTGTCCCGGATTATGTCTCATCTCATGTCCCAACTAGGAGATCGTGTGACAATTTTAATGTTAATTTTATATAATAAACAAAAAAATTCAATCAAAATAAAAGGGAAACTGCTATAATATTTTTATCCACCCAATTACTGATTCTATACGTTGAATGACACTTTTCATCCGTCAACGTGTCATCAACTTTTTAAAAAATAATGTTATTATCACATAAAAAAATTACATAATGTACTTACATACACATATATATATATGCGGCCTCACACGTCATCGGTGGGGCCCACAAGATATCACGTGTGTGTATGTGAAAGATTATATAATTTTTATGTGATAATAAAGATTATTGCTTTTAAAATCTTTCTTAAAGTTTATTTTTGATCAATTAGGTCCTTAAAATAATTTTTTTTGTCAATTATGTTCTTTTTACCCGATTTGACTCTAATCCAACCCGTTTTGACCTCACTCGAATTCAATTGGTCATACCTAGGCTCTAGCGTCCGCAAAGATGGATATTTTGAACATTTGTCACGTTTACAGTATTAAACCAAAAATTAAATTGCTGACGAAAACTTTATATATTGTTCGATTTACGGATGAATAATCACGATCTGTTATAAGAATAAATTTAAGTTGATAATATTGCAATCAAGCTTATAAATGATACAATAAAATTAATAGAAAACTAAATTAAATTTATTCTACATTATTCATTACATGAATTGGTAATTAAGGTCGTAAAATAATTAAATAGTTCGGGATCGATTTGTACTCGCTCGACTAAAAGTTCGATTCGAACTCAACTCGAAATATAAATGAGTCAAATATGAGTAATTTTAAAAATTCAATAAATTACTCGAACATACTCAAATTGTAATTGTTTATTGATACTTGGATCATATTCGTTTGAAAAGTTCAAACTTGCTCGGGCTTAATTCAAAAGCGTGCTCGACTTAGTAGCTAAATGAGCCTCAATCAAACTTTATTTATACTCGATAAATTTTGTGAGCCAAATCTGAACAACTTAATACTCGGATCGACTCGGTTCGTTTATACCTTTATAAATAATGTCTAAATACATGATACATGTATGTATATAAATGTATTTGAAAATGATTAGATTCATGTATATGTATTTGGTCATTATTAGAGTAATTCTAAAAATATGCTAAGAGTCCTATAAATACTTGATCATTTCGAACAAGTGAAATGCTTAAATTTTCTCCAAATCCTCTCTATAATTCATATTCTTCCATATATTTCCAACAAAAATGACATTTAACTCATTAGCTCAAAGTAAGGGAGTCAATTATTAAAAATAAAAATACTAGTTTAAAACACCTTCAACCCCTTACCCCCTAATCTAACAATATCTCCTCCGCCAAGTCCTAGCTCGTACACTGCTGCCGCCTTGGAACTTTCAAGCGTGAATTTTGGACAATCTCTTTGTGAAGATGCTGAATTTTTCATGGCGATCTAACATGCTAATCCTCACATACTTTGGGCTAACCCCGAAGTGTTTCCCACCTCTAGTCAGTATCTTGTGGCCGCGAAGAAAGCTTTCGCAGTCCTCTATTTCTCCCTCACATTTCAACCATGCGAAAGCTACAATTTCCCGATCAAAAATGAATTAATAATTTTTAATGACTAACAAAAGGATTCATAAAATAAATTTGAAAGTTACATACCAGGTTGCGGTTCGAAAACTCGTCTGCTGAATGAGCAAATCCCAGATGCAAATTCAGGCAAACTGAAAAGTCCACTTTCATTAACTGCTGCTCTAAGCTCCTTCCACCTATTTACCATGAGCCTATAACCATACTCGAAGAATTTCTCACTTTCTACACCATTGCCAACATGCTCGTAGCCATCGGACACAGCGTGCAAAATCTTGGCTGCTCGGACCTGTGAATCTTTGGACACGCCAATGGTGTTGATTTCTATAAATTTAGTCATCTTCTTAGCAATTTCTTCATCTTTTACAAGAGCCCACCTACAAGATGAACATGATGGATATTACTAACCTCATAATTAATTAATTGATTGCAAGCTTTGTAATTAACAAGCTAGGACGTATATCACTAACAATTAGCAAAACTAGCATATAGAATTAAGTGACGGTGGCATTTTCCTATTTGTATCATATCACTTCCATTTAGCAATAATGCAATCCTAATAAGCCATCTCATTTTGTAAGAAATCGTCTAGATGTATACATTGTAAACCTTAATATTTTTAAAAAATAAAATAACAAAAGAATTAGGATTCTCATTTCCGGACAGAGAACAAGTAATATGTTTGTATAGACTGATGTTCAAAATCAAAAAATATTGTAATCAAACACCCAAGAGCCAAAATATATTAATATATATTAACAACAAAGTCCTTAGTGATGCGGATAAGCAGCATACCCAATGCGAATGCCAGCATGACCAGTACTTTTAGAGACTGTGAAAAGCATTATATCGTAGTCTGCAGGAAAAGAAATTGGAGTATATTGTGGCCAGTAGTAAGCCAAATCATGAATTAATATTCCTTTCTCTCTTTTTACCACAGCTTGCCTTGTGGAGCCATCAGGATTGTTGGGGGAAGTCACAAGCTCAATGTAGGAATTATTTGACTTGAACTTGTATGCATCACCATCCCATTTATAAAGCCCAGACTTAAGGTAGTCGGTCATCAATGGGTACGACTGCAAGCACTTAGTAAGTCAGTGGTATCCACTTACCAACAAAAAATTCTAGACAAAATTATTCGGGCAACAATATAAACAGTAAAGAAGTATTTGTTAAAAGCATTAGCAAATAGTTATATAATTTACAGAAAAATACAATATTTGTCACCGGAGGAGTTTTCCAAATATCTGTTTGCCAGTGCTCTTTGTTCAGATAAAAGTTTCATATCTGGGGAATGTTGATAAGAAGGTACTATTATTTTGAGACAAGAGATCAGATTTTTTCATGCAGAAATGGATTATTTACTAATAAATCAATCTGCACTTTTCTTTTTTTTCCTCTACTTATTATAAAGACAGATATTATGATATAGCAATTCACCATATAAACCACCCTAGTGCACATTATGTTTTACAGAAAGCAACCATATGTCAGGCAACTTTACTTTTTGACTCTTTATCACAAGTTACATGCCCGGGACTCCGGAATCTTCCAACAAAGTTCATGTAACATTTAAGTGAAATGTATCTAATTATTCCCTAGGATTCTCGAATTCAGAGTTTGGTAATTAAGACTTTTTCCTCTATATTCTTTGAAATAAAAGTATTGGGAAAAAGATTCCCTCTTTGTGGATGGTTACGAGATTTGCCAAAAGATCATATGTGCTAAATTTTCTTCCACTGTTTCCCAGTGATAGCTTAACCAACTTGGGATACCAGATTTTCCAAAAGATCATTTGTGCTCAAATTTTTTTCATTACAGTTTCCATACCGTTCCTTCGTGTTTCCCCAATTCCAAAGAAAGCCTAAGAGAGGAATAGTCATTAAAAAGAACTAATTTCTGTGCTCGAGGGGATGCATATGTAAAAATGTAAGAATTTTGTATGATTCAGATACAATTACTGTATAATATAAATATATATGCCGACATCTATTAGTATATGATGCTATAGTTACGATATATGTGTTCCGCCCCGACACATGGAAGGTTAAATAAACATATAATGATGTGGAAAGAAACCCGCATTTTTATTAATAAAGTTGACTTGACCTCAATTCCCTAGCAAGTGTTCGAGTAAATCCAATGACTTGTGTATAAAAATCCAAATGTCATGATCAAATTCACTAATTAATCAAACGTAATAAATTTAACTCACCGTATAGAATGGAGCAGCTGATACAACGCTTATTGGCTCGGACGTGTCGGTTGGCGAGAGGGCATAGAGCACAGCCTGATAGAGTTGCGAAGACCCTGTTCCAACTACGATGTAACGATCTTCAGTTACGGCATTTCCAACCACCTGGTGCAACCTAATAACTGCATTGGCAAATTCTGGCTCCAAAAACCAGCATAGGTTTCTGACATCAGAAAAATAACTTATGTGTTGCCAACCAGAGATAACAACAGTGATTTTGTCCCCCATCTGCTGCCAATACTTCTCATACAATGTTGGATCGCCACTGTAATGAGTTATATATAAAATCAATACCTTCTCTTCTTTCTTTTAAATTTATTTATTTTTTTGCTAAAAAATATAATTTCTCAGCATAATGTTACTCATCATAAATATAACACCATAATGTTAGTTCTAAAGAATTACTAAACCATACTCTACACAAGTTTTTTTTATATATTCTGACATTTACAATGAACCCTGTGTTATCCATGCGCCAGACAAGTAATATATTGCCAATGAAGAAGGTATGTTCTTTCCCTAATATTAAAATGTGAAGGTACCAAGGTATCACACAATCATGTCTAAAAGGTTGCATGTTGAAACAGAAATGACTTTGTACATTGTGAATTTGGACTTGTACAACAATTGTCAAGGGTGAATTAGTGGGTACTTGACAAATTTGCATGGCCATATATGGCCGATCTGGATTCTGTACAGTGGGCCTCTTCTTCGCCTTAGTTAGGGAAATAATAGCATAATATAGTACAGATTATAGTGCAAAATCTGTCAATTGATGAGGATTCAATATCGGATTGGTGGTAGGTATGGAGTGCAGCAATTATGGGCAATGTTGTATCAGAATATCAATGATTGGATTCATGACTAGTTAATTGTCAGTTCCAGAATGTGCAGAATATAATTGGTAGGTAATGCTTATAAAAGGCCTACAATAGATTTAAAACAAAAACAACCATACCCACCTAACTTTCTTTATATGTACAACCTTTGTGTGGGTACCAAATCACAAGGTGATCATAATTCATAACTATAGACTTTGGACTCTTAACAAATTCAAGGATCAATTCTTATATGTCAATAACTTCAACCATTCGGAACTCTCCATTTTAAAATAGGAGTTACAAGCTGTTGGGTCTCTATTTTTAGTATGTATTTTGATGATAACAAATAAGATTTTTAGCATAAAAAAATTTCAAGTTAAAATCCTCTCCAAAAGTTGCATTTCATTATTTCTATACATTTATCTTCATCTTAAATCTACTATTTCTTATGTATATTATTTGTATCCTTCTTGTAAAAATATTTTAAATATTTTTACTTATCTTCGTTCCATAAATAGTATTTAACATACTATCTTCCTTTTATTTTAAATATATATCTTTATGCATATTATGTATATATAATTAAATTTTGTAACTTATACACATTATATTTAATTAATTATATAATATGTATACATGCTTATAGTCCCCCCACCTTTATTAAAAGAAGTAGCAGGATGGTACATAGTAACCGTTGGGTTACTTTTATTAAAACAGAGCCCAATACTTGAAACAATTTGTAGCGAGTCAGCAACTGGCTTATTGTAGCCCATGATTGGGCTGAATTGCTGCTGTCGGCAGTAAATAATGGAGGGGCAGCAGATTTTTGTTGGCTCAATTAACATAACACATGCAAAATTAAATGTGAGGATAAAAAAATATATATGTGCACGATGAGTGACAATGTGTTCTTAAAGAAAAAAAGAATGGGGAAAAAAAATTATCTCGTCCCTCCTTGTTACTCGAATGCTACACCATTAGAAGAAAGAGAAAATCTCATTTTTCTCTCTTTGCCCGAAATGTCCCTCATCCATATATTTTTTGGACAGGAGAAGGTCCAAAATTGCCCCTGAAGTTTACCGCAATGTCTACTGAGCACCCTATACTTTTTTTTTGTCCAAAAATACCCTTAACATAACACTTTTTGGATCATCCGTGCCCCTGCCGTTAAAAAAAGACAAACGGGGTTAAAATTTCGCTGACATGGCAGAAACATGGAGTTTTAAAGGGAGAATGTTCAAAAATACCCCTGACACATGTAAATATGTTATTTAATCAAAACAAAAAATAAAAAAATTCAAAATAAAAAAAATATAACATTTACATCATTTAATCAAAATACTAAAATTCAAATTATTTTGTTAACTAATTAAAATAACTAATTAAATTAATTTTTTTAAAAAACGTTAATTTTTTATATTAAAAAACATTAATATTTTTAAAAATATTAATAAACGTTAATATTTTATTAATATTTTTGATATTAAAAACGTTAATATTTTTTAATATTAGTTGATATGTTAAAAACATTAATATTTTTTGATGATGTAATTAGTTGAATTTTAAAAATATTATTTAGTTGAATTTAAAAATATTCAAAAATATAACTAATTCAAAATAATTAATGTTATTTAGTAAAATAATATATAACGTTATTCAAAATAATTAATATTATTCAAAATAATTAACGTTATTTAATAAAATAATATTATTTTGAATAATATTAATTATTTTGAATAACGTTATTTAGTAAAATAATATTATTTAGTAAAAATATAACTAATTTAAAATAATTAATATTATTCAAAATAATTAATTATTTTATTATTAGTAAAATAATATTACTTTCAACGCCTTTCACGTTAATTGCCAAGTAAAAATATTATCGCTTTTCTCGCATTCTAAAATGCAAAATTTAAAAAAAAATACCGAAAATTATTTTAATGTCAAATTATTATGAATATACTTAATTAATTCTTAGTAATACAACAATACATATTATAAATTATATAAAAAGTATTAGTATTATTTACTAGGACATTTATTGTTCAAAAAATAATGATGTCGGTTTCTAATTTAAAATGTCTGAAAATAATTTTTTTAAAAGTCTTTATTAATGCTTATATTTTGAAGCGGAAATAATACATACATATATATATATATATATATATATATATATATATATATATATATATATATATATATATATTATCGTGAAACTTTCTTAAATTAAGTATCCGTCTTTCTCTTTTTCATTTTTGTCTACTAAATGAAATCAATGTCTTTAAAAAATATTAACGTTTTTTAATATCAAAAAATTAACGTTTTTAAAAAAAAAAATTAATTTAATTAGTTGTTTTAATTAGTTAACAAAATAATTTGAATTTTAGTATTTTGATTAAATGATGTAAATATGTTATGCTTTTTTTATTTTGGATTTTTTTATTTTTTGTTTTGATTAAATGACATATTTACATGTGTCAGGGGCATTTTTGAACCTTCTCCCTTTAAGCCTCCATGTTTCTGCCACGTCAGCGAAATTTTAACCACGTTTGTCTTTTTTTAACAGTAGGGGCACGGATGCCCAAAAAGTGTAACGTTAAGGGTATTTTTGGACAAAAAAAGAGTATAAGATGCTCGATAGACATCGCGGTAAACGTTAGGGGTAATTTTGGACCTTCTCCCTTTTGGACTGCCCCAACTCTTGGTTTTTCTATAAATAGGACATCATTACTTTTCACTCACTAATTTACAAAAGAAAGAAAGTTATACTCTTGCCTATATTCTCTTTACAAGCTTTCAAAGTTTTCTTCCAAATTTCTAAGTTACTTTTGTGAAGAAGAAATTGAGATAAATGTTTATTAAAATTGTGCGATATAATATAGTTATTTATATCTTGTAAAGACTGTCTTTTATAGATATAATATAGTTATATTTATATTCAGATAGTGGGCACTCGATATTGATTTTGGATCGCTTTGAGAGTCTCTCTTTAACATGGGATATTTCTCATAAATTCTTAACCGGTGATTAAAAAAAATATTTATATAAATATAGTTGAAAAATATTGAATTCAGCGAACTGTGATTACTAGAGATGCTCAAAATTTTTGATTTTTTCGGTTTTTTATCGAATTGGTTGATATCGGTACCGGCTTTTTTCGGTACCGATTTTTCAGTATTTTATTACTTTTCGGTACCGGTAGGCGGTAGCGGTAATGACTATTTTGAATTCGGTAAAAACCGAAATACCAAAAATACCAAAATTTAATAATATAATAAATAATAGTTAATATTTTGTAATTTTATATATTAAATAATTTTTTTTATATATTATAAATTAGACGGTCTAACCGGTTAGCTCAAAGGCAAAGAAGATGTTGAATATTCATTCAATAACATTAGGCTTTTATTTAAAATCACAAGAAAAAATATAACTTATAATAGAAGATGTTGTATATTCATTCAATAATTTTTTTATATATTAATAATTTCTATATAATAGTAGTTTTATTAAAAAAATTATATATTAATAATGTTTTGTAATTTTATTTTATATATTAATTATTATTAATAGTTAATGATTTCTTAGTTTTTTAAAAATTGTTAATATATAAAAAAATTATTTAATTATTATTAATAATTATATATATTACCATGCAAGATAACCAAAAATCAAGATGAATCTCGCATCAAACCGATAATTCATTGGTTTTGTTCTTACTTTTTTGGTAATTTTGGATCGGTACCGGTTCGGTATTTTCGGTACCGATTCAATTTTTTACCGATGAGCACCCCTAGCGATTACGATACCAAAAAAGCTTATTGTGTTCATGAAATATTGAACAAAAAAAAAACTTAGTGTATCAAATGTCAATGTGGTTGAATTGAATCTTCACTTCATAAATAAAATATATAATCATATATATTTCTGGAATACAATACCATTATTTGTGATTATATTTTTGTGTCAAGTATTATTAAATTGACTTAGCTCATTCATACTCGATACTGCAAGTATAATTCTAAATTGCGCATTCATATATACTTGTGTTATACTCAAATATAATTGATTTTTTATCTGCTTTTAAAGAAAGCATTTTTATCTCTCATATAGAAGTAAATAAGCTTTTATATAATTAAATCAAACATCTAAATCTGCTTAATTTAAAAGCACATTCTTTATTTATAAAAGTGTTGAACTTTTATAAATTGAACATGACTAATATAACATGACTAATATGTATGCTTATGTGAAACATACTTCAAACAAACAACTTTTTATCAAAAATTATGACAAACAACTTATGTGAAACATACTTCAAACAAACAACTTTTTATCAAAAATTATGTGAAACATACTTCAAACAAACAACTTTTTATCAAAAAAAGAATTTTTGGGAAGTTAGTTTATTTTATGTATTTATGAGAAAGAATAACTCTATAACCAAGATCAGAGTCGTAGATAGGTCAACGGGTAGTTGGGTCTCTAGCGCTTGTGAGGTGAGGGATCGACTTCTATTTCAAGACCAAATTTTAAGATAGAATTGAATTTTCAGGAAACACGTACAACTACATTTGAGGAAGCAGCGGGGAGCTACTGTCTAAGAAAATTTGTTGTAAGAATTGAAAGTTTTCTCTAAAAAACCTTCGTAATAAGATGATTCTCCGCATGTTGAAGGAGCATTTATTAGTGATAGTAATAAGATTTCAAATTCTGGAGAGGAGCTTAAGACTGGATGTAGCACATAATGTTGTAAACCAGTTAAATCTATGTGCATTGTATGAATGAATTATGTCTATTTACTTATTCAGCATATTATTTTATCACATAGTAATTAAGTGAATTTAAATATTTCAAAAAGGCTAGAAATTTTAAAATTAATAATAATTATTTCAAACCCCACTTATTGATTAATATTGACGTGTCACTATACTCTCTAAAATTTTACCTAGCAACTTTGTTATGTTTGTTCAATTAAATCTTATCAAAAAACCAGAAAACAAGAAATTATATCACACGTGACCATAATATATGACATGGGCTTGGAGATTTGGACTCATGAGTCATGAGAACAGAGACGCGTGGTAGCTAATTTTTAAGTAGGCTAAAAGTGAATTGTGCTATTACATGAGTGGACTGGCATTGGAAGTAAACTTGCTTTATAGTACTAGTAACTAGAAAGAATAAAGTTGATAGAGTTTTGAATAGTTTGAGGTCCAGCAACAAGTATGATGGGCACTAATCAATGAGTATGGAGGACCACCCATGGCCATGGTGCATGTTATTAGTGTCCAGTAAACCCAATTTTTGGAACAGAGAGCCCAAAATGTCAGAAGATTCAAAAGAGATGGATGCCCCCTCGCCCCCCCTCTCACCCCTCACCCCTCACCCCTCACGCCCACCAGCACCAGCACCAGCACCTGCACGCCCACCCCACCCCCACCCCCACCCCCCAGTCCTAAACTAAACTCTAACATAGTAACATGCACCATCGGAATTCACAACCAAGCAAAGACCTGTATTTGTCTCTCATCTGACATTACGTAAAACCCTAGCTCACGTTAGGGTATCCTTCCACGTCTAATGTACAGCTCAATAAACCAATTTAAAGTATGAAAAAAAAAACCCACACTTCACTTTTCATTAAATATCTCTTATCTTCCTGTAACTTTCATAAATTATAATCCTGTATTCCCATTTCGGTGGTCACAAATAATATTCCCCCGGTTTCAAAAGATAGAATTAATATTGGCTTTCTGAAGTTAGTTAACTTGAAATATATTTTGGTAGGGTCCGATTGCATTTGAGTAGTGTTAGTGGATCGATTTTTGTAGTACAAATAAACATTTAGGTAGAAAATTTAGTCATCCAGTTTTGTATTTAAGAGCAAGTAGAAGGTTAAATACTTGAGCAATTAATAAATAAAATCCAATAGGTGAAGATGAAGCTAAAAGCACTTACACATCAAGATCAATAATAACATCACCGTCTCCGCCTCCGCCTCCGCCTCCGCCTCCGCCTCCGTCTCCGTCCGTAAGTGTCGTCCTCCTCCTCCTCGTGCTAACATGCGCTGTCTGCTTTCCTGAACAATTATTATCGGCCGTGGTCGACGAAGAAGAAGAAGAATCTCTGTTCGTGGTTGCCTCCTGCTCCTCCTTTAAACAGAAGCCAGTAGCAGTAGTATTGACGCTAATTACTTCATCTCCCTCCTCATAAACAATTATTAATCTGGATATGAAACACACATTCAAAGCTATAGACAACATCAAAATTGGCTTTAAAGAATAACTCGTTAAGTACCCCTTGCCCATTTCTTTCATTTCCTATTACCTCACTTCTCAATTAACTTGGTTTATTTATAACAGGGCTGGGTGGGTGAGCTAGTGACAAATACGGATAAGAATATTAGGTGACAAATTAAATAGATGGGGGTGCCTAAAATCCTATTTAACTAACAATTTAAAAACCAACACCAAGTTAAATTAAATATTTCCCGGGAAAATTAGATGATGTAAAATTAACTGTGCGTGTGTGTGGTAGTCGTAAATGGTAAGTGGATATAGGATAGGTGGCGGTGAAATGATTGAGAATTGTTAGTTGGTTGGACCGACAGCTCAGCGATTGGGGATGTTTGATTCAACGAGGAAAGCCAAAAACATTGCACGGATATATGTATATATATAATTAGGAGGATGAAGGTAGGAGTAGAGATTTTTGCAGGAAACCAAAAGATTACGCCCACGATTTTCAATTGCAGTTAATTTTACGATGCAAGAGGGGGAGGGGGGTGGATTGGATTGATAGTCGTGGAACTACTAACTGGATTCACTCTTCGTTCGTTCACTACGTACATAACATGCTCTCTCTCTCTCTCTAAAATTAAAGAGGAAAGCCAAAAGAAAAGGAAAGAAACGCTTCTCTGTCTCAATCTCACACTCTCTTACTTCCTGCTGCCTGTTCACTCCAACTGTTCTCTTTCCCTTCTTATGTTTTTATTTTTTCCTGCGTAAGTGTACCTCTTATTTTTAAAACAATTTATTTAAGGTTTTAAAGTGATGGTTGTGGTTGTAAACTTATTGGGCAGCTATCAACTTTTGGGTATATATATATATATATATATATATATAAATTCTTATCCATAACAACCGTTTGTTACGAATATTATTCTAACAATCACATCTCATACCGTCTATCATGATATTCAAAAACTATGATTAAATTGGACTTGGACCTTGTCGCTAAAAAGAATAGCGGCAGACAAACTCTTTCTAGTAACCCGAAAAATTACCTAAAATTTATGGGACAGTTCTCCAAATTTGAGTTTGGTACTAGGGGGTGGACGAGTGGACGGGTATATATAATCAGATAATATTATTTCTACTTTTTAGATGAAAAAAATAACCTCCTTACAACTAAAATCACATGGGAGTGAGTCCAACCAACTGCTCAGCTTACAAAAGCATTTAAATCTGGTAATTGTGATTATATGGCTAGCCAGCCTCCTTCCTAGCTTCCTGACCTAAACGCAGAAAAGTGGTCCATTTGAGACTAATAATAGTACATATTAGGATTTTGGTGTTGCAACAATTAAGGAGATGGTCCTTCTCATATCCCCACTGCCTAGGATTAGGGTTAGGCTCATTTTTTCTTGCCCAAGTGGGAACTTGTCCATTTCATACTTAAGTTCCTTTTTTTCTTTTGAAGGAGATGGCATGTTTTTTACAGTTTGAGAGCTGATCAGTGATTTGTTAGATGTAAATCCCCTCAATTTGGTATATGCAAAAAGTCTAGCGGAAAATAGGATTTTGAACAACTTTTGGTGTAGTGAAGTGGCCTAGTGGGAATCTTGTAAAAGCAAAGCCAAAAATGAGATGAAAAGGTGTGATTCATCAACCTCAGATATATTCCCTAACTACTCTCTAATATTAAATTTTATAATTAGTAATACTCTCTCCGTCCCATAGTTATAGGCTGATTTCTTTTGGCACATAGTTTAAGAAAATAATTTAAGTGGCAATTTTTAACATAAATTTTTTCACATATACCCCTTAATATGGAATTAATGAATAAGTTAATTACTCCATACTTATCACACTGGAACTCTCAACTTCATTGATTGACGTGTACTGACAATTAAAATCCATAAACTTTAACCAAAGAGAATACAACAACATTAAATGTGGTGATAAAAATAATGACATTGAATGTTGTTTCTTCAAAAAAAGAGTAATGGTTGAATATTTATTATAAGGGCATAAAAGTAAAACAATAAACCAACTAAATTTTATAAATAGTAAGTAGCATATATATTGGGACATCTCAAAATAGAAATTCAACCTATAACTATGGGACGGAGGGAGTACTATTTAGATAACTTACAATTTTTATAATTATATTGTTTAAAATTAAATTAATTCATATTTTTATACTTAAAAATATCTCAAATTGATTTTAAAAATTCAATACTGCTCTTATATTTTGAAACACAATAAATACTAAGTACAACACATGAACAAAAATTTGTTTGCAAATTTATTAATGGTTAATACTATTAACTACAATAATTTTAATTAGTAAAAGAATTGGTTGTAACTTGTAACTATGAAGTTCACTTTGTGGGAATATATGTCATTTAACATGAGTCATTCCTTCGACTTCCCAAAAAATATTCAAAGATATGAGAAAAGTTTGTTATTAATAATACAGTAATACTTTTAGTTATGACATTTTGAGTGAGTTTGTAGTCAAAAGATATGTGAAAAGTTTATTACTAATAATAATAGAAAATTGATATTTTCACATGAAAATTGTTGTTATATATCCTATAACGACTACCGTCGTTATACATCTATAACGACACTTTTCATGTGAAAATATTAAAAAGTTATGTGGAAATATCAATTTTCATAATAATACTTTCAGTCATGACCTTTTTGATAAATTTATAGTGGGCTAGGATAACCAAAGAAAATATTATTAAGCTAGTGATTTAAGGTCTTATTTGGATAGGTTTAATTCGATTTGAACTTAAAATTTAATTTAAAATTTTGTTCTTTAACTCAAGATTTAACCCGAGTAGTTACATATATATATATATATATAGAATGAGGATCAAGTCCGGGAGTTCGGACCTTATTTTTTTTATTTTTTTTAAAACAACTAAAAAAAAGTTTAATATTTTATGGAACTAGAATTTTTTTCATAATACAGTGTTTTGAGTGTGATTTGGATACATATAACAAAATATGTATGTATAGTTTGTACAAACATGTTTTGTTATATGTATCCAAATCACACCAAAAACACTATTATGAAAAAATTTCAGTTTCATAAAATATTAAAAAAAAAAATCCGTATTTTAACAAAATGCGGGAGTCCGGTAGTTACAGAAATTAAATAGACTTAATAATAACCAATATAGATAATAATGTTTTTTTTTCCTGGAAGTGTCAAGGTAAAGCCCTCTTCAACAGAAGAAATAAAAAATTAACATAGAGGAGAAAAGTAAAGCCCTCTTCCCGCTCTTTATTTTACGCCAGGGTCTTACTGGATAGCAGCTCATGGGATCATACTATTTATTTTATTTATTTGCTAATTTAACACACTCACCCGTTTTATCTTGACATGTCAATACTCGAGAATCTCAAGCTCATGGTTATCAATGAGCTGAGTAATACCACCCCGGTCAAAGCTTCAGTGGGCTTACTATTTTATTAATGTATAAAATAAATATTTGATATTTTTACAAATAAAATTAATAATTTTATAAGACTTAACTTGCATAAATAATAAATGAGATTCACATTTATGCAAGTGAAATAATGTAAATATTAAAAAAAAATCTTTGTGAAAATAATTATTATCTAAAAGTACTGAAAAACGCAATGTCACATTATTTTGTGATAGGTTCAACAAAATAATCACAATAATTATATACTTGTTTTCCACAAAAAGAGTTATACGCCATTTAATCTCAATTATAAGTTAAGTAGTTAACTATTAATTTTCTAAAAACAATTTAAGATATTTTTAAATTTAAAATTAATATGATTCATTTAAATTTTTAGAATAATAAATCTTATAACTAATAATATTTTTTAGGAATTTATGATATTCCTAATTGTATAGAGTATATAGACATAACCCAACTGAATTCATGTTAATTTTTGAGTTTAAAAATATTTGAGATTAACTTTAAAAAATTAATATTAATATTGTAGTTTGAATATAGATTATTTTTATTTAATTTTATATACATAAAGAATCTTTTAATTAATAGTAAAATAATATGATATCTTTAAGTTTATTATCCTATCATACCTTGAACCAAATATAGCGATATTTGATTGTAAGTAATATAAATTACCAATAGAAAGGATTGATTGGTTTTTTCATCAACACAGCAGAATAATAGTTCTAAAAAATAATAATGCAAATTGAGTCTTTTACAAACCGACATATAACTTTTTAACAAGAAAGTACAATATTACGATGCACATCCAATAGAACTGGTAGTACAAACGATGCAAGGGAAAGACGAACAGAGAGAGGGGAGTTGTTGAGAAGATGGCGATAATCAACGAAACGGAAATTCAGAATGGGAAGAAAGATGAAGAGTGCTCCTTCAAATGGGATGAGAATTCGCAGCTTTATTACCACGCCAGGTTTTATTTAATCCTCTCTATTTTAGTTCATATAAAACTATAGCAATATTTCCTTTTCTTTACTGCAATTCAGTTTCTTATTAGGGTTCCGAACATTCATGATTATCATCCAATTTACATTAAGCCTCGTAATTTGGGTCCAATTCACGCTGCATCAATTAGAAAGCGGTAATAATATATTCATGTATGAAAATGAACGGATTTTGTATGTTTTATTGCTTTCTGCTAGGGTTTGCTCAATTGAAAGTGACATATATGTATATTTTGTTTATATATTTAAGTGGTTTGATTGTATCAATAAGCTCGTCAATGTTTCGTAAATGTGTAAAAATACATTATCCTCTTCCGGTTTCTCCAGATTGCTTAGTACTAACCTCTCATTGAGTTACAATTTTTGTTAGAGTTGTCCTGATATACAACTGTGTGCTTTCGAACATGCTTTTCAGCTTACGGTACTATGCAGCCAAAAGTGTGTATTTCTCTATGCTTATGTGGATTTAAGTACCACAGGGATCGATCTTTCTCTTTGCTTATGTGAATTTAAGTAGCACAGGGATCGATCACACAGAATGAAATTCTGTAATTAAGCACACCTAGAGGGGTGAATATGTGTAAATACCCAAAGTGATCTACAGTGGTCAAATTTTAAAGTTTACTATAGCAGACTATAATCGGATGATATAACCCTGTTCGTATTAGTTATGTTTTTCGTCTGTTATAAACGGACAACTAATACATGTCCCGTACTAGTATAAAATATTTTCCGACTTAAACCAAAATATAACAAAAGCAAAAGAACAGTAAATCACATCAAGATTTTTACATGGTTCAGCCCCTATCCTTTAGTCTAGTAGCCTAATCCACGTCCAATACTAACTAGTATTGGAGACTCTTTTTTATTAAACTTAATACACAATTAAATACAATAAAAAGAACTCCTTATTCAAATAAAGTTTTCCACTACGATGGACACATATGCCCCCTTTGCACCACTGCAACCTTTCTCACCACTGAGACCTTTGCAACCTTGAATGTTCTCTATGAACAGACCCTATCTACTGCTAGATAGGCCAAATCCAACAGGACTTGAACTCAGATTTCGTTACAAGAAATATATGATTACAAAGAACTCTTATTTCCAGCCAACAAAGAATTAATTAAATAACAAGACTTGCTGGAAATAAACTTTGATAGCTCTCTATTGAAATATCTTTGTATACGACAGATGCTTGCTTTGATTTTACTGAACTGATGTATCCAAGTCTCTGTTCCTGATATAGCCAATAAGAAGAATATATATATAGAGAGAGATGGAACTATCTGATATAAGTAGTTATCTGGTGAAGTTAAGTATGCTAATGCAAGACTATGACTAAAAAGACTTGATCCAAATAACCATATACCAATTCAAATACCAAATATCTCTCCCCCTTTGTCATTATCAAAAAGAAATAAGACTATGCATATTAATCATTAAGCACAAGTTGATTATAACATAATCATCATTACTCAAATGTCTCTCCCCCTTTATCATCAACAAAAATTAATTCATATCAATTTAGCTAAATAGTTATCTCGCCCCATTTGCCAATATTAAAAGAATAAGTGCAAAGATAAAGAATATCATTAGAGCAAATTTATAACAAAATCACACATAACAAGTAAACAATACGATCATACCTTTGTGATTTGTTACCTATATATCAACATTGCTGTTACCAATAGTAAGCTTGTTAGATGTGCTCTGAAGTTTTCGATTTTGGATTTTCATAATCAAATCTCTTCAAAAACACTTCTTTTGACATCCCAATGTGGAGGTCACCTATAATGAAATTTGTGGAATTATTTTTCACAGTTCGAGATGATCTAGGAAGCTTGGCAGTGGTCATCTGTTCGTTAGATTCTAACTGTGATATATCAAATTCTGCATCTGAGTGTTCATCTGATTTTTCTTCTAAATCGGACGGGTCTGGCTGTCTGTTTTTCGGTGTTTGCATGTCTGAGTTTTCTACTAAAACGGATGGGTCAGGCTGTCTGATTTCAGCTGTCTTTCCTTCTGATTCGGATGACTCAGGCTTTCCGGATTTAGCAGTTTGGCTTCCATGATTTATATTGTTATTTCCTGCAAAATCTTCATAGATTCCGCCAAATAATTTATAGGTAACTACTATTCGTCTCCTTTTTGGCCTTGAAACATCTACAAAATGAACTAATAGTCTCTACCTTTTTGGTACCCAAATCTTCTTGGGTCCTTTTGGGTTAGTAGCATATAAATCACATTTCTTTACCCAAATTTGTTTTTCTAATTTTATTACAATTATAATCAAAATGACCATTAAAACCACATTTTCTACAAGTAACAAACGGTGAACAATAAAGTGGTTTAAACCTTGGTTTACTATTAATCATTCTAATATTATCATTAGTTCTATTTTTCACATTTTTAATAGGATTATACCCAATTCCTTGTTTATCAAGACTAGATCTTTGTTCCCTTAACATAACATTTAAGTTCTCTTCTCCTTACACAAATTTAGCAAGATCATTTTTTTAAGATGTTATTTCTGCATTTGTTATATTATCATCATGTTGAACACTTATCATTTTCCATCATTAAAAGCATCTATGCATGCATTTCTCATTTTTAATTTTTTTTTTAAAACTTCATTTTCATTTTTAAGATATTCATTTTCTTTTCTCTCTTTAATAAGTGACGTAACTTCATTCATTAGCTCATTTACACAATTCTTAAAATAAGTAGTTTTCTTTTTGAGTTGTTGATTTTCATTTTGTAAAGCAATATAATCAAGCATAGATATTTCAAAAGCTTCATGAAAATTTGTTACCTCAAGTTTATCATCATCTTCTAGTCCCGTGAAACAGAGTTGGACAGTGTCTTCTTCTTGTTTCGTTTCGGACTTGCTCACTGAAGTTGAGCTAACTTTTTGATTTTTCCTTTGTTTATTCCTTTGAAGTAGTCTCTCGAGTTTTCTTGAGAGCATTTCAATTTCTTCATCAAAATCTTCGTGATCACTTTCATTGTTTCTCTCGACTTGAAGTGCCAATGTCTTCTTTATTGGTGCTTCATCTTCTTCATCATACTTTCTTAATTGATTTTCAAATTCTTCAAGCTCTCCAAATAAAGTGAAAGTTTCCATTGTACTGATTGTTGTTGAATCTTGAAGAGTTGTAACCTTTGGTGCGAATCGTTTAGGCATGACTAAGTATCTTTTTGTTTATCTCTCTTTGATCAATTTTCCGTCCCAACATACTTAGAGAGTTCATTAGAGTGAGAAATCTCCCTTGAGCTTCATTAATTGTTTCATCCTTTTCTAACTTGAATAACTCATAGTCTTGCATTAGCATACTTAACTTCACCTCTTTTACTTTGGAAGTACATTCGTGGCTTGTCAAGATAGTATCCCACATTTCTTTTGTTGTGTTGCACGATGATACTTTATCAATTTCAGCTTGGACCATTCCGTTTAGCAAAGTGTTCATGGCTCTTGAGTTGTAAGAAAACATGTAGCTTTCATTTTCATCCATGTCCATGAGAGCCTTGAGTCTACCATCATCATGTCTAGGAATGACAGGGCCATTTTCAATTACCCACCATTGCCATGGGTCTCTCTTGAGATAAATCTTCATTCTGAATTTTCAAAAGTTGAAGTTCTCGCTTCCGAGCGACAGAGGTGGTCGACTTGTAGATCGACCTTCTTGAAAATAAAGGTGTGCCATAGGATCTTTCCCTACGACCTGCAAAGATCAATATTAGTAGAGCGTTGCTCTGATACCAAATGAAATTATGTAATTAAGCACACCTAGAGGGGGTGAATAGGTGTAAATACCCAAAATGATCTACAGTGGTCAAATTTTAAAGTTTACTATAGCAGGCTATAATCGGACGGTTTAACCCTGTCCTTATTAGTTATGTTCTTCGTCTGTTATAAACGGACAGCTAATACCTGTCCGTATTAGTATAAATTTTTTCCGACTTAAACCAAAATCTGCAGATTTTTAAAGCATATAACAAAAGCAAAAGAACAGTAAATCATACCAATATTTACGTGGTTCAGCCCCTATCCTCTAGTGTAGTAGCTTAATCCACGTCCAATACCAACTAGTATTGGAGACTCTTTTTATTAAACTTAATACACAATTAAATACAATAAAAAGAACTCCATGTTCAAATAAAGCTTTCCACTACGATGGACACCTTTGCCCCCTTTGCACCACTGCAACATTTCTCACCACTGAGACCTTTGCACCTCTGCAACCTTGAAAGCTCTCTATGAACAGACCCTATCTACTGCTAGATAGACCAAACCCAACAGGACTTGAACTCAGATTTCGTTACAAGAAATATATGATTACAAAGAACTCTTATTTTCAGCCAACAAAGAATTAATTAAATAACAAGAGTTGCTGGAAATAAACTTTGATAGCTTTCTATTGAAATATCTTTGTATAAGACAGATACTTGCTTTGATTTTACTGAACTGATGTATCCAAGTCTCTGTACATGATATAGCCAATAAGAAGAATATATATAGAGAGAGAGAGAAGGAACTAACGGCTATGGAATTTGTTAGCAAAAAATATAGCTGATAAATCTCTTTAGCCCATGCAGTTGACCAACGGTTATAATATGAATAAGTTAGCATAAAAAACTCAATCAGTTGGTATATCACAAGATTTTTGCAATTAAAGAGTCCAAAAGATATAAGATATCAATTAATAAAGATATAATATTCAAATCATATATCAAATGGCTAAAATAAAGGAGACATAGTCTAACAGGATTGTTTAGTCAACTCATTTAAAAATACTCCTTATCAAAGAGCATATCTAACTATGATTCAAAACAGGATAAATATTAAGGAAATATTTAGCAATAATATATTTTTATCAACTAATGGACTATTAATCAAATTTGGACTAACAAAGAAATTAACTTAAAAATTAGATCAACCCAAACAATAAAATCCATTTAAATAAAATCCAATAATATTGTCATCATTAAAATCATAAACCAACAATCAAGTACTAAGTTTTTTATTCGCATTACACAATTTCCAAGATTTTTTTTGATCTATTCAATTTTGGAATAAGACCTTCTGTAAATTATTTTATATATTTATATCTTTGAATCTGTTGGATATTTATAAATTTTCTCGATCCAAAGCACAGCAAATAGTAACTTTCAGTGTTGTGCTTGTTATTTGCCTTATGAATTGCAAGATAGTACAATATATAGATATAGAGTAAAATTCAAAAAATCGCTTGTGGTTTTCCCAAATTAGTAAGTCACTACCTATGGTTCGAAAACTATAGATTCACCGCTTGTGGTTTGACATTCATTTTCAAGTTACCTCATTTCCATTCATTTTGACTGTACTTTCTACTCGCCAAAAAGCAAGTGAAGTTTTATTTAACAATAATTATTCATGACTAAATGATAATAACGGCCTCAAAATCTCCCTTAAATGTAATAAAGTATACCCCTCATCGATATACATATATAATAAGGCAAAATTAAGTTTTTTGGTCATTGGTATTTGGTATGAAACTAAAATTTAACTGCTACTAAAACGTTTTTTAAAGACTCCTGATTTTATTTTATTAACTACTGCTAAAACACTTTTTAAACCTAGAAGGCTAGAATTTAACTAGAATCAACACTATTTATGAATTATGATCCTAAAAAACTTTATAGTAACTTATTATTTTATAACAATTTTATTTCTTATAGAATTCCTTTACTAATATTGATTCTCATGAGTCTAAATTAAAACACCTACGGATCATTGTTAAATATATGATATATCGTATATAAACAAATTATTCTATTATTGTATCATAAGACCACAAACTAAAAATAGTGAAACATAAGTGGAGCAATACTATAATACAGCTATACTAAAATATACAATCGTAATAACTAACTAATATCATATAGTAACAAATTATTATACTATTATATCATAATAATTCACAAACTAAAATATTGAAACATAAGTAAGCTATATTAAGGAGCAATACTATAATATAACTATACTAAAATATACAATTGTAATAATTAACTAGGATTAAGTTATAAAGAAACATAATGACATTGTTTTATGAGTGCTTAGTATTTTAGCTTTTTTTAAAGAAGGCAAAACACAAGCCTATATCTATAATTATATATATATATACATATATAATAAGATAAAACTTAATTTTTGGTTTTCGTCTTTGGTATAGGCATAAAATTTAACTATTACTAAAATACTTTCTAAAATCTCCTTAATTTTTTAATTTATTTATTTTATATAAGTCTAGAATTTAACATCAATTAAAACACTTTTTATTGTGTAATGAAAGAAGAATTAAGGAAAAAAGAAAGCAAAAAAAGAAGGAAAAGTATTTTTGAATAATTGCACATCCCTATGCCATTCATATCATCTACTTACAATTGTTGGCCTTTCATGCTTATTGCTTAGTTCAATTGATTATACTTTTGAGGAATGTGAAATTCTTCGTGATATTAAGAATATAAAATATATATATATATATATATATTAAAAATATAGAAATATATTATGAGTAAATATTAACTTATTATTTATGATAACTTTGTTCTTTATAAAAATCATTTAACTATTTAGTGATACAAAAAAGTCTAACTTAAAAATCATGTTTAGAATTTTACTTTTAGGTTTCTACTCAATTTTGAACTCTAAATAACGTATAAATTAAAAATATTAGAAAAAAATATTATGAATGAATAATAATTAATATTAATAAATATGTTTGATATATTACAAAATATATTAACGATTAAACTTCAGTTACTAATTTTATTTATATAGGAGATCTTTAGTTAATTAATATTATAAAATCAATTCTAACTTATATATTATTCCTTGTAGAGGAAGGCTAAGCTGCTTTAATTTGGGGAGTCAGATAAAATATAACGTCCATGTATTTACTGTGAGAAAGTTAGTTAGTAATTAAAATTTAGTTAACTAACTTTAAAACTAAAAATCATAATGGTAACTCATCGTTTTACAATAATTCTATTTCTAAATAACTATAAATTAAAAATATATAAAAATATTATGACTAAATATAATTAGTATTAAAAAACTTAATATATATATCAAAATAAATTAATGCATAATCAAACTTTACTTTCCAACTTTTTTCATAATAGTAACTTAGTATTCTACAACAATTTTATACTTTATAAGATTTCTTTAGCTCATTAATCATATAATTTCGTCTTTTTGAGCCAAATTTGTAGAGATTCTAATAAAAATAGTAAGTTAATTTGTGAATTTAAAAAAAATCATAATCATTATATATAAAATGAATAAAAAAATTTAAAATTATGCTATATGAAAATTAAACCCGTGCTTTACATGGGGCATTTAGCTAGTTGACCCCAAATCCAAAAATCTAAACTCTTAACACAATTTCCAAATCTAAGCACTATTAGAGCCTGTTCGACAATGACTTATAAGTTGGAAACCAAACTTATAAATCATTTGCCACTATTCCTCTGTTTGGCAATGACTTATTTTTTATGTATAAGTTGATTTTTAAGTAAAAAAAAATAAGCAAGTATTTGTAACTTATTTTAAAATGACTTATATTTGTCCCTCTTCTATTTTCCCCCTCTTTTTATTAATATCCTTTTTAGTAATTTTAACATTTGATTTTAAAGTAATTATGAGCCGAACACTTCTGACTTATAAGTCAAATTGATGACGAACGCTTTTACTTATAAGTCACAACTTAAAACAACTTAGATTTTAAAACAAGTCGTTGCCGAACGTTTCAACAATAATTCACAAGAAACATTCATCTCCCTCACTACTTTTCATTCAAAATCTAACAAAACTCTACTTTGTCATCATCACTCGTTGCTGCACCACAACGCCAAGCCTCCCGCGCCAACAACGACCTCTACGTATGCCCAACACGAAAAGTCCATCGGTGATATTTTGTGGCTCCTGCTTGTGTCCACATCCTCTGATGATCGTGATGACGAGTACCTCGGGATCCAGCCAACCACTGCGAGTGAGTCCATTTTGTGCCTAATATTTCTCTATGTTTCTATTTTGTGTTCATGCACGCTCTGAATTTGCAAAATTAGTGTTGTCAATGTCTTATCTTGTTGTTTGGATTTAACAAAGAGGCTTCGATTTCACAAGGTTGTGATATAGTTTGGTGGGACTTGGTTGTGGGCATGTGGCTTCTTCAGAAGCTTGGCTTTTGGGCGGCGGCCAAGGGATAGTTTTGATGGGATAAGGTTAGGGTTGGAGTTGGGTGTAACGTACTGATATAATTAAAATCTATTTTGACAGCATATCCTTTTTTATCCCTTCAGTTGTTATTTTTGACGATCTACTGTTTTAACACTCATCTCTTGATTATCCTTTTAACAAGCATTTCACTTTAATGCAATTTAGTTTTACTTTTAGCTTAGTTTTAATATAATTTAAATTTAATGCAATTCATTTTAATTTAGTTTAGTTTGATATTAAATTTTGTTTATTATTTTTGTATTTATTTATTGTGCATAAATTAAATTTAATTAGTGCTATAAAATTTAGTTTTAATGTTCTATTGAATTTATTAATTTCATATATATATTTTTTGGATTGAGATGTTGAAAATGAAAAAAAATGAAGAAAAAGCTAATTAGGGAAATAAGTTTTGAAGGGCAGAAGAGTCTTTCACCACAAAAATTAACAGTGATATACAAAATTACAAAAATCGTTAACAGGTGCCAATGTGAAACTTGAAATCAAACCACAAGGGGTGAATTGATAGTTTCTGAACCATAGTTGGTGACTCAATAATTAGGAAACCACTGGTAGTTTTTTGAATTTTACTCAAATATATGATGTACTCACTAATTACCGAGAATGATATGCGAGGTGGTATTTTGTGCTGTTTGGAGGTTGAAATATTGAGAGCTCCCCAGTTTGTATGTATCTGTGTTCTCTAGAAACCCTTTTATTGGGGGAGTAATTCATCACCACAATTTCTGACCTTTTCTGTTTTTTCCCAATCTGCACATTAACACAAGTCAATGCCATACGCTCTGAAAATTGATATTATCTGTCGGGGTTAAAAGGATATATTCTTTCATTCATATGAACCATGAACAACAATGTTTGATGTTTTTGTATATAATCAAAACTATTTTTTCTTTCCATACGTTGTGGGAAGTGTTGAAAAAATGTGAAATTGCATACCTCACAAGAGAAACGTTCTCTTTGCTATTTGCACACTCTTAACATATTTTTATAGTTTCGTGTCCCTCTGTCCTAATCTGATCTACTGCAGTAGTGGATTTTATCATGATCCTAATGCGGGCTGGTACTACAGCAGCAGAGATGGCCGCTATTACAAATTTGAGAATGGGAATTATATGCTATTGGAATCTGACCGGGTATCATCCAGCTCTTCTTTTTCCTTCTCCATTTATTTCTTACTTCCTTTGCTAGTGTATAATTGAAGTTTAAATCTCAAGTTTTCCCAACTCTTTTCTTCTTTTTTGATAAGATTTTTTTTTAACTATTTGTTTCTGGGAAATTATCCTAAGTTCTTTTGTTACATTACTTCAGGATGATCTACTTGAGGTCTATACGTGCGCAGATACTGTTCCTGATAATTCTACTCAAGATGAATCATGTATACCTTCTTCTTCTCATAAGGATGTCAACTACTCTTGGTTCCGAGAAGGTGAATCAGAAGCTTATGATTTGGAGATAATTCCTGATGAACCCAACAATGGTAAGCTAGATGCATATATAGTTCAAAAAGTAAAAATTCTATTGTAGTTTTGTATTATTATGTACAAGTTGATTTCCAAACGGGGAGGCATCATTTCATCTATAAGAAGCATGACATGCAAAAAACAGAGATTATATCCTATACATTGAACACGTGCTATGGGGGCTTTAATTTGATGGGTGCTTGACTAAAAATTGGATCTCAGGTTCATCACATCTGTGGGAAACAGCTTAACAATAAGTCTAGAGAACTAGGAAGATGCCTACAATCTTTTTTTCCTGGATTAGGTCAGAAGTTTCAAAAAAATAATTTACATGTCCATTCATTTTCTTCCTCGAATTTGTTCTCTCTCTCTCTCTCTCTCTCCCTCCCTCTCCCCCCTTTTTCCCCTTCTGGTTTTTGTGCCTCTGTGCGGTGACCACGTCAGGTGATTTGTTAATTTTATATTATTCTTATCAGGCAACACAGAGTGCATGAACAGTGAGCTGCCTGTAAATCCTCCTCCGCCATCAGAATGGTATTTTACTTTCTCCTTCCACACCTACAATCTTGATCCTTGTAGTTGCTTCAATAACTTATCCTAAAGCAAATTCATTTATGTTAGGCTGGAAGATACTCTTATTGAACTTTATTTGTCGGGTTATTCCAAGCAAGCAATGGATGCTGATTGTGATAGAAGGACGGCTTCTTATGAAAGGATGCCTGAGGAAACTATCTGCAGGGATAGCTTGAGTTTTTCAGTTGATGGTTTGTCAAAATATTTCTATTCCAATTCGGTGAGAGACTGCTATGGCTGGAATGGGACTTAAGGCTCTGCTTTGTCTAGGTGCAGGGAATGATGATGCCCATGAACTAGAAGGCGGCGAATGGATCCCGGATGAAAATGATTTGAGTAATAATGTCTTAGATGAAGGTTTGTGATAAACATATGACTTTATTTGCAATCAATTTTTGTACTTTCCCCCCAGTAATGGATTCACAACTGTGTAAAATGATGTTTTCTTCCTAGAAATCATCAATGAGAATGTATTTTTACCTTATTAGCTGTTGTCACTATCTATTGCATGACTCTGCTTTGGAAAAGCTGGTATTGGAGAATTTGTGATTTGAATAATTGCAGGAGGCCATTTGGTTTGGTTTATGAAGTTTTTGGAGCTTGGGAATTTAATTCTACTCAAGTTTCCTTCCTGCTTGCCTCTATATATTTAGTAATACACTGAAAGGTGGAACCAGGATTCATCCTCAAGGGTGGGAAATCAAAAGTCCTATATTTGTAGTAACTTCTAAGTCAGTTTTCTTAAAATAACTAAAGCTAATACTATTAAGATAATTTTTCTTTACCAAAAAAAGGTTGGTGGACAGTTGCTCCTCATATGGCATGTGTATCCTCCTCCCATGCATGTACCTGTAGTCCAACAGGCCCGATTGGTTTTTCTGTGAATATTAGTAATAGTTTTCTTTGCCCCACAGGTGCTTATCAGGATGAAGAAAACTGGCGAGCACAGTATGGTCAAGTCATTAAACCTACTGAAGAGTCGGTGACAGATTTTCGAGTAGTGGATTTATGGGATTGGGCGATGGTGAGAGGGACCAAAAAGAATGGAAAAGAAGAGGTGGCCAGGCTGGTTGGTCGACTTGTAAGACGGTCCGTCAAGCTTCACCCTTCAATGCCTTCAGGTGGTCGTCTAATGAAAACTGTTCCGATATGCGAAGCGCAACTGGATCTGGTTCGAGTTACATCAGGTTTGCCATTTGTCTCTATTTCATTTGGTATTAATAATTAATCATGAATTTGTAAATTCAATGCTAATTTATTTAATTTCTCACAACTGTGCCATTTGAGATTAATATATCAAATTTCTTTATTCTCTCTTAATCCATTTTGAGAGTTAATTTGAACTCCTTAAATAATGGAAATTGATAATGGAATTTCTTATCGCTTATTGCTTGTACTTGGTAGAAAGAAATGATTCAAAGTCCTTCTGTTGTAGAACTATCCTTTTTGTTGAAGCCATTAAATTTTTATCAGGCTATACTTAAAACTCCTACTGTCTCATTTTAGTTATCCCTTTTTTCCGTTTGCAAGACTAAAGTCTTCTATTACATACCCCTCAAATTAGACTGCCCAAAAACATTAACAACTAATTTGGTTTGATGCTCTAATTTAGGGTCTAAAATCTGAAGCATGCATACAATTGGGGATATTTGTAGACATGCGCTGTTGTCTGATTTCGATAATGACAATTTACGTGCAAGTACACATGACGAATCTCACGTGGAATATGCTAATAATCGGTGTTACTCGGACTCGCCTATTTTTGGTGAAGTACCCGTGTACGGGTGCGGGATTCGTACGGAATACGCCACAGAAATCCGGATACGGCTCTTTTAAAAGAAGTAGAAGAGTCGTGAGAGGAGGAAGAGAATAGACGCTATCGTAACCCAGAGGAGAGGAGGAAGAAGAGCATATCAGATAAAATTTGTTTTTAAAATATCTCATGAAAAATTACAGTTAGGTACCCTATATTTTTTAATTTTTTTTAATTTAGTCCCCCAAGTTTTTTGAAAGTTCAAAATAGCCCCTGAAAAATTACATATCAGTCCCTTTATTTATTTTTTTCATTTCTGCCCCTATATCTTTATATTTTTACACTTCAACCCCAAGAGTAAGAAAAACTTGGTGACACCATTAGAAACATTATTGTTAAAAAATCATAACATACCATATCCCCGCACCCGTGTCCAAATTCGGATCCATATCCGTGTATCCTCTATTTTTTGACTTTACGTGTAAAACACGTAGATTAAATACCGATACCCACACCGCACCCAACACCAAGAATTGAGTCAAAGTAACACGACTAATAATATTAACCAAGTACTAATTTTGTATTAATTCAATTTTATTTAAACAAATGATTAAAATTTAAGAAATTAAATTAATTAAAATTAACAACTAACTTACTAAGCAAAGGTTGATATTAAATTTAAAAGCTAAGATTACAATTTCCCCCAATGACTCGTCTAAATCTTTTTACTCTTTCTTCAATTAATCAATCATAGCGAATCGTTAACCAAAAATTCACAAATTATTTATAAAACCTCTTCCTATAGTTGGATAAATATCTCTAATCACTATAACCTTGTTCATCTTCCAATTTCATCTAGGTTATCAAATTAATTGTTGATCAGACAATCATACTTTAAACACAAAATATGATAAACGACTTGCATATGATCAACAATATTTTATACAAGAGTAAATCAATTTAAACTAATCATTAGGTTTCATTGCAATCTTAATTAAAAGTTCAGTTCATAACGTAGCAAAGAAACATCATCCAAATACTGAATAACATCCTCAAAGTATACAAGAATTAAAAAGAAGTGTTTAGAGAATAAAATCTGTCAAGATCGTCAATCTCCTAGCTCCGCTTCCAAATCTTCCTCTCAGAACCCTAGCTTTCGTAGTGCACTGCGTTGTATCTATGTATGATGTCTCTCTGTGAAAATCAGCCTTTTATTGTATTTATATGCCCTTCACGCAGCTTATAGACGCCTATTCCAAATTGGACTCGACATAGCGTAACGTCACAATCCTAGTGAAACCCAATCACACGCCAAGCAAGTCAGCCCTGCATGCCAACCAGCGCTGCTGCGCCAGAGCCTAGTGCTGCGGCGCTGGTCCTCTCTACCGCGCACTCCGCTCCTCGGCCACGACCACCTGCGCCTCGCGCCCATCTTCCTTCCAACAGCGCGCCAATGCTGCTCAACTGCTGACTGCCCACGCACAAGCTGCCCCAAGTTGCCAACGCCTGCTGCATATGGCTGCATGCTGAGCCCATTTGTTGCACGCCGATGCATTGTCCCGCTTGGATTGCGACTATCAGCTCCAATTTGACTAAAATGCAATTAAATAACTACCAACCCCTTGTCCTACACAAAAACATAAAAACACATAAAAATGAACAGAAAATACCCCAAGAACACGCAATTTCATCAAGCCGAAAATACTCAATTCATAGGTATAAAACCCACTAATTATGCGCCTACTTGAAAATGGTGCAGAACTTGGTAGCCAATAATTTCAATTTTTTGACTCTTAATTCAGATTGTTTACTTGAGAATTTCATAAATCTGTGTGCTGTTAAATTATTTTTTAAATACAACTATGGTCAAAGATTTTATCATCCATCATATCATGTCTAAAGGAAGAATGTCCTAAGTTTTTGCTTAGCATGGATGTTAAGTCGTGAGGAAGCATATTATATGCTATATTTTTTGTTATTTTTACTACACTTGGAAAGTATAATATACCAATATATTGAGAATATAAAATCTATTAAAAATGTAAACATAAATATGTTTTGGCATGCCTTAAAATATGTGCAAAACACGCATAAAAATTAGGACATCCATTACTGGACAGAGGTAGTACTATTCCTGGGTATCTGTTCTTTATAATTCTCTTGGAACTTATACAAGAAAGTGATGTGTAAAGTCGCAATTCTGTTCCTATTTTTCTATTATCAATTCTGGGTTTGAACTCTCTTTTTTACTCATTCACGCTCAATTGCACATGAGAAGCTGTTAACAATTGCAATGTAATATGATTGCTTGTATTTCCTTTGCACAGGCCAGGTATACAAGTTAAGGACTCCTAGTGCTGGATACTTGCCTTCCTTGCAAACTTATGATTCTTCCAACCCAACAAAAGATTGGGGCTTCCCTGAATTGTCAAGAGAGAGGACAATTCAAAAACTATCTAAATTAAGTGGAAACTCTGAATCGAAACTTATAGAGGGTATCCCTGATCCCAAGGATGCTTTGTCACCTGAGCAGCTCTATGTATCCCAAAAGGTAACTTCTTCAACTTGAAGCTTGCCTTGTGGGTAAATTTGTGCCTTCTCTTGTAGATAATCTTATGTTCTTAATCAACTACAGTAATTTTATTCTTCATAGTTGCTTTTGACATCATCAAGAGTGTAAAATATTTCATAAACTGATAGCAAAGCATAAGAACAAGTTATAATTGCTTTTGATTTGAAACCAATTGATTTTTGGTGTACATATTCAACCAGTTGGGCTTTAGAAGGTTTAGATTTGAATTGTCAGCTCTAGTTGCAAGACGGTACACTATTTTATACTTATGCAAATGTAAATTTGAGTAGCTTAACATGCCTTAAGACGATTAAAATACTAAAAATGCTCTAAAGCTCTATACAGAAGAATACTTGTATATTAAAAAAATAATAATAATAAAAATAAGAGGATTGATGCATGACCTTATTCTATGCTTGCACTTATGGATAGCATATATTGAATCCCTTTCCCAATTTTCTTTATTCACTTGTGGCTCCGTCAATTCAGAATAGAAACCAGGCATATAGAGATAGAGCTGCTGAGAGAAGAGCCTTGCATGGTGGTTTTGGTGTGGGTCCTGGACAAAAAAGGTCGGCCTTTGCTGTTGATTCGACACCATCATCTCCTGTGTCTGCTTGTTCTCAGGAGGCTGCAGCTGAATCCTTGAACATGTCATTTGGAGCCGGTAGTTATGCCAGAAGAATACTAGAAAGAATGGGCTGGCAGGAGGTAAATTTTCAAGATGCATTCAAGTCTTTTGGAAGATATCTCCGTCAGCTGTACATATGATGAGCTAATGTTGAATTCTCGGCTCCAAAATTATAAATGGGACAATTTGTGAGTTATTATCACTCGACAAAAAACAAAAAGAATAAAGGCGTGGAGTTGTATTATGTTTTTAAACATGTCAAAACAAATGTAGTCCAGTAATTTCACTAGTTTCAGTATTCTTACTTGAACTGTGCACTCATTATTAATAGGCACTGCTAAAAGTTTCTCTTAATATCATGTGCAGGGGGAAGCACTTGGCAACAGCGTAAAGGGTTTGACCGAACCATTACAGGCAGTGGGAAACAAGGGAAGTGCTGGGTTAGGATGGGATCACAGCAGAAGCAAGCACCCCTGAAAAAGTTGCCATTTCCCTGCCTTGTGATTTATTCTTGACGGACATTGAGGTTATTGTAAGATATATGCCAATCTCATTTTTAGTTTCATGGCCAACAGGCATCGGGAGTTTAGTGAAACAAACGTTGACCAATTTCTTATATTTATACCCTTACGTACAAATATGCAAATATTCGTCTTCTAATTATTGGTGTATATATATGATCTCCCCGTTTCGTAAATTATAAATATAGTCCACTAAAAAGTATATTTTGTTGGATTTTATGACAGTTTTGGTACATGCCTGAACAGTAACTAGTGACAATAAAAATAAGGAAGTATCTTACGTTGTTTAACCATGATACCAAAGTGGAAGGAAAAATTAGGCTGTTGTTGCATGTAAAGAAGAAATTACGTCTACATTTGATAGCGGCACACATGGGCGAGCGAGGATGTCGTAAAGGAATGATTTACATTTTTTTGTAAAAAAAAAATCGTCTAATAGGAGTATTTGATAGTGACACACATGGGATAGGATGTAGTAAGAAACGACTAACATTTGACATGAAATTATTTGACATAAAAATCATTTTTCAAAATATTGTCTTATTGTTTTTGTTCGGCTTCGTAGCTATTTTTCTCCGCTTAAGTTTATGATGAAATACTCCTCACTTTCAAGATATAAGTTTTGGTTATTAAAAATCAATACGAAAAAAATAATTAAAACTAATGCGACTATAAAGTTTAAAATCAATTAATCTATGCCGGCAGTGTATAAATAATTCCTCTCCCTTTCATCATAGTGATCATCAGAATTACTCCTGTCCGAGAAGACAAGCATGTGCAAAATGACTTGCTTCAACTCTCGATTCATTATTTTGAAATTCAGTGCAGGTCATTATTCCTGTAAAATGTTCAAATCAGCTCAACCTGATCTGGCCCCAACAGCAGTTTTGAAAGAATGTATCACAAACTGATCTGGAAGGATCCACATGCAAGTAAAACAAGCCTTCAAGACAAAGAAGTATGTAATTACTGCACAGTTATTCTTATGCCTAAAACATTTATCGACAGTTTGTAGATAAAAGACCTTCAGGTACCATTCCTTTGCTACCGCTCTAAAACTATTAAAGCAGATATACCAATGAATAAAGTATCGAAATAACTAACCAACTAATAGGAGGAAATACAAAATTAATGTACAATGTACAGACAAAGGGAGGAATAATTCAAGTCATTTGAAGAGCCTAGACTCAGAATTCTCATTCCCTACTTCCTCCTTCATGGTACCCTCTTCACTGACTTTCTTATTAGAAGCCAACTCAGTTGTCTCCTCCAATATGCTCCTCTCGTCTAGTTCTTGCTTCAACCTAGCCAGCTCAGAATCCTTCTCTTCTAGCCTATCTTGCAGGATAAGCACCTGCAAAAGATAATAGATATCGGAGATCAAAATAGAGCAATGATCTGTGAACCACTCACCAATTCTGATGTACTATAGTTAAATTTTCAGCCACATCTCAGTTAAACCTGGTGTTTGGCAACTATAATAGATCACATGGTTGAGTATCTTAAACCATATCTATCTAGACCATATCAGAGATGCACCATGGTCCAAAAATATTACAGCACTAACTACATAAGCTTATAAAGTATCAATGGCTAAGAGGTTCCCTTATTTTATTTTATCTTCACAAAATACAAATTTACTTCAATGTGATTATATAACCGGGTATAGTATGAGCAGTTCCGTGCTTCGTGTCTTAATAGTCTTTTGAAAATTGGTTCAATTTATATCTAGATATAGTTTTGACATCTAACATAACTCGGACACATTTTTTCTACAGCCATGAATGAATTAAACTAAAGGAACATCTCCTAGTTATATTGCATACACAGGAAGAAATGAAGATGTGTATAATAGTCTTGATAAGATGGCTAGAATAAAATTATACATTCCAATCGGTAAATAATTTCCCATAAAAAGTAAAGAATAATATAAAAGTGATTTGTATAATCCCCAGTGCTAAACTTAAGTGATAGTGAGCCTTGTGAAAAGTGTCTTTAGAGGCATAGGTCATGGAACTTAATATTCTGGAAGACAATGATCTCTTTAGGCCACCCACACATCCATAGTTTACTATGGAATTACCCGGCGAGATTGGTGGGCTACTACCTCTTCTAAAGAGATAAGTTGCTAATATTACTACCATGTAATCTTCATCTCCTACAGATTTGTATACTTCCAGAACATCATAAAGTAACCTGGAAGCACCTGTTATGGTTCGCTAGATCAAATCCTAATGACTGATTATCCTTCCGTTAGAAATCAGGATATATTGACAGCAGTACAGTGTTAATAATTGTGGCAATCTCACACTTCACCTCAGAATATTAAAGAAATGAAGCGATATAAAGAAAGATAAAAAAACCATTTCATTTGATTTGTCCACATCGTTTGTTAGTCCCTCCATATGCTTACACAATCCTGCAAAAAAAATTTATAAGAAAAATACAATCAAATTTGCATCTAGCTCAACAATATAAATGTTCAAGAGATGAATTGTGCAAATCTAGCTGCTTGGAATTAGTCAGATGTCCAATACATAAACAGCAACGTATAATAGTTAATTATGTCAAATCATAATGCTTACAAATTTTCCTTTCTACATATACTTCTCAATATAAGAAACTTAAAAGTAACAGGTACAGTTGAAGAAAAATGACCAGCTGGAAGAGAGGGTAATCTGGAAGATCAGGACTCGGATCAAATGGACAGAATACCCTTAAGATCTGTCTTCGGTCAGATTGTGGATAAAGGAAAAAGGAAAATCAATACTGCCCTTGCTAATCCTCAAATAAAGAACTCCGCTATTCCTACTATCCAACTTTATGTGGCCACTTCAATTGGGCTCGTAGTTTATGAGATTTATGAGAGAAAAGCTTAATCATTGCATTCCACAATTGTCCCTTCCTATGATATGTGGTCAGCTTTTCTTTATCACTTTGTATGGGGTAATGCGTAGTCCAGACTATTTTTATTAAAAAATATACATTTATTTTGAAGTGTGGCCGACATTTCTAAACATCCCGTAATGAAAGGAAGCTATATTTTTCAAGTTGGATAGAGGGAGTCTTATTTACTTTCTGAAAATTAAGCCTATATTTAAAAACAACTCAGAATAATTTAACTATATAATTTAAGAAAACTACCCGTGAACCACAATTTAGATTATGTGGTATAACACATGCTCCAGTATAATAAACCCAAATGATACTTGTTTCTGGTGAATTGGAGAGGGATTACTTCCCATTCCAAGTCTGCTGATTATGTACATATTTATGTGTATGCATTCTTATAATTATAATCAAAATATGGAATAAACATAATCAAGTTCGACTTGCCCAATATAGATCAAGTGTTGTTTTAAAGCACCGACCTTCAAATTGATTTCTGAGATCTCCATTTTGAGATTTCTGCAAAGCGAGTTTCATTGATAACTCGTGTATCTGTGAGGCAACGGTATCAAACATCAATCGACCAAACCAAGGCCCCACATAAATAGAAATGAACAATCAGAATGTTGAGTAATACAAAAACTTACATCCACCTATTTAAACGGAATACATGTATCAGTTTACACTGTTTTAAACAGCAATAACTATATAATCCCTGCCCAGAACCAGTAGTACATTGTTTATATAAATCTAAGTCACACTATTGACATAATGTGACTGATTATGCAAAAGAAGTTTCCTAATATTTTTGTTTGTGGACCAGGAAAGGATATTCAACTGCTGAAAAAATTCAGCCACCCAATTTTTCTCGAACATAAATAAATAAATATAAGACAAAACAATTTCTGCAATAGATTGGTGTAGTTCAACAAAGCACCATCCACAAATTCTCTAAATATATAGATAGTGCAAATGCACCAACAGTACCTTTCCCTCTTTAGCTTGATTTCCAATCTCCTCATTTTCCTCTTGTAGGGTCCTGCATTTAGCCATTAACATCTTTCCCATCTTGCTTTGTGGGGTAAAATTAACAGCAGCAACATTATCCTGCAACTCCTTCACTTTTTTATCCTTCTCCTCTACCAGATTCTGGAATTGTAACATGAAGTATACTTAGGTTGAATGTATAAGTAGGTATATGTTCATAAAAGCATAATTAAACAATTGAAAGAATTTATAAAGTAAATGCACCAGCAAAAAATTTAGAAGATTTTTAAAACTAGAAGTCAAAGAACACTTTACAAAGTTCACATCAAAAAGGGCCAGAACACTACAACACCACAAAATTTAAAATCACCACCGCCTTCTGTGTCATTAATTACAGCTCTTTATGTATCATCACGCTAATCACTACCAATATAACTGGGTATGTAACTACTGCCATCAGCATCAAAACAAATTAACAAATTATCAACTAAAAAGAGTACCAAACTTCTATATACATTTCCAATAAATCTGATTCAGAGAAAAATTATGCTCTTACCACAATGTTAATTACTGAAAGTAGACACTAATACATGGCATATTCAATATCTTGTATGTGTTTTTGATAAAGTAACTAATTTGAATAGAATACTATCAGAATTCATTCTAACTATTTTATTTCACATTAACCAACAAAGTTAAGACCATGACGCCGCTATCCTTGCATCTTAGCCAAGTAGATAATGCCAAATCACAATCTGATAGCATAAATTATACGAATCAGTATGGTAGTATACATAGAACAACAATAGGGTAAGACGAATATAAGTAACCAACTCATCACACATTACAAGTTTACTACACTCGATTCGCAATCAGGATTTAAGGAATCTAGAAAATGCACCTTCAAGCGTGTAAACTCTTCATGAATTGCGGGATCTAGTAGTAACCTTCTGGCCTGCAGTTTTGCCAATAATAAAAATAAAAAACTAAGCCACTAATAGTTGAAGGAACCTGATACGAGTATATACTACAACTGTCAAGAAAAGAAAGTACTACTTTTTTGTTGACATGTTTTTTTGAAGATTAAGGTGTTTGTATTGGGAAAAAAAATCCAAAAATTATGTCTAAGCGTGTTATATAAACCCTAATATTTGTGTGTGTGGGGGGGGGGAGGTTAGGGGGGTTGGGGGGAGAACCAAAATAAGTAAGTCTCCCTTTCCAAAGAGAGAGCATTTAAGCTTATAGTTCAATATCTTCATGGTAATCTTATTTGTGGTTATGAGATTAAATGAAGTTCCCTAAATAACATTTTGATGGCTTAGGAACCCATTCTTTATGAAAATAAATGAATGTGCTTAAGAACCCAACCTTTATGAAAATAATGACCGACAATTTAAATGATCCTAAAACAAGAAAGAGAAAGACATTGAACTATCCTACATGACCTGCCATCAAAAATAATTTATTTATACACTTGTCAACCAAAATATTGATGCTAACTAATAGAACATTTTTATCATACCTGCACTGATGGTGGTTTAAGTTGCGCTCTCAAGTCTCGAACTGCAGACTAGAAGATATAGAAACAATTAGAGTTTATTAGACAAGAAAGCACAAAAATGCTTACTTTTGGTTAACGAACAACCAACATTTAGCCTTATTTAAGATCGAGAATATTAACAATAATTATATTATACACTAAAAGGACATTGGTCATGTACTGAAAAAACTCAGCCAAAAACCAAGGTTTAGCTATACTCGTAAAAGATTCAATACAACAACATGCAAAATCCTTAATATCTTTCCTAGCTATCCGTAATGCCCCAGTCCCGAATCGGAACATGTGGGATAATTTGCTATGTATATGAGATTCAAGCTACTACCAATAGTAATCATGATCTTTTTGTTGAGATTGTTGTGGGATTGAAACGGATTAGGTCTTGGTACGTTATGATTTGATTCGAACTCATGAATTTGTCCTGAGTTATTACATATAAATCCCAATTTCGAATCAAATCATAACATACCAAGGCCATATTCATTTTCTTCTTAGGTCATCTTAGTCCACTGTCAGTTCACCCAGAAAGTCATGACTGGGGTAATTATTGGTATTGCTTGGGGCATTATATACATATCAAATTCTGCCACATGTTCCGATCTTCTTGGGTCATCTTTTCCCACCACAGGCTCACCCAAAAAGTCATGATGATTGAAAACACTATTGATAGTAGTTTGGGACACTATTATCAAATCCGTCTAAAAGACAAACAACTTCAATATTTCAACTACCATGAATCCACCAACTCATAGAGATGCATGCAGATAGGGCCAGCTATGCTCCTTAAAACATGTTGGTTAACATACTATCCAACGAACCAACCTTATTTTTAATGAATGAGACAGTAGATTGTGATATTTTCTTGTTCAACTATGGAAATATCTGATTTATTAATTTACATAATGATTTCAAGCTGAATAAAGGCGTCAAGGTCAAAATTGAATACCAAGTAGTCCACCTAAGATTGAAGTAAGCCTTTATTGGAGTGAGAGAAAGGAAGGAAAACCATATTGGGAAGACAACCCCCCATTGTGTAACATTGAAGTTGGACCCAAAAGTAATTAGAAAGGAAAGGGGGTCATCTCCTTAAGATTGTTGGTATCCAATATCTAATTATCTTTGTTAAAAATTCCTTGCAGAAGTTCTTAGTTATTTTGATATTTTCATTTAACAAATAAGCTCTTCTTCATACATACCCCTCTTCCTGAATTTTTTATTCCTAAAAAAGTTAAACAACGAAGTACTTTGAGACAGCTCTGCCAAAAGATACTAATGGACAATAGAGAATCAATATAAATGAATATAACACAAGTTTACAAGAACGGGAAGGGTGTTTTATTGGTTTCTCTCATGAGATTGCTAGTATGAGATATTGGTATAAGAGGTCTTTTGACTAGTATTGTATACATGTAGGTGATGCATTATTTTTTTGATTTATTTTTAATAGAAGAAATTGTATTAGAAGAAAAAAAGAAAGTGCATGTAGAGAGGGAACAAGGAGTCCACCAACCCTATATAACAAATGATGTGGTGATCAATGTTCTAAAAGGCGGGGGGCCTAGGTGGGGCTTGGGCAGGGCCTAGGCAGAATTTTTTATTTCAAGTCAATTTTAATATTTTATCTTACATTTATCCAAACAAAACAATAATATAAAACAAAATAATCTATAATAAAAATCTTTGTTTAAACTTCAAACACATATCCATATTGCTAATGTCAAAGTTCAAACACAAACATGCAATTGTTCAAAGTTCAAACATATTTTTAACGTATTAGTTTTATTCATAAACAAGATTACTATTAAATAATAAAATTTAAAATTTCAAGAATTTAATTCAATATTAAAACTTAAGAAACTAAACATAAATTTAAGAATTATATTAAATTAAACTAAATATTACAAATGTATCATTATTTATATAATTTAAAGTTGGTACAAGTTCAAAAAATTACAACTATAATAAAATTATTCATTTTAACATGATATTGTTCGCTTCTTATTGTGATTTGATATGCTACAACCTGTATTATGAATATGGTAAATCATTAGAAAAATAAATATATCAATATTTAGTTTGGCTAGTTATTAAAAAAAACTCTCCGCCTAGACCCCACCTAGGCACCGCCTAATTTTCTGGAGGGATTTTTTTGCCACCTTGGACCTAAGTGAGGCGCCAGAGGGGCCTAGCGCCTAGGCAAGGCGCCAAGGGGGGCCTAAGCAGAACAAGGCGAGGATTTTTAAAACACTTGGTGATGATTCGCATTTTGGTATCCTTCTGAATAAATTTTTTTAAACAAGAAATGGACATGCAGGACAACTTCTCACCTTTAATTCTGATATCTCCTGCTCTCGTTTTGCAACAGTAACAATAAACGCAGCTTCTTTTTTCTTGGCTTTCTCTAGCTGGCAATTTACAATGGTAAAAACAAAATGATTACGTTGCATGGTGACAGCTTGTTTATGCAGCTCAAAAATGTAATATAACAAATCAAATAAATGTTATGGTAAATAACAAACCTGCTCTCTCAAGGATTCCTCGGAGGATTTTAAGGTCTGAAGATAACTGACTACTAATTTAGGTTCTACATAGAAGTGAAACAGAATAAAGAAGGCATAGAACAATAAGAAGACGGCTTCACTCTCCTACTTAACATACAAATTTTATATAAAGAAAATAATAAAATATAAATCTAACCAGGAGATGTGCCTGCTGGTACGAAAGACTCGTTTTGAAATGCAGAATGCCACTTCTGAATTTCAGATTTTGCATCTTCAAGCTCTGTCTGAAACAAACACAAACAGAACCAGACAACTAGTTAGTAATAGTCCAACACCAAATCTAGAATATATAACTCATAGCAATTTTGGTCCTCAAAGAAGAAGACATGCATGTGCGCGGAAAGGCATTCTTTGAACAAAACAGTACGAAAGGACTTCAGCAACTATACTATATGGCATGTCATTCTCCGAATCCATCACAAGTCACCAAACCTCCAACAGCAATATTAAATGCATGTGATTATATAATAGCAATAAAACTGAGCATCAATAATAATCAACACATATGGAGGATATGGACTTGGGCAATCCCATTAATATATATATATAACAGAGTCTGTTAAACTATAGTATATATAAACAGACTTTAGAAACAATGGGGAATCAAACTATAGTATATAGATCTCCTGACAATTTGGCCCGACTGATTAGGCTGCATGAAGAACCAAGAGTTCTGATATTATTAGCATAACTTAGAAATTCTTAACAAAATATATGTGCAAGGAAGCATAAAGTAACCACTAAACAACTGCAAAACATCTGCCAAAATAACACAATGGATTGAGATTGTGTAAACAACACAGGGTCCTAGAATGGAAATTCTACATCAATGTGCATGCTTGGGCACATGAGCTTGTGTAGCATTATTATTCACTTAAATTATTTCTTTCATGTTCTCATTTGTTTTTTGCACGACACAAGTTGGGTTGATTAGAAGGGTAAAGATGTTGGCCACATGGAAATTAATGAAGTCATAAATAGAGATTTAATTGGAATAAGAGATAGGAAAAACATTTCATAAATCTCAACAATCAAGAGAGGAAACATTTACACCATTACTATAGAGTGGAGACACCTCTCAGCATCAATTTCCCGTATTAAAAATTAATGCCAAGTTGAGGTACCTAGCAAAAGAAACTCTCTTCAGTCCTCTTCAATCATGGCCACTTATTATTAAGGTTTAGCTTTTCACTTTTCAGGATCCCTGCCCTTCCAAAGTAAACACAACAGAAATGCTAACATAACCAGGAATTTTAGCTACTTAGAGCATCAATATTAATGAACTAAAATTCCTTAGAATTAATAACTCAGTCTCGCTCATCCCAATAAAATAGTGGAAACATAGAACACTGTGGTTTCTGACAAGGATGTAATACCCGGTAAATAATTATAATATTTTAAAACATATTAATTGGGCTTGTCTTTTATTTGGGTCAAATTGTGACTAATCTACTTGGACTAATAGTAATTAATGGGTAATATTAATTAATAAAGTTTGGGCCTTAATATTAGTTGGACACAATCAAGCTTATCAAGTCATCGCCTAGGCGACGCTTAGGCGTCCAGTCGGTACATTTTGGGGAGTCGTTTGGACAACTTGGTTGCAAGGGAGAAAGTCGACAGGTAACGACTTAGAAGACTTCGACGACTTTCTCGCGACTTGGACGACAATATGGCTAAGTCGTCGACTTGGACAGAGCGGGTGTTCGACCCGAACCTTAACTGAGTTAAAAAAAACAGCAAAGTTCGAGTCGACTGTAAACCTAATCGATCGATCGCGACTTTGGAATAGCACAGAGGGAGAAACGAGTTGCAGAGCAGAGACCAAGAGCAAGAAAGGGGACTAATCTGTCGACGCGACTTCCAGTATGCCTCCTCTTTCCTTTTCTTCTACTCTTCTTCTTTTCTTCAGTTCTACTTTTCTTTTCTTTTCTGCCGATGCATCGACTTGGATAGAGGTTTGGTTCTGCCATTTTTTTTCTTCTCTTGGGTTTCACCATTCCTGAGCTTTTTTTCCTTCTCTTTGGTTTTGGGCACACAATACACACGAGAAGTCATTTGTTTTGTTTCTTGGTTCTTGGATGTTTACCAGGGGTATGACTTTCTAATAATAATAATTATTATTATTATTATTATTGAATGCATGTTGCAGCCTTTTAACGCTTACAATGTCTGAGGAGATAATTTTTTCCTTTCTAAACCTTTAATGATGTGATGTTAGTGACTTCTTTGTTGTAGTGTTGTATAATATAATTGGATTATTTTTTGTTTGGGAGTATGATGGTGATTGGTGCCTTGCAATTTGTATAATTATTGAATGCATGTTGATGCCTTTCTGATGTCTAAGGAGATAATATTTTTTTTGCTTTCTAAGCTTTGTAATGATGTGATATTCTTGACTTCTTGATGTAGTGTTGTATAATATAATTGAATTATTTTTTGTTTGGGAGCATGATGGTGATTGGTGCCTTACAGTTGTATAAACTATAATATAGTAGAAAGGAGGAAAACATCCCAATCTGTTAGCAGAACTAACAACCAAATTACAACTTATAATACAATAAAGCTTATTATTTACTTTAGCAGGAAGCCAAATTAAAAAAACAACCAAAGCTGAAAATAATTAGTCACCTAAATATATAAATATTCATATAAATGTTAAATATATAGAATTTTATACGTATAAAATTTACATTGTTAACGACTTGTCGACTTGTGGGACGACTAATTCGAGGCTTTAATCGCCTAAGCGCTTAAGCTCCCTGCTGTCGTCTCGCCTCGACTTAGCGCCTTGATAACTATGGACACAATTAAAAAATTAGAGATAATAAGTTATTAGGGTTAAGCCAACCTGAAACTAATTCTGTATTACTTGGCTAAGAAAGAGAAAATAAAAATAAAACTGGGGCTAGCGACTACTAAGAACAAAAAGGAATAACCAGAAGATTTTTTTCCTTTCGTGGAAGGAGAAATTGGATTTACAAGGTAATTCTCTTATGTTATTATCTATTATTAAATTTTACAATCAATTTTGGCGGCATCGAAGTCATTCCGTTCATTACATTGCATCCGAATTCATGTCATGTAAGTTGTAACTAGTAGGATGAGCATGCGCATTAGTGGATAAATAAATGTTTAATAATTAAATATTATAAAAATAAATCAATGAAATTGTATTTAATCAAAAGAGGAGGAATTAAAGTGTTATTAGGTAATCATGTGTGGAGTTGTAGTTTTACAGATCGGTAACATCAAGGTGCTCTGGATATATATTAGTTCTGATTATGTAAGTAATGATTTATATCATTATATATTTTATATTCCTTTTGTTAGGACGAAGGTAATTTATATTATGAGCAGATGCATATAGTTAAATTATTGACTTTAAAGTTTCGCATAATAAAAATAATAGGATTATAGAAATTTTAAGCGAGAAAATAATATTTTGTAATTGTACTTAAATTTATTATTAATTTATGTAATTAGCTCGAACAAAGGGAGTTTATAGTGTTATATTCAGCGATAATCTTTAATTTTAGTTTGTTCGTTTTGCTTTTCGTTTCGAATTCGGATATTGTCTCGATACTTGGATCATAGTGGAATTCATATGATAGTTTATTTTGATCTTCGAAATTTTCACAACTTGTACTATTTGAACTAATTAATCATATATACTCCCTCCGTCCCAAATTATCTGCTGTTTTAGCAAAAAAAAATTGTCCCACAATATCTGCTTTTTCAAAATTTCAATGCATTTTTTCCCTTTGTTTTCCAAATTTGCCCCTTTACCTTAATTGTTGATAGTCATTACTCATTCAAGTCTCTCCTCTTTTTTAAGCATCCTTTTCATATACCCACTAATAAGAATGTGATTGCCAAAGTTATGCTTCTTAAAAGACATTGGCACACTCTTCCATGGACAATCTCCTTTTACTAAAGCCTTAATTACAGAAAACAATAAATTAGCACAGAAGGGTATTTTAGTATTTTTATCACACATATTGGTATGTGTGTAGAACTCTAGAACAGCAGATAATTTGGGACGGAGGGAGTAGTATTTATTTTGATATTTGTAGACATGTACATAATAAAACACTTGTGTTGATATTGTGTTGCATGTGTTGCGACATGGTATCTTTGTTAGAATATACCATAGGGTATACCTGAGCTATAACCACTTATAGGGATACCACAAACATGTTTTCTTGACATTGAGACATGACACCTTCCGTGGTAGTGTGATTAGTCTACGACGTCTCCATTTTGTGCTCCGGTGAGAGTTGATCACATAGTGATTTTGTTGTGGGATACATATGGGTTGGCCCTAATTTTCTGTTCTGTTCTACGGATTGGTGTTGTTTGTGTCAAACACGCCTTCCAATTTTGTATGCATCTGAATTGCGCAGTCCAATGTGTATTGTCTACCTTTGTAGCAGTACTTTAATTGCATGTGGCATTATATGACTTGTCTGTGTGGCAAAATATATTTATGTTTTGTTGTATAAAATAATAACCAACCATTTGATTCAACCTATTAATTCGTTGTGTTAGTTTTGTTCATTTCGGTTCAGTTAATTGAGTTAGTTATTTCAGTTCAGTATTTTTGCACTATATCCGTACTGGACATTTGGCTCATTCTTTTTTTCCTTCCGACAGGTAATAAGGTGAATCAAGGGCAAGTGTGATGAGAGTTGCCTTCTATCCAATGGTTTAGATATTATGTTTAAGTTTTGATACATTGATTTATTTGTAGTAGTAATAAATATCTTAGATTGTGGTTTGAGCCAGTTTGGCATTTATTGTTGCTTGTCTTGTGATGTTTATTGGTTATGAATACTATTTTTTGTGACTTAGGGCCTTGTTATAATTTCATCAGCTATGTTATGTATTTCGGAAAGAGCCTGTTACAAGGGTCTACGTGGGAAAAGATGCAAAGTAGGTTGCAACTTGCAAGATTGCCAGTAAACAAAAAAAAAACACAAATATTTAAGTATAAAAATTATGAATTGTAGGCATACCTAGTGATATTTTATGTTTTAATTATCTTTCTTAGTGACAATAACTAGAGAAGATGGAAAACTGAAATAGAAGAAAAGGCCAATCCAACATATTTTTGCAACTTCTTGTTTTTGAAAATATGTGAAGTTAGATTTATCATTTCTTTAAACACAACTAAAAACATAGTAACAACTATCGACCCAGTTGAGATATTAGATGTATAAATAACATTACGAGTTCATGATATACACACGTTATAGAGAAACCGACCTAGAAAGATGCAAATTGTAATGTTAGTCATTTAATAGTGTTTGGTGGTGTTTTGATGATTTTTACAATTTATAAGCAACATATAGAATTTTGGTGATCACAAAAGTTTTCGAAAGCTCGTCAGTCTTAACTCATAATAAGCGGGAAGAAAGTTAAGAAACAAAAGAGTTGGCTGAATATTTTAATTTGATTCAATTTTTCTTTCAATAAAATTATAACACTGTCTTATCACATATAAGAATCAAAAATATTGTATATATTAGCTATTGGTCCTAAAAGCATAATCAAGATTTTCATTTTAGTCTTAAAAGAAAAAACAAATTGCAAAATCTCAATTGGGTCACTGGACCCTTCCTCCCAATGCCACTGCTTCCTCGTCCATCCTAGTTTCCCTTCCAATTTTAATCTGCCCCAACTTCTTGTAAGGATGCCATACTTGGGGCATTTCTGGAAGAATTTAATTCTTATTGCTAACAACCTCTCACCTCAGTTGAAGATGACACGAGAAACTATTTTTATTTTTGGGAAGCTAGGATTTCCACGTTGGTACGGTCGGGGCATAGGTAATTTTAGATGGGAATTGGTACCAGCAACCTTGAGGTTATTTCTCAAGGCATCTGCCATTATCCTGCTCCTTAAGGTTTGCACAAAATATTGAAGAATATGCATCAACCAACAAGCCACAAATTTTATGCAAGGGCGTTCCTCATTGAACAAAATTGTAACTTTTCTTTTAACACTATCCTACAACATGAAGTCATGAAAATGAACAAAAGTGAAAAGGGATGACAACTCGGAAAGATAGATCCATTGTATGAATAGACACTAGAGAACAATGAAATGATACCAATAAATAAATGTATACATACTTGGCATGTTGCAAGAGTATCCTTACAGTCCTGAAGACTGCAAAAGACAAATCAACACAGAGCTCAGTGCTGAATTCAAATTGCTCACAAAATCATACTAATAATTTACTATGACATGTTAAACAAGAAGCAACCTATATAACAATACCTCTCACGAAGAGATAAAATCATCCCTGTTGCCACACCAGGCGCAGTTTCCTCAACTTTTGAGTTGCTCTAATTCAAATACACAAGCAATAATGAGTCTTTAATTTTTCATAGCCGACATACACATAATAAGGTAAGTAAAATGTTAACATCACACATCTAAATAACAGAATACCAAACTACTCAAAGACCACATCTTCTACTAGAAGTTGAACAATCCAGAAATAAGTCAATATATTAATAGCAGCCTTAGATTATACTTAGAAGTCACAATCCATGTACAACAGAAGAGTAATGAATATACAGATAAAATCATTACCCAGCTAGGTAAAGCCCATCAAAATTACTACAATGCTTGACAGATGTCAAGTATAATTGAACTCAAATATACTCGAAAGAAAAAAAGCCAGGTTACAGCTACCTGAAATGAAGATATATGGACTCGGACTCTATATCAACAATTTCTAATGAATTTAAATATGTATTTTAGAGTCGCACAGTACCGGTAGAATAAGAAGAGAAAGGAGTAATATACTCATGCTTCATCTTGAACAAATTTTACGCCATGTTCAATCTTTAGATCTATTCCTTTACGATTACATGTGTGCTTCATTTTTAGTCTATACCAACTAGTTTAGGATAAAGGCATTGAGTTGAGTTCATCTTTAAATCTATTCTCTTATGAATTACTGAAAACATTTTCTAAGTGTTCATGGGTCCATCATTCCATCTTTACACGGTCGATGCTTCTGAGATCAAGCTAAAAGGGATCGTGGGAGTTGTCATCATGATGGAGTTCAAAAGTTGCAAAGTAGGATATTATCATATTAATAATCATTTCTCTCTCTCTCTCTCAACATAGTTTCCCCCACATGCCTTCATCACACTAAACTTACACAGATATTCGACCTTATCATAAGCATAGTCAATAAAAACTTCAACATGCTCCCATCGGAAATCTCGACTCTTCCCTGGTTAAATGGCTCCAAGTCCTTTCCACCCTGCATTCAAAACACTCAGACCTCATACTTGGCAATCATGTGTGGGGTAAGATTCAACCTCGTTTTTGGTAACACTAAAGTACTAGAAAGTAAAAATCACACGCATCAAAACTTGCATCATTTTTGGTATTCTCATCCAGACATCCCATCACCCAGGTTCCAATATAGCAACAAAACTCTATTCTAATTAATTCTAAAACCCAAATTTCTCAATAGAACATATATTTAAAACAAAGCATCTCATCAATATCTGTTTATAAAGTATTGGTACTTTCTGCTAGTCAGAGTAAAACAGATAATGTCAACCCCAGACGCCGCCCTCAATATTGAAATTACATAAAAACCCTATACATGTATTCATGTATACAAGCAGATGAAACAAAAAACCTTCTTTGAGCCAAAAATGTCATCCTCATCGTCGTCAATATCTCCAAAGCTCCTCTTATTTCCTGATTTCACATTACAATATGGATATACAATTTCAAAACACAATTAATAATAATTAAAGAAAAACTTGTGGAAAATCTAAAACCTAATCGCCTCGTAGTATGGCTTCCAGGTAAATCACCACCAAAATCGTCATCCTGCATTCCACAAAAACATCCAAATCAAAAACCCTAAAACGAAAAACGAAACAATTTCCAGAATCCCTAGAAAATTAATTTATTCAGAAGTAGAATTCATTAGCATTGAATCAAAAAACATACATCGTCCAGGTGGGTTTGAGACGCCATTGGAAGGAATTTGAAACTCTAGGTAGTTTTCTTCTTCCCAGCTTACTATCGTGCCGATAGTATCTTTTTACAGTTGAGTTGAGAGAGAGAGAACGATTAAGGCTAAAATGAGGGACCACTCACACTGTTTTGAACACAAAAACGAAAAAATAGAAAATTTAAATTATAACAGAAAAGAAAAGAGTTTTGGGTTGTTTCTGAATTTTTAATGAAAAAGGATATAAATTTTAAAATTGAAGATATTAGTTGTAATTTAAAATTTATTATATTAAAAATTGAGGATAATATGAGAATTATAAAAATATTACTTATTCTATTTTTTTAAAGTCAAATCATTGCCAATTTTAAACGGAAAACTTTGGCAGGAAAAGTGGCCAAGTTTTTTATCCATTTCTTTTCTTTTCCGTTTATTAAAAAACTCAGAAACATAAGAATTTGAAAGAAAACTTAAATTTTTCGTCCATTTCTTTTCTTATCTGTCCATTTTAAAACTGAGAAACAGAGCGTTAAGGATTCCTATTAACTCCGCTAAAATTTTGAGTCAAACTCCATTCAAACTATAATTTATTCAAATATGAGAAAATATTAAAATTTCATAAATTACTCAAATTATAATTTTTTATTGATACTCAGATCATATTCGTTTTAAAAAATCAAAATGTTCAGGCTCAAATAAAAATTACGTCCCCAAAATAGGATTCATACAACCATACATTTTAGTGTTGTAGATAAGATAATATCCACACCCAATTTATTATAATATCGTATAAGATACCACAACACATATTACAAGTTTGTTGATTATTATTACATTATTTTATAATATAGTGAGGACTACTATAGTAACTATCTCGAATCATCACTCTACATTCCGGCTAGTCACAGTTACACTCATTTCGTGATAAGAATAATGAAACAAAAAAAGGGTGAGCTCAAATAGCCCAATAAAGAATATTATGATTAAAATAATGAAGATAAATCATGATGTTCACAATCTTCTCCAATTTAAAAGTTCACCGTCAATATTTTATCATTGTAACTCCAATCAATAGTTCCTGATCATAATCATGCAAATCAACAGTTCATATTTACACTACGAACCAAAAATATTTAATTGTAACATCAATGGTCATGATCATGACAAACAACGATCCATCTTTGTACTATGAGTTAAAGAAAACTTTTCACCACGTGTCATTGTCATACATACCAAAGACACTCAATAAATATATCGTATTCGCACTCACGCCAAAGACAATCATATTATCTTTTGCACTTAGGGCAAAGATATTCACAATAACTTGATACAGTGATATAAAGGGTGAACAGAATTTGTAAGAAAAGTAAGATAAAATAAGGCAAAACTAATAATTTAACCACCGTAGTTGGCACGTTTTACTTAATGCATCATTGAACTTTTAATTTTTCAAATCACCCCATTGAACTAAAAAATAATATGTAATCCACTCATTCCTTCAAATTTATTTAACAACCGTTTAAATTGGTCTTGTATTCTCCTGCATGGCAGGAAAAAGAAAAAAAAAACATGTGCATTTCCTCTCTTTCTCAATAGTCTTTATTTTTCTTTTTATTCCCGCTCTTCATGCTCTCTCTCTCTACCTCTTATTCTCTTACTCACAAATTGGGTCTTCTCCTTGTATGTATAAAAATTTATCATGCAAATTTTTTTTTTTTAATCCCTCTCTCTTTACATGTATACACATCTCTATCAACACTATTATCATGCCCACATTCAGATATACACATTTGCACCAATATTTTCTACACACGTTATGAAATTAGTTTCGCTTTCTTTTAAATCTGTCTTGATTTATTTTAAATGGATTTAACTGAGTTTTTTGGTGTTTTTGCTGGTGTTTATCATCCGAAATCATATATATTTCGTCAATTTAAAATTCGATTTATGTTTGATTGATCGGATCGTGGGTTTGCTATCCTCCTTGTTGCTTTTGGATTGTGTTGGATATGGTTTGAAGGAGTCTGAATTTGGATTTGGGTAGTCGTCAGATTCTGGATCTGGGTTGTTATGTGGGTGATGGTTACTTCTTCTGTTGCTGATCTGATCTGGTTTGCCGGCATGTTCATTGATATTTTGTTGGTTGTGGGCAACGCGTGGGGTCCCTGTCATGGTTGGTATTGCTTGTTTTTATTCAGCAGATCCTTAATCCAAAATACTCACAATGGCGACAAATATGCTTATTTACAAACCCCCCTCTCTACTTAGAAAATTGTTGATTTGAATTTAGAAAATGGTGACTTGTTTAAATTCTTTATTGTTATAAAAAAAAATTCCATTGAAGATGAATATTGTTTCAGAAGTTGAGCAATTATTGTATTTAAATACTATAAAGTTTGATTATTATTTTTGTTTTAATTTTGTTACCACTGTTGCATTTATAAATTATATTAATCTAGATTTCGTAAAATGGATTGGCGCTCCATAACTTCCGTCGTCTTCAGTTGTTCTGGTTAATTGAATACTGATTAAAAAAATTATTTGGGAGCTACTGAATTAAAGTGACGCCATTATTTCTTTATGAATTCACATTTTAAATTCATTTTATAAGACCAAGTCAAATGTTGCTGGCCACATCATTTTTACATTGTTTTTCTTATTTTTTTATAATTTTCAAATAAGAAAATATTTAAATCAATTTAACGTTTGTTCAATTTTATTAACGGAATGACTTAATTTTAAAATATTAATTAATTAAATTTGGTAATTTAAAAAATTAAAAGTTTAGCAGTGTATTAAGTAAAACGTGCCAATTATAGTGGTTAAATAATTAGTTTTACCGATAAAATAATAAATATTCAAGATTTGACAAATAATTTATACAGAGTTCAATAATGTTCAAATTATCAACATGGTGACCAAAATGTGAAGTCAAATTCAAGAATGATATTCGATATTCATATTTCAAAGATAACGATTTAAAATTTAATACGAATATCATATAAATAAAAAAGTTTAAGTGAAATGATATCAGATGAAGCGCAAACCTCAAATGAACTTCTAATCATCATTTCAAGAATTATAAAAACAATACTTACCATAATGTGTTCAGATTTATGAGTGAAATAAAATGATATCTCTTAACTCAATTAACAAATAATTGGATGTTACTTTCTATGGAGTCAATCTAAATATACGTATAATTTAATTAGTAAATATCACATGTGGTGCAAACTAACTTATATATTATGACATTATTAAAAAGGATTATATATTATAAATTTGTGTAGCGTACATAATAAGCTTTCAAATTAAGTTTTTTTCAAAATATCTCTTCTAAACGAAGAATTAAACACCGTGTGATGTGTGAGTGTTTGACCAACTTTTATAAAAAAAACTTACTTGAACAATACTTGTACTTTTACTAATCTTCACAAATACTCAAGATAGCCTAACACATTTAGAAATAACTTACACTAATAAATTTTAAGAGAGTGGAAGGAAGTATAAGTAGTGAAGTTATGAATTTCCTTATGTTAAGTCTTCCTATTTATAACCAAAATATCTCACATTTTATAAATATATAATTAATCCATTATTTATCTTTAAACATAATGATTACCCATTTTCATCCGTTATATTTATTTTAAAAATAATGATTACTCATTTTCACCCATTATCATTACTTTAAACATAATGATTGCCCAGTTTCATTTATTATATTTAGGGTTCTTTACATAAGTATACAACAAATAGAAAGTAATTACAAGAAAAGTGCATCAACTAAATAATTATAAAAAAAGTGTAATTAGGATACATATTACAAAATAGTATAATTCACATTAATAAGGAAACCTAAAATCAAGGACAAATAACTACCATAATTAATAATTCAAATTCAAATATTTGGATCTAACAACAAAAACAAATTCAAAAAAATAATTCAAATTTAAATATTCAAATTCAAATCTTTATCTCCCTCATATACACTTTGAAATAATGATGCCGCTACACTCATATACTTTCTACCGCATTACTGCATGCATGAATCTCAGGTTGTCAAAAAGCTTGATGAGAATAAGAAGAAGATTAAGCCTACAAAATTTTAAAATAAATAGATGGAACTTTTATTGTTCTGAATTTTTTTTTATAATTATTTTGTTACTCATAAATAATAAAATGGTTACCTTTGTATGAATGGTTGGCTACCAACTGCATCACATTCAAACGAAATTGGTAACTTAATAAAACTGAATTGGTTACCTTGGTTTGAAGGTTCAGCTACCAACTGAACTATGAAAAAACTGCAGGTGTCTTAGTGCAGTTGGTTACCTTGGTATGAAGGTCTTGTTATTTTGGTATGAAGGTTTGCTTACCTTGATCTGAAGATTTGGTTACCAACTGCACTAAGAAAAAATTGAAAGTGGGGATGATGATTGGTTACTTTGATATGACAGTTTGATTACCTTGGTGTGAAAGTTTGGTTACAATTATATCCACCACCGCCACCGCCTGAATCTTCATACCCACCTCCATTTTGACCCTTCATTTTGAGAAGCTACTGGAGATATATAGTTGGTTGACTTCATATATATATATATATATATATATATATATATATATATATATATATAGTTCACAATCCCATATACTCCGAGAAAATTTGACAATGATCGATTTACCATATCATCATCTAATTCATCACTGACCATATGCAATTAGATTATGCCAAATCTATCTGCCATCCCACTATTGCCTCTAGCCACCGCCTTCTTACTCGTCGGAACCCTAGTTCTTCATATCCGTAATCTTGTTGTCTCTTCTTCGCTTTAGCCTCTATATTGCCTTGTTAGAAAAAATTCCTTTAGAGGAATACAGACCTTTGTTGCCCATATATATATATATATATATATATATATATATACACACATACGTTGAATGAAGAAGAAGGGTGATTACTAACTGCAGTTGTTATAGATGAAGAGAGAGAGAGAGAAGAAGCCATGTGTATAACTAATCCCTAAATTAAGGAATTCTAATCGAATACTAATTCCCTAAATTAAGGAATCCTAATTGCACTAGTATTGTAAATAAATATGAAAGTGTATTAGTTGTTTAAAGATTTTATGAGGGCACTATTGTTGTAATTATTTTTAAAAATGTAATAGAATATGTAATTCATCCTTATATTTATTTATTCAAAAAAGAATAATCCATTATCATTATTTATTAAAAAAATACAAGTCCATTATCAAAAAGATTATTCTATTATCAATATATTATCCATCTTCTACATTATTGACTTAATGTATTAATATCACAGATATTACTGTGAGACCCCGAATTTTATGAAATAAAAGTATTTAATTTTTCTATTTTAGTAAATGATTAAATTGATAAAAGGTTAAAGTTAAGGGTGATATGTGAAAATTTTTCAAAGTAGACAAGTTGTCATAAAATATCGAGTTACTATTCACCCAAATTACTATTCACTCTAGTATTATTCACTCGAGTATTTAGGACACTTTTTGTGTCGGAGTTACTATTCACGAGTTACTATTTACAAGTTACTATTCACCCAAATTACTATTCACTTTAGTATTGTTCACTCGAGTATTTGGGACACTTTTTGTGTCGGAGTTACTATTCACGAGTTACTATTCATTAGTTCCATTCGCCACCTTTATGTTCAGTGGCGAGGCGGATCTTGGTAGGAGTGCGTGAAGCGTCATACATCCAAACCTTTTCGGCGTGTCTTGGGAGGCGTTTCAGAAACTATTTAATGACAAATACTTTCACGAAAGTGTTCGGTCGTATGAAGGAAGTGGAATTCATTAGATTAGAACAAAACAACATGACGGTGTCTCGATGCGCGCTTAAAGTTTGCGAGTTATCGAGGTTTGCACCTCATTTGGTGAAGAATGAGAGCGTATGACGCAGCGTGTTTACGAGAGGTTTGAAACCGACATACGACAATATCTCATTTCTCATAAATTTTCTCTCTATTCGGATGTTGTAAATAGGGCTCAATTATTAGAAGCGAGAGATAACTAATACGGTCAATGAGGGACCACAATCGAGGATCATCTAGGAGATAAGTCAACAAAACAACGATAACCCGGCGGAGAAAGAAAAAGGCGGACAAAATGGTAATCACTCGTGGTAATCATGGCCATGAAAATAGAAGAAGCGAGTCGGGGAGGAGATTTTAAAAAGAAGATTTAACAACGACCGTATGAAGAGGCAGCGGTCTTAAGAAAGAATCGGTTCTAAGGGAGGAGAAACGACCACCGGTCATATCTTGCTAAATCTGGGAAAGAGGACATATCGGTCAAAGCGCCTAACAAGATTCAAGGTATGCTATAATTGTGGAAAGGAAGGACATATCGCTTTCGAGATTAGACTGAGAGCGAAACCTAGTTCAATGAGGACGGTGACTCAAAAAATCATCCCAAAAAAGTCAAAGTCAGCGGTTCTGGAAGAAGCGTTTGTTGTTTGGTCAAAATGCGAGGAACCCAAACGAGGTGATCACGAGTAATTTATTTATAAATTTCTTGCGAAGTTTATACCTTACTTGATCTGGGGTCTTTACCCATTCATTTATCTCTCCTACTTGTGCTCAGCGTTTAAACTTGACTCAGGAGAAATTAGACTTTGACTATCTCGTGAAAACTCCGTTAGGAGAAACTTTCATCACATCCAGCTGTTTATAAATCTTGTTTGATTCAAGTTGGCACCATCACCTTACATTGACCTTATCTCTTTAAAGATACTTGCTTTTGATGTGATTTTAGGGATTGATTGGTTAACTACTCATCATGCCAAAATTTATTGTTTTTGTAAGGTTGTTAGCTTTCATATTCCTAAACAACTTTGTTATCACAATTCAAGCAACTAAACCATTAAAATCAATCACTTTGTCATATCTAATCATAAAGTTATTCATTTATTGAAAAAGCGGATGTCAAGCTTTCTTAGCCCATGTTATGGATTTGAATAAAGACACCGTCAAATTTGAATAATATTCTGTTGTTATTGACTTTCGACGTATTTCTGAAGAACTTCCGGTCTACCCCGAGCGTGAAGTTGAATTCTTTATTGATCTTGAACTGGTACAAAGCCCATTTCTAAAACCCCATATTGAATGGCTCTATTGAACTTGAGGAGTTAAAGGTCCAACTACGAGGAGTTGTTGGACATCGGTTTCATTCGTCTAGTACATCTCCTTGGGGTGCTCTGTTTTATTAAGTAAAGAAGAAAAGGCGGGGAGTATGCGACTTTGTATTGATTATCGGAATTGAACCATATCGATTATCAAGAATAGGTATCCTCTACCTCGTATTGATGACTTGTTTGACCCGATTCAAGGGGCACAATTTTTTTCAAAGATCGATCTTCGATTCTAGATATTATCGGTGAAGATTTAGGCGAGGATATTCAAAAGGCGCTTTAGAACTTCAGTGACGGGCATTATGAATTCTTAGTCGTGTCTTTCGGATTAACTAATGCTCTCTATGGCTTTCATGGATATGATGAATCGAGTATTGAGGAATATTTGGATCAATTCGTTGTTGTCTTTATTGATGACATCCTCGTATATTCCAAAAGTCGTGAAGATCATGAGCACCATTTGAAAATTTGGTACTCCAAAGGCTTCGTGAAAACAAGTTTTATGCCAAGTTGAAGAAATGCGAGTTACGGCGAGGAAGTAGCATTCTTGGGCGCGTGGTGTCGAAACATGGAGTATCTGTTGATCCGTGAAGATTGAAGCAATACAAAGTTGGGAGCAACCAAAGTCGGTCGATTGGATCAAGACGTAGCTTTTTTGGGCTTGGTGGTTATTATCGGAGATTCGTGGAAGGTTTTCTCGAATCGCTACTCCATTAACCCAACTAACTTCGGAAGGATACAAAATTCGTTTGGGCGAAGAATGCGAGAAGAGTTTCCAAGAGCTCGAGAGGAGACTCATTTTAAGACTGTTCTAACAATACCATCCGATACGGATGGATTTGTTATCTGACGATGCTTCGTGCAAAGGGTTAGGATGTGTTCTAATGCAACGTGGGAATGTCATAGCCTTTATGCCTCGCGACAACTTAAAAGAGTATGAGAGGAATTATCCTACTCATGATCTAGAGTTAGCGGCGATCGTTTTCGCATTTAAAGATATGGAGGCACTATCTATATGGGGAGAAAGTGGAGATATATTCGGACCATAAAAACCTTAAATATTTCTTCTTCAAAAAAGAACTCAAACATGCGGCGGTGGCGTTGGCTCGAGCTATTGAAAGACTACGACCACACTATTCAATACCATCCCGAAAAGCGAGCGTGGTAGGTGACGCGTTGAGTAGAAGATCATATCACAGGAATGAGTGCGATGATGTCAAGTATACGCGTAGAGCCAACTTTAATAGAAAAAAGTTAAGGTTGCTTTCGAGCCCAGGCCAGGGTGATGTGTATGAAGAAGAAAGTACAAGAAGGTCTTTATTAGGAGCGAGAATTGATGAAAAAGAATACTTGAGTCCACTCCGGACTTTGTGTTCTAACGACTTTGATTTGAAGTACAAGATTATGATGGAGGCACACAATACACCATTTGCAATCCATCACGGAAGTACTAAAATGTATCGTAATCTTGACATACATTTTGGTGGAACAATATGAAGAGAGATTGCAAAGTTTATCTCGATGTGTTTAACTTGTCAGCGTAAAAAGCGAGAGCATCTAGTACCTAAGGGTCCGTTGCAACCACTTGAGATTCCGAAATGGAAGTGGGAACACATTACCATGGATTTCGTTCTGGGTCTTCCTACAGTTTCTCAAGGCATCAATGCCATTTGGGTTATTGTTGATAGATTAGCCAAGTCCGCTCATTTCTTGCCGACACGGAGACTTATTCCTTGAGCGTCTTCTTTAGTATATATGTAGATGAGATTGTGAGGTTGCATAGCATGTCAAGTATCCATAGTTTGGATCGTGACCCAAGATTCACTTCAAGATTTTGGGTTAGCTTGCAAAAAGCTATAGCGCGGATTTCTGATTGATTCGGCGCATACCATCCTCAAAGCGGACGGACAATCGAGAGAGGACTATTCAAACTCTTGAAGATTTATTAAGACTCGTGTCCTAGACTTCAAGGGCAATTGGGATAAGTATTTACCATTGGTGGAATTCTCTAAAACAACAGATTATCGAGCAAGTATAGGTGTGGCTCCATTTGAAGCATTATATGGACGAAAGTGTCGCTCTCCGATATGTTGGGACGAGGTGGGTGAAGCAACATTGTTGGGACCCGAGGTTGAAATACGTATGACTACCGAAATGATCCAAATGATTCGACAACGTATACAAAGCGGCACAAGATCGACAAAAGAGTTATCGCGATCTTCATCGAAAGGGCGTGGAATTTAGTATAGGGGATCATGTATTATTGCGAGTTGCTCCATGGAAGGGAGTTACAAGATTTGGGAAGAGAGAAAAGCTTAATCCACGATTTATTGGTCCATTTCAAATTCTTGACCGAGTAGGAAATGTAGCCTATAGACTCGCGTTACCTCCGAGTATGTCTCGTGTTCATAATGTGTTTCACATATCTATACTTCGTAAATATGTGAAAGACCCGAACCACGTTATAGAGTTAGAACCAGACGAGATAGCCGAAGACTTAACGTACGAAGAGGTACCTGTCAAGATCTTGGATAGGAAGGAGCATGTCCTATGCACGAAGGTCATACCACAAGTTAAAGTTTTGTGGAAGAACCATGCTATTGAAGAAATGACCTGGGAGCTAGAAACGGAAATGAAAGCGAGGTATCCTCACCTTTTCGAAACACTAGGTACGTACGTCAATTTCGAGGACGAAATTTCATAAGGAGGGAAGGTTGTAAGACCCCAACTTATTATAAATGAAATTTATTTTCCTCTATTTATTATTTTAGAATAGTAAGGGTTGATTTGATTAATGTGGATAGTTATGGATAAAATACGCAAATATTTCAAATAAGCAAGTGGTTATAGAATATTCATTTGGTCGTGGAATATTAAATGCTTTGTCGGGGAATATTAAATGACGACGACGACCAACCATGTGTGGGCCCATATGAAAAGCGATTGGATGAAGAAAGCGACAAATATAAGTTGTTTAAAAATAACGGCGTAGTTATTTACAGATTAATCTTGTTAAAATACTCGGTGATTAAAACACACGAAGACAATCGTATTGCACCAATTATTGATTCTTACGTGAAGGCACTACTCGATAATGGTTACGATAATTCTTTATTCAATATTTTATTTTATTGATTTAATAATTCTTTGCGTTGATATTTTATATTCTTTGTTGTTTGATAATTGTCATTCTACAAAGTATTTTCATTATCGAAGCAATAATTCATATTATCTGAATAATATTATTAGATAACATTATTGGCAATGTCTAGAAAGTTACATCTAAGGAGAGGTTTGGTCACTTAATTTGCGGCGATAAGGAGAAATTCTTATTGGAAAGCCCCTCTTTCCAGGAGCGCACGGTTATCGATATTGTGATTACGTAATATTATTTGTGAATAATTAATTATTGATTCATATGATGAGGAAAATATTATTTTATGTGGATATAGATGGAAAATTTTTAATGTGACAATTGTTGAAAATTAAAATTTTATCTTTTACGATAAAATAATTCATTTAAATATATTATTATATTTTAATAATATAATAATGATGATATTTTTACGATGAATGTTGGGATATATGAGTATATGTGGAGGAGGAGTATTTTGTTACCAAAAATATTTAAAGCATATGTTTTATGTGTCGGTGGACCCCATTTCTTGATTGAAATTTGATTATAGCACTGTAAAATCGCTTGGTTTGTGGATTTGGGCAATTTTGTTTGGAATTTGGAAAAACTTTCTTACGTAAAGTTGTAGAGAATTGAATTTTTTATAAAAATCGCAAGATTGAATTTTCCGATAAAAGGACTATTTATTATGAATTATTGAAGTTCCGAAGCTCCGAAATAATTAATTTTGGAAGTTTAAAATATTTTAAGTAACAAAAACGTTTTTTTTTTATTTTGGTGTGTTTCACATGTGTGTGGAAGGAGCTGAATTGATTCTTGGTGCGTAGGAAGTTATGGAAAAAAAATAATAATATTATTAAATTAAATTTTTTACTGCTTTGGTGTTCTAAGCATTTTTCTATAAATAGGGTCTTGGGTTAGAATTGAAAATCACACCGTAAGCTGAAATTTTCTCTCTATATTATCGGCGTATTCTTGTGAGTATTTTGAGTATTGCTATATCTGGTATGCAAGTTCAAGTCATAGCCCATATCAGGTGTTTAAATTTAAAATCTTAATCTTTTCGAGGTAAGGGATATTATTTTTTTTTCGTAATGATATTATTTCTTCAATATCATTATCTTTGAAATATTGATCGAAGTTTTATCAAATTTGGAACTTTTGGTGTCTGAGTTCTTATTCACGTATACTGGCCTTTATCCACGTATCTGACCTTATTCACGAATCTGACCTTTATTCATCTGAAAAATGAAAATTTTTCCTTTTCGTCTAAAATATCTATTGTGGATACTAGCTTTGATTGTATCCATGTTTTGATCATTCTTGAATTTTACACCACTATGATTATTTTTGAGGTATTTTTGGACATGGATAAAAAACAAAGTCGAATCTTTAATCCTTAATCCTTGTCATTTTGTTTCACTTTGGATTCGTTTTGTTAAAAATATTTTCATCATCCTCGATCTTAAATGATGATATTATTGAATATCTTTGGCTGTAGTGCAAAGATGAATGATTTTTGATGAATATCTTTGGCCCGTAGTGCAAAGATGAGCAGTGTTTAGATGAACATGACCGGTGATGAATATCTTTGGCACATAGTGCAAAGATAAATATTTGATTCCAGATATATATTGATTGATGTTTACGGGGATAAAATATAGGCGATGAACTTTTAAATTCATACATAGAAGATAGTAGTTTGCATTCTCTACTTAACTCTTACAATGAATTATTATTTCATGCTGCGAATATTGATTTAAAACTTATTATCTATTGTATTCTATTAGATTTTTTCCTGTTGAAGACTAATGATAATTTGTTGTATATTATTTTAGTTATAATATTCTTTCTTTGGGCTAGTTGAGCTCACTCTTTTCCTTTTTGTTCCATTTTTCTTCTCGGGAGGCGAGAATATAGCGAAAATGCAGTAGCTTGGGTATGGAATGAAGGTTCTAGAGAGAGTTGTTTAGTAGTCCTCACCATTTTGTAAAATAATGTATCAATAAATGTGATGAGGATTTATTTGAGTATAGATATTGTCTAGAAGATAATATTTGTATTCAAACTCACAGTTTTACTGTTGTAATAATAAAGTTGTAGTTATTTCTGTACCATGTATTGACAACTCAGAATGGGTGATGTATACCTATTTTGGGGGCGTCACAATAGACAACTGATTGGTATGATCATTATTGTTACATTTGAATATCTTGACCTTTGGGGTAAGGATATTGAGTAAACATCCTATTAATCTTTTTTGTGTGAGAAACCTGTTGATTTACATGATTGTAAATATGAATTGTGAACTTAATTATAATCTTTAATGGTTCAGGTGAAGGCAGGTGATGAAAGTTCTCTTTGTCTTGGGTACAACGAAGAACTGTTGATGAGTATTACAGGAATGAAATATTAACGATGGACTTTTAATTTGGAGGAGATAGTAGACATTATGTTCTACTTGACTCTTCTAATGGATTATTGATTCCGCTGCAATTATGGTTGAAAAGTTTTATTATCTACCATATGTTATAAATCTCTGATTTATTATTGATGAAAACTATTGATAATGTAGTTATCTTTAGTCATGATATTCTTTCTTGAGTTAGTTGTGTTTCACCCTTTTGCTTCACAATTTCTTTTCGTGTAATAAGAGTGTAGGAATTTGGGTGAAAGCGGGGATAATAGGGAAAGAGTGAGATGGTTCGAGACTGTCGAAGTTTCTCAATACATTATAAAACGGCATGACATACAATATATAATTGTATTGAGGACCTAAGATGTGGGTGTCGTATTTTATACGTCACGTAATATTTAATTTTGGTGAACTATAATAGGGTGAAGTGAATCCGACTTTGGAAGCGTTATTTGCTGTTGTATTATATAGGCATTATAATAATTTGAGTTTGGATACTGTCTATGAGACTATATTGTATTAAAACTCACGATTAATCGTGGTCGTATTCTTTACTGACGATTCAATGATTAATATAAATGAAGTTGGTATTTAATTTTTATAGTGTGATATCTGGCGACTCAAAATGGGTCGTGTGGACCTATTTTGGGGGCGTCACAATTACTGTTCTTCAAATAACGTGTCCACCAACTATTTAAAAATCGTGACTTCTATTTATGCAACTTTTCATTACTACCCTTGCTACAATGTCAATTATTGATTCAATAATATAAAATATTGTGACAATTATTGTGACATCCCTAAATCCACGTGTTTGCTACAGTGATGTTCACTAATTTCTTACGAGTATAATTATTATAAACTTACAATATTGACAAACATATCGTTCTAAGAAAAAATGAGTCTTCCGTATAAACGGCGCGCAATTAACTAACCCTTTTCATTTACATGACTTTATAAACATTGTTAATAATGTTTACTGGCCTAATAATATCATATCGAATAATATAAGTTACTGTACCGTGTCAATTATTGATATAATAATATAAAATACTTTGCATTTGCTATTGTGACAATTATTGAGTTCAATAATATGAAATATTATGCAGTTGTTACTGTAACAATTATTGAATCAATAATATGAAGTACTGTAGAATGTCGTGTATCACTGTGGAATGTCGCGTGCTATTGTACTTTTATCATCGAGTATTTAAACAATTAAAAATGATAGTACCGTTGATAATTTTTTATTTAAAAGATTATTTATGCTGTTTTCTACATCCGACAATATTTCATTGTGGGACCCACTAATGATTGGTTATTTTGACGTCGTCGTACTTTTACATAATATTTCCGACAAAAACAAATATTTCTCGACATAACAAATATTTTCCGACATAACGAATATTTCTCGATATATACATATCACCCTTTAAGTGTAATCTTTTATCAATCTATCTTCATCACATGTTAGAATAGTCCTATTTTTATTTTTTGTGTGTTGCTGAGGGGGTGGTACTGGTTCATATAGCATTATAGCTAAATATTGATGTCCAAGCTCAACTCTTTTTCCTTCAACATGGAACCCCACTAAATTTGTTTATGTTTTTTTCCCTTCTTTTTCTATTGGACTTTGATATAGAATTCTAATATATATATTCCTCTTCTTTTTGGGAGATAGATGAAGACAAACAACCTTTTCCCTAAATCTCAGGCTAATCAAATTTCAAAAGGACCTACCTATATATAAGAAGAAAAGCATCACCATAAATTTTTTATGTATGTTCTATTTGAAAGGTTTAATTCACTTATAGATATTGAGATTAGTCTAGCATGCATCGACATTTAGAGGTTAAAATAAAAATTGATTTCTTTAATTTCCTGGACTAGCTTGTATGTGTGATATACGTATAGTATAGCTACAGGTATATATAGTTATTTTATATTTTATATAATTGTGATTATACACACACACACACATATATATATATATATATATATATATATATATATATATATATATATCACACTGATCACATAGTAAAAATAAAAAATGTGTACATGAATTGTCATTTGACGATCATAAAAGGTGAGATGACACATATCTCCATTATACAAGTGCATTGAATATTTGAATGTTTCCTTCTTTACGGAGTATTAATTTTAAATTATTGATGAAATTGAATATTTTCTAGCAGCTAGATAGTGCTACCATTTGTTGATGATATTCATGAATGGCGAAGTTATCTGGCGAAGGAAATAATTATATAATATTAATTATTTATATTATTTTTGTATTATAAAAAAGAGTGTTATTTATTGCACAGAAATTAATAATAAGATAACCAAAAGTATTTTTAATGTTTGGGCAATATTAAAAATTAAATAATAAATATTTGAATTGAAATTTTCAATCGACAAATATTAAAAAAATAAAAATATTTTTTTTAAAACGACATTTAAAAAGGATGAACGGAACATATGGTGGATTGAAGAAAGTGTAGGGTTTGTCGGCAATATTGGTGTTTATGCTTTATTGATTACATCATTTCAGGTAGGAGATTTTAGTGACAAGAGGAGGCAAGGCTGTATCATTGGGCCCTCAGTTGTTTAAGTAGTTATTTCTTGTTTTTCTAATTTAATCTCTTTCAAAATGAGAGAGATAAATACTCAACTTCAAGATCATTCCATTGAGAGAAAAAAAAATTAAGAAGAAGGGAGAGTTAATTTTCTATTTTTGATTTAACTTTTTGTTCTGAATTCAAAAAAGAAATTAATTTTAAAATGTATGTATAATTAAAGGAAATTACGACTATCGTTTTGGACGGTGCAACTATATGAATTAAGAATAGAGAGCTGATATGCACGTAGATAAGTTTGTGTTAAATTCACGTCTGAGCTCATTAAATTAAATATATTTAAATTGATTTTTGTTTTATCTTGATTGATTGATTATGTATGTAAAAGCTTTAATTAAGTAGAGATTCATGTTAATGGTTGCTAAAACTTAAAAGTTGGTGCTACTGACCATGTATAATTACGTGTGGTTAACCCTCTCTTTCAACAATAGATAGTACGTAGTTGATGGGTTTGTCGGTAAACTGATGAATGTATATATAGTTTAATTAGGGAATAATATTGTTTCAATTAGGCAACAAGCTGGTACGTACGTACGTACTAGATGCAAATATATATTTTACGTGTGAGGTTGTAGTTTTGATACCATTTGTTTGTAAGGGTGTGCAACCGGTAAAAATCGGTTTGAACCGGACCGATATCGAAATCGGTATCAGTTGGACCGGTATACCGAATCGGTTTTTATCGAAAAATTAATATAATTATAATAATATTAATAATTATTAATATTATTTTAATTTTTATTATTATAATTTTTTTTATTATTATTAATTATAATAAAAAATTAGAAAACCGATATATACCGGTTCGGTTCGATAAAATCGAACTATAAAAATACCGTATCGGATCGGACCGTTTTTTGTACCGAACCGGCCGGTTCGGTCCGGTCCGAAAAACCGGAAAAACCGAAATATTTGAACAGTCCTATATGTTTGGATTCGGTTAGGGTGAAGTCATGCTAGTAATTTTTTAGTATATTAGTTATAAAAAATGTTGTATTCGTAAATTCTATAACTTTTTATTGCATTAGTTAATGCAACACTTTCTATCATTCATTCAATGAAAAGTGATATAAACTTATTATAGTGAAATTGGCCTCACCTTAACCGGACTTTATTTAATTACTTGAAGCCTCCTCCTTCTATTTGCTCTCTATCTTTGAAAATAAATAAATTAACTCCTCCAAATATACAAGCAACATAAAAATTGAAAGAATGTAAAATTTATTGCATTAATATATAATTTGGGTTTAACTACATATATAAGCACTCACTCACATTACGTTTGGATTGAAGTAATGAAGGTCAGAATGGAATAACTCATTTCTATGAAATGAAAAAAAAAGTGTTTAGTTCTTTGGGGGAGCGAGAACATATGGAATAATTCATTCCAACTAGAATGTAATGAATCATTCCACTCTTCATTCTATTTCTTTAATCCAAACATAACATTAATTTACTTGCTATATATTTGCTGAAACTATGGGGGGAAAACTTAATTAATTTTTTATATGCTAATTTCCACACACACATCCCAATCTCACACACCCAAGAAAAGAATGGAACCCTTAACTTAATTTTAAGTATTCCTATGTATGTGTTAAATTGTTAATTATATAATGGACTCTATTTAAGTTTTAAAAAATACTTCCAAATCGTACTTGTTAAAAATATATTGTAAATACTAAATATTGGTCTGGCATCTATATGACCAACTAACCCACTCTACCTGATCCTATTACTAAATTTCAATACTACTATTTTTTCCGAAACTAAGACCAGTCCCATTGACTTTTTGACATTATTTAATGCATATTAAATTTATTAAGACATACTCACCTAAACACAATTTTGAATTATTATTCTTTTTGTTTTCTTAATCCAATATTAAAATATCAAACCTGCAAATCTTATTAAAAAACAACAAATTTTATAGTCAAATGATAAATCAAAGTCCAACTAATATCTTTAACATATGAAAATTAATGTTGAATTTTTTTTAGTGAGCCCTCAAATTTGGCAATTGATCGATGAAGTACTTCCCAATATTTTCGTCCTCATTTTTCCTTTACTTTCCTTTCCCTAGCCTTCTCTTCTCTTATTCTCCATTTTAAAGCTCTCAAATAAAATACTAAAGAATTATAATAATCTATCATCTCTCTTTATTTTCAATAAGAACCCTTAATTAATCTAATCAACTTTTGAATATGATGTAAGTTTTGAATTTTGTTTACATCTAGATCTGGCACATTGCAGTCTAGCTTAATTAATTTCCAATCTAGCTTATATATCTCATGACTTTTAATGTGGACACGCAAATGAATGGAGGAGGGGAGGGGAGGGGAGGGGAGGGGAATCTAGTGATCTAGAGAATTAAGGTACGTAGGATATGAAATGCATGTGATAAAATAGTAAAAGAGAAATATAAGTTGTGAGACTTAAGGGAGGTAAATTGATGAAAGGTAACCCGCCGCTTGGTTTAGTGATTGAAGAAAGAATTTTGGATCAGTCGTAAATTTGAATGTCTTGAGTTCGACTTTCACTAACATCAAACATAGGGGCTACGGACCGTAAACGTAAACCTGTTATTGAAAGTCTTGTTTGGGGTGAAAAGAAATAGTCTGATCGCAATGTCGAAAAACTGTTGTTTATCCAAAAATAAAAAAAATTGATGAAAGGGTGTATAGCAAGTAGAGACAAATGGGGTCCAAAGTGTTTGTAGCCTTCCTCCTCACAAATCCATTGTTGAGGAGTCGACCTCAATGCCTCTCTTTTAGTCCTCCAAATCTCCGACACTTGCCATCATCACAAACACACAAACAAATACAATGGCATACCAACTGATCGACAATGTCGCACCCACGCAACAAAATTAAAGCACTTTATTTTGTTCACAAAAGCTATTTTTACTGTTCCACCAATTGATTTTAATAATTCATCATAAAATTCAACTTAGTTACATTCTAAAATAAATAAATTTATTCTAATTCTTCCTTTTTACCTATACATCCAATCAGCAGACAACCCCGCTACGCTATTATGAGGTAGATTTTTATCTAGATTTGGACGTGTGACTGGTCACACGTATGGAATTTTATTGCGATTTTACACGTATTAATTAGGGACATAGACAAAGTAAAAAGTATACAAAAGCATAAATGAATTAATGCGACTGCCTACTTCATTCACATTCATCCTAATTCATTCATTCTCATCACTTTTTTATGTCCTTCCAAATTATTTGTACGTACTCTAATAAATTAAATCATATATATATATATATATATATATATATATATATATATATATATATATATATTGTGAGGGAGTACTTAATAGAAGGGAAATTATTTTTGGATTTTTCACTTGTTTGTGTATATATGATAAAGATGCTCAGGCATGCATGCATGCAGTATTTCTAAATTTGATTCCATTCACACACACACACATTTTATATATATATATATATATATATATATATATATATATATATATATATATATATATATATATATATATATATATATATATATATATATATATATGTAGTAATTGAATCACTAGTCCAATTGTTACCTACATCATGTGGTCCTTGCAGTTGCATAAGGGGACTTTTCCACCTATATTAATTTCCTTTTTTTTTCTTTATATAGGGAGGAGTATTATTTTTTGACAATTAAGACTTCCCTATGTAAAAATATCTTGGTCTTGATGAAATATGAACCAATTAAATGGAGTGAAAAGGATGAGAAGTACTAATTAATTAATAGTGGGAACGACACAATTATTTAATTATCCTATATATATTTCACTACTACAGGAAAATGTCATTAATATAATTCTGTGTTTCAATGAAAAGAAACAAACCGTGTCTCATAATTACACATATTGTAATAGGAAATATCCCACCAGAAAAAAAACATCAACTAACAGGAGCAGACAATAATTATTAGCTAAAAGAAAGAAAGAAAAGACCATATATATATATATATATATGGGATTCCATCCACAATAATCGATTGTTGGGAGAAGAACCCATTTTTACCAAATTGCTACAACTGTAGAATTCATTGTTACAAATTTTTAATTTTTTTATATTGCTGCATGAGTTGTAGCGGCTTTTACCTAAATGAAATAAGCTTCCCCAACAATCAATCATCTTGTGGATGACAATTCTATATATATATATATATATGTTAGTGGAATTTTACAGTTGCAAGCTTTTTCATCTCCTAGTCCGAGGACCATGTAAGATGGGTAGTGTCGACAAATCATTATTCATCAAGTCCTTGGTTAATAATTCTCCTTGTTGATACCACCAATCTATGGTGGTCCATGCACTACCGGATTATAGCTCAAATTTCTGACCATAAGCTAGCTCCATTATATATGTGTGTATATATATATATAGATATATATAATATTTCTCTCTCTGTCTCTCTCTCTATATATATGTTTGTGTGGTTTTCTACCATTTTCTGGGGATGTTGCACTCTTGCTATTCAAGTCTATAAGATTATGAAAGAAACAATAAAGTACTTGGCTGGTATTTCAGGCCCAAGTGGTTATGGATCAAATTCAACTGCCGATCAAGTTACAGAAGATTACTTTTCATGCTCTCTTCCTAACTCTCACCATCTTACTGCAATAATCACTGGTTCGTATATAATCATCTTCAATCTTGCATAATTAAGCTAAATAAACTTCATAGAATTAGGTACTCATCCTAGCTAGTGTGTGTGTGAGAGAGAGAGAGAGATCAGAGGGAGAGAGAGAGATAGAAACTTTACTCATATATGCATGGGGAAAAGACTAGATACATCATATATATATAGAGCTTGATCAGTTTTTTAGTTTGATTTAATTTTGAGCATATCCTTCCAATTATTGTTATTTTTCCATTAATGAATGAAAGCATTCATTTAGATTTTTGTTCATATATTTTTTTGTTTTGAAGTATCATCCAAAACAGATTTTAATTATTTCCTATTTTTGAGAGCTATATATAATTGAAATTCCTTTGTTCACATTTTCATGGGATTGTCTAAAGTGATTCATTACTAGGAGTAATTTCTTTATTTTAGTTAATTCCATAAATCCCAAAAAAGTTTCATCTTCTTCTTGTACTCTTTCTTTCATTCTATTTTTCTCTTCAAAATCTTTCCTTCTATTGATTACGAAGTTTATCGGGTAAAATTTGCAAAAACATGAGATACAGTCCCTGAGAAAAATTTCTTCGTTTTTATTTGTAATTTTATTGAAATTAAAATGACTTTCTTTTTTCCAAAACAAGGCATATATATATATATATATATATATATATATATATATATATATATATATTAATTTCATCCGGTCATGAATATATGGTAGGTTTGTACTTTAATGAGTGGCTCTTTAATTTCGGGTAGTAGCTAGTGAAGATATAATTTTGTCTCACTTGTATTGCTCTTTTTCTCCCATTGGCTTATACAAGATCATTGCTTTATACTCGACTTTATTCTTTAAAAAATTATGAAAAATATCATGTACATGTGGGCACATGCAGATTTTTCATGCATGACATGTTATATACATACTACTACCCTACCTGGCATATGTATGTCTAAGTTGTTATTCCCTAGTTTGCACTTACAAATTTATAAATATTAAAAATATATTTTTATTTCATATTACTCTTAAAAAATAATAAGTTGATAGTTTTTAAAAGTGGTGATAATGCTAAAAAAATTATAAAGATAAACATAAGAATATTGAGTAATTTTCTATTACTATATATATATATATATTGTGATGTTACTCTATTGTGATGTTGAACATATTAATTAAATATTAAAACAAGTTGATTTCAAAGAACATTTACTTAAAAATATATACTTATATAATTTAAACGTACGTACGAACAGGAGCGACGTCGGGAATTGGCGCTGAGACGGCGAGAGTGTTAGCAAAGAGAGGAGTAAGAATTGTGATTCCGGCGAGGGACTTAAAGAAGGCTTCTCATGTGAAAGAAAAGATCCAAAAGGAGAATCCCACGGCTGAGATTATACTGTTGGAGATTGATCTAAGCTCATTCTGTTCAATCAAGAGATTTTGTTCTCAGTTCTTGTCTCTACGATTGCCCCTTAATATCCTCATGTCAGTTTATTTTCTGTATATATAAGATCATGTAAATGTATATATATATATAATAATAATAATAATAATAATAATAATAAATTTATGTTTTTATTTTTATAAATTAGTCAATTACGCGTCTGTCTTCGTATATAAAGGTCAACTACTGATGGTGGATGTATGTAAACTTACTGTGCATGCAGAAACAATGCCGGGAAATTCTCAAATAAGTTGGAGTTCTCAGAAGACAAAATTGAAATGACATTTGCTACTAATTACTTGGGTATGTAATGTAACCTCCTAGCTAATTCTCAAATTTTGGATCAAATAATTAAGAAAACTGTATGTACAGGCCATTTTTTGCTAACAGAGCTGCTACTAGAGAAAATGGTAGAGACAGCAGCAGAAACAGGGATCCAAGGAAGAATAGTAAATGTTTCTTCCGTAATTCATAGTTGGGTGAAACCAGAGAATTTCTACTTCAACCGAATGCTTCAACCAAAGAAGTAACATAACTTTTCACAATAACATGCCGTTCAAATATTATTATTATTATTTTCATTTCATGTACCAATTTAAACGAAATTTTCCGCAAACAAATGAAAATAAAAAAGTACTAAAAAATGAAAAAAAATAATTACTTTTTTTATAATTATTTCTTACAATGTTTATGCTGTCATACAGTTATAATTGCACTCGTGCATACGCTCAATCAAAATTGGCTAATATATTACACGCAAAGGAAATGGCAAGACAGCTAAAGGTAGAGAGAATCAATCTTTAATATCTTTAATTTGTATATGTATCAAGTTTTCTTTTCCTGCATGCTTCCATCTTCAGAAAATTAAAGAGAGCATAAAGTAATAATTACTACTGGAATCTGGACCAATAGAAGTAGTACTGAAGAAGAAAATTTATAATGATTAATTAAAACGTAGACGACAAGTAGAACAAGTTTGTGCGACATAAAGCAAAAATGCTATTCACTCTTATCTGAGTATTTGTTGGAATCTAACAGGTAAGGAAAGCAAATGTTACTGTCAATGCAGTACACCCAGGAATCGTCAAGACTGGAATCATCAGGGATCACAAAGGCTTCATCACAGGCATGCCCCGCAGGCCTAGCTAGCTATGTGAAATTACTTCAATACATAGATACACCTACACCTACACCTACACACACATATATGTATATTACTTCTGAAATATCTCACATTTACCAAGTAGAGATAAATAACTCTATTTCTTCTTCTTCCAGATTCTCTCTTTTTTATGGCTTCTAAATTCCTAAAGTCGACATCACAGGTAAACCGTCCATGCATACATAACTGCATTTTCAGCTAAAGGTTCATGCAATTAAAAGCAGATCGAGAAAGTATATATACTTTGATCCACTTAATTTTGTTATGGTTTTGAATCTTGTGATGTTTTTCTATTGGTTTCTGAAGGGTGCATCCACGACATGCTATGTTGCACTGAGTCCACAAATGGAAGGGGTGAGTGGGAGATACCTTGCAGACTGTAATGAGAGTCGCTGCTCAGGACTAGCAAATGATGAATATGAAGCACAGAAGCTATGGAGGCAATCTCGTGCTTTGATCAGAAGGAGATTACGACAATCGCAAGCTTACGTGGCTTCCTCAGTCATGTAGAGCTGTAGACTACGTACGTACAGATTAGGCATGTATATATGTCATATACTACGTACCTCTCATAGCTAGGCATGCAGAAGAACGCAACTAGTTCACATTACAGTAAAGGTCTTCATCGACCTTTCCCTTTAAAAAACCAGGCACAGAGGTGTTTATCAACAATTTAAGGTTGCAGAATACCCAAATTAATTATTATTTAATGTAATAAATACGGTAATATATAGTATTTGGTTGCATATATGACGCAATTAAGGAACTCAGAATTGGAAGTAGCTAGGAGCCCCCTTCTCTGATTACACCGCGTCACCGCCATCTCATGCATCTGTCTGCTTAATAAAGGAAATATATATAGACGAACTTGAAATCTACAATTAGTATTCTTAACCATAATTAAGTAACTATTTTTTTACAAGTCCAAGAGAAAACTTAACAATAACCTGCACTAGGAAACGTACGTACTCAGTTGCACATACATTGAAGCATTAATGCATATCACAGGGATTGTATGCAAAAAATGTATAGTATAATCGAAGGCCGGGATTGTGCATATCACGGGGAGTATATATATATATATATATATATATATATATATATATATATATATATATATATATATATATATATATATATATATGACTACGTACTACAGACAATTACTTCTGTAACATGCCAGTACATATGAACTTTTGCGCTTATTCTGGACTCTTGAGTAAATAACTAACTAACTAATTAGTATCCAACTACAACCTAATTCACATCAGTAAAGCTAGCACTGTCATTTTGCTCTTAGAGGAGGAGGAGGAGGAGGAGGAGGAGTCTTGGACCGCCAGATGGTATCTTGTGACTGCTACTGAGCAATGCAGTGATCCAGAGCTAGCCCAATGCTTTGTGCTTTCAATTTACAGTATGCATGCGTTTAGAACAAATTTGAAGTAGTAAATAATATCTCCATGCAGATGTATAGCGCAGATGATGTCAATCAATAATTGATGCTAGCTAGCAATGATTCATATGGGGCATATGGCAAATTAATTACTAGTACTTGTCAATAAGCCAAAGCTATTAATCAACAACATTAAAAAGAGGTGAAAAAAATATGGGAAACTTTATTCCTCTCGTTTATATTTTTATTTATTTATTTATTATGGTTGTAATAATTCCAATTATCAATTCAATCTAGCTAGCTCCCAAAATAAATTTGATAGAGGATCCGTTCCAAAGAGAAACAAAATTTCAAACTACCAGTCCAATCGCATAATTAACCAATCTGAATGAGGACCGGAGTTCGAAAACACAATCAAACTACTCTTACATCTAATATTCAAATCCATTTGATTATACCAAACATATTTTTATGCTAAGATTGGATTTTAATTGAGAATTTAACATGTACATATGGGGTAGCATAATTGTGTAACTTATCAATAATAATTAAAGTGAACACAACACAATTATTATGCTTTAACCAAGACTGAAACCAAAATGATTATCTGCAAATAACAGATTGGAAGAAATCTATATTTAAGAGGGCGGCCTAACTCATTCGTCATAATCAAATACTCCTAACCTAGAATGAGCATTTCTATATGAATTACTACTACGGCCCATGAATAGGCAGGCCTGTCATGAACTTTTTGGGCACCAAAATAAGGCCCAAACAATGCATGAATTGGACATAACGTTCACCTCAAAAGATAACCACCTGGAGAGTAGAAAAACGGACCCAAAAAAAAGACGGTGTTGACTCATAACACACACACACACACACTTAAATATAATCATTATATATCAAATATTAATATATATATATATATTTTATTATTATAAATCTTATGTTTTATTTAATATACTGATTAGTATATATTGAATTTATTTGATTTACAATATTAATATAGTAAAATTTTACAAAAAGACAATAAAACTATAACACCTAGTAATGGCTAGTTAAAAATAATATCGAGACACATGTTTCATTAATATCGCACACGTTTATTTTTATTTATATATATATATATATATATATATATATCAGCAGAAAAAAATAATAATAAAAAAAAATCAATGTATTCATGTTAAACTTTTTAATTCTTAAACAAACCAACCCTTGAAAAAATACGTTGGTGAATGAAATACTACTCCACTAAATTAGTACTAATGCTTTGGACTTCCATGTGATGTGATGTGGTATCTCAACCGTCCATATCGCAGCTCTGCAGGGGCACCGATAAAAGTGTTTTAAAAACAAGCCTTTTTAAAGGCAAAGCAAAAAGGCGGGCTCACCTCACCAAAAATTTGAACAATCGGAGAAAACATCCGAAGATAAAGATGATGCAGAACAGGGTGGCGGACTCTGTACGGGCGACAATGGAGGAGCTAAGATTAAAATGCGACAGAGAAATTCACATCCAACAGCTGAAAGCGGACACCGCCATCAACGTCTTTCACAAATCGCTTCGATCTGCTAAATCCATTGCCCAAACAACTGTTCATAATCACGGTTAATTTCCTCCTTGATTATATATTTTAGCATCTCTTAATATTACAGTTTTATGGTTTTTAACCAACTTGGAATTGTTCTCATCTGGAGTAGGGTTTGCTTGGTCTTAAGTTGTCTAAGTGATTCAATTTGCACAGTTAAAACCTTTATGTTACACTGGGTTGCTTTGGTTTTGTGTGTGCTTTGTCTTTGTGTGGTGGTATAATGTTTTTATTGTTATTGGTAAGGTATACTAATCTGATCTTTTTTATTTTAATTTGCTAATAGCGAAACTAGGAAACCTAAAAGCTCAATTGAGAGTGGCGGAGGATGATTTGGTGAAAGTTCTTGCAGGTAATTTATTGTTATGCTATTTTTATTAGTGAATTTTTGGATGGTGGTTGTCAATTTCTTATAAATTTTGAAATAATTTTTTAGTTGTATTATATTATTATGCTAGGTAAAAGTCTGTAACAGAGTTCGAATAAAATCCACTATTTGGAAACTCCACAATACTTGATTTGGAATTTATATTGTGATTAAGGTAATAGAATTGTTTTATTTTATTACATTGGCGGAGTAATGAAGTGGTTATTGAACTTCTTTTTTGTATTATGAAGTATCTTTTGACGGGTTTCAAGGTAGTATGACCCTCCAGTCCGACCCCTTGACAGTCTAGCTGTATGGATTAATAGACGGTTATTAGTGATGATGATATTGGTCTTCTTGATTGTTAGTATTTTAGTATTTTCATTTCATGTAACCAAAGAAAGAAAAGCAAGTCAGCTTCTATAAGAATCAATTTCTAGTATTCGACCCAATTAAATAATCTGTAAGATATAAATAATTAAATTAATTTCAGGTCGATTTTGAGTAAACTGTTCTTCCATTTTTCTGGAACTTGACGACAAAAGCTTTATTTTCATTTCATGTAACCAAAAAAAGAAAAGCAAATCAGCTTCTATAAGAATAAATTTCTAGTATTCTACCCAATTAAAATATTTATAAGAATTAAATAAGTAAATCAATTTCAGAATTCAGGTTGATTTTGAGTAAACTTTTCTTCCATTTATCTGGAACTTGATGACAATAGCTTTATTTTCAAGCTTAACCTAGTCATCCTTTAAACCTACTTCTCATTTCACTTTTGCATACTCTTTCAGTTTTTCCTTATAGAATATCTTTTCCATATATAGCATCGTAGTTTATTCACAATTGCTGTATAGTCTATAAATTTTAGTAGGTAATGATGAGTACTGAAATGTGCATCGAAGGAGAATATGAGCTTCATTTACTGTATTTGCAGTGAAGACCCGTAAAGAAGCAAAGCGGATGGCGATAATGGACTCTATGGCTACTACAAAGGCTAGAATAGAAGAACTGAAAAAAGTTGTGGAAGAGCAGAAGACCAAGAAGGATGAATTTGCAGACATTATATCTCAGCAATCTGAAGGTAGTTCTCTTTGTAGAAGTTGACATGGACACCAGTTCATTTACTATTATTTTATAATTCATCACTCTCATATTTAGTAAAATCTGATTAAGCAAACAATAACAAAACTACCATGCCCCTGACAATGAAAGAGAAAAAGATCACTTTTTGCTTGGTATGTGAATTAGCATTGGTGGAGGTGGATTCTCGCACAGGAAAAGTTTTAGAATTATGTCAATGGCTATCTACATAAAGGAGTCAATGAAGGTTTCTCTGATGCATTGATGGCGTTATGTGGATATTTTCTTTAACTCCTTTCCCCACGGAGCATTATTGCTCACTATTTGACAGCTTTTTGGCTGGAAGTGTTAGCTCCTATTGACATATGATTTGAGCAATTTACAATTTGCCAACATTTTTGTTTCAGATAATGTTTTCCCCTTTCAGACTTGAACAAAACGTACTCAAATTTTATTTAAATGTTAAAACCGACTGTTTTTTAATTTATTGTTTTGCTTTGCGGAGGCAGTCACACCCCCAAAGTGTCTCTGTGGAGTTTTGAGCCCATGACCCCTACCCTTACTTGGATCATTGTTTCTTTTTCATATTTATATCATTGAGTTAAATTTGGATAGAGTTTTCCGAGCTTAGTCAAATTTCAAAATTTGGTATTGTGTTGTCCTTACCTTTGTGTGTTAAATGGATTTGAATTGCGGGATTTCAAAAAGGGTTATATGTTGATAGGTTAAATTAGTAGCATGTGGATTGCACTTTATCTTCTTGTTCTTATACATGTTACTTCCAATGTTCAGTTTTAGTTGTTGCCTTTATTTTTGCACTCAATTTAAAAAAAGTTTAGAAGTGTAATTGAATTCCAAAAGTACCCTCCAATTGGCCCCCATCCTATCAATGGTCATTAATAACTACCCTCCTTGTGGACCCCATCCAATTATAAAGTACTCGAAGCTACCTAATAAAGCAAAGGTCAAAGTGGAAAAAATGTTAGACAAAATGGACAAAACTTGTTTAAGGGCAATTGAAAAAGGAAATAGAAGCATAAAGTGAGTAGTATATGTTGTTACAGTAGAACCAATTTTTAACTCTAATTGGATAAGTATCCCATGCCAGCATCAATCCCTTTCTCTGTGCTTAGCTTGACTTTGATATGAAGGAAAATCTAATATTTTGTCTTAGTTTAAAAAGAGTGAAAAAATAATACTCAGAAGATAATATGAGTTACAAAGACCCTCCGTGATGTGACTCGATCTTTTGATATCTCCTTCTCAAATTGTTGTTGATTAATACCTTTGGCCGACTAATATAGCTACTCTATGTTATCTCGACTAGCACTCTTAGACCTTAGTTTGATTCCGTGCACCTACCATTCAACTTCACATGTAGTGACCAAACAAACAACTCTGTATAGAGTGATTTTAGTTGTTTACACAAGCTACCGTTTTTTACTTTTCAAACTCTGTGACTGGTAGAGATGAACTAACCTAAGCTAAAACCTTATTGTCTTCTGTTGAGCAGGTTCTTTACAGATGCTTTTTGTGCAATTCCTATTTTAGACTAAGAAATTGTCTTTTAAGTTTTCCGCGAGATTCTTTTATATATTGCCGACCTCCGCAATACTGTGTATCAACCATACTTATCAGAATCGTACGATACGGAGATCGTAGAGTAAATGACACCGTATCATACGATTCAACTACGATATGATTCGATTCTTACGATACAATACAATGCACAATGCTTTTTAAACATAGCAAATGGGTTGAAAAAATTGCTATGTAGATCCAAAAGAGTAAAAGAAAAACCTTTTAAGCGTTCTACCATTTCAAATGATGAAGTTTTTTAGCACAAACATATTCTATATGACTTGATGAGTCTTAATCACTTTTTAGAGTTTTATATCTTCTTCAGAATGTTACTCTATTTTTCTCATGTCACTTTCCATAAGTATATACATAAATCTCCACTTGTTAATTTAGATTATTCTCTTTTATTTTATAGTTTAAAGCTGAATCTGAATTTTTATTTTCTATTGTTACTCTATAAAGATTACTAAAATAAAATCAATTTAGAGTATTTTGGCTACTATTTAACTTTACAATTTATTTGTTGTCTATAATAATATTTACTTGAGATCTTTTATATATAGTGAAGATAATATGCTTGATTGTCCAATAAATTGTGTTTTTTATGTCTAAATATATATTACCGCATTTTTGAAAAACGATATGGGGGTTTTCGATACCCGATATCAACTACTAGTGGTCATATTCTGTTCTGTAATACTGCTTGTATATATGTCAACATATTTATGTAAAGTAATCTGTATATTAGAGCTATAGTTCTAAATACAGTAAGTAGAAAGTTTGGTAACTGTAATAAATTTTTTGGATGGAAAACCAAAAACACTAGCCCAATTAATTTTTTTAATTTTTTGGCTGGATTGAGCACCATTTTTCCATTCTAAAAGCTACTATATAAGCCTATTTGCTTCAGTTGCTGGTGTCATTTGTTTCCTTGGCACAGTCTCTATATAATATGCTAAATGATGTTCTCTCCTTTTTTATTTTATTTTATTACATTAGGTTATGTTTTCAGTGTCGACTGTTGGACATTATAGGCATTGCCATTTTTGCATACAATTGCACACGTGTTAAAGTTTAACTTGCTACATAAATATCAACATTTTTGCTTTAGGCATTGCCCCATACATTGTTAGACTCATTATATCTTTGAATTTATGAATTCGTTTCCGCATTCATGATTTTTTATGTCTGGTTTGGTGGAACTCATTTTAACAGAACGAAGGTCACTTATTAGAGGTATATGTGTTTAATTCTAAGCTGTTAAAGCTCGTGCTATCTGCATGTGACTGACTTGGAGCAAAATACTATTAGTTTTTTCACTCGTGTTTCTGTCGTACTTTCTCTCCCTTCTTGTTTTTCTACTTTTGATTATAGATGTTTCCTTTATACAATAGTTTTTTTGTGTTCTTGATATAACTTTGCCCTTGTAGTTTCCAGGAGATAAATAATTTTGTTTAGTACTTACGTAATATTTGCTGTATTTGTACCTATTATACTGTTAAAAGCTCTTTCAGCATGCGAAGAAAAGTATGACAAGGACTCTGAATGTAGAGGAGAAGTAGAGGAGGCTATTTCATGGTACAATAGGGTCCTCGGTTTCCGAATTGAGTGTGGACACGGTGAGTTTACTTCTCTCCTCTGGTGATCTATCTTTTTTTGGGGAATATTTTTATTATTATTTTTCTTGTTTCTATAGGAATAAAATTCATATTTACTGATATCAATGTGAAGAATCCGAAGGAGGAATTTTCGTTCACAATTCGTCATGAGAATGATATATACTCTCGTAAGTATAGTATCTTCTATTTATTAGTCAATCTGTAACCTAAATACACATTATCTTGATAACAATCTACTTTTCCTTCTGCCTTCATCTTCAGTGCTTGATTGTGATCCACATTTGAATGACACAAAAGAGTTGATTGTGGAGTTAAATAGAAGCAATGGTTTATTCAAATTTGTAAGAATTATGAGAGAGAAGTTTCAAGAAGCTTCAGCTTGTGGTATGGTGTTATCTCTTGCATTCCTCCCCTTCACATCCAATGTTGCTAAGTGCTAACATTAGATAGATTGCACAGATTGATTGTCTATTTATTTACCTGTGATAAAAGAAGTTGAACCAAAACAAGGCCCTAGATGGCTCACAACGTGCAACTCTGATTTTTTTTATAGCTTATCCGCTCTTTCCATTTGAGTTCAGGTTAGGTGTATTGTTTCTAAATATAAGGTTATCATTGCTACAGGACTATTCGGTCAAGTTACTACTCTTGAACAAGACTCTTCTACAATCTCTGCATCTGCTCCAGTTTCTTCAATATCGACTGATAGCAGAAGTGAATCCCCAGCCAAGGAAAGAGCACTACATGCTGGAGACACCAACAGACTTCCGAAGAAAGCGAATCATGGTGGAGCCCATATTTCAGCAATTCTATCACCTGGGTCCACTTCATCTGTTCGTCGATCATCACGCCTTAAGGTATGGCTGTTATGACCAAACTGTTAGATTATTTAAAGTAAGTAGACATTTAACTAAGAACTACCTAAAATAATAATAAAGACTTTTATCCTAGGACGGAGGGAGTAATACATAACAATTATAACAGTAACTAATTTAAGCTGCAACTTATTTTTTTCATTCATGATAAAATGGTCAAACACAGACTCATGTTGCAGCATGGGCAAAGTGAAGGGGAGTTGTGCCCTATGGCCCCTCAAGGGTCCCCAAAGTGATTTAGGTGTTTTATTATCTATAATTATGAAAAGGTTTTAACACCCGAGTTTTGTCAGTATTTTACTTGATCTTAGCTTGGAGCTTGGAGTTGGTGCAGCATATGTACGAGTTATGGTTTTCTGTTTGTTTTTTTTCTTCCATAAAGTAGTATATAAAAATTTAGTTACGGGTGTAGCATTTGTGGTATAACTCCTTTTTGATTCACAAAATGTTAAATTTTAATTGAGCATATAATTTTTAATGGAAGGCATTAAATACTTTGGCAGGTTAGGAAATGAGGATGGATCAGGTGCTTTGTAACTACAATATGATGTACTGCTTGCCTTCCGCATTAACCAGCTGACCAGGTCCAATATTAAACTGTTTGCAAAAAGTCTTATTTGCAGAAGGAGAGTTGAGAGAGCTAAGCTAATCAAGTAGTAATACAGTTCATGGAGACACGGTGGTCTTGCCATGCTGCTAGTATTGATTATCAGATTGCAGTTTGATTATTAGAATTTAGTAATTTTTTTCCTCTTGATTTGAAAAAAACAAACAAATATGGGTTAGTTAGGTACTATGCATGTTGTAAATTATAATTTTAACGTTTATTTTTAATTTCTGATGTCCATTTCCCTTGATAGTTAATTCTCCCGTGAACGAATGTGTCATCATCATTTAACATTTTCCCAATTTCTGCAGATGGATTTCTTTAGACTTCTAATGTGATGCCAACTCCTTTCTGAATTTCTCTTCTTCTTTTCTCCTTTTTAACGTCGTGTTTGTGAGTTTGGAGAGAAAAGAAAAGAAAGGAATTTAAAATTTATAAGAGAAAAAAGGGTGAAAGAAAGAAAAATCAGTTTCTTTCTTTGTTTTGTGAATTTTGGAAGGAAATTTTAACTTTATTTACATTTTAGAAATTATTATAGGAGTAGTTCTGATATTTTAGTTTGTAATTTAAGTGTTTAGTAAATTTTCTTTCAAACTTGGTAAGGAAATTTTTGAGAGGTTCTTCCTTCCCTCTCGCGAGCTCCGTTTTATCTTCTTTTAAGATGTCACTTAAGAAGGATAATAAACCATTATAGCATTGTCATTAAAAGATTATTTGCATGAGCATGGGCATCATCTAATGTTTGTGTCATTAATTTGCAATCGAAGCAACAAATTTAAAAGAGTCATTGGCGTAAAAAAGAGCCGACCATTATAAGTAGAGTAGTGGGTTTGGTTTTGGTTTTGGTTTTGGTTGGCATCTTCAGTGCCGAAAGAAGAAAAGCTAAAGAGACGAGGCCATTATCCTTGAAATGAGGGAAGAAGAAGAACATTCCAAGAAACCAGAGAGAGAAAATAAAAGAGATGCCAAACCCACAAGTTTTAGTTTACTTTTTAATTTTATCAACCATCCAGTTTGCTGTTTGCTGCAGGGTATATATAATTCGTTTGGACACCCCCCCCACCCCCACCCCCACCCCCACATGCATTGATGCATATGCTTGGGGTCACTCTCACTTGAGGCTACTGATCAGTCAGTTCCCAAGGGAAAGGAAATCTTTTCCGTTGGGATTGTTTCTCAATAATTGCTCAAAAGAAGAAGAAGCAGCAGCAGCACTTGCACTAAATTTGATGCTTCAATTTAATAATCTACCAATAATTTTACTCCTTCCGTCACTCATTTACAAATTTTAACTATATATTTTTATTTCATATTTTCTCTCTAAAAATACTAAATTATTAATTTATATATATATATATACGGATTAGGATCAGTCAGTCATCACTTCTCTTCTTGCGTCTCAATTTAGCTTTAAGCGACAGTTTCGATTAAATACAACCGTCGTCTATACTTTCTGATATTTATATATGTTATCCGTCATTTAAAAGTATGAGCGACGGTTGTATAACCTAACTATCGCTTAAAGGTAAGTGAAGAAGTGAGTAATAAATAAGAAATATCTGATTGATTATATATATATATATATATATATATATATATATATATATATATATATATCTATCTGGAAGCTACTTTTACGATCGTTGTGTAGCTTTTAAAAATTACTGTGGTTAGATCTCCATATTATTAAATATATATATACACGTGGAACAAAAAAATTAGCATAATCTACGGGCTCACAAGTCCAAGCAACTTTTTTGATGATTTCCTTGCTTGCAACTGTTAAATGCATGCTACATCTTGAATTAAATGATAATTAATTTTAGGATTAATTAATTGGAACCTTTATCTTCTCTATTTTGCTGCTACTGCTACTATATGAAATCTCCATGTGTCGTTTATTGTCAAGTGTCAATTGCATTAACATTGACTTTATTCAAACGTTTTTTACTCATCACTTTTTACTCTATTCTAGATGTATAGCCAACTAATCCTAATTCTTCCTTTAATTTTTTTTATTGTGATTCAAAATGAAACTTGTTTTTTTTTATCTTTTTGGGAAAGCATTTTTCAAAAAATATATTATGATAAAATAAATTATTATATTTTTTGGAAAAGTAAATTATTACAAATTCAAAAACCAAACATCGAAAATTTTCTGAGGCAAGTTCAGAAAGCAAATTATTATATAAGTATATATATATATATATAGAGAGAGAGAGAGAGAGAGAGAGAGTCCATAAACAAACACTGGCTTGGGCCCTTAAAGCACATGATGTGTGGCCGCAAAGACGTGACACAGCTTCAAAAACTTTCATTCCCCAAACAATTTAGCTAACAGTTTTGGAAAGAGTCTCCATCATTCAATTCAGTGAATCACATACATATACAAGTAGTAGCCTAGTAGGAGTAGGAGTTCTGTTCAATTGGATAACATTATTTTCGATCGGATGGAACCCCACCCCACCCCACACCACACCACACCACACCACATTTTTACATACATATATTACATATATATATATATACATACATACATATTGTTTACCGACAGTGATCCCTCGTGGGAGTATGATAATGTGGTCAGTAATTTAATTTCTTTTTATTTATGTCATTTCATCACCATGCAATGACATAAATATATAACCATGCATGCATGCATCGTAACCGGAATTTACAATGGTTGGTTGATAACTGTTCTTGTCTCTTAATTGCTCTATGATATATTTTCACATCACATAATTGATATAGACACATAATAAACAAAAAGCTGCCCTAGACCATGACCATGGCTGTTTCTCCTCTCCCCTCTGGCCTCTCGTGCTTAGATTCTCAATAGACACACTTAAAAGATATATAGATAATTTAAGTACGTAGCACTTATAATATTAATTAGCAATATCTATAGCTACGCACCTTCCATAGTTTTAAAAAAATTAACGTTTTTTAAAAATTAAAAAAATCTGAAATCAGATTTTTTAATTTTTAAAAAATGTTAATTTTTTAAAAAAATATTAGTTCAGTTTTTAAAAATTAAGGTTTTTAAAAAATTAACATTTAAAATTATGTTTTTTAAAAAAATCTGTTTTTTAAAAAAGTCACATTTTTTTTAAAACTGCTGTTTTTTCAAATTAACGTTTTTTAAAATTTTTCAAATTAACGTTTTTTTTTCAAATTAAAGTTTTTCAAATTTTTTTTTAAAACAGCTGTTTTTAAAAACTAAAAATTCTGTTTTTATAAAAATTAACGTTTTTTAAAAAAACAGACTTTTTAAAAAAATATTAGTTCAGTTTAAGAAAAATTAACGTTTTTAAAAAATTAAAAATTCTGTTTTAAAAAAAAATTAACGTTTTTTAAATTTAAGAATTTTTTATAAACAGATTTAAAAAAAAAAATTTAAAACAGAATTTTAAAACTATTACTATTAATAGTATTTTATTATTATTATTATTATTATTATTATTATTATTATTATTATTATTTTGAAATTATTATTAGTTTTGGAATTGTTTAGGTGAAGTAGTTAATAGTTTTGTTGGTTTGTCTTTATAATAATCATTCTGCTTTTGTTTTTTTTGTCTTCACGTAAGCAAAAAAAATAGAGTCAACTTCTATGATTAGCATTCATAGCTTTTTTGGACGGAAAATCTAATGGAATAATGAATTTGTAAGTTTTTGAAAATACTGATTATTCGATTATAATAAAAAAGTTTCGATAATACTTGATAAAAAGCTAGGATACAGTCTGATGACCAAAAACATTATTTATCCCAAATATTTTCACATCACATAATTTGGAGTAATTAAAATAGACACATAATAAACAAAAAGCTGCCCTAGAGGCCTAGACAATGGCTGTTTCTTCTCCTCTCCTCTCTGGCCTCTCGTGCTTAGATTCTCAATAGTGTTAGACATGTACACTTAAAAGATATATAGATAATTTAAGTACGTAGCACTTATAATATTAATTAGCAATATCTATAGCTAAGCACCTTCCATAGTCACGAGGGCAAGCAATACATATATACATAGGACTAAAAATGATAAATATATATATACGACTATATATCTATATCTATTAGCGATCAATCAAAAATCCAAACCATATTCTCTCTCTCTCTCTCTCACACACACGGCCTCTTCTCACGTGATCCCCTTTTCTTCAAAAATCATAAAAAACTTGATCTGACTTTATATTTTAATCCGTGTCCGTCCGTTTGTTCGTTCTTATGGATTTCAAAACAAATCTGGGGATATAATAATGTCCAATTAATAAAGTTGGCAAATTCAATTAGCTCATGCATGCATTTTATGCTATGATTCAAGTAATTAAATAAGCCTCGTAGATCAGGATCTTAGCTCAATCTGGTCATGACGCATAACAGATTTTGTATATATATATTTTCTATGAATAGATTTAGATCTAGATCTATCTAAATATACTCTTGACAAAAGAGTACGTGTTTAATTTATGCATGCAGTTTGTATTCTTAATTTTTTAGGCTTAAATTAAAAGAAAAACATCATCATCGTAATTGAATTGAATCATGATCAGTTGAACATGTTCGTTCGTTCGTATATAGCAAGCACCGCTGCACTTGTACGAGGGATGAAATTACTTTACAATGTCAACTATCTCATTTCACCAATTGTTCAAAGAAAGTAAAAGGAACGATGTGTTTTCTGTAGCTTAATTTCCAGAATATGACATTTAATTTTTTTTGTGAAGAACTCATTTGAAGTCCACCCAAAACAAGGCTCAGTAGTGCATGGTTCACATACTTTCCTAGTTAATGCCCGAATATGATGGAACTGTCCAAATCTAGACATTAAATTGTGGTAAAAACCAATAGAAAATGGAATTATGTATAGAAAAAAGGTGGTAACATACTATAAATGTCACATGTAAACTGATAACTTTTCATTAATTAAAAAATTATATGGGCATAGTTAATGGTCGGTCACTCACTCATCTCTGCTTTTCAAAAAAATAAAAATAAAAATAGATCAAAATAAAAGAAAGAAGAGGAAACATCCAACAGTCTCTGATCCTCATCTTCATTAATATAAACAAATCCAAAAACACCCATCTAAAATTCCATTTCTCTGCACAAACATCATGGCCTAGCTGTTCTTGGATCCGGATATTCTGGGTCTTTCATCACCTATTATTACTACTCCGTTAGTGTTAGTATTATTATTATAAATAAACACATTTATTTATTTAAAAACCATTGATAGCCCACAAGACATGATTTGGTTTTTCTCTCATTGTCCCTCCTTCCTAGGCTCATACCCCCTTCTTTTCTCTGCGTAATTTTTCATTGGGGTTTGTAGCGGCAGCAGCACCAACACCATATTAATTTTGTAATGCCTGTTCATCCATGGACCATCTCCTTCGCCTTAATCTTCTCCTTTTCCCTTTTAATACTCACTTCCGCCGTCAACCCACAAGGTCAAGCTCTTCTCTCATGGAAGAAAAGCTTGAAGGGATCAGCAGAAGATGTCTTGCGCAATTGGGACCAAACCAATGAAAACTCATGCAGTTGGTTTGGCATCTCCTGCAATTTCAACAATGAAGTGATGGAAATGAATCTGAGGTATGTGGATTTGTTTGGAAGCATTCCTACTAATGAATTTAGCTCATTGAGGGCATTGAAGAAGCTTTCTCTATCCGGAACGAATCTCACCGGTTCAATCCCAAAAGAAATTGGTCTTCTTCAAGAATTGGATCACTTGGACTTGAGTGACAACGCATTCACTGGTGAAATCCCAGGTGAGATTTGTCACTTGCCCAAGCTTGAACAACTTCATCTCAATTCAAACCGGCTCGAGGGATCCATCCCCGTGGAAATTGGCAATCTCACCAACTTGATATGGTTAATCCTCTATGACAACCAAATCAGTGGTGGAATTCCAAGCTCCATAGGCAACTTAAAGAAGCTTGAAGTGATCAGAGCTGGCGGCAACAAGAATCTTGAAGGTTCATTACCCCAAGAAATTGGCAATTGCACCAATTTGGCTATGTTAGGCCTTGCAGAAACAAGCATCTCAGGATTTCTCCCTCCCACCCTCGGCCTCCTCAAGAAACTGGAGACGCTCGCGGTCTACACTTCACTCCTCTCCGGTCAAATCCCTCCGGAGCTTGGTGACTGCACCGAGCTCAAGAACATCTACTTGTACGAAAACTCAATCTCCGGATCAATCCCAAGCCGGTTGGGAAATCTTAAAAATCTCCAAAACCTCTTGCTCTGGCAGAATAATTTAGTCGGCATTATTCCACCAGAGCTTGGAAATTGCAGACAATTACTTGTCATTGACATATCAATGAATTCATTGACGGGCAACATCCCAGCGACATTTGGAAACTTGAGCTTATTACAAGAACTTCAGCTTAGTGTTAACCAAATATCCGGTCCAATGCCTGCTCAACTAGGAAATTGTCGAGGCCTCACCCACATCGAGCTCGATAATAATCAAATCATCGGTACTATACCGTCCGATTTTGGAAACCTAGAGAATCTAACGCTGCTATTTTTGTGGCAAAATCGACTTGAAGGGGATATTCCCCCTTCCATATCATCTTGTCGCAGCCTAGAAGCTATTGATTTGTCGCAAAATGCATTGACAGGTCCAATCCCAAAAGGTATATTCCAGTTACAGAAGCTGAACAAGTTCTTGCTGCTGTCGAACAATGTATCCGGTGTGATACCGCCGGAGATCGGGAATTGCTCGTCCCTGATTCGGTTGAGAGCCAGCAACAACAAACTCACCGGAACAATTCCGCCACAGATTGGTAATTTGAAGAATCTGAATTTCTTGGATCTCGGATCTAATCACCTGACTGGCGTTATACCGTTGGAGATCTCCGGCTGCCTGAATCTGACGTTTTTGGATTTACATTTAAACTCCATTGCCGGTAACTTGCCGGCGAATTTGAATAAGCTTGTTTCCCTCCAATTCGTTGACGTATCCGACAATATAATTGAAGGGACGTTAAGTCCGAGTCTTGGCTCATTGAGTTCACTCACCAAGCTCGTCCTCTGCAAGAACCGGTTTTCCGGTCCGATTCCCGACCAACTCGGTTCCTGTTCAAAACTTCAGTTACTTGACTTGAGTAATAACGAGCTCTCCAATCAGATACCGGCCAGTATTGGTAAGATTCCGGGGCTTGAAATCGCTCTGAATCTAAGCCGGAACAAACTCTCAGGCCAGATTCCGGCGGAATTTAGGGAATTGAATAAGCTCGGAGTGTTGGATCTCTCTCACAACCAACTAACCGGAGATCTTCAGTATCTCGCGAACCTTCAAAATCTCGTGGTCCTCAACATCTCGCACAACAACTTCTCAGGCTACGTGCCGGACACAACGTTCTTTTCCAAGCTACCCATGAGCGTCCTAGCCGGGAACCAAGCCTTGTGTTATTCCGGCAACCAATGTGCGGCGGACAAGGGAGGTTCATCCAAACATGGCGCGGCAAGGTTGGCCATGGTAGTGCTATTGTGCGCAGCATGTGCTCTACTCCTGGCTGCGCTCTACATCATCCTCGCTGGGAGAAAGCGGGACCGTAAGTCCCATGAGTGCGACCTTGATAGCCAAGATGACGTGGAGATGGGACCCCCGTGGGAGGTCATGTTGTACCAGAAACTGGTCTTGTCAATTGTTGACGTGGCAAAATGCTTGATCACCGGCAATGTGATCGGACGTGGCCGGACCGGCGTCGTTTATCGGGCAAATATGTCGTCGGGATTATTCATTGCCGTGAAGAGATTCCGATCAACTGAAAAGTGCTCGGCGTCGGCATTTTCGTCGGAGATTGCGACTCTGGCACGTATCCGACACCGAAACATTGTCCGGTTGTTGGGTTGGGCAGCTAATAGAAAAAGCAAGTTACTGTTTTATGATTATTTGGCTAATGGTACATTAGGGGCTTTGTTACACGACGGATGTGGGGGATTAGTGGAGTGGGAGATTCGGTTTAAGATAGCATTAGGGGTAGCTCAGGGTTTAGCTTACTTGCATCACGATTGCGTGCCGCCTATTCTCCACCGTGATGTAAAGGTGCACAATATACTCTTAGGGGACCGGTATGAGCCATGTTTAGCGGACTTTGGCCTTGCTAGACTCGTTGAGGATGATAATGGTTCGTTTTCAGCCAACCCCCAATTTGCAGGATCATATGGCTACATGGCTCCGGGTAAATATATATTAATTCTTTTCAAATTTTAAATTACACATTTTTTTTGATGATCAATTAAAGAAGAAAAGTAACTGATCAGGAATTAATTAGAAGGAAACAGGAAACTCAATTTTTTTAAATGACATATATCTCGTACTGATATGCATGCATCATGCATGTATGTATGTATGTTAGTTGAAGTTTGATTTAGAAAGGGTGAAGTTGCATGTGATTGCTTCAATGATTATGCAAAGAAATTTGTCGTTATATATATAGTTGGTAGCGAGTGATGTTGGATGCGAAATGACCTTTTGCTATCTATGATCTGCCTACATAACATAACATGAAAACTACTTTACGTAGTAGTATTGCTGCTACGTACAGTACCACCATTGATTTCCCTTAATTTGGCTATTTCTGCTATCAATTAGCAATTTTTGTAAACTTAGTTCTCACTTTTTATGGCATGGAAAAATAAATGTTAAATTTCAATTATTGACTGCAGAATATGCTTGCATGCTAAAAATCACCGAGAAGAGCGATGTCTATAGCTATGGAGTGGTTTTGCTTGAAATCATAACAGGAAAGAAACCAGTTGATCCAACATTCCCAGATGGCCACCACGTTATTCAATGGGTTCGCGATCACTTAAAGAGCAAACAAGATCCCGTGGATATAATCGATCCAAAGCTTCAAGGTCATCCGGATACACAAATACAAGAAATGCTCCAAGCCCTTGGAATAGCCCTGCTTTGCACTAGCAACCGTGCAGAGGATCGCCCGACAATGAAAGATGTTGTGGCACTATTGAGGGAGATTCGACACGAGCCTGCGGTGGCCAGTGAGCCCCACAAGCCTGCCAGCAAGTCGCCGTCAAAAACTTCAGATGTTACGTCATATTCTTCCACCTCAGTGACGCCGGCTCAGTTGATGCAACTCCAAGGGTCATCAAATTCCTCTATTGCATACTCATCTTCCTCAGCTAACTATCCCTCAAGGAATCACTAGTGTTTATTATTAGGATTAAATATAGGTGGCCATTGCCATTGGCATTGGCATTGGCATTGTAAAAACAAATAGGGAGAGTAGTGTTATGTTTAGAGACACAAGTATAAGATGCGAGATGAGCGAGTGTACAGCAATCTAACATTATCATTGTGCCTTGCTAGTGGATCAGGCAATTTCTCAATAAATGTTGCTGCCAATAATACTGTAATGGCTTAATTATTGGCTTTGGTTTGAAGACATATGCTTAATTTGATGTAAACTTGGGTACTGAGTTGCATATATAATTTCAACAAAAAAATTATTGATGTAAATTAGGTTCGAAAATACCATGGCTCGGGTTCTTCAATAAAAATAAAAATATATAAAATAATAATAATAATAAAAAAGAGAATATCATCCATTTCTGAGAGGTTAATTGGATGGCCCCCGTTAAGAGGGGGAGTGCTTACTGACAAGTCATTTTCAATCATTTCTTGAAAAAGTTAAAAGGGACAGAATGATCATTTTTGTGTTGATCCATAATTGATTACTTATATGCATTGTTTTCTCAACAAAGTTTAGTTTGTTACCATCCGCCAAATTGAGGATAAGGCGACAAGATATAGCTAAGCTCGGGCTTGAAACATAGTTATAAGGGTTTATAACGACGATCCTGCCTTGACCGTCGGTATATATATTGACAGCAGGTCTGTAGCTACGGTTAGATATTGGTCGTCAATAATAATTACTCTTGGCCGTAGCTGTAGGTTAGACCGGGCAAAATATAGTTATGGGTTGATTTTGGTTTTCAAAATATGGTTAACCAACCATTTAAGAACTAAAATCATATTAACTATTTTTAATATGGATAATGTGGGTTAGAACCATATGATTATGGTTAAAAACCATATTAACTAGGGCTGAACAAATAACCAAATTGGAACCGAAACCGCACCAAAAATCGCACGAACCACACCAATTAAAACCGTACCAACGGTTCCGGCGTATGTGGCGGTTTTAGGTGGGTTGAATAACCAAATTTACGGTTTCGGTTTGGTTCTTAGTCAAAACCAACCCGATAAAACCAAAAACCGCACTATGTGTGTTTATGTATGTATTATCTCTAAGTAAATTCTAAAGTTACTTTTCACTTGAACACTATTTCAGAGAAAACCTCGGTCTTGCATTGTCATTTTTCACCAATTGAAAAAGATGTTAGAGGTTATAGAGTCAAAATTAAGTAATTGGGTTTTGGAATTTTGAATTTGTTTGATGCGTTATTGGAGGGCTTATAGTTGAGGGGCTCGAGCACTTGATGCATTGGTTAATGTCAATGCTATAATTGTAATAGTCTAATAGATTATTTTTAGTCCTCCACGCAATATATTTTATTCTATCTTGTATATATACTTTTAATTTTGTGGAGCTAGATAAACATTCTTGCTTGTTATCGAATAGTCTCGTTGTTTTATATAGTGCATATTTTAATTTTAAAGCATGCTTGATATAATTCTTATTATCGACTTTGTCTTTAAGTTAATTCTTTCGATGTAAGTTTTATGTTAAATTTTATTGAAGGCTTAAACTTTTTTGTTGTTTCAATTGGTTTTGGGCAAAACCGCACTCAATTAAAAACCGCATCAAGACACTTTAAAAACCGAACCGCACCAATCACAAGCGGTTTTAAAAGTGTTTTAATTTTTCAAACTGCACCTAAAAGCGGTTTGGTCTGTGATTTGGACTTCAAACCGCACCATGCTCACCCCTAATATTAATCATTTTAAGATGTTTTGACTTTTAAATAAAATTTTTTAAAATGAAATTAATATATAATATAGATAGAGAGACATATATAAAGGGGGTAGGTGGGTGGGGTGGGGTGGGGTGGGGTGAATGGGGGGGTGGGGTGGGGTGGGGGTGGGGTGGGGTGGGGTGGGGTGGGGTGAGGTGGGGTGCGTGGGGGGTGGGGGTAGAGGGTGGGTGGTGTATACATAATCGCTTAATATTAAATTTTTTTGGGAGTGGTGGGGGTGGGTGGGTGTGTGGGGGGGGGGGTGGAGTAGGGGTGGGGGTAGGTGTGGTGGTGGGGGGGGTGGGTGGTGGGGGTAGGTGGGTGGTGGGATGAGGTGTATACATAATCACACAATATTATTTTTTTGGTGGGGGTGGGTTGGGTGGGTGTGACGCCCCCAAAATAGGTATACATCACCCATTAAGGTGAGTCGTCAAATACATGAATGCGTAAACAACAACTATAACTTTATTAATACAACATAAAAACTGTGAGTTTAAATACAAATATTGTCATCTAGACAATATTTACACTCAAATAAGTCCTCATTACAATTATTGATACACTATTTTATAAAATAGTGAGGACTACTAAAACAACTGTCTTGAACCATTACTCCACACCCCGACTAGTTCTCGCTATATTCTCGTCTCCTGAGAAAAAAATGGAACAAAAAGAAAAAGGGTGAGCTCAACTAGCCCAGTAAAGAATATTATGACTAAGATAATGTACAACAAATTATCCTTAGTCTTCAACAGGAAAAAATCTGATAGAATACAATAAACAATAAGTTTTAGATCAACAATTGCAGCGAAAACAATAATTCATTAGAAGAGTTAAGTAGATAATGAAATCTACTATCATCTATGAATTTAAAAGTCCATCATCGATATTTTATCCCTGTAACATCAATCAATATACATCTTGAATCAAATAGTCATCTTTGCACTACATGCCAAAGATATTCATCAGTTGGTCATATTCATCTCAACACTTGTTCATCTTTGCACTACGGGCCAAAGATCTTCATCAGAAAATCATTCATCTTTGCACTACAGGCCAAAGATATTCAGTAATATCATCATTTTGGACTCAGGATGATGAAAAATATTTTAAAGGAAACGAATCCAGTGAAACAAAAGAACAAATATTAAGGATTCGTACTTTACACAATCCAAATTCAAAAATACTTCATAAATAATCAGAGTGGAGTAAAATTCAAGAATGAAGACCAAAACATTGATCCAATCAAAGATAGGAATCATAACAGACAATCTTGGACATAGAAAAGAAAATTTAATTTTTTTGTGAATAGTGTCGATTCGTGAATAATAGGTCGTATCACGTGAATAAGTAACTCTCAAACACTAAAAGATAGAAATTTCACAAAAAATATCATCACGCTTCGTGAATAGTACTCATGAATAGTAACTCGTGAATAGTAACACATGAATAGTAATTCTGACATGAAAAGTTCCAAATTTGATAAAAATTCAGACAAATATTTGGCGATAATGATATTGAAAAAATAATATCATTTACGAAGAAAATAATATACCTTACCTCGGAAAGAATAAAGACTTACATTTGGAATAATTTGGATATAGTCTTTGAAAGAACTTGCAGACCAGATATAGCAATACTCAAAGTACTAAAATACTCACAAAATACGCTTCGATATTATAGAGAGAAAAAAAAGAGAAGATTTCAGTTTCGGTGTGATTTTCAATTTAACGTAAAGCACCTATTTATAGAAATTGCTTAGAACACCAAATCGAGAAAATTTAATATAATAATATTATATAAATAAAATTTTATACGCCAACCTTAGACTTCGAATTCAAAGAACTCAAAGATGTGATTAATGAGGTTCACAACATATAAAAAACGTTTTTATTAAAAAAATATTTAAAACTTCAAAAATTAATTATTTTGAACTTGAACTTCAATAATTCATAATAAATGCCCTTTTTTATCGGAAAATTCGAATCTCGCAAATTTTTATAGGAAATTCAATTCTCTACAACTTTGCAGAAGAAAGTTTTTCAAATTCCAAATGTAAATTGACCGAAATCCATATACTGAGACGATTTTTTGTTTATAATCAAATTTCAGTCAATAAATGGGGTCCACCGACACACAAAACATGTGTTAATCATTTAATGCAACAAAAATACTCTTCCTCCTCATATACGCATATATCCCACATGTGACGCCCCCAAAATAGGTATACAACACCCATTCTCGAAGTCGCCAAATACATGGTACAGAAAGCAAACTACAACTTCAATAATACAATTGTCGTGCAAAATACAACAACACACATCTTTGTGAGTTTAAATACAAATATTGTCTTCTACAGACAATATCCACACTCAAATAAGTCCTCGTTATAATTATTCAAACACTATTTTACGAAATAGTGAGGATCGCTAAAACATCTTTCTAGAACCATCACTCCGTACCCATTAGTTCTGCGCATGTTCTCACCTCACGAGAAAAATGGAACAAAAAGGAAAATGGTGACCTCAACTAGCCCGAAGAAGAATATTATGACTAAGATAATATACAATAAATTATCGTTAGTCTTCACGAGGGAAAAATCGATAAAATATAATAGCCAACAAGTTTTAGATCAACAATTGCAGCGAGAAATAGCAATCCATTAGAAGAGTCGAGTAGAGAATGAGTTCTACTATCTTCTAAGATTTAAAAGTCCATCATCAATATTTTATCCCCTGTAACAACAATCAATATACATCTTTAATCAAATATTCATCTTTTGCACTCACAGCCAAAGATATTCATTTATATCACCGGTTGGTCATGTTCATCTCAACACTTGTTCATCTTTTGACTTCTTGGCCAAAGATATTCATCGATTAATCATTTATCTTTGCACTACTGGTAGAAGATATTTAGTAATATCATCATTTAGGATGAGGATGATGAAAAATATTTTAAAGAAAAGCGAATCCAAAGGAAAGCGGAAGGACAAATAGTAGGGATTAGTATAACGGTTTATCCAAGATTAATAATACTTCATAAATACCAATTTTGAAGCAGAATTCAAAAATAAAGATCAAAACATGGATACAATCAAAGATAGTAACCATAATAGACATCTTGGACAAAAAGAAAAAAATTTCATTTTTCGATAAATAGTCAGTGATTCGTGAATAGTCTTTGATATCGTGAATAGTCTTGATATCGTGAATAAGTAACCCGACACAAAAAGTTCTAAATTTGATAAAAATTTAGATCAATACTTGACATAATGATATTGAAGAAATAATATCATATATGAAGAAAATAACATCCCTTACCTCAAAATATCGATCTTACGATCGGAATATCTGTATAGATAAGGTGAAGGAAACTTGCAGACCGATGAATAGAAACTCACAAAGTATCTAAATACTCACAAAATACACTCAATAATCTAGAGAGAGAATGAGAGAAAACTTGTTTCTGGTGTGATTTTTAATTCTAACTTAGCCCTTTATTTATAGGAAAATGTTAGCAGACTTGACCACCAACCATAAGTGGGGCCCACTCAATTCTAAAATTTTCTACCAAAATTATTTATAAACCTAATTTCTGAATCAGTTACCTCTTAAAATTCATAACAAATCATACGTTCATTTTTAACGGTTCAAAATTTGTGGACATATACTCAACTTATATATGTATAACAGATCCAAAAATTACAACGATCCAACGGTTGGATTAAAAATTATAATTGCACAATATATCTCAAAAACACTGGTTTAATTTTTAATACCTTCATTCCGACAAAAATACTGATAAAACACCTCAACATTAACTCCTTCATTTTTAACCACAATAAATATATCCAACATTTATATCCACATAAAATAAATATTTCCTTATCATATGAATTAATAATTAATTATTCACAAATAATATTACAGAATCACATTTATGACAACCAAGCCGTTCCCAGGAAAGAGGGGGCTTTCCAATAAGAATTTCTCCTTATTGACGCGCAATTAAGTGACCAAACCTCTCATTGACAGAATTTTCTAGACATTGCCAATAATGCTATCTAATAATATTATTCAAATAATATATTATTGATCTGATAATGGAAAATACTGTGCAGTGATAATTATTGAAACAACAATAATATAAAATATCAACGCAGCAATTATTGAATCAATAAAATAAAATATTGAATACTGTAATAATTATTGAGTAGTGCATTCTTACGTAAGGATCAATAATTCATCAATATCTGCATTCATTCCAGACATCGTATTTTAACCATAGGGTATTCCAACAAAGTGTTAATTGGTAATAACTACGCCATTATTTATAAAAACTCAAACTTGTCATTTTCTTCATCCGACAATTATTCTGTTATGGAGCCCATAAATGACTGCGCCGTCGTACGAATATTCCCCGACAACAAGATTATTCCACGACCAAATGAATATTCCTCGACAACAATGATTATTTTATAACCACTTGCATATTTTGCAAAATTTGCACATTTCACCCATAATCAGAGAATTATATCAAATTAATACCTTATTATTCACAAATATAATTAGAGGAAATTCGATTTTATTTATAATAAGTTGGGGTCTTACAACACATTCCTTGTAAAAATATCATCATTATTCTATTATAATAATATAATAAAATATTATTTTATCAGAAAAGATAAAATATCAATTTTTAACAATTGTCACTTTAAACATTTTCTCCATCTATATCCACATAAAATCAATATTTTCCTCATCATATAAATCAATAATTAATTATTCACAAATAATATTACAGAATCACAAGATCTTGCAACGGTAGCTTCGAGGAAAGAGTGAGCTTTCCAATAAGGATCTCTCTCTTCTTGGTATGCTTGAATTAGGTGACCAAACCTCTCCTGAGATGAGAACTTTTTAGACATTGCCAATAATGTTTTCTAATAATATTATTAGGATAATATGAATTATTGCTTCGATAATGAAAAAACCGTGTAGTGACAATTATTGAAACAACGATAATATAAAATATCAACGCAAAGCAATTATTGAATCAATAAAATAAAAATCTTTGAAGCAGTAATTATCGTAACAATTATTGAGTAGGTTTTTTGTAAGATCCCAAATAATTAATAAATGAAATTTAATTTCTTCTAATTATTATTTTGAAATAGTAAGGGTTGATGTGATTAATGTGGATAATTTACGGGTAAAATACGCATAAATATTTCAAAATAAGCAAGTGGTTATAAAATATTCATTGTTATGGGGAATATTCGTTTGGTCGTGGAATATTCGTATTGTCGGGGAATATTCGTAATATTCTGACAAGAAATGACAATAAAATGGGCCCATAATGTAAAAGCGATTGGAGGAAGAAAATGACAAATATAAGTTGTTTAAAAATAACGGGCGTAGTTGTTCTGGTTTGCTTAATCATTGGAATAATTCGATGGTTAAAACATCAGAATACGTCATTGGCGAACTAGAAGAGTACACTGCGGTATTGCACCAATTATTGACTCTTACGTAAGAAGGCACTACTCAATAATGGTTACGATAATTTCGCTCAAAGGTGTTTTATTTTATTGATTCAATAATTTTGCGTTGATATTTTATATATCATTGTTTTAATAATTGTCATTACACAAGATATTTTCATTGTAAAACAATAATTCATATTATCCGAATAATATTATTAGATAACATTATTGGCAATGTCTAGAAAGTTCATCTAAGGAGAGGTTTGGTCACCTAATAGCGCTACCAGAAGAAAGAGAAATTCTTATCGAAAGCCCTCTTCTTTGAACCTACTGGTGTCAATATTGTGATTCAGTAATATTATTTGTGAATAATTAATTATTGATTCATATGATGAGAAAAATATTAATTTTATGTGGATATAGATGGAGAAAATTTTAATGTGACAATTGTTGAAAATTAAAATTTTATCTTTTTACGATAAAATAATTCATTTAAATATATATTATTATATTTTAATAATATAATAATGGTGATATTTTTACAACGAATGTGGGATATATGAGTATACGAGGAGGAAGAGTATTTTTGTTGCAATAAATATTTAAAACATGTTAAACATGTCATGGACCCCATTTATTGGTTGAAATTTGATTATAGCTCTAAAATCACCCGTTTGTGGATTTCGGTCAATTTCTGTTGGAAATTTGGAAAAAGTTTCTTCTGCAAAGTTGTAGAGAATTGAATTTCCTATAAAAACTCGCGAGATTCGAATTTTCTGATAAAAGGGCTATTTATTATGAATTATTGAGTTTCAAGCTCAAATAATTGATTTTGGAAGTTTAAATTATTTTAAATTAGAAAACGTTTTTTCATTTTTTTTCTAGAAGGTTGGCATGTGTGAATTGCTGAGATTAATATTTCAAGGAATACGTATAATATTTTTATATATATTAATATTATATTAAATTTTTCGCTTTTTGGTGTTAAAGAATTTCTATAAAATAGGTCTTAGGTTAGAATTGAAAATCACACCGTAAAGCTGAAGTTTTCTCTCTATATTATCGGCGTATTCTTGTGAGTATTTTGAGTATACTTTGAGTATTGCTATATACGATGAAAGTTCAAGATAGTCTATATCCGAAGATTCCAGTTAAATCTTGATCTTTCGAGGTAAGGGATATTTTTTTTTTCGTAATGATATTATTTCTTCAATATCATTATCTTTGAAATATTGATCTGAAGTTTTTATCAAATTTGGAACTTTTGGTGTCTGAGATTCTTATTCACGATACTGTGACTATTCACGATATCTGATCTTATACTTAATACGATACATTATTCATCGAAAAATAAAAATGTTTCTTTTCAGTCAAAATATCTATTGTGGATACTAGCTTTGATTGTATTCATGTTTTGATCATTCTTGAATTTTACACCACTATGATTATTTTTGAGGTATTTTTGGACGTGGATAAAACAAAGTACGAATCCTTAATCCTTAATCCTTGTCATTTTGATTCAATTGGATTCGTTTTTTAAAAATATATTTTCATCATCCTCGATCTTAAATGATGATATTATTGAATATCTTTGGCCAAGAAAGTGCAAAGATGAATGATTTCGATGAATATCTTTGGCCCGTAGTGCAAAGATGAATGATTTCGATGAATATCTTTGGTAGTAGTGCAAAGATGAACAAGTGTTTAGATGAACTTGATTAATGGTGAATGTCCTTAGCACAGTAGTGCAAGGATGAATATTTGATCCCGGATATATATTGATTGATGTTACGAGGATAAAAATATCGATGAACTTTAAAATTCATACATAGAAGATAGTAGTTTGCATTCTCTACTTAACTCTTCTAATGAATTATTATTTCATTGCGAATATTGATTTAAAACTTGTTGTCTATTGTATTCTATTATATTTTTTCCTGTTGAAGACTAACGATAATTTTGTTGTATATTATCTTAGTCATAATATTCTTTATCGGATTAATCGAGCTCACCCTTTTTTCCTTTTTTGTTCCATTTTTCTTCTCGTGAGGCGAGAATATAGCAAAGACGAAAGTCGGGGTATGGAATGAAAGTTCTAGGGAGAGTTGTTTAGTAGTCCTCACCATTGTTGTAAAATAATGTATCAATAATTATGATGAGGATTTATTTGTATGTGGATATTATGCAGATGACAATATCTCGTATTTAAACTCACAGCTTTACTATTGTAATAATAAAGTTGTAGTTGTTTGCATGCATGTATTGACAACTCGAATGGGGGATGTAGACCTATTTTGGGGGTGTCACGGATGGTATCGAGCTTTAGGATATGATCTCCTGGCGGAGATCGGGGAATAGAACTAGGAGGGAGAGACAGAGTAAATCCTTCGCTATTGTGTCCTACCTATGCTTATTTGATAGTTGGTCAAGATATAGGGATATTATGTGATATATTGATTTCCTTAATTAACCCTTGTTTTATGGCAAGATTTGAGAATGTCGTCGAGAATATTAACAATGGAAATGAGGCTGGAGACGCCTTTGTCTCACCAACGAGGAGTAAGCGTGCAACAGTGGTAATGTTCCTCCCGTGAACTACACCAATGGCGAGATGATGAGCGAGGGATATTTAGAAGCTTTTTGTAGTTCATGCAAAATCAAACGAGGGAGACTCGTGTTCAAAACATAGGAGAAATGATAGCAATTCATGGGTTGTCACACCCAAGCGATTCAAAGAGTTGGGACCACCGAATTTTGGAAAGCGAGATCCGATCATGTAAAAACATGGGTCAATCAAATTACCAAGATATTCGATGTCTTGGGATGCACAGGAAGAACAGAGAAGGTTCCATTCGCCACCTTTATGTTCCGTGGCGAAGCGCACTATGGTGGGGGAGTCGTGAAGCGTGCCCATCCGGTGCGCCAAGGCCAAAGATGTCTTGGGAGGCGTTTGAGAACTATTTAATGACAAATACTTTCCGAAAGTGTTCATCATATGAAGGAAGTGGAGTTTATTAGACCGAGCGAGAACAACATGGCGGTGTCTCGACGAGGCGAAGTTTGCGAGTTATCCGAGTTTGCACCTCATTTGGTGGAGAATGAGGAACGATGACGCGGATGTTTCGAGAGGTTGAAACCCAAGATACGTCAAGATCTCATCTCTCATAAATTTTCTCTCTATTAGGATGTTGTTAACATGGCTCAATTGTTAGAAGCGAGATAACGAGTACGGTCAACCGAGGTACCACAATCGAGGATCATCTAGGAGATAGCGATCAACAAAACAACAATAACCGGTGGAGAAAGAAAAAGCGGACAAAAATGGTAACCACTCTGGTGGTAATCATGGCCATGAAAATAGAAGAAGCGAGTGGGAGGAGATTTTAAAAGAGGAGATTCAACAACAACCATGTGAAGCAGCGAGTACAACAAAGAATCGGTTCCAAGGAGGAGAAACGACCACCGGTCGTATATGCTATAAATGCGGAAAAGAGGACATATCGATCAAAGCGCCCTGGCAGTTCGGGTATGCTATAATTATGGAAAGGAAGGACATATCGCTTTCAAGATTGCAGTAGGCGAAACCTAGTTCAATGGGACGGTGACTCAAAAAGATCGTCCCAGAAAAGTCAAAGTCAAGCGGTTCACGGAAGGCGTTTGTTGTGGTGGTCAAAATGCGAGAACCCAAACGAGGTGATCACGGGTAAGCTATTTATAAATTCTTGTGAAGTTTATACTTTTACTAGATAAGGTCTTAACCATTCATTTATCTCTCCTACTTGTGCTCAACGTTTAAACTTGACTCAGGAGAAATTAGACTTTGACCTATCTGTGGAAACTCCGTTAGAGAAACTTTCATCACATCCATCGTTACAAATCTTGTCTAATCCATGTTGGCACCCTTATCTTACCTCATTGACCTTATCTCTTTAAAGATACTTGCTTTTGATGTGATTTTAGGGATTGATTGGTTAACTACTCATCATGCCAAAATTGATTGTTTTCGTAAGGTTGTTAGCTTTCATATTCCTAAACAACTGTTATTGAATTCAAGCAACTAAACCATTAAAATCAATCAACGTCATATCTAATCATAAAGCTATTCGTTTATTAAAAAGCGGATGTCAAGCTTTCTTAGCCCATGTTACTTGATTTGAATAAAGACACGTCAAAATTGAATAATATTCTGTTGTTATTAACTTTCGGACGTATTTCTGAAGAACTTCCGGTCTACCCCAGGCGTGAAGTTGAATTCTTTATTGACCTTGAACACTGTACAAAGCCCATTTCTAAAACCCCATATCGAATGGCTCTATTGAACTTCAGGAGTTAAAGGTCCAACTACGAGAGTTGTTGGACATTGGTTTCATTAAATCAAGTACATCTCCTTGGGGTGCTCTCTGTTTTATTTGTAAAGAAGAAAGAGCGGGGAGTATGCGACTTTATATTGACTATCGGGGAATTGAACCATATCCTTTATCAAGAATAGGTATCCTCCACCTCGTATTGATGACTTGTTTGACCGATTGCCAAGAGCACAATTCTTTTCAAAAATCGATCTTCGATTCGGATATCATCGGTGAAGATTAAAGCGAGGATATTCAAAGGCGCTTTAGAACTTCGATGACGGGCATTATGAATTCTTAGTTATGTCTTTCGGATTGACTAATGCTCCTGCATGCTTTCATGGATATGATGAACCGAGTATTCAAAGAGTATTTGGATGGGATTCGTTGTTGTCTTTATTGATGACATCCTCATATATTCCAAAAAAGCGTGAAGATCATGAAAGCACTATTTGTTGGTACTCTAAAGGCTTTGTGAAAACAAGCTTTATGCCAAGTTAAAGAAATGCGAGTTCGGCGAGGAAGTAGCATTTCTTGGGCATGTGGTGTCAAAACATGGAGTATCTGTTGACGTGAAGAAGAAGCAAGCAATACAAAGTTGGGAGCAAAGTCGGTGGTGATCAAGACGTAGCTTTTTGGGCTTAAATTGGTTATTATCGGAGATTCGTGGAAGGGTTTTCTCGAATCGCTACTCAGATTAACTCATCTAACTCGGAAGGATACAAAATTCGTTTGGAGCGAAGAATGCGAGAAGAGTTTCCAAGAGCTTAAAAGGAGACTTATTTTGGCACCTGTTCTAACAATACCATCCGGTTCGGATGGATTTGTTATCTACTGCCGATGATGCTTGAGCAAAGGGTTAGGATGTGTTCTCATGCAACGTGGGAAAGTCATAGCCTATGCCTCGCGACAACTTAAAGAATATGAGAGGAACTATCCTACTCATGATCTAGAGTTAGCGCAATCGTTTTATTTAAAGATCCTGGAGGCACTATCTATATGAGAGAAAATGGAGATATATTCGGACCATAAAAGCCTTAAATATTTCTTCACTCAAAAAGAACTTAACATGCGGCGGTGACGTTGGCTCGAGCTATTGAAAAACCACGTCCACACTATTCAATACCATCCCGGAAAAGCGAACGTGGTAGTTGACGCGTTGAGTAGAAGATCATATGCGAGAACGAGTGCGATGATGTCAAGTATCGCGATAGAGCCAACTTTAATAGAAAAGTTAAGGTTCTTTCAAGCCACCAAGGCGGAAATGATGCATATGAAGAAGAAAGTACAAAGAAGGAGCTATTAGGAAGCAAGAATTGATGAAGAAGGAATACTTGAGTCCACTCGGACTTTGTTTCTAACGATTACGATTTGAAGTACAAGATTATGATGGAGGCACACAATACACCATTTGCAATCCATCTGGGAAGTACTAAAATGTATCGTGATCTTGACATACATTTTGGTGGAACAATATGAGAGAGAGATTGCAAAGTTTATCTCAACATGTTTAACTTGTCAACGTGTAAAGTCGAGCATCAAGTGCCTAAGGGACCATTGCAACCACTTGAGATTCCGAAATGGAAGTGGGAACACATTACCATGGATTTCGTTACGGGACTTCCACGGTTTCTCAAGGCATAAATGCTATTTGGGTTATTGTTGATAGATTAACCAAGTCTCCGCTCATTTCTTGCCGATACGGAGACTTATTCCCTGAACGTCTTTGCTAGTATATATGTAGATGAGATTGTGAGGTTGCATAGCATGCCGGTATCCATAGTTTGGATCGTGACCCAAGATTCACTTCAAGATTTTGGGTTAGCTTGCAAAAAGCTATGGGTACGGATTTAAGATTCGATTCGCATACCATCCTCAAGCGGACGGATAATCGAGAGAGGACTATTCAAACTCTTGAAGATTTATTAAGACTCGTGTCCACAGACTTCAAGGGCGGTTGGGATAAGTATTTACCATTGGTGGAATTCTCCTACAACAACAAGATTTATCGAGCAAGTATAGGTGTGGCCCCATTGAAGCATTATATGGACGAAAGTGTCGCTCTCCAATATGTTGGGATGAGGTGGGTGAAGCAACATTGTTGGGATCCGAGTTAAGACGTATGACTCACCGAAAAGATCCAAATGATTCGATAACGATATACAAACCAAGACAAGATCGACAAAAGAGTTATCGCGGATCTTCATCGAAAGGATGTGGAATTTAGTATAGGGGATCATGTATTGTTGCGTGTTGCCCCATGGAAGGAGTTACAAGATTCGGGAAGAGAGGAAAGCTCAATCCACGATTTATTGGTCCATTTCAAATTCTTGACCGAGTAGGAAATGTAGCCTATAGACTCAAGCGTTACCTCCAAGTATGTCTCGTGTTCATAATGTGTTTCACATATCTCGTACTTAGTAAATATGTGAAAGACCGAATCACGTTATTGAGTTAGAAACCGAGGAGATAAATGGCCAAGACTTAACGATGAGGAAGTACTGTCAAGATCTTGGGATGGGGAAGGAGCATATCCTACGACGAAGGTCATACCACAAGTTAAAGTCTTGTGGAGAAACCATGCTATAGAGGAAATGACACAGGAGTTGAAAGCGAAATGAAAGCGAGGTATCCTCATCTTTTGAAACACCGAAGTACGTACGTCAATTTCGAGGACGAAATTTCATAAGGAGGGAGGTTGTAAGATCCCAAATAATTAATAAATGAAATTTAATTTCTCTAATTATTATTTTGAAATAGTAAGGGTTGATGTGATTAATGTGGATATTCACGGGTAAAATACGCAAATATTTCAAAATAAGCAAGTGGTTATAAAATATTCATTGTTGTTTGGGAATATTCGTTTGGTCGTGGAATATTAGATGCTTCAGGGAATATTAAATGCATTGGTAGTGACAATGTGTGGGGCCCATAACGAAAAGTGATTGGAGGAAGAAAATGACAAATATAAGTTGTTTAAAAATAACTGGCGTAGTTATTACAGCTTAATTTGTTGGAATACCCGGTGGTTAAAACACGATGAATACGCGTTGTTGAAGCAGAAGACACCAGTATTGCACCAATTATTGACTCTTCACGTAAGAAGGCACTACTCAATAATGGTTACTGATAATTCGCTCAAAGGTGTGTTTTATTTTATTGATTCAATAATTCTTTGCGTTGATATTTTATATTCTTTGTTGTTTTAATAATTGTCATTACACGGTATTTTTTTCATTGTCGAAACAATAATTCATATTATCCGAATAATATTATTAGATTACATTATTGGCAATGTCTAGAAAGTTCGTCTAAGGAGAGGTTTGGTCACCTAATTGCTGGCCAAGAGTGAGGAGAAATTCTTATTGGAAAGCCCCCTCTTTCGGGGAAGCGCACGGTTGTCGATATTGTGATTACGTAATATTATTTGTGAATAATTAATTATTGATTCATATGATGAGGAAAATATTGATTTTATGTGGATATAGATGGAGAAAATTTTAATGTGACAATTGTTGAAAATTAAAATTTTATCTTTTTACGATAAAATAATTCATTTAAATATATATTATTATATTTTAATAATATAATAATGGTGATATTTTTACAACGAATGTGGGATATATGAGTATACGGAGGAGGAAAGTATTTTTGTTGCAATAAATGTTTAAAACATGTTAAACATGTCGGTGGACCCCATTTATTGACTGAAATTTGATTATAGCCTCTAAAATCACCCGTTTGTGGATTTCGGTCAATTTCTGTTGGAAATTTGGAAAAAGTTTCTTCTGCAAAGTTGTAGAGAATTGAATTTCCTATAAAAACTCGCGAGATTCGAATTTTCTGATAAAAGGGCTATTTATTATGAATTATTGAAGTTTCGAAGCTCCGAAATAATTGATTTTTGGAAGTTTAAATTATTTTAAATTAGAAAAACGTTTTTTTCATTTTTTTCTAGAAGGTTGGCATGTGTGAATTGCTGAGATTAATATTTCAAGGAATACGTATAATATTTTTATATATATTAATATTATATTAAATTTTTCTGCTTTTGTTGTAAAGCAATTTCTATAAATAGGTCTTGGGTTAGAATTGAAAATCACATTTAAACTCAAGTTTTTCTCTCTATATTATCGAGCGTATTCTTGTGAGTATTTTGAGTATACTTTGAGTATTGCTATACGATGAAAGCTCAAGATATAGTCTATATCCGAAGATTCCAGGTTAAATCTCGATCTTTTCGAGTAAAGGATATTTTTTTTTTCGTAATGATATTATTTCTTCAATATCATTATCTTTGAAATATTGATCTGAAGTTTTTATCAAATTTGGAACTTTTGGTGTCGGAGATTCTTATTCACGATACAAGACTATTCACTTAATAAGACTATTCATCGAAAAATAAAATTTTTCTTTTCATTCAAAATATCTATTGTGGATACTAGCTTTGATTGTATTCATGTTTTGATCATTCTTGAATTTTACACCACTATGAATATTTTTGAGGTATTTTTGGACGTGGATAAAACAAAGTACGAATCCTTAATCCTTAATCCTTGTCATTTTGATTCACTGGATTCGTTTCTTTAAAAAAATATTTTTCATCATCCTCGGTCTTAAATGATGATATTATTGAATATCTCGGCGGTGAGTGCAAAGATGAATAATTTTCGATGAATATCTTTGGCCCGTAGTGCAAAGATGAATGATTTCTAATGAATATCTTTGGTAGTAGTGCAAAGATGAGCAGTGTTTAGATGAACATGATTAATTGGTGAATATCCTTGCTTTTGTAGTGCAAGGATGAATATTTGATCCCAGATATATATATGATTGATGTTACAGGATAAAAATAGGCGATAAACTTTAAAATTCATACATGTAGAAGATAGTAGTTTGCATTCTCTACTTAACTCTTCTAATGAATTATTATTTCATTGCTGCGAATATTGATTTAAAACTTGTTGTCTATTGTATTCTATTATATTTTTCCTGTTGAAGACTAACGATAATTTTGTTGTATATTATCTTAGTCATAATATTCTTTCTTTGGATTAGTCGAGCTCACCCTTTTCCTTTTTGTTCCATTTTTCTTCTCGTGAGGCGAGAATATAAAGCAAAGACAGTCTGGGGTATGGAATGAAAGTTCTAGGAGAGTTTTTAGTAGTCCTCACCATTGTTGTAAAATAATGTATCAATAATTATGATGAGGATTTATTTGTATGTGGATATTGTCTACAGATGACAATATCTCGTATTTAAACTCACAGCTTACTTATTGTAATAATAAAGTTGTAGTTGTTTACATGCATCGTGTATTGATAAACTCGAGAATGGGGGATGTAGACCTATTTTGGGGGTGTCACAAACCTTCATAACGTAAGAATCAATAATTTGTGCGTAATACAGGTAATGTCATCATGCAACAATGCGTAGACATCGTGTTTTAACCACCGTGTATTCCAACAAGATAATCTCAAGAATAACTACGCAGTTATTTATAAACAACTCATACTTGTCGTTTTCTTCATCTAATTGCTTTCCAGTTATGGGGCCCATATTAAAGATGTGCCGTCGCATGCGAATATTCCCGGAAGCAAAGAATATTTCACGACCAAACGAATATTCTCCGATAACAATGAGTATTTTATAACCACTTGCTTATTTAAAAATATTTGCGCATTTTACCCATAACTAACCACATTAATCAATTAAACCCTTACTATTTCAAAATAATAAATAGAGAAAATTAAATCTTCATTTATAAAAAGTTGGGGCCTTACAGTGGGGGTAAGGAATGTATACATAATCACATAATATTTTTATTTGGTGGGGGTGGGGTGGGTGGGTGGAGGTGGGGGGTGGGTGGGTTGGGTAGGGGTGAGGGTAAGGGGTGTATACATAATCACATAATATATTTTTTGGTGGGTTGGGGGTGGGGGTAAATGGTGTATAGATAATCACATAATATTTTTTTAGTGGGGTGGGTAAAGGGTGGGGTGAGGTGGGGTGGGTGGGGTGGGGGTGGAGGTGGGTGGGTGGGAGTGGGGTAAAAGGAGTATATACATAATCACATAATATATTTTTTTGGTGGGGGTGGAGTAGGGGGTAGGGTAAGGGTGGGGGGGGGGGTGGGGGGTAGGGTAAGGGTGGGGTGGGGGTAGGGGTGTATACATAATCACATAATATTATTTTTTTTGATGGAGGTGGAGGTGGGTGTGACGCCCCCAAAATAGGTATACAACACCCATTCTGAGTCGCCAAATACATGGTACAGAAAGCAAACTACAACTTCAATAATACAATTGTTATACAAAATACGACAACACATACTACGAGTTTAAATACAAATATTGTCTTTTAGACAATATCCACACTCAAATAAGTCCTCGTTATAATTATTCAAACACTATTTTACAGAAATAGTGAGAACTGCTAAAACATCTTTCTAGAACCATCACTCCGTACCCCGACTAGTTCCTGTTATGTTCTCACCTCCTGAGAAAAATGGAATAAAAAAGAAAAGGGTGAGCTCAACTAGCCCAGTAAAGAATATTATGACTAAGATAATATACAACAAATTATCGTTAGTCTTCAACAGGGAAAAATCTGATAAAATATAATAGCCAACAAGTTTTAGATCAACAAGCTGCGGTGAAACAACAATCCATTAGAAGAGTCAGTAGAGAATGAGTTCTACTATCTTCTAAGATTTAAAAGTCCATCATCAATATTTTATCCTCGTAATAATAATCAATATACATCTTTAATCAAATATTCATCTTTGCACTACAGCCAAAGATATTCATTCATATCACCGGTTGGGTCATGTTCATCTCAACACTTGTTCATCTTTACACTACGGCCAAAGATATTCATCGATTAATCATTTATCTTTTGCACTTCACAGTTGAAGATATTTAGTAATATCATCATTTAGGACCGAGGATGATGAAAAATATTTTTAAAGAAAAGGAATCTAGTGAAACGGAAGGACAAATAGTAAGGATTCGTATAACAGTTTATCCAAGATCAATAATACTCCATAATAACCAATTTTGGAGCAAAATTCAATAAAAAAGATCAAAACATGGATACAATCAAAGATAGTAACCATACTAGACATCTTGGACAAAAAGAAGAAAATTTTATTTTTCGATTGAATAAAGGTCGATTCGTGAATAAGGTCGTGATACGTGAATAGTCAGACACGTGAATAGTAACCCCGACACAAAAAGTTCCAAATTTGATAAAATTTCAGATCAATACTTCGGCATAATGATGATATTGAAGAAATAATATCATATATGAAGAAAATAACATCCCTTACCTCAAAAATATCGATCTTACGATCGGAATATCGGTATAAGAATGAAGAAAACTTGCAATCGATGAATAGAAACTCACAAAGTATCTAAATACTCACAAAATACACTCAATTCTAGAGAGAAAGAGAGAAAACTTGTTTACGGTGTGATTTTCAATTCTAACTTAAATTCTATTTATAGGAAAATGTTAGCAGATTTGACCTGCAACCTGATGGCTTTACCTGCTATTATTCCCACCCACCACATTTGAAATAAATTCAGCACATTTCTTCACCAATCACAAGTGGGGCCCACTCAATTCTAGAATTTTCCACCAAAATTATTAATAAACCTAATTTCTGAATCAGTCACCTCTTAAAATTCATAACAAATCATACGTTCATTTTTAACCGTTCAAAATTTGTGAACATATACTCAACTTATATATGTATAACATATCCAAAAATTACAACGATCCAACGGTCGGATTAAAAATTATAATTCACACAATATATCTCAAAAACAGTGGTTTAATTTTTAATACCTTCATTCCGACAAAAATACTGATAAAACGCCTCAACATTAACTCCTTCATTTTTAACCACAATAAATATATCCAACATTTATATCCACATAAATAAATATTTCCTTATCATATTAATCAATAATTAATTATTCATAAATAATATTACGTAATCACATTTATGACAACGGTAGCCGCTCCTCAGGAAAAGGGGCTTTCAATAAGAATTTCTCCTTATTAGCGCGCAATTAGGTGACCAAACCTCTCATTGATGTAACTTTCTAGACATTGCCAATAATGCTATCTAATAATATTATTCAAATAATATGAATTATTGATCCGATAATGGGAAATACTAGATGCAAAGTGATAATTATTGAAACAACAATAATATAAAATATCAACGCAACAATTATTGAATCAATAAAATAAAATATTAAATAAAGAACTCACGTAATAATTATTGAGTAGTGCATTCTTACGTAAGGATCAATAATTCATCAATACATTCTGCATCCACGCGTAGACATCGTATTTTAACCACCGGGTATTCCAACGGTGTTAATTCAGTAATAACTACGCCAATTATTTATAAAAACTCAAACTTGTCGCTTTTTCATTCGACAATTATTCATTATGGGTCCCATAAATGATCGCTACTGGCCGTCATTTAATATTCCCCGACAACAAGAATATTCCACGACCAAATGAATATTCCTTGACAACAATGATTATTTTATAACCACTTGCATATTTTACAAAATTTGCACATTTCACCCATAACTAGAGAATTATATCAATTTATTACCTTATTATTCACAAATATAATTAGAGAAAATTCGATTTTATTTATAATAAGTTGGGGTCTTACAACCTCCACTCCTTATGAAATTTCGTCCTCGAAATTGACATACGTACCTGGTGTTTCGAAAAGGTGAGGATACCTCGCTTTCATTTTTGATTCCAACTCCCAGGTCATTTCTTCAATAGCATGGTTTCTCCATAAAACCTTAACTTGTGGTATAACCTTCGTGCGTAGGACATGCTCTTTCCTATCCAAGATCTTAATGTACTTCTTCAGACGTTAAATCTTCGGCTATCTCGTCTGGTTCTAACGCAATAATATGGTTCGGGTCTTTCACATATTTATGAAGCATAGATATGTGAAAAACATTATGAACACGAGACATACTTAGAGGTAATGCGAGTCTATAGGCCACATTTCCTATTCGGTCAAGAATCTCAAATGGACCAACAAATCGTGGATTGAGCTTTCCTCTCTTCCCAAATCTTGTAACTCCCTTCCATGGTGCAACACGTAACAATACATGATCCCCAATATTAAATTCCACGTCTTTTCGATGAAGATCCGCATAACTCTTTTGTCGATCTTGTGCCATTTGTATACGTTGTCGAATCATTTGGATCTTTTTGTAGTCATGCTGCATCTTAATTCTCGGTCCCAACAACGTGCTTTCTCCCACCTTGTCCCACATCTTGGAGAACGACACTTTTCGTCCATACAATGCCTCAAATGGAGCCATGCCTATACTTTAACGATAAGCTGTTGTTGTAGGAGAATTCCACCGAGTGGCAAGTACTTATTCCAACTTCCTTTAAAATCTAGGACACAAAGTCTTATGAGATCTTGAGGGTTTGAATAGTCCTCTCGATTGTCCGTCCGTTTGAGGATGGTATCGCGCGAATCAATCAGAATCCGCGCCCATAGCTTTCTGCAAACTAACCCAAAATCGTGAAGTGAATCTTGGGTCACGATCCAAACTATGGATCTTTGGTATGCCATGCAATCTCACAATCTCATTTACGCATACGCGAAAGCAAGACGTTCGAGGAATAAGTCTCACGATCGAAGAAATGGGCAAACTTGGTTAATCTATCAACAATAACCCAAATCGCATCTATGCCTTGAGAAACTTTGGGAAGACCTGTAACGAAATCCATAGTAATGTGTTCCCACTTCCATTTTAGAATCTCAAGTGGTTGTAATGGACCCTTTGGCACTTGATGCTCCGCCTTTACACGTTGACAAGTTAAACACATCGAGATAAACTCCGCGATCTCTCTCTTCATATTGTTCCACCAAAATGTATTGTTGGGCTTTGACGAACGCGCACAATGAAATTAAAATTTAAAAGTAATTTCGAAAACCCTAAAAGCAGGATCCATGCGAAAATCAATTAATTCAGAGGTTTAGAGATTATACGAGATATAAACAAAAAAGCGAGAATCAAATCATCGCGCCTCGAATCTCCAACGCCAATACAAACCGATTGCGCTTTCTACAGTATCCACACGAACGCCTTGCGAACCGTCGAACGATTCTCGCAATAAGAAGGACTTGTGGTACTAGCCACCAAAAGAAATGGATTTTCAAATGCTTTTTCTCTCTAGTCTCTCTAAGAAATGGGTAGGGTTTTTCAATTATGATATCTTACCATAAGTAAATGCTATATATCATATATATAATAGTTAAAAGGAATTAATCAAATCAAAACCTAATTTTATAAAATTTGATTTATATATATATATATCTTTTAATTAAGTCTTACTTAATTAATATACATATATATCTAATTATCCTTTTAATTTAAATTCGTGATTTAAATACTATTAATCATATTAATATATTTAAATCCTTAAAATTTAAATTAATTCCCTTTAAATAACGTTACATGTGTGTGACTTATATAGGTTATTATTACGTTGGCAATAATTTTAAAATCATATTATAAAATTATAAAGTGAAGCGACATCTAGTAATGCATCACCGCTACCCAAGTAATAATAAGATCGATGATTCGATGCAACTTTTTTTGTGACCAATGTTTCAATGTAATTTAATCCTTTTAACCTTAATATCCTAGATTAAACTCGAGTCATGGAATGTGTCATACTCTTCATAATTTAATCTGAAGTTTTCTTGATCAATGAGTAGACTATATGAAACAAATCACTATTTGAGCATGGCCATGCATTTCATAGTCCTACTCAATCGAGAGAGGCATATGGATATCACCCATAATATATAGGATGGTTAAATTCCATCTAGATCACTCATATTTCTCACACGATTAATGATGAACCCAATAATCACCTTTATAGTCCACCCTATTAAAGGTGACATTTGATGATATCAAAGTACATAAATTCTCGTGTAGTAATATAGCGATTTCGGTCGGAGGACCATTACATCATTGTCACTTTATGAGAATTGCTAATGACACTTCGCATAATGCTCCATATAGAATTTTCATGGTGGGTCCATCAAAGACATCGTTCTTCAACATGTACCTATGCATTGACTTAATATCTCATATATTTTATGACCAATGAGATTTGGTCATCATCGATCCACATCTTTAGTCTCAATGCATCATTGTTGTCCCATCAACAATGATACTCGATTAAGGACATTTAAGAACAACGATACTAATGGTAATATATAATCTCATGTTCAAGTCACATACTTGAAACTATATAATTTGTATCACTATTCTAAGACATTTTATTATGTTAACAATTATATTACGCAGTAAATAAAACCATAATAAAATCATATATTTATTCAATCAAATATAATATCAAAACGTTAAGCAATTATATCAAATAATTGGCCTCTAGGGCATAAACTCTAACATGTATGTCGAATATTATGATACATTTTGGTACTCCCAAGATGGATTGCAAACGGGGTGTTGTGTGCCTCCATCATGATTCTATGCTTCAAGTCAGAATCGTTAGGAACACAAAGTCTGGAGTTGAATCTAAGTATTCCTTCTTCATCGATTCTCGCTTCTGGAATAGCTTCTTCTTGCACTTTCTTCTTCATACGTATCACCTCCGTGTCAAGTAGCTTGAAAGCAGAACTTTAACTTTATCGATTAAAGTCGGTTCTACTCAGTATATTCGCCATCATCATGTGGGTCCCTAGAGTCTTTAATTCTACCTCCATCCTTTGCAAGCAAGTCATACGTGAATGGGCCTTTGCATTAACAATATCGTGACTCGTCTTCGCGATATGATCTTCTACTCAATAAATACCTCTTACGTTCGCTTTTCCAGGATGATATTGAATAGTGTGATCGTAATCTTTCAATAGTTCAAGCCAACGTCGTTTGCCGCATGTTGAGTTCTTTTGGGTGAAGAAATATTTGAGGCTTTTATGGTCCGTATAAATCTCCACTTTCTCTCCATACAAGTAGTGTCTCCAAATTTTCAACGCTTGAATACGATCGCCGCTAATTCTAGATCATGAGTAGGATAATTCCTCTCATATTCTTTGAGTTGTCGTGAGGCATAGGCTATGACTTTCCCATGTTGCATGAGAGCGGATCCTAACCCTTTGCACAAGAAGCATCGTTGTATATAACAAATCCATCCATACCGGATGGTATTGCGAGCAGTCTCGAAATGAGTCTCTTCTTGAGCTCTTGGAAACTCTTCTCGCATTCCTCGCTCCATACAAATTTTGTATCTTTCTGATTCAACTGACTTAACGGAGTAGCGATTCGAGAAAATCCTTCCACGAATCTCTGATAATAACCAGCTAAGCCCAGAAAGCTACGCACGTCGGTCACCGACTTTGGTTGCTCCCAACTTTGTACTGCTTCAATCTTTGTCGGGTCGACAGATACTCCATGTTTTGACACCACGTGCCCAAGGAATGCTACTTCCTCAAGCCAGAACTCGCATTTCTTCAGCTTGGCATAAAGTTTGTTTTCACGAAGCCTTTCAAGTATCAGCTTCAAATGGTGCTCATGATCTTCACGGCTTTTGGAATAGATGAGGATGTCATCAATAAAGACAACAACAAACTGATCCAAATATTCCATGAATACACGGTTCATCATATCCATGAAAGCAGCAGGAGCATTAGTCAATCCAAAAGACATGACTAAGAATTCATAATGCCCGTACCGAGTTCTGAAGGCAGTCTTTGGAATATCCTCAGTTTTAATCTTCAATTTGATGATATCCGAGCGAAGATCGATCTTTGAAAAGAATTGTGCTCCTTGCAACTGGTCGAAGAGGTCATCAATGCGAGGTAGCGGATACCTATTCTTGATGGTGACATGGTTTAATTCTCGGTAGTCAATACAAAGTCGCATACTCCCGTCTTTCTTCTTTAAGAATAAAATAGGAGCACCCCAAGGAGATGTACTAGGACAAATGAAACCTATGTCTAGCAATTCCTGTAGTTGGACTTTTAACTCCTGAAGTTCAATAGGAACCATTCGATATAGGGTTTTAGAAATGGATTTTGTACCCGGCTCAAGGTCAATAAAGAATTCAACATCACGTTCTGGGGGTAGACCGGGAAGTTCTTCAGGAAATACATCAGAAAATTCTCTAACAACAGAAATATTATTCAAATCTGACTTGTCTTTATTCAAATCTATAACATGGGCTAAGAAAGCTTGACATCCGTTTTTCAATAAACGAATAGCTTTATGGCTTGATATGATAGTGACTGATTTTAGTGGTTTAGTTGTTTGAATTCGTATAACAGGTTGGTTAGGAATATGAAAACTAACAACCTTACGAAAACAATCAATTTTGGCATGATGAGCGGTTAACCAATCAATTCCTAAAATCACATCAAAAGTAAGTATCTTTAAAGATATAAGATCAACAAGTAATGTGATAGTGCCAACTTGGATCATGCAAGATTTATAAACTGTAGATGTAACGAAGGTTTCACCCAACGGAGTTTCAACAGATAAGTCAAAGTCCAATTTCTCCGGAGTCAAGTTTAAAGCGTTGAGCACAAGCGGGAGAGATAAAAGAATGGGTAGAAGGCCCAGTATCTAGTAAGGTATAAACTGCAAAGAGTTCAAGATTAGCTTATCCGTAATCACCTCGTTCGGGTTCCTCGCGTTTTGGCCAGTCACGACAAACGCTCTTCCAGGAACCGCTAATTTCGACTTATCCGGGACAACCCTTAGAGTCACCATCCCCGTTGAACTTGGTTTTCCTATAGAACAATCCCGAGCTATGTGGCCTTCCTTTCCACAGTTGTAACATACCTTGGATTGTTGTGGGACGGTTTAATGATATGTCCCTCTTTCCCGCATTTGTAACATCTAACTGGCGGTCGTTCTCCTCCCCTAGAATTTGTTGTTGGTGTTGGTGCTGCTGTTGATGTCTTCCCGTCATTGTTGAATCTCCTCTTTCTAAAATTTCCACTTGACTTACCTCTCCTATTATTATGGCCACGATGACCACCCGAGTGGTTACCGCCTTTGTTCGTATTTTTCCCTCCTCGTTGGTTATCATCGCTCTGATGACTGATGTCACCGGTATGATCCTGGTTGTGGTCCCTCGGTTGAACATACTCGTTATCTCGCTCTAATAATTGAGCCTTGTTTACAACATCTGAATATAAAGAAAATTTATGAGATATAAGATATTGCCGAATCTCAGGCTTTAGACCTCTCAGAAACATCCTCGTCATTTGTTCCTCATTTTCGACCAAATGAGGTGCAAACCTGGATAACTCTGCAAACTTCGCCTCGTACTGGGACACCGTCATGTTGTTTTGTTCCAGTCTGATAAACTCCACCTCCTTCATATGACGAATACTTTCAGGAAAGTATTTGTCATTGAATAATTCTCAAACGCTTCCCAAGACATCTTTGAGTCGCGTTGGTGGATACGCTTCCTGACTCCCACCGATGATGTCGCCTCACCGCGGAACATAAAGGTGGCGAATGGAACCTTCATTCTCCGTGCATCCCAAGACATCGAATATCTTGGTAATTTGCTTGACCCATATTTACGCCATGATCGGATCCGGCTTTCCCTTAAATTCGGTGGTCCCAACTCCTTGAAGCTGCTTGCATTTGTGACAAGCCGCGCATTGCTATCATTTTCACTGTATTTTGTGCACGAGTCTCACTTTCAAATGCGGTTTTCGTATGAAGCGCAAAAAGCTCCTAAACATTCCATCATTCATCGTTTTCTCGGTAGTATTGTTTATGGGAGGAATATTGTCTTCTGCTGCATTTGCGTTCTCCTGGTTTGTAACTAAAGGTTGTTCCACACGTCTCATACACTCCATTGTTAACGTTTTGATGATCATTCTTAAATATTGCCATATAAAACAAGGGTTAATTAAACAAATTAACATATCACATAATATCCCTATATTATGGTGACCAAAGAAATAAGCTTAGATAAGACACACTAACAAGGATTTACTCATCTCTCCCTCCTAGTTCTATTCCTCGATCTCCGCTACATATAGACCATATCCCTAAACTTTGATACTAACTGTGACTCCCCAAAATAGGTATACAACACCCATTCTCGAGTCGCCAAATACATGGTACGGAGAAAGCAAACTACAACTTCAATAATACAATTGTCGCAAAAAATACGACAACACATACTATGAGTTTAAATACAAATATTATCTTCAGACAATATCCACACTCAAATAAATTCTCGTTATAATTATTCAAACACTATTTTACGTAAATAGTGAGGATCTGCTAAAACATCTTTCTAGAACCATCAACTCCGCACTTCGATTAGGTAGTTCGCTATGTTCTCACCTCCCGAGAAAAATGGAACAAAAGGAAAAAGGTGAGCTCAACTAGCCCAATAAAGAATATTATGACTACGATAATATACAACAAATTATCGTTAGTCTTCAACAGAGAAAAAATCGATAAAATATAATAGCCAACAAGTTTTAGATCAACAATCAGGTGAAAACAACAATCCATTAGAAGAGTCAAGAGAGAATGAGTTCTACTATCTTCTAAGATTTAAAAGTCCATCATCAATATTTTATCCTGTAATAACAATCAATATACATCTTTGATCAAATATTCATCTTTGCACTACAGGCCAAAGATATTCATTTGTATCACCAGTTGGTCATGTTCATCTCAACACTTGTTCATCTTTATACTACGGGCCAAAGATATTCATCAGTTAATCATTTATCTTTTACTACGGTAGAAGATATTTAGTAATATCATCATTTAGAGATGAGGATGATGAAAAATATTTTAAAGAAAATGAATCTAGTGAAACGGAAGGACAAATAGTAGGGATTCGTATAACAGTTTATCCAAGATCAATAATACTTCATAAATACCAATTTTGAAGCAGAATTCAAAAATAAAGATCAAAACATGGATACAATCAAAGATAGTAACCATAATAGACATCTTGGACAAAAAGAAGAAAATTTCATTTTTCGAATGAATAGTCAGATTCGTGAATCGTACGTAGTATCGTGAATAAGAACTCAACACAAAAAATTTCAAATTTGATAAAAATTCAGATCAATACTTTGGCATAATGATATTGAAGAAATAATATCATATATGAAGAAAATAACATCTCTTACCTTAAAATATCAGTACTTCTGATCGGAATATCGGTATAAGGCTGAAGAAAATTTGCACTGATGAATATAAACTCACAAAGTATCTAAATACTCACAAAATACACTCAATAATCTAGAGAAAAAAAGAGAAAAAACTTATTTCTGGTGTGATTTTTAATTCTAACTTATCCCTCTATTTATAGGAAAATGTTAGCAGACTTGACCTGCAACCTGATGGCTTTACCTGCTACTATTCTCACCCACCACATTTGAAATAAATTCAGCACATTTCTTCACCAACCACAAGTGGGGCCCACTCAATTCTAGAATTTTCCACCAAAATTATTTATAAACCTAATTTCTGAATCCGTCACCTCTTAAAATTCATAACAAATCATACGTTCATTTTTAACGGTTCAAAATTTGTGGACATATACTCAACTTATATATGTATAACATATCCAAAAATTACAACGATCCAACAGTGGGATTAAAAATTATAATTCACACAATATATCTCAAAAATTTGGTTTAATTTTTAATACCTTCATTCGAAAAAAAATCTTGATAAAACACCTCAACATTAACTCCTTCATTTTTAACCACAATAAATATATCCAACATTTATATCCACATAAAATAAATATTTTCTTATCATATGAATCAATAATTAATTATTCACAAAAAATATTACAGGATCACATTTATGATAACCATGTAGTTCCTGGAAAGAGGGCTTTCAATAAGAATTTCTCCTTATTACGCCATGATTAAGTGACCAAACCTCTCATTGATGTAATTTTCTAGACATTGCCTAATAATCTTTATCTAATAATATTATTCAAATAATATATTATTGATCGATAATGGAAAATACTACGCAGTTGATAATTATTGAAACAATGATAATATAAAATATCAACGCAAAGAATTATTGAATCAATAAAATAAAATATTGAATAATCGTAACAATTATTGAGTAAAGTGCATTCTTACGTAAGGATCAATAATTCATCAATAATCAATGCATCCACGCCAGTACATCGTATTTTAACCACCGGGTATTCCAAATGATGTTAATTCTGGTAATAATCTGCGCCATTATTTATAAAAACTCAAACTTGTCATTTTCTTCATCCGACAATTATTCATTATGGAGCCCATAAATGATCGCTATGGTAGTCATCGAATATTCCCCGACAACAAGATTATTCCACGACCAAACGAATATTCCTCGACAACAATGATTATTTTATAACCACTTGCATATTTTACAAAATTTGCACATTTCACCCATAATCAGAGAATTATATCAATTTAATACCTTATTATTCACAAATATAATTAGAGGAAATTCGATTTTATTTATAATAAGTTGGGGTCTTACAGTGGGGGGGTCAGTGGGTGGGTGGGTGGGTGAGTTTCTTTAATATGTAAATATGGGTGGAAAGAACTTTTGATTTGAATTTGGAATAAAATATGGGTCGAAAAATGGTTAACCGGGTTGGAACTATATTTCATTTTAAAAATATGGTTCCAAACTTTAACCAACCCAAATAAATAAATATAGTTAACCAACCCATTTGGTTCCAGTTAATATGGGTTGACCCGACAGTTAACCAACTATATTGCCAGGTCTACTGTGGGGGTGGGTGGTTGAGTTTCTTCAATATGTAAATATGGGTGGAAAGAACTTTTAATTTGGATTTAGAATAAAATATGGGTCGAAAAATGGTTAACCGGATTGGAACTATATTTCATTTTAAAAATATGGTTCCAAACTTTAACCAACCCAAATAAATAAATATAGTTAACCAACCTATTTGGTTTCAGTTAATATGAGTTAACTCGACAGTTAACCAACTATATTGCTAGGTCTACTGTAGGTACAGATAAAATTACCTAAAATTTTTAGCCCCTATGTTGTCCCTCCCCTCCCGTCCCCTTAAATCGATCCTTACTAAATCTTCAGCCAAAACCCCCAAATCTCCATCCCTCCTACATGGGTTGTAATAACTGCAGATTTAGACAACGTTTCTCTCTCTTCTATCTCTCTTAATAAGCTTAACACAAATAAGTATGCTCATCTACAAGTCTAGTCTATCAATGGGATATTTGTTTATTAAGAAAAATACTTGAGTCTCAGCAGAAACATCTGCATCTTTGCCACAATGACCAATTGACTTGAAGAGCTGTGGATGTCTCAGTGGAAGTTCTCTGTTTCCTCACACCACCTACATCCAACTTCATTTAATCGATCTCTCCTCATCCTCGCGCTTGATTGGTTCAGAAGATCTCTGTATCAGGTGCAACCACACAATACTGACCAGGGTCTGTCTGTCTGATCAACTACTTTGAATTCTCATTCCACCTCTAACTTGGAAGAAATCACCCTTCCTAACTAACAGGTCGGTAAGATTCCAAGAAATATGCTGTTTAACCAAAATCATAGTCAGACATCCAAGAATTTGGAAGCAATAGAACAACAAATAATTATTATGAGACTCACGCTTTAAGTACACATGAAACAGGTTGCCTGTGAGACCTTCAATTGTGTCGTCAATGGGAAAGATGTACTTAACATCAGGACATTGGAGATCCGGTTAGCATGAAGTTTATTTTTTGGTAAGATGGTTAAATGGCCAATAGAATATTGACACACATAAACGTATCAGTACTCTATTTACCAATTAACCAACTTACCCAAAAATAAAATTCATGCTAACCACTTCCGATACACCACACATTGGTGTACTGAGACAACATCCCCAAGCCGTACGTACCCTAAGATTAGCTACATCAACTTTATTTAATTCTCTCAAATGACATGAAACTTCCAATTATAAATTTGTTATTTATATTGACAAATTTTGATTGAAATTATAATCCGAATAGAATTATGAAAATTGAATGAATTCACTATAGTTTTTCAACTAATGTCATATGTTTCAAATTCATATATATTATTAATATAATTAATTGATAAAATTTCAAGTTTTAATGAATTGAATTAGTTAGGATATTAATTTAATAATAAAGTTCACGACTAATATTAATATAATTCAATCGTTATATGTTTAGAGGTTTTTTGACATCTTAATGTTTTAATAAATTTATCCTATATAAATTTATTAAGATATATAACAAAATAAAACTATTAAAAAAAGAACACACGTACTAATTATTGATGGATAACATGTAGTAATTAACTATTCAAATTTGTAGAGTATTTATACTAATTTGAATAGAAAATAAAATGATATTCTTTTTTCTAGTCCTCTTAGAGATAGAAATATTTTAAATTTGGATAGTATTTAATTGATACAAATTTGGATATTACTTATGCTAATATGAATTAGGAAAGTTTGAACAAAAAAATGGTGAAACTAAACCAACCAAATCAAATTTGTGCTTTTAATTATATAGTTTGTTTTTGTTTTTAATTATATGGTGTATATCCATATCAATTTTCATGTTATTTTTTATGGTGCTAAAAATTAATTAAAATATAAAATGTTATTTTTAAATAGTCATCCATGGTCGATATATGCTTAATATATTTAACGAAACAAATATAATTCTTTCATGAGTTATAGTTTTAAAGTGGAAAAAATTAATTATATATATATATATATATATATATATATATATATTAAAAAAACTTAAAAAAGTAAAAAACTGGTTAATTATTAGCACCATTTACCTTTTTCGTTTTGTTAACTATTTATCCATTTAGTTGAAGTTAAAAGAATCTTTAGATGTTACACTATAATTTTAGCGCGTTTAATATATTAAATTTAAACGTACTTAAAAAATTGTGATATACACTTCATAAGTTAAAAAAAAAACTCTCAAATCTCTTGGCTACCAAATTTCCATGCAATCTTTTTTATTTTTATACGAATTTACATTTAAATTTGTAGCTGTAAATTGCTGCTACATATCAGTTGTGATTTGTGATAAGCTTTTATTATTAATTATTGTTATTCCGTCATCCATAAAATTATCATTAACCCCCACTGTAAATCCATAACATCATACATATTTCTCACCCATAATCCCAAACCCCATATTTCTTTGGGAGTAAGTGAGCATCTTCCTTGCCTTCTTCCCTTATCTGTAATTTAATGAATTAATTCTTATAAAGTGAACCATGAAATTTGTCCACCAAATACTAATTTTGATACAAATTCAAGTTTGGACCCACATTCAAAAATTGTCATATCAGTGTTACAAGTATTAACTCTATAGTCGTAAATATTAAAGCTAATATAGAGATTTAAAATAATTATTTTTTTATAATCATAACAAAATAAATATACAGTCATCCATTCAAATATTTAATTTAAAAATTAATTAAAAGAATCTGCAATATATAATTAAATCATTAATTATTTGAATAAATCTTTAACTATTTAATAACTATTGTAAAAAAGTTAGAATTGATTATTATTTATAATTGTGGGACTGATACAAACTATCCATTTGCATCTAAAATAACCTTAGTCCTTTGACCTACCTTAAAAAACTAGTTACTCAAAGACACTAAGATCTATATCAAATTATATTTGTAATCGGGGTGAGACTATTTTTTACGGTCGAGCATCTTCAGCAGCTAAACTATTTGATGGATTATATTTAGTCCATATGACATCGGCAAATATCATTTAGTCTTCTATTTTTCCAGCAGATGGACTATTCCGCACAAACTATATTTAGTCTAGCTGCCGGAGGTGGAAGATAAATTCTAGACTATATTAGTGCTGCTGGAGTTGCTCACTAACACGGAGTTCGCACCATTCTTCAACTAATACAGATGAAAGTATTTAAAATTGTCCATTTGCATTTCTTGGGCCAACCTAATATAAAAAAGAAATTGGAGACCAAATTAAAGCCGAAACATGAATCAGAAGTTTCGTTACTTTCGTACCCAGTTAAAAAGAAAAAGGGGCTACTCTGCTCTGCCTGCTCAGCTCACACGATAAATAAGGAACAAGGACCGACAACGAAGTTACCTCATTGATTTCATGGCGATCAATTTCTTGGATAAAACTCTTCTTCACCAGTTCCCGTTTGCCGCTACAAATGGAAAGAAAAAGCAAATTGATTCCAAGGCCAAGTGGAGAAGTTAAAATGGAATACAATTAGGAATTCGTAGAGAAGATATTGAATCTGGTGTTTACAAGGTACAAAGTTCTGAATGAAGATTGGTAAGAATTTACAAGCTCTTATTTTATTTACGACGCAGGCTTCAAAGTGACCTTTTTCTTTTTTAGGATTTTCATATGTTTACTTAATCAGGAAAGGGTTGTGATTAGGTGTTACAACTAACAAATGACAAGTTCACAGTATTATCAAACTACTCCTATTTTCTAATTTTATTTAGTATATTTCTCTGTCTTGCTCTAAGTGCCTCAAACAACAAGCTTCTGCTTGGTTTTAGAAATATATCATCGTGCTTTAATTATTGGTGTTGGGTTGACTGCCTTAATATTGAATCTTGTAATGGTGGCTTAACTGAGATTACATTATTTTATTTGTTTGAAAGCTGGTTCCAAGTTAAACAATATAGTAGTAGTAGTTTATTTTGGGAGGAAGCCTGATTAGTTAATTATGTGCCACTAGTTATAATATTCTTCTTTCTCGATGCCCCTCACATGCCAAGAGTTATTTATTCTGAAATCTGTAAGTAGTTGATAGTTGTATTCAAGTGTTATGCTCATCTAGTAACTTTCAAACTTCCCTTCCTTTGTCTTTTAGATATGAAACCCTAGAAAAAAAGTTCTCAATGTATGTATGTTTCTGTGTCTGTTTATATATCTACACAAATATTTTTAGTTAAATCTTTAAAACAATAAAAAGGAACGAAAGGTCCAGACATAAAACACCATGGTATTATCTAATTCCGATCTCCCAAAAACTTGCATGAGACGGGAAGGTGGGATAACAAATTTGTAAAGCTGTTAAAAAAAAGGGAATTTTTCCCAGGAAAGATCTAATAAAAGGAAGGTGGGATAACAAATTTATAAAGCTGTTAAAAAAAGGGACTCTTTCCCAGGAAAGATCTAATAAAAAAAATCCCCACCCATTTTAAGCCTATGGTTATATGGAAGAAAAAAAAATGGAATGAAAAAAAAGTAGGATACACTCTATACTTCTTTGACATTTTTTTATGAACACCTTTGGTTCCTTCCGGGACCTCCATAATAAATATAATTTCCCCAAACATTATTTTTGCCTGCTCTAATATCATAACAATTCGGATGGTCAGCCAAAAGATGAAGGTCTGATAGAGGAAGTAAGTTGTTATCCCAGTCAACAACTTGCATATTTCTAAAGTAAGAAGCTTTCCCAAATCCTTCATATGCAAAATGACCACTTCCCATTTGTGTTGATGTGTGTAATCCTGATTTAGAGTTGACAATTTCTCCTCCAAATTGTAGCATGCTTGCGGGATTCCTTAGATGATTAAACAAATATGATGGCCAATACCCGATGAGTAGCCCCGATCCAAATTGAAGCCACCAATGTCCATGCTTAGGATCCTAGAAAAAACAAAATATTTGTGGTTTATTAAACTCTTTTTCTCCAAAATATTTGATATGCATGTTGTATTTAAATAGTAATTAAGATACACTATATATGATGTAGAACGGGGTATATAGAATAAATAAGAATACCTATCTCCGTAGAGAATCAGTTAAAAAACACATACAAAAGCACACAATTTTAATCTCAAATCAATATATTCAATAATCTCCTAATGAAAAGTTACCACTATAATATCCTACTAAAGAATTTCATTAATACCTCAACATTTATCTCTAAATAACAATACAAAATTAATAATATTTTTTTTGAATTTCTTCTTCCCTTCCGCATCATTCTCCTCGCCTTAGAAAAAAACTCGTCCTCAAGTTTTTAAATATCCTAGAATAATAATCCACAGTCCGAGAGATGTCTTCGAACAAAACATTCGCATTCGATGTTTTAATGTCATGAGCACAATTTTCGCTAATAACAATGACATAATATAGAAATTTGAAGTAGCTGACCTCAACTTTATTTTCTTTGATATTTTCGCATTGGGGATCAAATTTAACTTGAATTTTCCCACTGCAAACCATCTCTGAAAGTTGTTCAACACATTTAACTTCCGCTTCATGTTTCTCACAAGCATCAATATGTGTGAGTACTTGCTCTTCTTTATCATCACCAATTTCATATTGGTTATTATACGTTTAACTATTGTGAGACATTCATCAATTATCTTGTAAGAATTTACTTTGTAGGTTTCCTCTTGTGAACGCGTCCCTTTAGTTAACAAACACGATTAGGATGAACATTTTTTTTGTACTTGAACAAAATATGGATGAACAAAGCATACGGTTATGTACTCGTAATGTACTTTTAAATTTGCAAGGGTTGTTTCAGAAAGTGAAACCGCATTGCATAATTTCCAATACTCAGCACTACATGGGACACAAGACCTTTTTAGTTGCTCGTATATGATCAAAGTTCGATGCTCAAGTTGTTTTATCTTAGCCCAAAGAAAGTCTAGATTGTTAAACATCAAAGACATCGTATTTATGTAAAAGGGTTTAATTAAAAAAATTAGAAACATTGGGGGTTAAATTGAAAAAATTCAAAAACTTTGGGGACTAAATTGAATATTTCCGAAATTTTAGGGGCTGAATTGAAAGTTTTAGAAACTTTGGGACTGAATTGAAAATTTCAGAAACTTGGGGGTTCCAAATTGTAATTTGTCAGAACACCAGAAATTTGATGAACAATGTCGCATTAATTGTAGTGATGACCCGATCATCATTGAATTTTTTTTTTTTTTTTGGAATAGATTGAGACTAAACGATTCTTGCTGCAGATCGTGCTTTCGTCTCGAAAAATTGTTGTCGATTCTCTGGCGAACTTCGACAATTTGATGGAGGCTAGAAAAATAGGGTAGGAAGGAATTGAGTGAAATCAAACGATATCAGATATCAGGAATTTTGACTCTTGATACCATTATGATGTAGGACAAGGTGGGAAGAAGGAATTAGAATACCTATCTCCGCAAAAAATCAGTAAAAAAACACATACAAAAGCGCACAACTTTAATTTCAAATCAATATATTCAATAATCTCCTAATGAAAAGATACTATTATAATATCCTACTAAATAATTTCATTAATAACTCAACATTTATCTCTAAATAACAATACAAAATTAATAATAAAATTTTTGATTTTCTTCTTCCGTTCTTCATCAGTATAAGAATATAATTGAAGTTACAGAGAAACAAAAAAATACTATAAGATTATTTACGCAAGGATATGCTGATTATCCCAGCGAGGAAGTACATTTACACAATCCGGAAAGTCTGTTGGTGTGAACCTATTAAGGGAATATGATAATAGAAGAACAGAGAAAAGAAATGTTGATGCGTTGGAGACACCTTTTTCAAGGGAAACAAGAGAATCTTGCATTTTGATACTAAGACCAGTTGCAAAAAAGTTGTAAAATAAATATTTGGTCAAAATTTATAGAATAATTGCACATGTAACTGTCAACTTGATGCAGTTAGGGCTAATTACAAGGAAATTGAAGATAGTTAAACAAAATAATGCTGATTGTGAGGATTTTGTCAAAATGTGCAAACTTGCAAAACTAAGACTACCTTAAATGTTCAATGCAACAGATAGAACATTCTCTCTCTTTTTTTTGGTGGGTGATAGAACATTCTTTATTAGATTTGTCTAAAAATGTTTTTTTTAAATAAGTAGATTTGTTTAAAAAAAGTTGCCTCATCTTTTAAATGGACTTAACCCTGAAATTACCTTCCAGATCATTATGCCAATATCAAATTGTCTGCTGTTGTAAGATGACCTTGGAGAGATTGCTGCTCCAATAGCAATCCTATTGTTAGTTTGAACAAACCCTGAGCATAGTAAGTTGTAACATCCTGTGGCTTGGTATGCGTCGGTCTGTGCATTAACAGTGATTAACATTTGCACTGAAATTCTTTAAAAAATTACATTTACGAATATGGATAATTCATATGAGATGCAGAGCACTTTTAGATGATACTTACTGTCCAATAAGTGAAGAATCTAGGGTAGCTATCTCCATATAACTCTTGGCTAACCTGAAAAACAGTTTGTTTAAGTACCCATAGCGTCGGATGTTATCATAGATTAATTATTTTTCAGAATAAAATCAGTATCTTGGGTAAGGAGGAAACATTATAAGTTATACCTGCCAACCAGCTTCAATGGTATTAAGATCATTGCCGAAGGAGCCAGAGATGACCCATACTTGTGAGAGACTGAATTCGTATTGATCTGTTACTCGAGGTGCCCATACATTTATGTTGGCTTTTGCTCCGTAATACTGATCTCCATTGACAAAAGCAACTGCATGCTGTAGTCCAGAGGATTGTTATTTAGTTGCTATCCATAATAAGCATATGCATATATAGGCACGCCTGGACTTTCTTCTAGATTTAAACACAGTAGAGTTTCATAATCCTTTTATAAGTTATAGTTCTTTGATTTAGGCCTCTAAGACATGATGTCAGTAGGATACAAAGTGCATTATTTTTGTTAAAACTGTGCATTCTTTATCTGTCGATCCCATTTTTTACCTGTACTAAAAAACATATGAAAGTGAGTTTGGCATTCTGGGAATGGCCTTCTAGTATAGTTTGTATAGAGTATATAAAACCGTGAGACATATTATTTTGGCCAAAATAGGTGATAACTTCTTGAATAATTGGGATTGGATTAAAAGAGGAAGGAAATTTGGAAGATTTGAGAAAGCATTTCTTTCTGCAGAATGGTGCAGTTTTGTACCATCTTCTCGTTTTGTTGTTCTTTTTCAATTCAATGCCTATCCCATAACTAGAAGGAAAACTGGAAACCTGCTAATGTGTCTGTTTTCTCTTATATTCAGGTATTGTTCACTAACCTCATGATCACTACTCATTGAGTCACGCCTTCGAATTTTCCTTCCGAATTTCTGGATTGAACTGGCTCTTAAAACATCTTTCTTTGTAGTTCTTCTAATTGGAATAGTACCTTCTGGGCACGATTCAGTTGTATTTGTCCATAATTGAATGCTCTCAGTCGTTACATCTATTGACTCGTGACCTTTTGGCCACTCTGGTGGTTCCTGCATATATAAGAAGAAAACTATAGCATCAAAAGGCCAAAACTGTTTTTTTGTGTGGTGTAATTATGTATTCGTGCCTGCGCGTGTTTTATTGGATTACTTGCATATTAATAATAAGAGAGTTGCTCAGGTTAAAAGTTGGTCGTGTCTATTAGGTTCTTTTTAGGAAGAGCAAATTTCATCTTTTACCACCGACATTTCTTGCTTGAAAAAGTGTTCTTTGGTACATATAATCTGATGAAATGAAATAAATAGAGTACCAATGGCTTCTGTCCCTTGAGCTGGGGGTGGTCAAAAGCTGGTTGAAGATGAGATAGAACACAATCTATCACATCCCCATCTGGACTCTGCTTCGAGGAAATCAAAAAACCAAATCATTAGACCTCATCCAACAAAGAAAACATTATCAAACTCTAATAGGAAAAAAGACGATGAAAGATCAAGGGAAATGCCTGAATTGTCTCGACTGCAGGCTTGTTGATCTTCCTCAGGTAAGCCCTTATTCTCTTGAGCCTCTGCAACTCCTGATGTGACCGGAATGTTTGGTTAGCCGGTGACTGGTGATCGGAATCAGAGATGACAGGGGTCAGGAGAAAAACCAGCATTTGGAAAGAAACAAATGAGAAAATAATAGCAGCAGAAGCAGACATGGTTGAGGAATGTACTCCGTGTGGTTGTTTCTTCTGTTAAGTGAAATTGTGTTTGGATGCATTAGTTTTGTCCTCTAATGTTATCCACAACACAACAAGAAGGTTTGTACCAAATTTATGTCCATGGAGAAACATCAGCATCTCTCAACAAACCCAATACAGAGCAGAAGCAACCAATACAATAGACTTAAACTAATTCACTGCCTCCTCAAGTCCATTTTTCCAAACTTTTTAAGGACCCAATCCAACTGGACAGATAAAATCTCTCTCTCTCCCTCTCTCTCTCTCTTAGGTACATTTTGGTTTTGTGCTCTGACACACACAACCTTCAGTACAAACATATTGAAATAGACCCTGATTAGGTGGGGGACTAAATCTTAAATAATTGTGGTCAACACTGATCAAATTTGCTCCTTTAAAACAAATTCAGACACAAACACATGGGGAGAGAGAGAGAGAGAGAGGTACTTTTCTTTCAGAGTCGCTGATACAAAAGAGTGGTGTATCACTTTAAGGGCGGAAAGGCATGAAAACTGCTAATTACTGTGTTATTCTTAGATTTCAAAAATAAGATAGGGAATTTCTACTTCATTCTCTCGTTCAGTTTATAGTCTTGCCTGATCTTGTGTATATGTTGTCAACTAATTCACTTGTATCGAGCATGACCAAGTAATTGCAATCTAAAAATTTTGAAATCCGTAGGATCTAATAATATTCGTACTCCAGTTTTGTTGAGGTTTGCTGTGCTACAATAGTTTTACTAGATGTCTTAATATATCATAAATTATGTAGCATGCATTAATTCATGTTTACTACAAATCTGAATTGCATTTCATTTTGGGACAGGGAATAGTTTCTAACTCTCGTTTACCCCCCCCCCACCCACCCACCCACCCACCCACCCACCCATCCATTTATTTATATGCTAGAGCTTTACTGGAAAAGGTAACACGACCATTGTATTGATGATTTCTATGGTGATTAAACATCAATTTTATATTTGAATTGAGGAGAGATGATAGAAAAGGGAGTTTTAGCTTTAAAAGTGTGACATATTATTATGGAATTGGTTAACATGAAGTTCATTTTTAGGTAAGTTGGTCAATTTGGCCAATAAAATGTTGACACGCAGACGAGACTTTATGTGTGTCAGTATTCTATTGGCCAATTGACCAACTTACCAAAAAATAAACTTCATTCTAACCTGATACTATTATTATGTTAGAACTTTCTTTACATAAAAAGTAGTCCCACGCTTGACATGACACCAAGGGATAGTCCTTTTATCAACTGGACAATAATTCTTTCTTTAACTTGTCAACATCTTAATTAGATCATGTTTCACTAGAAAATTTTGATTATGTTTATGAAGTCTAATTGCAGATGGTACTTTTACACCCTCTCCTTAGTCTCTACTCTAGTAGTTATTGGATTAGCATGTGGTTGGGCACTAAGCACAAAAGTATGGGCCCTTTCAGAGGTTCTCTTTTAAGGCTTATGGGGCAATGGTGCTTCCCACTTTCACCAGCTCATACTAGTATTTATTTATTCATTTATTGTTCTCTCCTTTTCACAAAGACCCACTTATATTCTCATTATCATCTATGTATGTATCCTCTGCTGTAAAGAAAGGTCACTGTTATGAAAACATTAGGCATGGTTTTTTTTTATATAGTAAGCTCTCTCTCTCTCTCTCAGTGAAAATAATAAATATGCTCCTTCAAGAAAGTTGGCCTCAGCCCTCAGATAGAATTGATTCCCACACCAGTACCACAACCTAGAAAAGCAGCATATACATATTACATTTCATATATATATATATATATATATATATATATATAATTTCAAATTTTGCCCCTGATATTAGCTAACGCACTATGCCACTTTAAAACTTGAGTTGGTGAAACTTATCACCTAATTATGGTTTTGACGAGGGTGTATTAGTATTGGACTGGACTGGACTTTTTGGGATAAAGTTAGATAGATGCTGCCTGTCAACCATGCTTGGTTTCTGGAGTATATTTATTTTTAGTACTTAATAAAATATGTTTTACTTATTATAGAAGGAGTAATTTAATGAAAGAATGTAATAATGTCAAAAGATTAATTTAGAAAGAGGTTGTTATTTAGGAGGAGTGATGAGAATTGTTTTGCATGTTGACGCTTTATTGCTTTTCATGGTCTCAAGTCATCTATGATATTTCTATTTGGAGGATGGCATTCTTGTTCCATTTTTCAATTACTGATTGGTTTGGCGTTAACAATATCATCATACGAAACATTAGAAAAAATGAGCACAAAATTAAGTTGTTGTTTCACCCATGGTACAGTTGGATACATAAATGCTGACAGAGCATCAAGTATTGTGTAAAATACTAGCAATTTATATACACAAGAAAATATTATGATAGTGACTTGCATGAGTGCATTTTTTTCCCATACTAGACTGTTTGTGGTGGCTCAGCCGCAAGTGCACTATGTATATCTTTATGTTGGAGTATATAATAATAATAATAATACTATGGCATTCTTTTTTTATCAACATCTATCTATATATCTGCATGGAAGAAAAGCTAGCTGTACTGTTACTTTTGGAAACAACAAGTTGGCAATGCTCCCAACACAAGCATTGCCATGTGAAAAAAAAGAGAGGGAGGATTCTAAAGTCCCTTTGATCGATTTCAAGGTTCAAATGATACAACCCACCCATCTACCATGTCTCCATTAACAATTGAAACGAAATCGATTAACCGAACCAAACCTACTGCTAATTTTTTTTAACTGTCCTCGGCATAGATTTTAAGACGTTCTAAAATTCAATTTATACATTATAATTTGTATTTAAGATATATATATGAGAAATATATTTACAAAGGCAAGTTATTTTATATGGAGGGAGGGAGTATGTGTCATGTGTGTGTTTAGACTTTAGATGTATACCTTCAAGTGTGTACGTAAACATATTCTACAAGGGTTTACTATGCATCCAAGAAAATTTAATGTATGTGACGCATGATCAGCTTAATTCCACTTTTAAAAAACAAAAAAAAAAAGGTCAAAAAAAGCAGCAGTGAGTCGACTACTCAAAAGTCAAAACCTGAATGATGACTACTAGATCTTATCCAATCACTGTAGTTGCCACTTGCCATCTTTGACAATTTTAATTAGCCCACTGATAGTTTTTCACTGAAAATTAAACTGCTTCAGGTATTTTTATTGCCAAGAATGTTTTAGGAACAAGATTATTAGCTACTTATCTTGTTTTAGGAACAAGATTATTAGCTAGTGTCCGCTCGGGACCGTGCCGGTGAAGCTACTGTTCAGGTAGCGCGGGGCGCGCCACGGAACCTCTGTGAGCGGCACGAGCCGCGCCAATCGGCGAACAGAGACTTTCTGGGTTATTTATGGAAAGGTCATTATGGGTAATTGAACATAATGTGAAGTAGGGTTAAAATATGATTAGTAGGTGTATATATTATCTATTGTAACGCCCTATGTAACAAAGAAATCATCAATAGACAACAAGCCGTCTGTGGAGTACCCAAATTGGGAAACCACGTAAATCTCTGTATTATTCATAATTCTCTATCGTTTGTGTGCGTGTGTGTAATCCTATATTCTAACACTTATGTTTAAGTTAAAGTTTATGACAATTGTAAAACTAATTTGTGCATTTGTTGATGAGACTGATTGTGTCCCCATCTAAAATCATTCTGCCACAATTGTGATAAAATAATGTTACTATCGCATAAAAAATGGTCACATAATACTCATATGCATACTGCGGGTCTCACATGTCAGGCGGAGGCCCAGCCCACAGTATGCATGCGTGTGTATGTGAGTATTATTTGACCTTTTTTTATGTAATAGTAGCATTATTGATTGTGATATTGAAAGCTAAATTTCCTTTTCTTGATTCGATTCCATTTCAAATAAATGGAGATTCTCCATTTCATGGTCCAGATGATAAATGGAGACTCCATTTTATGGTTCAAATTTAAAATCATCTTTCTCTTTCTCATTAGCATAATGTCACATTCTAACACATTTTAAATTTTAACCATAAGAGTGTTTATTTAAAACGGAGAGGATCCTAGTCCTCTTTACGTGCTATTATAAAGTGAGAAGAAATAACACTTCAAATCTCACACTTTTCCACACATGATGAAATAACCAAAGCAAGGAATCATCCTCTTTAAACTGTGAGAAGGTATATATAAAAAAAATAAAGGATTGATTTTTAACATTCATCCGCGATATTCGCTCAATCACTTTAACTAAAGTTTCAATCAAATTTATAAAGTAATTCCGGAGTTGATAAAGACATTATCTAACTGATAGAAATTGAATCTCTCATGCCTTTCATTTACTTTTCACACCAAACAAGTTGCAGTCACATAGCTGATAGCACTAATGTCATCAAGTGCAAGAGCAACAATGGTGGAGACCTCTATCAATGGGATTGTTGGAAGAATGGTAAGACTCCCTCGGAGCATATTAGGAGGATTTTCTAGAGTAGTGAATCAAGGAATAGACCTAATGGGAATAGGAGGAAGAAGAAGAAACCAATATCAACCATCCAACTTCTCTCCCCTGCAAGAGCCCTTAATGATGATGATTCAAGAAGAGTGGGCTTTTTTGTCCAATTTTGAGCAACAATTTGGGACAATACATCCCTTTTTCTACGCGTGCCGGTTCATTGAGGCTTTAAAGATGGCTCAGGAGGAGCACAAGTTTGTTTTCCTGTACCTTCACTCGCCAGAACACCCCTTCACACCCACTTTTTGTAGGGAGACCTTATGTTCAGAAGTTGTGGTACAGTTTGTTGATGCAAATTTTGTTTCTTGGGGTGCACTTGCAAATAGAGGAGAAGGTTTGCATATGGCTACAACGCTGAGCCCTGCCAGCTTCCCATTCTGTGCAATCCTCGCTCCTGCTCCTGGTGATAACTTAGCAGTGCTTCAACAGGTAATGTTGAAACCCCCTCCTCCGAGGGAGTAATAAATAATAAATTAAATTATCTGCGACTATATATTTTCATTTAATCATTGTCACATAAATGGTGTGGCTAATATGAATATAACCACTTGTGTGGAGTGGAGTGGAGTGGAGTAATTGGTTAAATTCCAAGTCTATCTAAGAATTTACCTTTACTTGCATAGATGGAAGGGACAGTTTCTCCAGCTGAATTGGTGGAAATTCTACAAAGAACAATGGAGGAGCAAGGATTGGCTTTTGGAGGTGCAGTAAGAGCCAGGGAGGAAGAAAGGAGAAGAGTAGTAGATCAAGATCAGCGTTTGAGGGAAGAACAAGACGCTGCATATGTTGAAGCTCTCCAAAAAGATCAGGTTTTACACAAAGGCTCAAACACAAATTAACATCAAACTAATTTAATTATGTAATATATATACCTAGATAACACGACCCCATTACTTGTGGTGGAACATATTTATTAATTAGTTAAAGGTGATGAAGTGTTATGGTAACATGCATATGAAATGGAATATATATCTATCAACAATAAACAATTTCCTTTCTTAATTATTTCAGGAGAAAGAAGTGTTCATGAATTTGGGTTTGGAAGAAAGAGGTCAAAAACAAGTAGAAGCATCAAATAATGTAAATCATCAGCATCCTAAAACAACTCCTACTAAAAAGCAGGATGGGGATGGCAAAGTGAAACGGGCCACTACTATTCCACAAGCACCAAGTACTGATAGGGATGCTCCACAACCACAAACTCGGGTAATACTATTATGCAACCAAATTAAATGATAAATATTCAACACATCTTTTTAATTGTAATTAATTAATAGTACATGTTTGCAGATATTAATACGATTTCCAAATGGAGAGAGGAGGGAGAAAAGCTTCTTCTGCAGAGACAAGATTCAGGCAATTTATAGATACATTGATTCACTAGGCTTGCCTGGGGTTGGAAATTACAAGTTGATATCCAGCTTTCCTAGAAAAGTCTACGGTGTTGATCAAATGCTAATAACTCTCAAAGATGCTGGACTTCATCCTAAAGCAACCCTCTTCTTGGAGCTTGTCTAGAAGAATTAGTTAGTTTATGTTATGGTTTACATAAAATTCCAGCTGCAAACTGCTTTGTCTGCTGTTTATCTTACCATTACATGTGGTTGAATACAATTTGAAATGGAATTCAACAATTATTATTGTCTTGAAAGGTGTATTCACGAAAAGGAAAAAAAAACAGAGGAAGTTTAAAGTATATGCATGCATGCTTTATTTATAACAGATTGCTTCTATCTAGAAATCATAATGCTTGTAACTGAAGTTCTCTCACAATAATTAACTGTGCATATTTTAGAACAAACAAGCTAGAAGTTAAAAGAGTTATTCATGTAATGATGGGGGTAATATTGTTGGAGATTACAGATTTTATTAAACAAACAAGAAACAGTTTGAAGAAAACAGAGTAAAAAAATTACACGAGTGTTGGACCTTGACAATTAGTACCATCAAGATTGAACCAAGTTTGGCTGGCCTTATAACGCCTCCAATTATTATTAGTATTTTTTTAAAAAAAAATCCTGTCAAGTTTAATCATAGGCGTAGAATAAAAAAAATGAGTTTCAAAAATTAAAAAAAATAATTGAAATTTCAAATATATATGTCAAACAAAACGAATGCTAAAAATTTACCATGATGCTAGAGAATCAATGTAATACTAACATATGTATTTGAAACTTGAAATTTGAGAGAAAAATGGGTTCATACAAATAATAATTATTGTTTATTTTATAAGTCATATAAATAATGAATATATAATTATATTTTCATATATTGTATAATAGTATGACTTTTTTTTGTAATGAGACATTGCCATTATTTTTAGCACGTATATTCTAATATTTTAGAATTTCAGAATTGAGATAAGTGATCATAATCATAAATTGAGTAATACCACTCGAACCAAAACCTTAGTTATACTACTTACATTTGTGTTGTTGAATAAGATAGCAATGGCTATTAGGGCTTCATTCCACCTCAATACTATTATTTATTTGTATTCATCTCAATTGTTATTTTGGGTATTGTGACTTTCCTAAGTTCAATAAAGGGTACTTCCTACTGCATATGGATACTTAAAAGGTTTGGGTATTTACAAGCAATTTTGGTTCGGTCTTTGTTAAATTATGCATTTGGATCTGTATCAATCAGTTATGATTCAGTTATTTTTGTTGGATTTAGGATAATGCTCTGTATATTAGTACAGTAAATATATGCTAATGGTATTAGAGAGCTTTGTGTACGGCTTTGCAGCAAATCAATAGTACTTCTCTATAATCCACAAAACTTAAAAGATACTTGTGCAAGATATACCAGAAGCACATTGTAATTCACCATTTTTTCCATTATTGTTCCTCACTTAAAAATTTTCATTACATTACAAGTTTTATGACCAAAGTTACTAATAGACTCCTCCTTTTCCATTCCCTTTTGATGGAAAAAGCTTGTGGTAGCTACATATGTAAATGATGAAATTCTACATACTCACATAGTACATATATTACTCAGTGGGTTTGGCTTAATTATGAAAGCTTCTCAACTAAGATAGGAACTCTTATAAATTAAGTTAAATTTGAAATTAGCGGCATCGTTTAAGGAGAATGATAGATCATTCTCCATTTGAATTATTGCGTTTATTCTGTATGGTGGGTGGGGAGTTGAGTACAATAGTTGCTGCATGCATTAGTAGAATTACCTCAAATTTTCTTCTTTGTTTCGGTATTAACTACTGATAAGTCTTTTGAGTTGTAATTACCAAAGAAAAAGAAGAGTTTTTGAGATTTTTGTATTAATAGTTACTATGCTGCTTGCAGTTAGTGCTAGAAGAAAAGGAAAAGCTTGAGAAAGATCATTACAGTCTCCCTGTGGGAAAGTACGGAAGGGAATAGCCAATAGGGATGATGAGGACATGATCCTGTGGTTTTTGAAGGAGTTCATGGTGTCAGTATTGTATTTTAATTTGTGTAGTCTGAATTATCATGAGACTTGAGAGGATCTAAATTGTTGTTTTCGTTTATCGATCAGTAATTTTAAATGTTAAGAAGTTGCTTTGGTTCCATCTGTCCCTGTTGTTGTCTAGGAATGAAGAAAAGAATCAGTATATCATGTTCATAGATACCAAACTGCAGATACTATCAAGTTAACTTTTCCAATTTAGTACTGTGTTGTCAGCAATGGCATCGGGAATTTGGCGCATCAGAATAATTGTCTGAAGAATCAGTGAAAACTGCAGATACTATCAAGTTTTATGCATGCTTAGAATGAACATCGAAAACCAGTTAATACAAGTGCGTGTGATGAAGCAGTTTGCATGTGTTAACAGAATTTATATACTAGTATATACCAACATGTGTTGGGAAGGGATTTGAGCACAACTGATTCTGCTTAATACTCCATAAAAGTAGTATTGGAGTGGCTTAATTAATTAAGTGCGGAAGGATGGCTTAATTAAGTTCACTCGTCGGCTTACAATGTCCGCTTTTACTTGCCTATTAAATTCCAAGTAACCCCACCGCTTCCTCTCCCAGAGCTGAACCTTGAACCTGATTCCATGGACAGTCATTGCATTGCTGTGCGAAAGTTTCCAGGATTTGCGAGGGACAGGAACATTGTAACAGAGGCAGAAAAACTGGCCATCAGCTTGAGCAGGTCTCCTTGGGCAAACTCTACTTCTTCGAAGAGTGAATATGCTTACTCAATTGCACAGTACAATTCTCCCTTGCGGATCATAAGGCGGGTGAATGAAGTGTGGGTGGATGTCAATGGATCAGAAAAGGATGGCTGTCAGTCCAAACAAATTGCTGCCTTCTGAGAGTCAACCGGGTGGGAACTGTAGGTTTTGAGTGCACACCACTATGTAAATTGGTTCTTGTTTGGTGTAGTCATGTTCAGCTAATAGATATGACTGCTACTATGTTTAAGTCTCTACTTGCTAATCTCAAAGTACATATTAAGTTTAGTTGTTCATCTTTGTTTTCTCATAGCAACCGGCTTATAATAGCAGACATAACTGAGTTGACTCATAAAAGTTTACTTATTTAATTGTTTAATATATTTTTATTTTTATTATATTTATATAATCTAATAAGATATAATATAGGAGAATTAGTAAATTCCTTCTCTTGTAGGCAATTCATTAAATTTGTAGATAATTCAATGTATATGTAACTTGGTAGTTTCTCTCTTTGGAGGTATTTAATTGTATCCGACTTTCTTTGTGGGAAACTTGAAAGTTATTAACTTATTATACATTCATTTTGAATCATCTTTTAATTATTCTTCTTCCTTATTTGTACTTTTACTTTTTTTTTATAACTAATATTCACTCTCAATTACGGATACAACCTTTTATTTTTTAATGTTTTTTAGTTTAGTTCAAAATTAGATATACATTTTATTTAAGAACAATAAAGTAATTTTTGACTATTATTTATAGCATCACACTATCATTATTTAGTTAATATTAGGATTATTTTTAATAATATAAACTAAATTAATAAAAAATACTATTATAAATTGGTGTTTAGCACGGATATTGAGCTAGTATATTTAATTATACAAAATAATAATTTTTGTATGATAATTCACATAATTGTATATGATGCTCATCACCTTCCTTTTTACCTTCTTGTTTTTAAATGCAAATTTTATTCCTGTTTAAACATTCGGTGCCCTATGATTATTTAAAAGAATATGAAAAAAAAAAAAAGAGTATTGTTTTTCACGCGCTGCAGTAGAAAGTGGCGTAAAAAGTTACAGCTGAAAGAGGGAGGGGTGAATGTGGAGTTATTTGGGCTTCTGGTTCGGATTTGAGAGTCACTGCCCTCTCTCCCTCCCCTTTTCTCCTTCCCCTCTATCTCCTCTCTTCGATCCTTTTTCTTCACCGTCACACACGTAAGAACATATACGTACACATACATATAACATATATACACGTACACCTTTTCAAACGTCGTCGTCGTTACATCATCATCATCTCTGTCTCTCTATACACAGATCGGACTTCTAGCAGATCCGACTCATCCTCTCTTTATACGGTACACCCCTTGTTTCTCCATAAGTGTGTAAATTTATGTTGTTTTCGTAAAAGCTATTAATTGGATTTTAGGGTTTGAGCCAAATTAATGCTTGCTTTCATAAAGAATCATATACATTTCCTTCGTACACTCTCACATATCTCTCTACCTGTTGTCAAATTTCCTATAAAAATTATTCCTTTCTTTAAATTAGATACCCAGTCCTGCTTTGAATTTTCTATGTTGTACTTCTGAATTCTGATACATAATCTGGTGGTACTATCATGCTTCCATGCCTAATTGAGTTTTTTATTCTTATTGAAAAAATCAAAAGTATTTTTGTGTTTACCTATCAAAATAAATAGTTTGCATGTTCTGTCTTTTAAGTAGGTACAATCTTTACAATGCATCCTGTTTACTGTATTTTCTTAGGCTCTTATATATGTTTAATTGATTTTTCATTCTACATTATCATATATGTCAAACTCAGAAGTGTGAAACTAAGAGTGGTCTGGTATACTGATTAATGCTGTAGATAGGTAGCAGAGTCCAACTCAATAATTGCAGGGTCTTGTGTGTTGAGAATTTTGCAGACTGATTTTGTGTAGTGTGAAAAAGTTGCAATTAGGTCCAATTTTTTGGTAAAGACGGTAATTTGGATATTGTAAGTGATAGAGCAGGAGAAATAAACAAATGCTTATGTATAGTTGTACTCGTCAACATAAGGAATTACAATATTAAATAATTATTTCTACTTCACGACGAAATAATTTGTAAGTATTCCAAGATGTTATAATATTCAAATAATTTATACCTTTAAGACTACGAAAGTATGACAGGCTTCGTTTCAACTTTCATGGGAATTACCTTTTTATGTTGGATTCATTTCTGTATTTTGGAATGGAGGTGGCTGATTGTTTGTCTTCTGGGGTTTCTGGAAATTTTTATTTGTGTCGCTTAAAATTAAAAAGTCATGTGCATATTTGTAATTTTCTGAGTATACTTTGACTCTGCATGGGTCTTGTGCCTTACATTTATATTTTTATCATTGAAAAGAGAAACTAGGTTAAAAAGAAAAACAGTAAACTTGTATATGTCATACCTATATAATTGTGTTAGTTCGAATTTCAAATGACGGTGTGGAAATAAATATACTATAATCTGCTCTAATTGTATTTTTGAATGTGAACATTAGGGTGTTTGAATTAGTTGTATGAGATTTTGGACATTAAAACCATGAAGGCTTGCTTTCATCTTTAGAGATGAAAGGTAAGGAAAAGGCTTGAGGTTGATTAGGGTTGATGTGATAGACTGATAGGTTGGGTTCAAGTCAAGATTTAGGGACTAAGATTACATTTTATCTTTAAGCACACAATCTTAAGTCTCCTTTATGAAGTCCATCAGAAAAGAATGCTTTATAAACTAGCTATTGAATTTCCTATTTCTTTGTATTATTAAGACTATAGAACTGAAAATGCCACAATATGGCATGTTAAAACTAAAACGTATGAAGACCTATAAAAAAACAAAATTCTTTGTGAAGTCTGAATAGCATAATTTGTCTTAAAATATGATCCATGTACCATTCAAAACAGACATGAAGGACATAGAAACCATAAAAAAATGCTATACCAGCATATGGACTTGGGTACAGGGAAGATAGATTGGGACTGGAACAAGGCTCAAAGGAATTTCATGTAAAAATCCTTTACTTTGTTTCTTTTGACATTGTTGATATCATATTAGCTTAAGTTTATTTTTTTGTTTTGTATGAATATTATGTTTACGCTAGTTGATTTTTGTTTGCTTGAAAGTTTTTTGGAGTATAATGTGTTTCTTTGGTTTTAGTTTCACATCCATAATTGAACTGTACTATGACACTGTTGATTTTTTTTACTTCGAAAGTTTTATGAAGTGTTTCTTTGGTTCCAGTTCCACATTTATAATTAAACCGTACTTAGTACACCTTGGAACAAGACTGTAGTCATGTTATGGGCCGTGTCAATTGTACTCATATGCTCGCAGATACCCCAGCTTGTTGTAAACCCTGTTACGAGAAAGTTGACATAAATAATACTCTTGAGTTGGTGCCTTTGTGAGATGTTTTGAGTCTCAGCCTCAACAATTGTGCTCGCTTTTAAAATTCAAGGAAATTTTTGTATTCGTTATGAAACAGTCATAAAAGAAGCATGGAAGGTTTCTTTTGGTTAGCATAATGCATTTTAGATCTAAATTGTTTCTTTTCTAATTAACGTCTCTTTTGCACGCATGTTAATAAATACTGTACACTTAAGGGCTAGGATATGCTTACCTTAGTGCCAGTAAACATTTTACCCCTTAGTTTGCTGTTAGTTGTGATAGGTATTTTGTAGTAGTTTCTAGATGCCTCAATTGATCTGAATTACAGACAAAATACTATGAATATTTTTTGCAGCGTAAACTTGATATATCTGATTGGTCATTGGAATATATTTGGTCACATTCAGAACCATTGATAATGCATTTGCTTGACCATTTTATTTCAATTGTCTTATTCTTAATCTTAGTTTGTTGGTTGCACTTTGTTGTTTATGAAGGAATTAAATTTTATCCATTTTGTCGGCAGGCCATGCAAGTGCTCTTTGGATGACCTTTTCACTACATTGGAACAATGACATCGAGTATGTTGGCTGGAGAGCGAAGGTAATTTACTGTATTTACATTTTATGTTATTTGGAGTTTTTGTTATTTTTCGTCACGATGTCTTATCATTTAAATTATCACCGAGCAAGTAAATATATCATTGGAGTTTTACATATCTGACCAAAACTGTAACACAAGTACATTGGAAGTTTCTTACCCAAGGAATATAGTTGCAGCTTTACCAAAAAAAAATTCTTCAAAAAAGTTTCTCAGTACAAGAACTGGGAAACTCTTAAGCTCACTAGAGTTGAGGTTCAACTCTAGTGAGCTTTGCCAATATGAATCAATGTAACTAGGATTCAACTAAATTGTTGGGTAACTGTAACAATAGCAGAAAATGTGTCAGTGAAGAACAATAAAAAATACTTGCGCATTAGCAGATTGGAAGAAATTGATAGAGATTGGGGAAGAAGATATATATAGGGTTTGTTTGTCGCAGTTTATGCTTATTTCAGTAAGAGATTATTCACTAGCTTAATTTAAGTATAGGTTATTCAATAAGCTGGAGTATCTTGTTTGACCCAGCTTTTTACAAATAGCTTGTTACCGGAATTTTGGGGTTACTTTAGTCATGAAATTTTCTAGTACGGTTGTAGGGTTATTTTGGGCATGAAACAAATGTCTACTCAAATTACTGAATAAGCTGATAAGTTGTCAAATAAAACCCCTCCATTTCACCACCTTTAAAACTATTGGTACTTGATGCGGTACGGGAGAAGAAATTCAATAAGTTTATTATTAATTTTGTATTGTTATTTAGAGATAAATGTTGAGTTATTAATGAAATTATTTAGAAGGATATTATAGTAGTAACTTTAGAAGAGTTTTAATTGTAGTAGTAGATTTCAATTAGGATAGTTTATTATAGTAGTAGATTTTAGTTCGGAGATTGTTTACTTTCTAAGCTAGGGTTTTTACTTAATCTCCAAGTATTGGGTTTTCTATTTAAGCATTGTAATACTTTCATTATTTTAAGATTATTGAATATATTTATTTGAGATTAAAGTTGTGTTTTTGTGTGTGTTTCTTTACCGATTCTCTACAGAGATAGGTACGCTTATTCCTTCTTCCTACCCCATCCTACATCATAATGGTATCAGAGTCAAAATTCTTGATATCGTTTGATTTCACCAAATTCCTTCCTACCCTATTTTTCTGGCCTCCATCAAATTATCGAAGTTCGCTAGAGAATCGACAACAATTTTCCGAGACGAAAGCACAATTTGTAGCAGGAATCGTCGTCGTAGTCTCAATCTTAAAAAAAAATAAAAATCAGCATTACTGTTCATCGCTATCGTGAGCGACAATGTTCATCAGATTTTTTCTTCTCAAATTACAGTTTTGTACCCCTAAATTTTTGAAAATTTTAAATCAGCCCCTTAAGTTTCTGAAACTTTCAATTCGCCCCCAAAGTTTCTAAAACTTTCAATTCAACACTTAAAGTTTCTGAAACATTCAATTTAGCCCTCATAGATTTTGAGTTTTCAATTTAACCTCCAAAGTTTTTGAAATTTCAATTCAGCCCCTCTACATATATACAATGTCTTTGAGGTTTAATAATCAAGACTTTCTTTGGGCTAAGATAAAGCAACTTGAGCATCGAACTTTGGTCATATGCGAGTAAACTTAAATGGTCTTGTGTCCCGTATAGTGCCGAGTATGAGAAATTATGTGATGAGCTTGCACTTTCTGAAACAAGTCTTGCAAATTTAAAGGCACATTACGAGTATTCTTTGGTCGTCCATATTTTGTTCAAGCACAAAAAAATGCTCATCCTAATCGTGTTTGTTCAACTAAAGCGAAGTGTTCACAAGAGAAGACCTACAAAGTAAATTCTTACAAGACAATTAATGACTGTCTCACAATACTTAAACGTCTCAATAACCAATATGAAATTGGTGAGGATAAAGAAGAGCAAGTATTCTCACATATTAATACTTGTGAGAAACATGAAGCGGAAGTTAAGTGTGTGAACAACTTTCAGAGATGGTTTGCAGTGAGGAAATTGAAGTTAAGTTTGACCTCAAATGCAAAAACATAAAGGAAGATAAAGTTGAGGTCAACCATGTTGATTTTTTCTTTCTGGTTGATACAGTCCCAAGCTACTTCAAATTTCTATATTATGTCATTGTTATTCTCGAAAATTGTGATAATGACATTAAAACATTGGATGTGAATGTTTTGTTGGAAGACATTTCTTGGACTGTGGTTTATTATTCTACTACATTTCAAAACTTGAGGACGAGTTTTTTTCAAAGGCGAAGAGAATGATGCGGTACGGAAGAAGAAATTCAATAAGTTTATTACTAATTTTGTATTGTTTTTTAGACATGAATGTTGAGTTGTTAATGAAATTATTTAGTATGATATTATAGTAGTAGCTTTTCATTAGGGGAGTTTTAATTGTAGTAGTAGATTTCAATTAGGAGAGTTTATTATAGTAGTAGATTTTAATTAGGAGATTGTTTCCTTTCTAAGTTAGAGTTTTTACTTAATCTTCAAGTATTGGGTTTTCTATTTAAGCATTGTAATACTATTATTGAATATATTGATTTGAGATCAAAGTTGTGTGCTTTTGTATATGTTTCTTTATTGATTCTCTGCAAGATAGATACTCTTATTCCTTTTTCTCACCCCGTCCTACATAGTACTTTAAGGTTATGTTTGTTTGTAAAAAATAGGTTTGGGATTGGACTATTTGTCTTAATTTAACACTATTTTGGATTATTTTATCCTTTTATGATGGACTATTAGTCCTTTAATGTGGGACTATTTGTCCCATAAAGCCATTTGATTGCTTAAAACTGTGGGACTATTAATCTCACATTATTATATAATCCCTCATAAATAGCCTTAGGAATGGCAAAAAATAGTCCATAGAACTATTTAAAGGATTATTAGACCCCATCATAAGATAAATAGTCCGAAATAGTACTGAATTAAGACAAATAGTCCAATCCCAAGCACGTTTTTTTGCAAACAAACATAGGGGTGCTGTACTCCATTTACAGTTTATTATCAATAAGCTGCAATAAACTCTGGAAAAACTACTAAATTTTAAAAATAAGCTATAAGCTGCTCTTAATAAGCTGTGACAAACAAGGCCATAGAATATAGAGTGATAGGTATGGCTAAGCCATTATTCAATTCAATGCATACAAGCTAATATGCACCATTAACATATATTATGCTTATATGCACCTAACATGGGGGACAAATTAAAATGGTATTAACAATATGACATCAATAAGTTCTACGATATTCCTATTATCTATTACTCCCGAACTTCCACTTATTTACTAGTTTGGCCTATACCCTTATAATTATATTTGTGGATTTTTGTCTGTGACTTTTCTTTTGGACTTGGATTGTAGAGGTTTTCATGAGGTTATAGTTGTGCCTTTAGCATTTGTCGATATACATGTTGAGTAGAGTTATATTTATCATGCTCATCTTATCAATTAGTGTTTTAGTTACCATATATCTGAGGGTGTCAGACCATAGCGCTCTGTTTTTACTTGCAGTTATCTCCTCTACTTGCATTCTGCATGTGTAGTATTTTCTGATAGGCATGTAATTTATCCCATCATATTAAGTGCTGGTTTGGGACTACACTTCCTCTCTAGAGGTGTGGTTGATGACTTAAGTTCAAACAGGCAGATGTCCTACTGAAGGAGATTGTTTAAAAACGAAATATAAATACAAGCATGTTTAAATTATCTTACTTTATTGTAGGTGGGCTTCCGCAAGAAGAAATAGCATGACTGTTTTGGGAAAAGTTGCTGTTCCGAAACCTTTAAACTTACCCAGCCAAAGGTATATTATATCCTGCTTAATATGTTTCAGTTTCATGTTATGATTTACTTGGTTTGCTGTCTGAAATTCTGCTCAACCCTGTTTCAAGGTTAGAAAATCATGGCCTGGATCCAAATGTGGAAATTGTTCCCAAGTGAGTACTGCTTCATTCTTCTAATACTCTCTCTCTCTCTAACACACAAAAAATCAAAAAACACACATCTTCCTATGATTCTCGCAATAGTGGAGCCAGATTTTCAATTATTTCTATGTATATTCCTTTCTGATAGGGGTAGTTATAGCTGGGGGAGTCGCTCATCTTCCTCAGCATCAAATCCGTGGGGTTCCTCAGGACTGTCTCCACATGGTGATGGTGCAAATGGTCCACCAAGCCATGTTAGTGGTCGTCCTTCATCTGGTGGAAGCGGCACTCGACCATCAACTGCTGGTAGCGATAGGATGCATGAACTTACTCCCAGTGCATGGGGTCCGAATTCTCGGCCATCATCAGCTTCTGGGGCTTTGACATCAAACCAAACCTCATCAACTCCATTGCGTCCTCACAGTGCAGAAACAAGACCTGGTAGCTCACAGCTATCACGGTTTGCTGAACCATTACCTGATAATTCAGTAACATGGGGAACTGGGACTGTGGACAAGTTGGTATGGTCTTTATCTTATTTGTTCTACTGTTGGATTTCTACTATCTAAAGAAGATTGTTCAGTTGAATTATTGTGCTCCCAGTTTTATTTAGGAAAGATAGGTATCCAATGCATATTATATATATTTGAGTGATTAGTAACACATGTACGTTGCTGATTCTTCGCGTTATTCCTTTCCAATCAATTCTCTTGTTACTTTAGCCTTTCTGGTTGAGGGTGCTACAACTTTTTTGTGCACTGATCTTTCTGGTGTGACTAAATTGCATGCAGATAATCTCATCCACCAAGAATGATGAGTTTTCTCTTACTTCTGGAGATTTTCCTACACTTGGTTCCGAGAGAGAGAATTCTGGAAAGAATACGGAGTCAGAAGGTAATTTTGCTTGCTACTTTTTGTCTATTGTCAGTGGTCTAATTTTCCTATTATGGTGTTCACGCATTGATTAACTTTAATCGTAACACACTTATGTTGTAAATTGGGAAATTAGTGAAACAACTTCAAACATGTTTTGAGCTCCTTAAATGAATCTCCACAAAAATTATATACTATATCACCAAAATAATATTTTCTTGTCAAAGAAGTAAGTTTGGTTTATCATTTCTTTTGTCTTCTATGAAGTACAGCTTGCTTGAGTATTTAATGGGGGAGTGTTGTCTGACAACTGCTGATATGCACAATGGTTTTTGATTTATTCACCAACATTTTTTTGCTGATGGTGTTGGTACCAGAACTTGAACCTTAGACCTAGCTTTCGTAGAATTTAACGATTTATTCATCAACAATTAATGGCAGATTATGGTTCTCATGATCGTCCAAGCTCATCCTCTGGTAGACTAGCATCGGCAAATGACAGGACTGTAACTTCTGAAGCTGGTTCCGTCTCTGAACTGAATTTAATTGTTTTCTTTGTAATATTGTTTTGTATAAGTTTAAATTTATTTTCACTTATCAATTTTTCTTACATTTATTTTTTATATACTAGTCTGATTAATAATATTATGTGATAATTTATTTTTTCTAATGCAGATGTCAAGGGTGGAACTATAAATACTTGGAAAAGAGATGGTACACAACATGTTGAAAATGGGGTCCAGCCTAGCTCAGAGAAGTGGCAGGGGGGAGACCCCCAGCAATACCTAAATGCTAATGTTCCTCAGCATTTTGATGCCTGGCATGGTCCTCCAATAAATGCTCCTGCTGCTGTCTGGTTTCGAGGACCTCCAGGAGGTCCACCATATGGACCCCCTGTTGCTCCTGGCGGCTTTCCAATTGAACCATTTCCTTACTATCGACCTCAGATGCCACCTCCTGCTTTACGGAATCCTCAGCAAATTCCTCAGCCATTGAATGGGCCTAGAGGCCACCATCCAAAAAATGGAGACTTGTATAGAGGCCAGATCCCTGATGCTTATATGCACCCCGGTATGCCAATTAGGCCTGGATTTTACCCTCGTCCAGTGCCCTATGAGAATTATTATGGCCCTCCAATTGCCTACTGCAATCCCAATGAGCGAGATATTCCATTTATGGGAATGGCAACTGGTCCTCCTGTTTTTAATAGGTACCCAGCTCAAAATACTCCTGAGCCTAGCAACAGCCATGCCAGAGCTAGTGGGCGTGGCTCAAGTGATACAACATTGGTCTCAGAACAAGTGGAATCTGGTCATTCTGACGATACTCGAGGACCATACAAAGTTCTTATTAAGCAACACAATGAATGGGATACAAAAAAAAGGAGCTGGGAGCATCCTACACCAGGTAATGTCTCCTTTTTGGAAAAGGGGAGCCAAACAACATTCCGGAAAAATGAGCGGGGATCCGACAATAGAAGGGATGAGGAGACGCATTCAAAAAGAACACCACTTGATGAGAATTATGCTTCAATAAATTGTGACAATCGAGGAGGTCATTCTTTAAACTCTGTTGGAGTAAAGTCACCTGAACGAGTGGTCAAGGCAAAAGCAGTTGATGACAGTTGGGGGAAGAAATCAGAAACTGGAGATTCTTCTGTCGCTCATGTACTTCCAGCGGCCTTGAAAGATTCAACTTTGTTACAGAAGATCAAGGGTTTGAATGACAAAGCTCGGGCTTCTGATGGACGCCAGGATGTTGCATTTGCATTTAGTAGGGAAGATCAGAAGAATAGGTTACCATTTGATATTCCCAAAGCCAATAATTCTCTGAACGAAGTTGGTATTGCTGTTGTATGTTCTGAAAGACCTCACAGTGGAGATCTTATCGCTGCCTCCAACGAAGCTGGTGTTTCTAAAGAACATATTATCCATCAATCAACCGCTTTGACTGCCATCTCAAGGTTTTTGAATAACTAGTTTTGTTGCATTTCTATGTTATTTTCATTTTTGGTGCGTCATTCATTGCAAATTTACAGGAGAGAAGGCCGAGTTGACCACCGAGGTAAAGGAAGGTTTAACAATCCGAATGCTGATGGGTGGCGAAAGAAACCCCTAGTTGCTGAGTGTTCTACAGAAATCCCAACAACAAATGTAGGATCTGTTTCTACAGTTCATGGTCAGGACCATCATACCTCCGTGGAGGCTGCTGAGAAGTCGGATACTAATCTTCCCGTAATGGATGAGGGTGAGTTTTTGGCCCCAATGTTTGATCCAAGTGATTGTCAGGCCCAGGTAATATTCTAATCCAAAACTAATTGATTGCCAGTGGTTTTTATTTAACTCTTACATGTTTTTGTATAATGTATCAATGTGCATAGATGAGAGAGTTAGCCAGGCAACGTGCAATACAACTACGGAAGGAAGAGGAAGAACGAATAAGGGAACAGAAGGCAAAAGCTCTTGCAAAATTGGAAGAGTTGAATAGGCGTACACAGGCTAGGGATGGTTCGACCCAGAAATTGGAGACAGCTCCACTAAGTGGTGATATCCTTCAAGACCAGGAAGCTTTACAGACACTTGCTGAAAACGTAATGGAGGCTGGCAGAAATGAAGCACCAAGCCTAGTTTTGGTTTCATGCCGTAAAGAAGTTGCACAAACTAGTGATAACAGCAACTCTGGGCTTGAAGAATCTAGTGTTATGTACATAAATTCACATCTGGAGACTTCAAAGAATGCCAAACAAGACACTATTGTCCCCCAGTTTTTACCCTCAAAACTGGATGTTCATCATGCTGGTGCTGCTGACGTCACAACTGCTCCCCAGGTTAATGGCAGTAGTGTCTCCAGGCATAAGTCCTTGGGCTACAAACAGAAGCAGAATATTCAAGTGGAAAAGCATTTTACCGAGAGTTTAATTCCCTTCGGTACAATTGGAGAACCAGATATTTATAGCAGTGTAGCGCTCAAGGATATTATATCTGCTGAGACTGTTCCAGGCAAAGTTGTTCCAAGTTGTGAGTCAAACTTGTCTGATAACTCAATACCTGAATCCTCGGCACATCAGAGAAAGAAAATTATCAAGACTGGCAAGAATAAGAGCAAGCTTGAGGATCCTTTACCTGTTACTGCTTTACCATCACAGGTGTCAAGAGAACCCAATCTTGCAAAAGCTTCCACCGAAAGTCTAAAGGCAAAGTCTTCTCGGTCTGAGTTGGATCCTGGCTCTGTTCAGTCAGTGGCGAAAGCTGTAGCTCATTTTTCAGATCGGCCTTCTTCTTTACCTGGTGAAGAATCCCATGTTAAAATAAATAACCAGCGGAAGGCTCAGCAGTCCCGTAGGATGCCAAGAATTGGACAAGCTAATAAAGTAGCTGATAAATTTCACGGAAATGATGCTGCTGTCTGGGCTCCGGTGCGGTCCGATCACAAAGTTGAGTCTGTAGATGAAGCCAGTCAGAAAACTGTACTTGATACTGTTATTGTGACAGCAAAATGTGATAATTTAGGTCAGAATAGTATCAAAAGCAAGAGGGCAGAAATGGAGAGATATGTGCCTAAGCCTGTGGCCAAAGAGCTTGCCCAGCAGGGAAGTATCCAGCAATCAGTTTCATCCTTCAGTCAAACTACATCAGATGAGATGGTCATTAGAGAAGATTCTACTTTTCAGAGAACAGGGAGTTCTCTACTTGCTCGATCAGTTGTTGAGAATTTAGGGCGAACGGTAGAGTCCACTTCTGGAGATAATAAGCAAAATAAGCAGGCAAAATCACATGGAGCATGGCGGCAACGGGGTTCAGTGGAATCATCACGTGTGCAAATGGGTTCATCTTTAACTTCAAACCCGAACAAGAATGTTCAAAAATATATGGATCAACATGAATCCTTGAAGCCTGAAGTAAATCAAGTAAAAGTTGAACTTAATATTTCTGACGGTTGGGACACTTCTGATGGTTGGAACATGCCTGAGGATCCAAATGCAGCTGCAGCTGTCACTTTTGGCATGAAAGATCAAGGGGGAGTGAAAGGCAAAGGCAAGCGACATCCTTATAAGGGCCACAAAAGCACAGGAAATAAGCATGATTTTGATCAGAAGAACAATAACAGTGGGGAGATGAATAAAAATCACGTTCAATCGGCAGCTCTTGAGATAAGCCAAGAAGATAGAAGCGTCACTGCAAAAGAAAGGGGCAATGGGGAACGAGCATCATCCCATTGGCAACCCAAAACCCAGGCATATTCAGCTAATACCCAAACTGGAAGCAGGTCTAGTGGAGGTCAGCATGTGTCCGCAGAAGCTGATCGGGCTATAAAAATGGATTCTCATCCCGTGGATGGAGATTTTCCATCAACACAGGATAAAGAGCACAGCGAGGCGGTTCTTGAGCTTCATTCTGATCAGTCTGTCTCTAAAAATAAGTGTGTTGGAGAAGCAGCATCAAACAATAGACGTCAAGAGGGAAGGAGAGAAAGGAAGGTTGCCTCATCAAAAGAGCGTCCGCAGCACCCAAACTTCGGTCTTGTTAGCACAGATGAACAGGCTCCTCCTGAAAGTGGGGATGCTCATCTTGAACAGCGAATTTCATTAGGGTTTCACAAGCATGGAAACCAAAACAATCGGTCTGGTAGAGGACATGAATCACGTGGAGATTGGAGTTCAGTTGCGCAAGATAACAGGCATTACAATGTAACTGGAAACAGAGAAATACAGTCGCAAAACTCACATTACAAGTACCAGCCAGTTGGGTCACACAATTTTAACAAAGGTAACAATTTCGAAGGTCTTACAGATGGCTCACATAATATGGGCTCGAGGTACAGGGAGAGGGGTAGGAGTCAGGGTCACTCGAGGCGTGGTGGGGGAAACTCTTATGGGTGACAGAATGGCAGTATCCAAGTAGATGCTGGTTATGATTAATGGGGATTAACATAAAGAGTTCGGGTTTATGCTTGTCGAATACCAACCTCCCCAGAAACACTTGGTGTCTTAACTTGCCTGTTTTCAGGTATTGCTGGTTTAGGTGGTGGTTTTAAACTTGATATCACACTTGTCAAGCAGGGTAAGGGGTGGTTTGGGCATAAGGTCCTAGCGTCAAATATGTGCAAGGAACTTGGACATTATAATTTCGTACTTTTAATCTGTAATCTATTTGAATATTGCATTTTGGTCCCGGTTTATCATCTGTGGAACCTTCGACATATTCCCTTATGGAGCCTTGTATTTAGTACGGTACTTTGCATACCCCAAAGATGTAGACAATGGAGAGGCGATGAATTAGGGATATTAGTATCTTGTATGTTTCCTATTTTTCTGGTGATAAGTGGCATTATTATCCAGCTGTTGGTTTTTTAAATGTTAAAAGCGTCCTAGTTTTATGGTATTTGGCCAAGTGCCATTCTTCTCGGCACTTGCCATTAAATGTTAAAAGATGTCGGTAGATTACGGACCCCTCCCCCCAATAGGTGGCTGCTTTTGAATTTATCAGTTTTGGGACTGAAATTATTGTTTCCTACTCTGTTAATCTGTTTCCTCTTAAGAATTGTAAGTTTTTCTGTTTCTTGTTTTTACATGAACGTGTTTTTTTTTTTTTTTGACATTTTGTGGGACATAGCAGTTCAGAAACAAAAAGTTCATGAATAAACGGCAGGTTTCAAACTTTTGTTGTGGCATATCGTTCTGAAGTCCAGATTTCATGATTGCCAGTTTTGTTTTTTGACTTAAATATGTGATGGCTTTTTGGTCTCTCTGTTGACTGTTGTATATCTTCTGTTTTTATTTTGGTCAAATTCTCATTTGAGCGATATTTTAGAGTTTAGATGACATGCATTATATTTAGAGTAATGGTACAGCCACACACTATTTTGTAAACATTTTATAAATTATTGATGTAGCATACTCCACTTCAGCGTATTTATCAACAAATTATTTCAATGTAATCTTTAATCCCACACAATATGCTGAGGTGAAATATGTCGCATCAACAATTTGTAAAATGTTTATAAAATAGTTTGTCTCTAGAATTATTCTTATATTTAAACTTCATTATATATATATATATACACACACACACGAGAAATGATTTATAACAACTATTCAAATATATGTACAACAGTTTTTATAACTATCGGGATTCTTAGTAATAATGATGGATAACAGTTTTTTTTAATCTGTGTCGTTTTTATGTACAACAGACGGTGAACGATCTATTTTACTTCCTCCGTCTCATAGTTATAGGCTTATTTTTTTTGGCACATAATTTAAGTAAATTAGTTAAGTGACAATTTTTAACATAAATTTTTTACATATACCCCTTAATATGGAATTAATGAATAAGTTAATTACTCCTTACTTATCACATTGGAACTCTCAACTTCATTGATTAACGTGTACTGACCATTAAAATCCATAACCATATAACTTTAACCAAAGAGAATACACCAACATTAAATGTGGTGATAAAAATAATGACATTGAATGTTGTTTCTTCAAAAAAAGAGTAATGATTGAATATTTATTATAAGAGCATAAAAGTAAAACAATGAACCAACTAAATTTTATAAATAGTAAGTAGCCTATATATTGGGACATCTCAAAATGGAAAATCAGCCTATAACTATGGGACGGAGGGAGTACTAAAATATTACTCCCTCCATTCCTAAAAGATTGTCGTTTAAGGTTTTGGCACATGGATTAAGAAAGTGTCATTTACCAAGTAAAATTTGTTTGAAATTCCATCACTACCCCTTTATGGGAAATTGAAAACTATTAATACAAGAGAGAGAATTTATTGGAATAATAAGAGAAGGTAGGGGTAATACAGGAAAGTAAATAATTTATTCTCCTCAAAAGTTGTAAACGACAAACTTTTTAGAACAAATTTTTTCTTTTAAAACGACAATCTTTTAAAAACGGATAGAGTATTTACAATAAATAATTGTTATGAATAATCTCATATGTATGTGTGTGTATATGTATAGATATATGTATGCTTATTTGAGAGTCTTCTCATTTAGGAAAATTTTGAATTATTAGCTTTGGGATAAAATTTAGCTCTGCAGTCATGAAATGCAGGATCAAAGTACTGATCGTGAAATTGCAATTTTAATACTTTTTACTGACATTCTAAATTTTCGTTATAATAAATATCTTTTTTCATATTTTAGAAACCAATTGTGTTAATACTAAAGGTATTTTATTTAATGACAAAATTAATAATTTAGTAGACAAATTTTATTTAATACATCACTGAATTTTTAATTTTTAAAATTAACTCATTGAATTATTTATTTTTTTTAAATCGGGCCGGTCTGAAAACTCTAACTCACTTCTGTTAAATTGTTTTGAATTTTTTCCATATGTGGCTTTTAAATAAAAATAGAGAAATAAAACAAATTACATAATTGAACATAGGTTGTCCTACAACAAGTGGGTGATTGTCATGTCATCCAACACAATGTTGAAGTCCTTGGCCCGTTGATTCAGGCTAACTCGTCGTGAGGAGCTGATCGACGTTGAATTGGGCAACGACGGATTTGAGGATTTCGTTGCCGATGGAAGGGAGAACTCGTCGTATTCAAGACCCATGATAGGAAGCTTGGTCTCGTCAGGTCGGGAGAGGACCCGGAGGGTTAGGTTAACCATCTGGAGATCTTTTGTGTCGGAGACAGAGGAGAAGGTGTGGGGCTTGGTACGGATATCGAAATATCAAAAATGTTGGGGGTTTGCAAAAGTGGGATGAGGAAGTGGGTCCCTTCGCATATGGGTCTATTGATGACTCCCCGAATTATGTACATCAATACGGCGTTGGCTGCCGTCGACATTGTAGAGAGAGGAATTGAGAACGGTGGCTGCGGCGTCAAGGCCCAATGTCGCGCGAGCTACTTTGGTCAGTAATGACGTTGCTTGTACCCATAATTGCATAGAGTACTGAATTGAAAGATCGAGAAGAATAAACATATTTATGCTCTAGCAACTAGTCTATATAGAGGAAATACAGTATCACTTCTGACAACCATTGAAAAGATAAATACTCTCTCATTATTTTGCAAGAGTTGGAACTCTTATGGGGTGTCAAATCCGAACTCATCCTCTCCCAACTCTTTTGTCTCCACTTATTCACTAATCCATTGCAGATTTAATCCGCCATGAAAGTGAAGAAAAGCATGAAGCTCAAGTTTTGGTCAATAAAGTTTTTGGTCAAGTTTTGATCTGCCATGTCATTTGTTTTATTTCTCTTTTTCTGTTTAAAAGGCATGTAGGAAAAAAAAAATCAAAATTATTTAACAGAAGTGAGTTTGAGTTAACAGACTGATCTGATTTTAAAAAAAATAATAATTCAATGGAATAATTTAAAAAATTAAAAATTTAGTGATACATTAAGTAAAATTTGCCAACTACAATAGCTAAATCATTAGTTTTGCCTTTATTTAATTATTACAATTCCAAAAAAAATTAATTGGCTTTGGTATAATCGACTATCAAAAATATTATTTAGGCTATGTTTGTTTATTAAAGAATGCTTTACAACTTGTTTGTGAGTTTTTAAAAAAATGATATATATGTCGATAAATATATTAAAAAATTAAATTACTGTCAACAAGTAATTATAATTTTTGGAAATTTATAATTTGTCTAGCAATTTTGTGTTTGTGCAAAAAAGCCCTTAAATATAATAAATATAAGGTATTTTTTATTTTTAGCCACCAAGAATTTCCATTTTAGGTGTTCTAAAATTGGAATTTAAGAATTATTTGTGAAAACCGTTCATTAGGGTTTGGGCAAAGTTCTTTTGAGGAGAGAGTGATGAACTGCCAACCGTCATTCCATGGTCAAATTTTGTTTCCTTACCTTTTTCATCCGCTGTTAGTTTTAAAAGATAAAGGGTCATTCAAAACAATTGTTTTACCATTTCCCATTACACTTCTCTTTTTAGTTCCCTTCCTCTATCCAAATCTCTTTCGGGATTCTGTTTCTCAGACAGAGAGTTGCGAAAAAGAGGGTTTGCCGGTGCGGTTAACATCTAACAACTCTCATCCTCTCGGGTTCGTGGGTAATTTTCACTCTTCCTCCGTTTTTTTTTTTTTGAGTTTTCAAAGCATTAGGTACTTGCGCCAAATTGATAGTTTCGTACATACAAATTCATCTCAGAATTGAATTGTTAGGTAGTAAATAAACACTTTATTTAAAATTATGATGGATTGTGTGACTTGGATCCATGCAGCTAGCTAAAATATGAATTTATGTAGCTAACTTAAGGCTATGGGTTTTTAGTTTGTATGAATTATATATCATTCGTTTTTATGATCCCTTAAACATTTGTTTTTTCGTTAATATGGTAATTTCCTGTTGTATTTTGCTTGATATGTCTATACAACAAAATGGAGTACTGGAGATTCTTAATATAGTGTGTTTGCTGAATTTTTATTAGGTGTAAATTAGAATGTTTCTGCGTAAATGATTGGGTGCTGAAGGTGGTGATAATGGCATTGGTGACCCATCAGATGCAGGTAATTGAACAACTGAATAGTATTATGTTTTCTTTTTGATAAGTAAATAATTTTCCTTATAAGCCCCACAAAGGGTGCAAGCCCTCCTACATGAAGTATACAAAGCATAGGACCACCTATACCCGCACAAACCAAAAGACCCCTCCCTATACATGGACATACTAAAAAATAACAACACTATGAGCTAAAGCTAAATCTCCCAAAAATTTTACAAAATGTACAATTGACCCTAGGAGCTCATGAAGCCAATAGAAAAAGAGGTTCAGTTAAAGAGAGCTCATAGTATTATGTTGTTAATATGTTGAATGGATGATCTAGAATTTTTCTATTGCCTATTTCAGATCCAAAGTATTACCTTGAATTGAATATTGTTTAATGCATGTGGAATTTAGTGGAAAAACATAAAGTTGTAAAACCGAAGAAAACGACACATTCATATTGTAACGTGAAAACAACTATGTGGTTGATTAATGCTGGTGGATTCATTTTTTAGATGATTGACTTGATGCTGCATTGATTTTCTTGTAATGCTCTATTATGTGGTTGGTGCTTTCATTTAAATTTTATAAATTGAGGGTTTAGAATCACTTGTTCACAAAGTTGTACCCCGAGCTTGCTACTTATATTTGAACCAATGTTACTTGAAACGTGGTTCGTTTTGTACCGCAGTACGCGTTTTAGTTGCGGTACGTTAGGATATCTTTATATAAGTTCTTATAGTTAGGAATTCTCTTAAAATCTAAATGAAAGAGACCTAAGTTCTATAAAAGATTAATCAACAAGTTGGTCAACTTGTTTTATAAATAGTTTAGGGCAAATGTAATGTTTGAGCGTCCAATACTAAATTAGAATATTGATATAAGTGCAATTATAGGTAAAACAACAAAGAAATGTTTTTGGCACGCTAAACTTAGAGTATTGGTACCAATGTTCTAAAACACGGTCTGGGCGGTCGCCTAGGCAGGAGTAATGCCTCAAACGTCGTGAGATTAAACCCTAGGCGCTTAAAACGCGGTCGTCACTCTCATGCGCCAAAGAGAAGAGGCGATGTTTTAGAAGATTTGTAGTATATGACGGCACGGGTTACCTTCTTTCTTCCTCACGATTGATTTGTCGAGCTCACCATAGAGTGACAATCACAAGTATGCTGATCTGAATTGCATGCAAGCAGATAATGTTCTATAAGCAATTTTTGTTATGACTTTTGGGTTTTGGAATTCTTCAGACCTCTAATGGAAGAAGATCAATAAGAAGAAGATGATGAGACGACTTTATTGTAGAAAAAAAAGACGAAGAGACTGCTGGAGGAGGAGAACCATTTTTGGGTATGCAGAGGTCTTAAGTTACTCTTTGTATGAAATAATTGAGCACAACTGGAGTCTAGGTAGTGGGCTAGCTCTGTACCCAAAGTAACAAAAGCACTAGTGGACCACCACAGTTGGTTGCTGGCTTATTTGACTAATAATAAGGCTGGATGATAGCCAAAGTACACATGTAACCCCAAAGTTCCATAATAGTTTTTATTTTAATCCTAAGTTTGTTATGTTTCTAATTTTACCCCTATACTTTTTACTAAAAAATTACATAAAAATAAGACTGCCTAGGGAAGCCGTCTAGGCTCCGCCTAGGAGACTGCCTAAACTCCGCCTATAAGGCCTCGGCGCTCGAAGGTCACTCCTTCGCCTAGGTCCGCCTACAGTTTTTTAGAACTTGGTACGTAAGAGTATTGTGTTTGGGTTCATAAGTACTAATATGCGGTTCGCTAGGTCGATGAGAGTATCTAGTAACTTTTATTTGAACGAATACCTTTAGGTTTTTTCCAGGAATATATTAGAATAATAAAGGTGGTATTTGTATGTTTACCTTGATGATTATGTTTTAAAACTCAATATGGTCAGGTTTTTGTGTTTTTAGTACTTAAACTCGATTGTTCGTAGAGGCGTGCAATATAATAGGTAAATTAATTTTTTTCTCGAAACCAGCCATCCCAAACCGGTAGATATTTTTTAAATATCAGCTCAGTGTAGCCGGGACCGGTATGCATATTCTAAGGAAATACTAAAATCGGACTGGTTTACCGGTTCATTTAATATATGTGATGTACATGTATTATATATACTATATGTATGTATTTTATGTATAATCAATAAGTTACTAATTGCTAACCTTATATGGAGAAGAAAAAAAAGTAGTAATAGAAAGAATAGTCTTTTTTCCCACATCAATCTCTCAAACTCCTCTCTCTAAAGTCCTAGCCAAATCCATCTTCTTTACCTCTTAGCAATTTATACTTATAAAGATATATAGATATAATTAGAGAGAAAAATATTACAATATTCCTTCACTGACTGGGCTGCTAGTATAGATTAAGGACAACGTTGAGATTGGAGAGAGTTTATGTATGTACTCACCATCGATCATCGGTGCCGACATGCCATGGTTTCTTTGTCCTACACTTCCGTATTAAGGATGGCTTATATTGGAAATTTGGATATGTTTGGCGATAGGGTTTTAAGATCTTTTTATATTTGCAATTCTATTATATTTATGTGTTTGCTTTTCTTCTATTTATGAAGTTAGATTTAGATTGGATGTAGTGTGGATTAGATTTTTTGATAAAAACAAAGTGGAAGTTTGAATCTTAAAAAAAAAAATCGGGTATATAATTGGTATATGGTTGTACTGTATCTATACCAAACTGGTACAGGATATTGGTAATCAAACTGGCGACATATATGATACGGGATACCGGTATTTCGGCAACCGGCTCAGTACGCTATGAGCTAGTTTAGTACGGTTTTGTACTGATGAACACCCATAATTGCTCATGCTTAGCTTCTATATAACGGGATATCACAAGCAAGGTATTTCTCACACAAAACTCAATCAACTATAATAATTTTATTGTCTCAAAAATAATAGACATCCCTACTTATAATACTCTCCTAAACAACTTTCCTAACCCAAATTTGGATTCTAATAAGATAACTACCAAACATATAAATGAAGTAAATTAATTACATACAATTATTAGATTTTCTTTTATTTCTATGGGCTTCTATTAGTCCAACCCAGTCTCGCTGGCTCGTCTTTCATCACTATACCTTTTAGATTTTATTCATAAAAATGTTAGAATAATTGAAATTGTAGTTGTATTTTCACTTCGGTGATTGTTTTTGAGGATATTAAGTGGTATTTATATTTTAACCTTGTCTGGTCTAACTTTAAATAAATTTAAGGGAATATACAATAGAGTATGGCATTGGGGTTTTGTTATAATTAATTGATTTTGTAATGCATTTTCTTGTTTGTTGCTATCAGGGTTTGTGTACAACATTTCCTACAAGGCCTGTATCATGGAACAGAAGGATAGAATCAAAACATTTTGGAATAACACTTCCCTTGGTTGAGAGAACTGATAGGTTTATTTCTTTGAAGTGCAAGGGCACGCCTTGTCTATGGTGAGAAGTTGTTCATATGTGTTTATTTCTGCCTTAATTCGGACAATTAAGTTCAAGGTTATATTTTAGTTCACAGAAGTTTTATTACTGATGCAGTATAGAGGGAGGGAGGGAGGGAGAGTAAAGTCAACACCCCCTCTTTTATCTGTTCATTCGTGTTAATTGACTTGTTAATATGTCGGTTTCTCCTGGAAATAATTATGTGCTTCAGTTCTCACACTTTTGTTGACTTGATTTCTTTATCATAGTAATTTTATTTATTTATTTAGCCTGTCCTTCATTATTGCTAATCAGTTTATTGTACGTGTTTTGATTATACTATGGATTAAGTGACTGGTAATCAGGTTTACCAGCGGTTTTAGTATGAAATATGGATTTGTGTGACCAACAATGTAGTAAACACAAGTAAATCAGAGAGTCCATCTAAGGCTAGATAAGTTTAAATGTTGAAATGGTTGGAGCTTAACAGCTCTTCAAGCTTTTAAACATCTTTAAAGGTCCTAAGACCAAAAATACCAAACCCAATGATTTAAATGGGGAACAGTAAGCTAGGGAAAAGCACTTGTGCTTTATAAGAAGTCGATATTTTGGTTCTTGCTATAATTTTTCCAGTTTGACCTCGTAGAGTTTCTTTAAATAAAAGAAGAAACTATATTAGAAAGAAGAGACCTACAAACAATGATGACAAGGAAAATGAGATACAATGATGGGAATAAATACAAAGTTGTAATAAGAACATCCTTTCAATCCCTATTGAGGTCCAAAATGAGTATCTTTTTAAAAGCTGCAAACGCCGACGATCCAAAGTGAAGCAGGAGAAGACACTATCTTATATTAAGGCAAAGGGGATATGACTATCACTGAAAATCCTTGAACTTGCTAGTGTTTTAACTAGGCTTTTGTTGTTGGCTTGGAAGGTTAATTATTGTACTGTTTTGTGTATGCTGTGTATATGGGAATCACCCTTTTTGCGAATACATATTCTATTGCTTATTAAAAACAAATGTAGCCTCTGAAAGCAATGTACCGTGAAACAGTTTTTAAAATCATTCTGCTTATTTGAGCAAATTAATAAGCATACTTAACTGTTTGAATTGTTAGGCCATTGATTGTGTTTTACCCTTCCAGTGGTCTGGATTTAAATCTATCATCAGTTTATTAGGTTTCTCAACTAGAATTATGGCTATAGAAGGTATCTAATTATTATTTTAATTTTCTGATATCATACATTCGTATTGCTTGTTATTTTGTTATGTTATGTGGCTATGGTACCACAGCCTATTGAAAGAGAACTCTCTAGTTACTGTTGCAGATGGGTTCGCCCTTTAGTTACAGAGGATAATTTAATAGGCTCATTCATATTATGTGGTATCATTGCATTAGAATATTTTATTTAGTTTAGTGGTTCTCTGTACAAGGGAGGACAGTTCTTCTATAGGCTTTTCCCCCCTTATTCAACAATGTCCTTTTTTGATAGGGATCGATCCATGAGGAGGCGTTGTTGTGGATGATTCACTATTTAATTATTTATTTATCAAGGCCTATTTATTTAGTTCTTGGACTTGTTATTTATTGGTCTATTTCAGTATTGTGTTGTTTATTTATAGGCCCAATTGTTAATGGGCTTGGGATTATTAGAATTTCTTTTTATTATAAATATGTAAGTCATGACAGATTATTGGACACACTTTGATAGTGAAATTATCCTAGTTATTGGTTGCAATCAATATTTTTCCTTTTTACTGCGGTTGGAAAACCTTAGGGGTAGTGGTTCTCCTGCGGTTGGATCACCCTAGTTCTTTTAATTTTTCTTATTGATTTACTACTTCCAATTAATTATTTGTTCATCAATTTCCGTCCTACATCACTTTTCCGTCTATTATGAACCAAAATCTTGTTTACAGGGTTGGAGCTCCTCTTCTCCGAGGACCAAAAGCAAAATTGTTGAAAATTTCATCCTTCAGAGGTATTGGCCAAAATGAGGAATCCAATGGTAGAGCAGTTGGGTCAAAGTCTTTCAAGAATTCTGTCAAACTTTCTTATGTGCCGCAGGAGAGTGAGGAAACTTTGACTGAATTGCCAAAGATGCAGAAGGTTACAGTTTCCTCTAGTTCTGCAGTAGATGAGACCACTGAAGGATCACAGGCTATACAAAATTTATTCAGGAATTGGTTGACTTTGTTGAGCACTCCCTCACCAAATCAAGTAGTAGATGAAGCTTATGAGGTTCCATCATCAAGGGAAATATCTCAAAAGCAAAATGGGATGCAAAAGAATGAAATGGGCGAGATTCTAAGGGCAGTTTGGTACTCCTTTGTGGGTCTGGATGCAATGATAAAGATATCTTTATTAATATTGTAAGTATGACGTCTCTCCCTCTCTCTCTACCAAATTGTTGGTTAGACTTTTTTTCCAAGTGCATTATTTTGAAGGGAAAGGTCAAGTAGATGAAACATCAATTTTCTCCCTCGTTGACTAGAATATTTGTAGTTTGGTGAAGCTCCATCAGACCATCCTAATTCTGTTATCCTGCCACTGTGTCTCCTTGTATTGTTGTGCACATTTGATAGTATGCATTACAAGGATTATTATTATTATTATTTGAAATTAATATTTTCTGAGATGCTTATTAAATATTCTTTTTTCCAATTAACAATATTCTTGAACTAGCTAAATATTTTAGCGGTGCCACCGCTACTAATTTTACTGGGAATCTCAATTGAGTTTGATTATCAGCCTCTTGCATCTCGAAAGTATTACTGAAAGTTAGCAATTTAATTAGTAAAACATTTTAGTTGGAGATATAGTGAGAGGAATATAAATTACCGAGTCATTCTTCTCCTTGTAATTTTAGTGTTAGCTTGTTTGTGTTGTGGATTGTCATTGTCCTGTTCCTTTAATATATATATAATTTTGGGTGTTGATGGTGTACAACTGTAACTGCTAGTATTTGTGGAGTATGTTTTCATAGCATGACACATTTTCAATTACATTTGGTATGTTATTATTTATCTTTGATAAATATTATAAGCAACAGGAGTTCATTTTACTGATATGTTACATATCTTCTGTGCTGTTGCGATTGCAGCATCCCTTTATACGTGGCACTCAATGTAGTTTATGGAGCTGAAGTTTCAAAGGAGTTGACCCCTTTGTGGGTATTCGGACCTTTAATTGTTGCTCTCTACATCAAGATGTTCCGGGTCATATGTGCACTCTATGTTTTTAGCTTCAAGCAGATGGTTAAAGTAGTCAAAAACCTACCTACCTACTATCTAGTGGTGTATAATTATATTGCTAGTGGGAACCTCAAGGAAGGCTTGCGATCTTATATATGGCATCCTGTGGCGGACAGTAAGAACTTGGACTACAAAGAAGTATCAAAAGGAAAGATGAAAGATTTCAATAGCTGGTTGGCAGAGAGATACCTGGACTTTGTCGAATTAATTTGGCCCTATTATTGCAGAACAATCAGGTTTCTGAAGAGGGCAAATCTCATCTAGGATTGCGGATTGTATTGTGAGCAGAGGGTAATGAAATTTTAAGAAATTTTTTCTTCTTTTTGTCGTGCAAATATCCATATAGGCAGATGTTGAGATAGATGTGGAACCCCATTTTGGATGTGTGTGGGGTTCTGATTTGATTGTCTTGAATATTTCTAGGAAAGCAGGTCCAATTCTAAATTGTCAAATGTATTCTTTTCTTATTGTGAATGAGAGTTTCATATGTTTCTTTCCGCACATACCATCTCTGGGAGAAGAGAGGTCCACGGGACAGACAGAGAAGTAGTTGTTATCTACTAATTTTTTAATATTTTACTGGTATTAAGTTTATCGATATTAAGAATTTCATATGCATGCGAAAATAAACTTAAGTGAAGTGTTATGAGAAAGGATTATATTCATAAATTATTTTATTAGGTTTATAAGGTTGTTATGTTAAAAAATAAAAATGAAAATAATAAAGTGTATGCTAAAGGAGCCTTAAAAAAAGAGACTTTCTTTATATTACAGTCAAATCAAACCCACTTGATTCTTGCAAGGTTTATGATATGCTGGGTATTGATTACTCTGAGAGCTATATATTCTTCTTCATCGTCTTCTTCTTTATATCATATTCAAATCAAAACCCTTGATTCTTGCAAGGTTTATGATATTCTGGGTATCGATTACTCTGAGAGCTATATATTCTTCTTCTTCGTCTTCTTCTTTATATTATAGCCAAACTAAATCCCTTGATTCTTGCAAGATTTATGATATTCTGGGTATCGATTATTACTTGCTCAAATTTCAGTTATCATCTCCTTCTTCTTTGTTATTGTTATCCACATATTGGGTTTTTCTTATTTTACTGTTTTGGGTTCATCCATTTGTAGGGATATGAAATCTTATAAAAAAAGGTTAGTCACATTGAAAATTCAGATGGCAGAAGCAATACTCAATTCGAATGAATTGTCCGAAATTTTTGCTAGGCATATTCTTGATGAATGGAAAGACCATATTACTTGGCTATGTGCAATTTAAAAGTTCCAAAAATACTATGTAATTAATTTAAAGTCTTTGGGAGTTACAGTACTCAACATACGAATTTGAAGATTATTTGAAGACACTGTATATATCATATTTTTATTTTACTGTTAAAAATTAGTAACATAAAACATTATTCTTGATCTAACTTTTCATTTGGGTTTTCAAATATTTCTTTGATCAGTATATCTCTAAATAGTTCCCTTGCAAAATGTTTTTCGTCTTCTTTCACTCTTTCAGTGGTAGCATAGTATTCTCCAAACAAGTATCGATGATAAACAGTTGTTTCGATAACAAGTTGGAGAAAAGAAAACATTTTAACATTGATATGAAAATATTTGAAAGAGTGGAAGAAGACGAAGAACATTTTGCAAGGGAACTATTTAGAGATATACTGATCAAAGAAATATTTGAAAACCCAAATGAAAAGTTAGACCAGGAATAATGTTTTATGTTACTAACTTTTAACATTAAAATAAAAATATGATATATACAGTGTCTTCAAATAATCTTCAAATTCGTATGTTGAGCACCAGAACTCCCAAAGACTTAAATTAAATACGTAGTATTTTTGGAACTTTTGAATTGCGCATAGCCAAGTAATATGATCTTTCCATTAATCAAGAATATGTATAGCAAAAATTTCAGACAATTCATTCGAATCAATATTGCTTCTACCATCTGAATTTTCGATGTGGACTCACCTTTTTTATAAGACTTCATATCCCTACAAATGGATGAACCCAAAACAGTGAAATAAGAAAAATCCAATACGTGGATAACAATAACAAAGAAGAAAGATATGGTAACTGAAATTTGAGCAGGAAATAATCGATATCCAGAATATCATAAACCTTGCAAGAATCAAGGGGTTTGGTTTAGCTGTGATCTAAATTAAGAAGAAGACGATGAAGAAAAATATATAGCTCTCAGAATAATCGATATTCGATACCTAGAATATCATAAACCTTGCAAGATTCAAGGAGTTTGGTTTGACTGTGATATAAAGAAGAAGACGATGAAAAATTATATATATAGCTCTTAGAGTAACAATTGGGGCCGAAGTAATGAAGAACACAATATTTTAAATTTCCAAAAAGAATATCGAAGGTCGAAGTGATAAAGAAGACGGCCTTTTAAATTCCCGCTAAAACCATTTTAGTAAATCCCAAAAAGAATACCAAACACCATTTTAGTGCAAATCCTAAAAATACCCTTTATTTAATAAAATACCGAAATTACCTTTTAATGAATCAATTAATGTAACAAGTTAAGGTAAGCAATGACATGAATAAATAATAAATAATACACCCATAAACTTAAAGTTTTAATCAAGTATTTGAAAAAAATAATTAAATATTTAATGTAAACTTTTTGAATCTAATTATATATTATAAATATTTATACACACTACAGTATTACCCCACATACATAAAATGGACATCTACTTATTAATGAACATCTAAATATTAATAAGTAGAGCATAATATTTGAAATTTAGGATTTCAAAATGATAAAAACTTATTTGAATTGTAAAAGATAAAACCAACCTGCCCTCGTGATGAATATGCATGCCCCCAAATTGATTAATGTAAAGGAGAGTACCGGGTGAGCTCTAGGTTTACGCAAAGTTATTAATTTTACGCAACCGGTACTTGCCCCTAATCATAAAAACAATGATATATTGATATAATTTGATATATAGATATATTGATATATTGTGAAATAAAATATATCGATATTGTATCAAATGACAAATGTCTTGAATGTATCAATATGATGCCACAATGATAAATTGACATATTTTTATATATTTCCAAACTAAATATATTAATATCGGAGCAAATGTATAAATATGATGCAATAAAGATATATCGATATATTTTGATATATTGACAAGCTCAATATATCAATATTAGATCAAATGTATCAATATGATCAAACAATGATATTTTGATATATGATGCAACTACAATGTGTTTCCCTACCCCTTTATATTTTTCTTTCACAAAACCACCATTAATTTTGCATCGGCACCACCCTAATATTAGCTTATGCTTTATGACTTGATATACAATATTTAACGTTAAATTTATCATTCAGTCTCTAAAAATATGATACATTGATACATATATAGTTACATTCAATATATTGTTGTTGCATCATATTGATATATTTAACTCGACAATATATCAAAATATATCAATTTATTATTGTGACATTATATATATAACTAACTGTGTTCTGTGCCTCCGGTATTATATCAACAGTAAAATTTATCTCAAATTTTGGACGAATTAGGATGATTTATCAATATGATGTTTGGTTTGGTTTGGTTGTTCAAACCCAAAACAAAAAGTCACCCCCACGGCCCACACAACAGAAAACAAAAAACCCGCTTTCTCTGGTTTTATTTTTGATTTTTCTAGCCCAAAAATTTATACCAAAGAATCTCCTACTCCTCCTAGTGCCTTCATCTTCCCCTCAATCGATTTGGCTCTCTGTAAATTTCATTTATCTCAAACGGCTTCTTTTTAATATCAATCAACTGTCGATTCTTTAGTCTGTATTATATATATATATATATATATATATATATATATATTACTGGCCTCTTGTTTTCTTGCTTGTAACTTTGTAAGTATGGCGGCTAAGATTGGTTCTTCATTTTCATGCGTATTCACATCCTTCTCTTCTCCTTCTCGACCCAGTAGAAGCTCAAAGGTAATTTTTAATGATGATTGTTTTAACCGATTGTTCGTTTAGCTAATTCTCAGTTTTTTAGAAAGTTTTTTGTTCAGAGCATGAGTTTTTGTATAAGGGTTTTCAGTGGCCAAATAGTTTTATGGTACTTTAAAGTGGTTGGAAAGTCTGTTTGTAGTTATATTTAAATTGCTTTCAAATCTCCATTTCTCATATACCTAATTAGCTATAGTTTAAAATTTTCTGACATGCTCACTAAGTGTCAGCTATGGCTGAAATAGTAGTTTAACATTTAACAAATTTGGCTCTTTTACTCTTTAGCATAAAGTTAATACTATTGTGCTAGAGTCAGCTTAGTTCATGGAATTAGACTAGCTACTTTTAGGCTAGGTACATTGTTCCCATTTTGCCAAGCTTGGCAGTTTATATATGCTGTGTTGCAGTTGGGAACCTGACATTTGGATGTCGTATTTAACTTTTTAACGTCTATTGGGTTTAAATTTCAGAAAATAATTCCCTGTTCATACTTACAATCCATGAATATGGTTTCTTAAAATTCTAAAACTTCTCTGTGGGTTTTGCTGCGCTCTGAAATGAGGTTTTTTAGATACTTACTGGAGTCTAGCACTATGATAGATTCATGGATGAAAGATGTCCCTAATTTTATTTGGTTATTGTAGGCAAAAGCACCATACTTGCATTATAGGACTGTAGAAAATTATTTTCATCAATTTATATCTATCTATCTATCTAAGCCTCTTTTGACATTTTATATTAGTAAAATACCTCATGTTAGTGATTTTTAATCCTCAGGTGAGCTTATCGTTGAAGTTGTTTGACAGCCAGCTATATGATACAGTGCAGAGAAACTCTATAGGTAGCTTTTGTAACTTCCTAAAATTTTAGAAATTTTAAATGCTATCTTTCGAGCATCTCAGATTTTTGTTCTTGGATGTAACTTAGTTACTTGGTGCCTTTCTTTGCTTGATGTCTTATCTTCTTTTTTTTTTAATATATATATTTTTTATTCATAATTTTATCCTTTTAAATTTCCTTTTTGTTTTCTTGCTAAGAATGCTGTGTCATTAGAATGAGTTGTAGTTAAAGAAAGCCTCTAGGCTCCAGTTGATTGTAGCCATAAAGTTTGATTTTTCACGTTAAAATATGAAGAGTGGAGCTGGACAAGTCTGTTTCCTAGATATTTTCAACCTCTTTGTTAACAATTTCCAAATCTGTTACTACCAATGTTCTTATCTTTTTCCTTTGGCTTTTATCTTCTGTTATTGCAAGTAGTGGAGTCATGCCAGTTAATACACGGAAAGCTGAAGGCAAAGAAAAGGATTATGAAGACGCAGTGTTCCTCGGAAGATGTTTTACAATATACTGATGTCAAATCAGATGATTCAGAGCAAGAAAAACTTAACAATCTCACTGAAGATATGAATTCTATAAGAAGTTCATACCACCATGTCAAAGGACCTGGAGGAAAGCCAGGTCTTATTTCATTTTATAATCATCCTTATAGAAAAGAAGCAGAAATTTTTGAATCCAGTCCCGGAAGCAGTCAAAACAATGTGCTGTGGTTTGTTGGCCCTGCTGTGCTTGTGGCTTCATTCATTTTTCCCTCGCTGTATCTGCGCAGGATACTCTCTACTGTATTTGAGGACTCTCTATTAACAGGTGAGAACTCTTTGTTATGATGCTGCTTCAAAAGCCTTCTCTTTTCTTTTGCCTTCGTTTTCTTGTTCTAAGTCAAAATAAATCATTTAACTAAAATAATTAAATCATTAAGTTTTTTCTTTCTGCTTTGGACAGATCTAGGAAGATTTAGAAGAAACAAATGAAAGAATGAGAAGGAAATTAGTCAAGTCCTCACACCCAAGAGAAGATGCATCAATCACACATCTTGAATATTCTGATACTCCCTCCGTCCCAGGATAAAAGTCCTTGTGGACTTTTCACGCATATTAAGAAGATGAATGAAATGACAAAATTATCCATAATAATGTCATTAAATATGGAGGGAGCATTAGAATAAGAAAAGTACGAGATATTTAATGTTACGGGTATAATAGGAAAATATGTGTAAAAGTTTGATTATTAAAGGAAAATGGACATTTAACATGGGACTACCCAAAATAGTAATAAGGACTTTTATCATGGGACGGAAGGAGTAGAATTTTCCATTACATCCAAATGATGCAATGGCTCAAATTTCTAAGAATTTACGGGACTCCAAAGAAACTTAGCTTCAATACATGAAGCTTCAGATGCATTCATTTGTAGTGCATGAACTACAAGATGTGGAGTAACATACCAAAAACATTAACTGGATACAGTGAACCCAAAAATACCATTTAATTTAAAGAATAAATAAATTTGACCCAGCAGTACACTAACTTGTAGATAAATTGAGTTTCTAGATTTTAAGTGGATCCCATTGGGAAAAAGAACCAAATCTTGAAAATTTCCTCTTTCTTTAAGCAGTCGTTTCCTTAAGCCATTAATGGACAGCATCATGATACCCATTTGGTCCACAAGGTTTTTGGTAATGCATTTTGATGTAGGACAGTTCTAAGATGGGGAATTATCAGAAAATAAATTAGGACTTAAACTCCACGTTTAAACCACTAGGATCTCTCAAGTGTATCAACTCCACGTATCAACACCAAGATGGATAAAATACCTCTACGGTATGAATAAAATAATCCTTTCAATATCAATATTCTATAGTCTAAATAACTTGTGAGGATTACATCATTGTTTAAAGAGACTCAACCCTAATTTTACTTGGGGAATAATAAAATACTAAATGATTAAAATACCCTTATTAATAATTTCTAATTACTAATTAATATCCTAAATCCCCACTAATGCATAAATCACATCAACTACTTTTATATTAAACATAATAAAAACTCCAAATAATAAATATAACAAATCTCTTCTTTGTTCTTTACTTGGAGTCCCCATCATTCATTAGAAAACCGTGCATGAGAAGTTTGGTTACTTAAAATTAGTAAATGGGAGAGGATAACTTGCTACATATATCATTTGATAGAAATGAAGACTATATTGGAAATAGCGATTTTACAAAATGATTAAGTGAGGATGAGAAATCCTTATAAAGTAGAAAAGTAGAAAAGTAGAATATACGAAGCCCTTAGGAAAAAGACTGCCTTCCAGAGACAATTGATTTGTTGTGAGTTGAAAATTATGGAATATTAGGACCTTATGCATATAAGTTTCATGACGAGAGGAAAAAGATGCTTTCTGACTGTGAGTAAAAGGGATGAAACTTTGCCTTGTTATCTTGAAGATATGTTAGTGCACGTCCTGTTTTGTTGTTTCCTTGATTAAACATTCTTGTTATACTTATATGTATGTCTTAGTGTGATCCCTGGCAGCGGGGTAATATTCACGATTTAAAGGCACCACAATTACATCTGCAGATTTCCTCATACTGTTTTTTACGGAGGCTCTCTTCTATTGCGGGGCAGCGGTGTTTCTTCTCATAATAGACCATTTACGAAGGCCCACTGAGCCAAAAGTTATTGCTAATAACAGAAACCCGCCTCCTCAGTTGGAGTACCAAATCACTTCTGTTGCTGTCTTGGTACTTAGTCTTGTCATACCGATGGTAACTATGGGTTTGGTCTGGCCGTGGACTGGCCCTGCAGCTTCTGCTACCCTCGCCCCATACCTTGTTGGTATCATTGTGCAGTTTGCATTTGAGCAGTATGCAAGATATATAAAGTCGCCTTCATGGCCTGTCGTTCCCGTGATTTTTCAAGTAAGGACAATACTGAAAAAGTTCCTCACTTTGTTGAAGCATACTCCTTTGCAAGAAAAGTATAATAATTTACAGTATTGTGGTTTTATTACTGCTATGTCTTTTTATTAGATAGTGTAAATATGGGAAAGAGATTGTGTTGATTTTGAATTGTTGTTGTGTTTGTGCGATGATATTCTATGCCTTAGGAGAGATCTAGTGAAATTTGCAACCCAAGTCTCTAAGCTAAACTCATTACAGAGGCAACGTCATTACTTTCTCATGATTACATAACTCATTCATGTGCAAGAGACCTTATAAAGTAAAATTTAAGCAAGGAACGATAGAATGGCAAACAGTTTCACTCCTGCAAGAAATTTGTGTTATCATTTACTAAGCACTTCATAAATAGATATTTTTCTTTCATGTTTAGAAAGATCCCCAAATTACATTTGTTTCAACAGTATCTGTTCACACTATTAACTCTTTATAAATATCATCAATATTGAATATACCACATTGTATTGTTTTTTGCAGTAGTGTCTACGCGTATCATTTTGTAAATCATTGACAGAGTTCTGGCTACCATAATTGTTTATTGGTTCAGTTCCTTTTTATTTAATATTCTTGTATACTATATTTTTGAGAGAGTTAAATAAATTCTGTGAACTAAATGAGCAACCTTCTCTTTCTTTGAGATGCTTCACAGGTGTATAGATTGCATCAATTGAATAGAGCGGCACAATTGGTGACAGCCCTCTCATTTACAGTGAGAGGAGCTGAGATGACAACGCACAACTTGGCGATCAATAGCTCATTGGGTACACTTTTGAATGTCCTTCAGTGCCTTGGGGTGATTTGCATTTGGTCCCTCTCAAGCTTCCTCATGAGGTTTTTGCCTTCTGCCACCATCAATGAGCAGTAAGGCAGGACTTTCAACAAATTCTAGCCATATTTTAATCTTACTTTGTAGAAAAAACACTGCACGTTGTCAAGCTGCAATAACTTTGTAATTCTGGTTGGTGCTGTTTTTTTGTGGTCGGCTGGTGGCAGTTCATGGGGTGGGTAAACTTTTTGACATGCTTCAGTAAGTATTACTAATTTTTTTGTGGCGAGTGCTTTGGAGCTCTGGTGGCTATATATAGTATATACGAACAAACTGATTACCAAATCTTTAGCACATTTAAATGTGTTTTGTAAAGCTCACAACAGGATTCTGGTAATCATAGTTCGTAATGCAAACAAAACCTGAATCAGTGAAGATGGCTGTGCTGTTGCTTTCTGTGAATTTGTTACTTACAAGACTCTCAACAGCTGGCTTTGATGGTTGAGAAAATTCAGTTTCCAAAATTTCTGTTGCTTGTATATATGATCATTTGCTGATTTAGATATTCTCTGGAGAAATCTGCTCTGGAAAAGGTATTGGGCTGGCCAAGCTAGCACAAACTGCTGAAGTTGAGTATCCTTGTGTAGCATATTTTCTTGCTTTTGCAATGGAAAGACTACAGTTTCAAATCTTGTACAAGACGATCTTTACGTAGCAAGTTCTTCATAGACAATACTGCATTCTCTTCTTTCTGTTTTCATATCAAGCTAAGGATGTTGCTGGTGTTAGCCAATTGTGAATTGTGATGATGAAAGGCTGATGAATGCGTTGTGATAAGATAATGAAGCCCACAAGATCACAAAAGGCTAGGGTGGCCTTTTAATTTCTTTTATTGAAAATTAGTCCCAATAATCGTACGTTAAAAACTGAATAAATCTGAATCTGAATGAAAAAAGTTGTTTGATAATTTACATGTCTGAAATATTTTAATGACAAAATTTTATTATTTTATCCTTTTGAAAAAATTTAAAATTGTTGTAAATTTATTTAATATTACTTAATATAATAGTTAATATTTTTTTTTAAAATTTTTTCAGTTCAAAAAATTTGATTTTAGTATTCATTCAAATCCATCTTTACCGATTTAGGTTATTAGACAAAAACAAATACATCTAACCGATTCAACTGATTCGATTTAGCTTAATTCAGCTATAAATAAACACTCCTTACTTTAGTAATGCCTAATACTTTAGGATTTTGGATTAATAGTTTGTTTATTGTAGATATAAATCACACACATTATTAGTTGTATGTTCAAATAAAAAGTATCCTTTGTATGAAAGATATATAATTAAAGAATAATGTTTTTAATTAAATTCTCATTTGTTTGAAAGGTAATATTTAGTCACTATTATTACAAAATAAATAATGTTATTTAACTATTTACCCCTATAAGAAAGGTATAATAATAGGAAAATAATAATTATTTAAAATAAGAACTCTTAGAGTATTTTGTTTCCTGCTAAAGAAAAATGAGTGGGTCCAATTTTTTCGTTTAGATCAAATCTTTTTGCCTTTTGTTTTACAGGTCAAACCGTTTATATATTTCAAATATTTAAATATATATATTTTTCCCTCCCCAGAAAAATACGTACGTATCCTCCTCTGTCATTTTTGATAGATAATTCTTGAATATAACAGTGGGTGGGATCGCTACTACATATCTTCTCACTCAGTTCTTAAGTTGTTGAAATTAACTAATTCCAATTCCAATTAGTGGGTCATAAATCCTTACTTCACTCATCTGACTGCTTCTCTGAACAAAGTGCTAATCATGTTGACCAAATACAAAGTGGGTCCAACCAATGTCAACTTTCTATAAATTCAATTAAAATAGAATAATTCTAGGCCGGTTAATGAGACCGGAAAATAGAAAAGTGGTTGTTATATAAATTCGTAATCAATCAATGTTATTATAATTTACCTTCTACTTTGGATTTATGTATTTATTTTGTAATATCATAGTTTCATTCTAAATTCTAGAGTTGGTGGTTTTAGTTCAAGTGGAAGATTATAAAAAATGCTCAGATCGATTAGGTAGAAGACAAGGAAGGATCGACCCATATGATCATATGTCAGTTTATAATCTTAAGAATTAACAAACAAACTGTAATTGGAAGTTAAAAATAATGTAGAAAGTCAAACTGCATGGGTAAAGATAATACTATTCAATGAAGAATTCTTGCTGCATCATCATGGAAGTAATTGTCACATATTGGGTTAACATTTGTTCTGCAATGGAAAATACTTTAAATTGCTTCCTTGTCTGGGGATTTTTGATGGGACGGACAATCTTTTTTTTTGGACATATTGATTGCCTCTGCTTAAATCCTGAAAAACTAAGCAAAGATAAAGCTAGCAATGAAAACCAAGTAGAAACACATCCCTGTCATGTGCCAAAGTGAACTTCTTAATTTGTCTTCATATGATTTTGGTTTTTCTTTTATTTATGGTTAACCCCAAAGTATACACTCTTTTACACTTCCTACTATGATACATGTTAAATACTAGATTAACAAAAATAAAGAGTAAAAATATGCAATTATATAACTAATTATGTAGTACATGTAATTGCGCTTTATGTGTGTGTGTGTGTGTGTGTTTTAAAATTATAGTTCCGTGAATTATCAAACATCTTTGATTGTATAACACCAAAGTGCCTCCACTTTGTGGAAATCTATTCATGTGGTTGGTTTGCTCTTATGTTTTCTTCTCCTTATTAATTCCGTTTTAGGTGGGATTTGGTAATTCAGGTAGAGTAGCATCAAAAAAAAATTATAAGAAAATTCCATTTGAGGGAATACGTAGCTCCCAAAGTCTCCTCAATTTATGTTATAATTTATTCTAATGAAACGAAACCATCAGGAAATCAAAGCTTAACTTGCAAGAAACTGTGAATGAGGAATAACTTTCCGAAAAATTCATTGAGAGTAATGTAATAGTGTTGTGTTATCTTGTTTGAAAAGGTGTTATTTTATATTTGTTGATGGGTAATTTTATATGAGCATGATAGTATGGAATCAATATGGGGTTGATGATAGAAATAAGGTTTTGAGCCTCTACCTTAACATTTGATATCGTATAATGGGTTTTATACCTAGTAAATTGACAACTGTGAGCTCTATGTGACCACATCTCTCAGAAGTCAAATCCTATCCAATCTTTTGGAATAGATTCAGATGAATCTCACTATTTTTCTTCATATAAACTGGAGCAGGGATCCTATCTAAAAATGACACCAAGTAGAGAGCCCCCACTTCACAAGTTTTCTATCAGGCAGGCACAAGTGGGTCACTCCAATAGCTTTTTTGTTTTTGTATTTTTTTTCTTCTACATACCCATCCATCACAATATCTTATCTTCATACATTTCCCATTCCAAAAGCTACCTAAAACATGCTCCATAATTCTATGATTGCTTGCCTTGAGAAGAAAAAACAACAACCCTTTTGCCAAAAACTAAAAAGGTATCAAGTTAAATCTGGGGTTAAAAGTTTTTTTTAACTTTTTATGCATAATTATTATTAACTTTCTTGACAAGGTAATTAGGAAGGTCTTACAAAAGCAACTGTACAACTCTTATCACTCTTTTAAGTGTTTTTTATACCTGTGTTTTCTCATTCTACTTCCCTCCCTAAATCCAGTTCTGTCTTTTCTTGCGGGTGTCATCCCAACTATGTTCAACTTGAGCTTCTCTTACTTGTTCTTGGATATGTCAGTGTGATAAATTTTTCTCTTTATATCTGATACTTGGCTTGGATTTAAATATTGAAAAAGGTTCTGAAATGGGCAGAAATCAAATGTGTCATTTGATGCTATTCTTCGCGGTACTTGGTGTCATTTTTGCTGTCGCTGATCTTGCTCGTGATTCAGCCACTGATTCTTACTGGCTTTTAAGAGTAAAATCAGAACTTGTTGATCCTGGAGGAGTTCTCAAGAATTGGTCTCCAAGAGATGATATATGTACCTGGAATGGGTTGATATGCTCAGATGATCAAACTTATATTTTGTGTTTGAATCTACCTGGTTCAGGATTATCAGGTTCAATATCTCCTGAGCTATCACATCTCACTTCCCTTCAAACAATCAATTTGTCGATGAATTATCTCACTGGCTCAATTCCTCCAGAGCTTGGACAGCTTCAGAATCTAAAGGAACTACTGCTCTATTCAAATTCTCTTTCTGGTAAAATTCCTTCAGAGATTGGCCTTTTGAAGAAGTTGCAAGTTCTGAGAATTGGAGATAACATGTTATCAGGTCAAATTGTTTCGAGCATTGGAAAATTAACTGAGTTGAGCATCTTGGGACTTGCTTATTGCCAATTCAATGGAAGCATTCCAATTGAAATTGGTAACTTGAAGAATCTGAAATTTCTAGACTTGCAGAAGAATAGTCTCAGTGGCCTCATACCACAAGAGATCAGTGGCTGCAAACAGCTTCAAAGATTTGCAGCAGCAAACAACAGGCTTGAAGGGGGCATTCCTGCTTCAATGGAAGAGCTAGAATCACTTCAAATCTTGAACTTAGCTAACAACAGTCTTTCTGGATCAATTCCTATGGAGTTGGGCCGCCTCTCCAATTTGAAGTACTTGAACTTGCTAGGGAATAGACTGAACGGTGAAATCCCTTCAGAGCTCAACCAACTGAGTCGGCTCGAGAGTGTCGACTTGTCTAGTAATAACTTATCGGGAGCCATTATCCTCAATTCCCAATTGAAGAACCTTGAGGCTCTAGCTTTGTCTGATAACCTTTTGACAGGTAGCATTCCTAATGACCTCTGCGTTAAAGATTCAACTTTGCGCCATTTTTTTCTGGCTCGAAATCATTTCTCTGGAAACTTCCCTTCAGAGCTACTGAACTGTTCTTCACTCCAAGAATTAGACCTTTCTGATAACAACTTTGAAGGTGAACTACCTACTGGGATGGACAAACTAGAGAACCTCACAGATCTTCTACTAAACAACAACAGCTTCACCGGAACTCTACCTCCTGAAATTGGAAATTTGAGCAACTTGGTAACACTTTATCTTTTCTACAATAAGATCACAGGTGAAATCCCAACAGAAATTGGGAAGTTACAGAGGTTGAGCGTCCTTTATCTCTACGACAATCAGATGTCAGGAAGTATACCAAGAGAGATAACAAACTGCTCAAGCTTAACTGAGATTGACTTTTTTGGAAACCATTTCTCAGGTTCCATTCCTTCAGCAATTGGAATGCTCCGCAACCTGAATTTCCTTCTACTGAGGCAGAACGACTTGTCAGGTCCCATTCCTCCAAGTTTGGGATTCTGCAGGAAGCTCCAGGGATTAGTTTTGGCTGATAACAAGCTGTCGGGATCATTGCCACCGACATTCAGATTCCTTTCGGACCTTTTTCTCATTACTCTTTACAACAACTCATTTGAAGGTCCTCTTCCCGAATCTCTTTCCCTTCTGAAAAACCTCAAGATCATTAATTTCTCTCACAACAGGTTTAGTGGAAGCATCTTTCCCCTTTCTGCTTCAAATTCTCTCTCTTTGTTAGACTTGACAAACAATAGTTTCTCAGGTCCTGTTCCTTCCAGACTAGCCATGTCAAAAAATCTTACTCGGCTACGCCTTGCGCATAATCTTCTCACCGGCCACATTCCTTCCGAATTAGGCCAACTCAGGGAGCTCAACTTTCTTGATTTGTCGTTCAACAATTTCACCGGAGACCTGCCACCTCAGCTCTCGAATTGTGAAAGAATTGCTCACCTTCTACTCAACAATAATCAATTCTCTGGGATGATTCCTACATGGTTAGGGAGCTTGCAAGAACTCGGTGAGCTTGATCTGTCAACTAATAATTTCAACGGAACAGTACCAGCAGAACTTGGAAAGTGTTCGAGATTACTCAAACTTTCACTTCATAGCAACGAGCTTTCAGGTACCATCCCACATGAGATTGGAAACCTCTCTAGTTTAAATGTCTTAAATCTTCAAAGAAACAATCTTTCTGGATCCATTCCTCCAACAATTCAGCAGTGTAAGAAGCTCTATGAATTGAGGCTTTCCAAAACTTCTTGACCGGTCCTATACCACCTGAAATAGGCACACTTACAGAGCTACAAGTGATTTTAGACCTGAGTGGAAATTCTTTCTCGGCAGAAATTCCTTATACTCTCGGAAATCTGGTGAAGTTAGAGATTGAACCTCTCTTTCAATAAACTGAGTGGACAAATTCCACATTCTCTTGGAAAACTGACCAGCCTTCACATGCTTAACCTGTCAAATAATCATCTCCAGGGCCAAATCCCTTCAACCTTTTCAAGATTCCCACCAAGTTCTTTCTTGGTTAACGAAAAGTTATGCGGCCCACCATTAGTATCCTGTTCAGAATCTTCCAGTGGTCAGGGGAGAAAGTGGCTGTCAAATACTGAAGTTGCTGGGATTATAGTGGCCATTGTGTTTACAGCTACAGTAATATGCTTGGTGTTGCTTTACATCATGCTGAGAATCTGGTGCAGCTGGAGGAGGTTTCGATTTCAAGTTCAGATAATGGTGGAGCTGAACATGAAAGAAAAGAGGAGAAATGGGTGTATGGAGATACAATTAGGAGCAGTGAGTATTGGAATGTGAACACCATGGAAATGGTGCCTTCACAAAACAAGGGAAATTCTGGGATACCATGCATTTTCCGCCTCAAAAACCTCGGATGAGTTTTTTTTTTCTTTTTCCTGGTATGTTTCTTGATTCTTTTGGTTGAATGTTTTTTATGTTGTAAAGTGTATGTGTAACAAGGCTCCATGTATACCGTGATTTAGAACGATTATATGAACTTTGAGACTGGAGATTCATTTATCAACTGTGGAAGTCCATTTATTTTGGAGGGCAAACAACAAGCAGCATATATTAATTTGATTGCTTAGGATGGAATTTGAAGTGTTGAAAACATCTTTTATGGATTTGTGTCCTTCCCTTGGTGATTCAATGCTTCTGTGCTTGTTAGTCTGTTACTGGGGATGAATTAATTTCACATTTGGCATATGGATTTTCACTTATCATCAACTCTTTTGCATGATATTCCCAGGTTCTAAGCATGCAATATATATACATATAAGGAGGAATGCTATTTAAGGAGAATGCTCTTGATCCTGACCGATATATATATATATATATATATAGAGCAAGGATCAAGAGTATAAGTCTTAAATAACATAATTCTTTAAAACGACGTCGTTTTGGAGTGGCTTAAAAGAGAGTGGTCCCACTTGTTTTTTTTTTATTTACAAAAATGCCACTCGCGGTCACTCCAAAACGACGTCGTTTTAAAAAATTATATTATTTAAGGAATTATGTTATTTAAGACTTATTCGGCTAGAAGAATTATAGTCTTGTCCTTGAGATTAAAGTCAAGAAAATCATGTAATTGTCCGTACTAAGAAATCATGCAAGTGAAGAATTAGACGGCTTTAATTTGTTTGCCTGTAGGCCATTACTTCGAAGATTCTGCCAATAATGTTAGAATTCCTTTTACAGTAAAAACCCTTTTTCACTATATATATATATATATATATATATATATATATATATATATATATATATATATATATATATATATTCATAGCATGGTACCTTGTATTAGATCTAAAATCATCAAAGAGCAGAGAAACAATTCAAAGGTTGTGTCATGGTGGGGGTGGGGGTGGGGGTGGGGGTGGTGGGGTTGACATTTCTTTTGCTAAATATGACCCAAGTCATGTTGTCTTCTTTGGTAAATATAATCCATTTGATGCAACATTCATAGCAATAATTACCTCCCTTCCGTGCACTCCGTTTAAACCAAAAATTGATCACATTTTTCAGTAAAAGATTAAACTACTTTTCTATACGAGTAATATATCTTACTCTTATATCAAATGATAAAACAACATTATTATGAAATACTATACTACTATATAATATGATTTGATTTGAATTTGAATTTTCTCTACTCAAGTCATTTGTCAACCTTAACTACCACATAAAATTGGGTGCTTCTACACAGACCGGTCTATGCAATAAGTCTGTATAACCCTGTTTTTGTATGTGTATCCAACTTACGTCTAAAACACTATATTTTATAAAAATTGCTGTTGAAATAAAAACTATACATTTTTTGGAGTCACAAGCAAAAAATAAAATAAAATAAAATAAAAAAAGTCACCTATCCAATTTTTCGGTCTAATTTTCCTGTCCGGCAAGACTTATTGCATAAAATTACATACGTAAAATATTTCATCTAAAAGCATAGAGTATTACTATTTGATCTTGGGAGGTATTCTCTGTTCATAACATTTGTTGCCTGTTTAGATGGGCCATTTCCATTCGGACGGCTGCGAATATATGTAGTCATGCTCCGCGATTAGTTTATCCAGCCTAACTTAATTTTTAGATGCAAATAACGGACCAACCCTTCTTTCAACGTATAGGGCTTTTGACCGAGCCATCCCGGGTTCAAATCTAATTGCTTTTTCGATATTAGGCTTATTTTAGGTTCGTTAATATTATTCTTTACGTTCTAAAATATAAATTTATTATTAATTTTTTAAAATATAAAATATAAAATTTTAATTAATACAATAATAAATATTATAAAATATTTTTAAAAAATATTTATTATAAAATTTATTATTTCATATGATGATTGAAATTTGGTTCGTATCACTTACTAATTCACGATTTGTTATAAAAAAAAATGCTTAAATATTTATGAAACTATAACCTTGTTACTTCATTCATTCCATAAAGAGGGTATCCTATTTTAAATTATAAACTTTAATATATAATTTTTGTTAAACATATAGTTAAATTAATATTGAACACTTTTTTTATAAGTCACAATAAAAAATGACTTGCAATTTATTTTAAAATAAAAGGACCTTAGTGTCTAGACAAATGTTATACACGAATAAAAATTAACTATGTTAACCGATCCAGTTATACAGATTCAATATCGTTGTGGCACAAACCAAGTTCCATGAACAATAAATTATCACTTCTGTTAATTGTGTCTCAGACCCACAGCATGTAAGATCTCTTCTTGGTACCACAATAAAGGGATTAAAAAAAAACTTTACGAAGTTGGTTCAAGAAAGTAAAACAAAAATAGAAAATAGAAGTGAGAGAGAGAGAGAAGATCTAACATCAAATTCTTGCAAGTAATAATCCAACCAAAAATGGAAAGTCTCTGCTGAAAGAAACTAAGAAGATTAGAGCACTCCGACAAATCTAACTTCTCAGATATAAACAGCAAATTAAAGCACATAAGAAATAAGTGCTCAATCTTTTGGTTGATCTGCGCAAAATATGGCCGCTCTGCCCACCAAGATGAGTAGCAAGCGGATGGAAGTGTTTTGCACATACATATATATTCATACACACTTGGAATCATTAAGCTATAAAATATAGAGTAGTTAAGATTTCATTATGTTTCAATTTTGACCAAACCCAAACTTTAAATTCAAGAGCAAAACTTACTTTACCAAAAAGAAAATAAGATCAAACATTTTATGTAGTTAGTTCTTGACATGAACTTAATGTACTCTACATAAAAAGGATTGAGTAAACAGAAGAACCCTGAGGAACTAACACGAGGAGGGGGGCTGGGCTGGGCTGCCAAAGTGCCAATGGGAGTAGTTAGCTAGCTAGGGTTTTCTTGCTTTTTATAGGGGTGCAATCAGGATAATTAATTTGTGGTGCTAGGGCAGAGAGTGGGTGGATATAATACTACATTATTATACTAGCTTTTCTCTGTATGTTGACGGTGTCTAACTTATCTCTGCATCTATATTTGATATTATATATACAATAACTCTACGCGTACAACTGTACACGAAAATTAGATAGGATAATTGAATCGAAAAAATAAAAAAAAAATTATTCTTTTATTGAAATAAAATGTAAATGAATCTAGTCGAGTCGAGTCGATTATGAATCGAGTCCGAACAGTTTGAATTTTTTGAACGATCATCAAAAGAAAATTATAATTTGAGAAGGTTCGAATAATTTATTGAACTTTAAAATTTGTTCATATTTGAATCATTTATATTTTGAGTCGAGCGAGTACAAATCGATCCCGAACTATTTGCTCATTTTACGGCCTTAGTCTGCATAAAAGGACTCTTATATATAGAGTATGGATCTAAAAATATCTCTTAAATAACATACATTTATTAAAGCTAAGTCGTTTTTGAGATTCTTTTAAAAAATAAAATAATATTAAAATAGAGTGGTACCATTTACTTTTCTTTTATTTACAAAAATATCACCTGCGACCCCACTTATTTTAAAAAAAATCTTTAAAACTACATAATTTGAGAGAGATATGTTATATATATATATATATATATATATACACACACACGCAGGACCTGTTTTGTTATATGTAACCAAATCACACCAAAAACACTGTATTATATAAAAATTTCAGTTCCATAAAATATTGAAAAAGATTATAATTGTTTTTAAAAAAAACAAAAAAAAATCCCAAATTTTAAGAACATTCGAAATCCCGTATAGGATCCGGACTCTATATATATATGTGCATTATGCTATGTGCTCACCATGCATTGATCATCACATCACACACTTGACATAATTTATACTTGGTTGTCATTTATCCATGTATAGACCTCGTAAAAGAGGTCCAGGCGGCTGCAGTTGTTTAGCTTATGAAAGTGTAGGTCTTTTTGGCCCGGTCAGTTTTTTAAAATTAAAATGTTATTACTTGTGGGTTGTGAGGCTTGAACACAAGACTTGTAAGTAAATAAATAATAGTTCAAACTAACTGAGTTACAACAACTATTTGTTTTTAATGCAATCTTCAATATATTTTAACTATAATTGAAAACTATAATTAAGATATGTAGTTAATGTAGGTAATTAATTAATAATACTAATTTATAATACTATTAAAATTTTAATTAATTGAGATATGTAGTTAATGTAGATAATTAATTATTCGTGTTTATTTATATTATTGTTTATTATTAATTATTTTATTATTTTTAATATTTATTATTTTTACTATTTCTAGTGTAGCAAAGAGTTTGCAAAAAATAATAATAAAGAGAAAAGCCCGCGAGTTGGCCCGGCGTAACCACAGGCTTCACATTTCCGGCCCGCCCGTTTGCCAATGTATATATGGATCATCATATCATATACTTCACATAAATAACACTTCTAAACAACTTACGCTAGATTAATTATTTGTTTGATCATATTGTTGGTGTAGTGGTGGTGCTTTGAAAAAACTCTGTATTTAAGTGAATAATAATTATTTGCTAAGGTTAAAAAAACTATTGAAACAATTTACCTTAAATTTTAAGTTCGAATCGAATCAAATTCATTCAAATAAGACATTAAATCACTAACTCAATAGTATATTTTTAGATCATCTTAGTCTATCACAAGTTCACCAATACATCATGACTAAATGTATTATTGTTAGTAATTTAATTTCTTATATATATACAAAATTTTCTCATATATTTTAATATGAAACTGGGGTATTACATCTATACTCGGTTTAGTGTTATTATTTGATACCACGTTTCACTGAATATATATATATATATATATATATATATATATATATATATATATATATATATATATAACTAACATCAAGATTTAGCTCAACAAAAAGAAAAGAACTTAGTGCAGTAAGAAATCAGGATATAATGCATTAAAAAAGAAAAGTATATTTTTAATAGGCTTAAATATGATTTATTACTCTAAATTATAGGTCATATTCTATTTTCATGATTTACTTTTCAATTTTGTCAATTAGATAATTAAACTATCAATTTTTTTTAATTTCATTCAATTGAGGCTGCCACGTCAAAAATTGCTGACGTAGCCCGCTGACTAGATAAATTAATGCTTATGTGTAATAAAAAAATATTGTTTTAATTATCTCTACTAACCATCAAGGATAAATATGTCAAAAACATAATAAAACATTATAATAATTTAATAAAATCAAACCAAATCAATTTCTCACCCATTTAGTCGAATTAAACAAAATTAATTAATTAATCAAAAGAAAAAAAACCCAATCTGAATCATGAGTTCATACACCAAATTTAGCATTTGGTTCAAGCTCCGTGTTGGGTAAAATGGATCAAACACATCAAAAGTTCTTGTTCAAGAGAAAACACATGATTTTCTATGAGATCCATAATCAAACACTGATTAGATGAACAAAAATAAAAAATGAAGAACAAACAACGAACAATAATTCCGACCCAGATTCCGGCGAAATCCATCCTTCAAAACCCCAACACCAGCATAAACATAACAAAACCCTAAAATTTATCATCATGTTATTCCTAATATCGATTGATAACAAAACCTTAGACCTCAATACGGACCCAAACTCCTAACCACAGAAATCGAGGAGAAATCGGCCTCTAAAGCGAATCCATTTGAAAATCTCTTCTGCCATTAAACTCGCAAATCCACCGACGAATCTCCGCAAATCTCGGCAGATCAAATCCACCATCGACTGAAAATCTCTTCTGGAAGGAGAGAAATAGAGGAAACTATGTGGTGGGTCTGCCATTAAACTCTCAAATCTCCGCAAATCTCGGCAGATCGATTTTTCTGTCAACCCTAGATCTGATAACGGCGGTAGTGAGTCGGAGATTGAAGATCTAGACTCGGTGACCCGGATAGTGAGCCGGAGATTGAAGATCTAGACTCGGTGATTAAAAGCTTCGAAGAAGAGATGATGAACTCGGCCGGCGTTCTCTCCCTCCGGTGAAGATTTTTTTTCAAGTGAAGAAGAAAAAGGAATTTAATGTTTGGAATATGGAATATGGAATTGTTTGATCGATAATCTGATATAGGATATAATATTTTAATTTAATGTTTGTTTTATTTTAATTGTTATTTGACCAATTTACCCTTTATAAAATCATATTTGTTTAATTTTGGATTAAAAAATTATTATTTTTGCCACATAAGCTTCCTATGACCCACAAAATTGGTCACGTCAGCAATTTCTGACATAACATGTTTTGAAAAGTGAATCACCGAAGTAATTTAGGGTACTAATTCATATTTAAGCCTTTTTAATATTATCACACATTGTTCTCAATTCTCATGATCTCGCCTACTTGTGAGAAGGTGCATCTTCTGAAAATATCCAATTGTAAAAATATATCTTTTTCTTAAAAAATATCATGATTCTAGTGTGGCTTTTCTTTAATTTAGAAAAAAATCGTTATTTTATTGATTAGAATAGACTACTCCCTCCATTCCACAATTCAAGAGGAATTTAGACATTTTAAAGTTAACTCGAGGCATTTCAAATTAAAATTTGATACAACTCATTCTAATTTTATAAATAATAAATCTTATTAACCAATACTGCATTTTAGATGCAATGAGATATATTACAATAACCCAAGACCAGAACTGATATGTTGCTTTTTTTTCCACCTGTGGCCAAAGAGGCCAATTCGTTTTTCAAAGTTAGAACTTCAATAAAATAGAAAAAGAAGAAGAAAAAAACAGAGAGAATCTTAACGAATGCATGAGATGGTTTCAGAGAGAAGTATTATAACGGGTCAACCAAAAAAGAGAGATGCCGAGTAAACTAGTGGGAAAAGAATGAACTACTGAAGAAAGACATTCTTATCTTCTTTACAAGATATTTACTAGAGACAATTCTGAGGTGGTGCCGATCCTGGAACTTCCTTGTTCATAGCAACTCCAATACACTTTGCTCTCAAAGCCAACAATAGCCTGTCAGGGATCGTTTGCAGCATTGGTAACAGAAACTCGTTACGAAGCCAAAATTTATGACACTCAACTTTTTCTTCCAATTTCCACCATCGCCCCATAACACACCACATGTGCATGTGCATGTGCATGTGCATGTGTCTACAATAAATACATCTGCACAAAGAAGTGAGCATGTAAGATGAGACTCAGAAAAAAGCATATAATTTTTAAACCCACAACTTAATTGGGTTTAATATAGTAGTTGGTGTAAATCGGTGGTTTACTAATCTCTTTTATGCAGGTACTCTTGGTTTAATATTAATTGTTCAGCTCGTTATACTTCATATTAGTCTCTTCAGGCTTTTTTACGGGAACAATCTCCATGTTGGTATTTACATAGTCTTTAAATCAGCTAACTTCTATTTCATCATCAATTTTTGACATCCCTACTGCCATACTAATAGTTCTCATGAAAAATAATCTTTTCATTATCAAAACAACAAATGCATAAAATAAATGCAGTGTGTACATGTTTAAAAGTAGAGAGTGCAGCAAAGAGCTAAATAAGCTACCTAGCTTATAGAGGCTACAGATAGGAACACCGATTGTCATCCAATATACGTTGGTTGCAGTAGATGCACCCACGATCAATCTGTTATTACCCCAGAAACAAGATACCTAATACGTTATAGGTATCTCTTCAACGATTTTCAATAAATCTCTCTATCTTTTGCAAGTCAACAGTTTCTAAAAGTGCTTCCATAAATTGTACCTTATTTTTGGGTTTGGTTTGCATTTTTATAACCCTCTAAAACAACTTTCCTTTACCTCGTTGAGAAAGGTTAGAGAACTTGAAAATGCACTACACTACGGCAGTAATTTGAAGTAAAACACACAAAAATAAATACCCTGTTTTCCTCTTTGACTTTATCCCAAAATTGTGACTCAGCCAATAGCCGAGCATACTCGCCTTGGGCCTCTCCCAATTCAGTTCTAAGCTGAATCACCTAAAAAAAGAAAAATAAGAATATTCCTTGAATCTTCAACAAAAAGTAGAACTTATTCATATTTCATTATTTTGATGGAATTTGCAACAATGCTTCAATTACTAGAGAGCAGGAATTTTCATTAAGCTTCTGGGTACTGTAGATCAATTTCTTTGGATCTGGCCAGTAGGTTGGTGGGATTGGTGATCCACAACACTTTGCACTGTCTACGTACCCAGTGAACAAGCTCCCGAAAAAATAGTAGGATTCATAGATTTCAGATGTATACAGTTTTAAATCTATATAAGAGAGACTTTACCGTGATCACTAATCCTTTGTAATGTATCCATCTAAAATGAGTATTTTCTAATATTGCAATGTCCTTAATTGCACAAAATGTTGAGAACTTTTTATTTCTCCTCCATTTTTTCATTAACTATTCCATCCAAAAAGATGCAATTTTGACTTAAGCCTTTGAAACAAATTTGAATGACCATTCATATCAATCTGGTGCACATACCCCACCCCCCACCCCCCACTATTGTACATATTCAGCAAACTGCAATAGTTTCAAGTTTTTTTATTTTTATTTTTGACAATTTAATTTCAAGAATAATTTGACATGATAGCATGGATAATAAAAATTAATACATGACAACTAGATATCACAGGTAGATAAAAATTGCTGCTAGGATTACCATGATTTTAAATTCTTCCACCCTCTTTTCATTCTCCAGGAACCTGAAGAGAAATATAAAAAACACGATTAGAACCCGTAAAAAGCACATAGCAAAATGTGCTCATACTTCAATAAATTCTAGTATTCAGTCTGTTCTACGAATTAGAAATCATGTTATCTGTGGCCTAGAAGGCTGCATTTCCTCCTTGCTGCTGCTGCTGTTCCTTTCCCATTTTCTGATAGGAATTAGCATAGCACATAGCAGAATGTGCTCATAGTTCAATAAATTCTAGTAATTAAGTCTGTTCTTCTGATCAGAAATCATGTGATCTGTGGCCTAGAAGGCTGCATTTTCTCTTTGCTGTTGCAGTTCCTTTCCCATTTGCTGGTAGGAATAGCATAATGACAATTTGCTGGATTTGTAATTCTCGAAGTATATAAAATTGTCAGGCCATCCTTGTATATTATTCTACTCCCTCTGTCCCAATTAAAGTGGAGGAATTGGAGTACTTACCAAGATTTTATTCTGATTTACATCATACCCACATAGACATGTAATAGACTGCAGTTTCAAACTCTTTTTCATTTTTCTTTCGATTTCTTTTATTTTTGAATACTTAGATATGTAATGGGCTGCAGTTTCAGACTCTCTTTCATTTTTCTTTTGAATTCTTTTTATTTTTTAACTATTCAAACTGAAGAGTGATATAATTAAAATTAAACAATCAATACATTGTTATGTTCACTAGGTCAATTGGGTTTTGGTGCATTCCAGTAGAAGAGGGAGTATATGTTACCTATCTGGTCAGGTAAGAACAGACTAATGTAAAAATCTTCATTGAAGTGTACTCACCGTGCACGAAGCTTTTTATTTTCTTGCATCAGGTTTATGGCCTTTTTATCTTCCAACCGTTTACCATAACTAGTGGCAGGCTACAACCAAGAAATGAAAGTATCAGCAGTAGATTTGTCATATAGAAGGCATTTCACCATAACTGGGTGCAAATGGAGGTAACTCATTGCCAATAACCTATAAGAACATGTAGATAAGGGATTGGTGCAGCAAAATCCAATAAGCAGTTGAATCAAGGAAATTGATTAAGATTTTTGTAACCAGAAAATGTAGAATAACACTATCCAAAAAAAATGCATAATCTGATTGGGCTAGACTGCTAGGTTGAACACTCGGCATTTATGTAAGTGGAACTCAAGAGAGGAGACCAAAGGGCTTAATTTTCTGATATACATGTACACCTTGCTACAAAACACTTAAACACTTGACAAAACACTTGCAAGTCAGGATCCATATTGTCTCACTAGACAACTCCAGAAATCCTTGACAAGCACTTAAAGGCAGGTGCATATCATTAAGCAATCTATTGGATTTTATCTTTACACATAAGTTTTTCAATTTTCCTTCTTACATAGTGTTAATCTGGAGAAAATTAGAATGCAGCTTTCTTGTATGAGAAGATTTACAATTTTGTTCTGTAATTCAAATTTATATTGTCATACTTTTGAGAAAGGAAAAAGAATTGAATTAGAGCAGAGCAGGGCACGCTGAGGTAGTCCCAAATAAAATAACTGCAGGGAAAGGGGCAAGGACAACATGAAGTTTTTACTACCGGTGCCCGTGCTGGTGCAGGCAACACCCGTACCCAATCCATCTCATTGACACTCATAATTGATAGAAAGTACTGCATTTTAACGAGTCTTTTAAAAAAAAAAAAAAAGGTACAGGGGTTGACTGAGTTGTTAGAAGAAAACAAAAGATGTCAAATTGCTTCACATTAGAATTTAAACGCACAAAAATAAAATAAAATAAAATTGCTCTATATTTGGGACAATGACAATCAACTTAATTTGAAGGAGCAGGAGATGTGTTTCAGAAATTGAATAGCAACTTGCTTAGCTTGGTGGCAGATACATTATTTTCATAGCTCAAGATTATTTGACTTTAATAGAGAACTTGGATCCATTCGTTCTTTGTAGGAGTAATTAGGTCCGCACTTGTAGGATCCATGCCTTTTGGCATTTAAGCCTATCAATTTTCTTGATAAACAATTCATAATTTAACTATATAAGAATGCACAAAACGAAAATAAAGAACTAAAAACATCTTAGAAATGAACAAAGTACTTCAAAGAGAACTAGAATTTCAACAAGTTAAAACAATGAAATATTATAAGGGAGAGTCAATGAGCTGATACTGTCGATATGGATAAGTACATAAGAAGAACAAACAAAAACGATGTGGGGCGTAAGAGGTGGCACCCATTGACATAACCTCATGGGAGGTTAGGTCAGCTGCAGGGTAGATCATCTAAAGAACCCCTGAGCAGTTGAATGAAGTGGTACAAAGGAGGGAAAGTCATAAGTGGGGCATAAGAGGGCACCCATTGACATAATCTAATGGGAGGTTAGGTCCTCTGCAAGGTAGATCACCTAATACACACCTGAGAAGTTGAATGAATGGTGTACAAAGGAGGGAAAGTCAAAAGCCACAAACAACATTAGTCAAGGCTGTAGGAAAGTATACAAGTGGCTGATTGAAATATAGGAATAAAAAAGAGTTGAACAAAAAACAAAATAATCACGATAGTGTCAGTTTGCACCAGTGTAAAAGGCGCCTTTGACAAGACTGTTGGGCAGAGGCCTAGGCGCCAAGCCAAATCTAGGCGGTAGAGGACTGCCTACCACTTAGCCGGGGATTAATCGGACCTAGGCGGGAATTTTTAGAACACTGCTGATGGATATTGGAAACTTCAAAATGCATTCACTTGTCTATGAGAGCATGCAACATAACTCTGACTCATGGATTATCCCATGTACATGATAAGTGTCCCACCAAATATGAAAGCATAAAGTACTTAAAAGCAATTTCAAGAAGAGTCCAGACAGGTTCACAGGAGTGCATGTTGGTGTTTAACACGTCTGACATGGATAAAGTGCTAGTGAATCATCAAACAGGGAGTCCAAAATGTATACACCTCCTACGTATAAGCCTCCATTCCCCTTAGTTGTCTAATTTCTATGAACAGGGGATGGACGATCCACAGGCCACAGGTTTCAGACTATGTTGGGCAATGTAAGTTTAGGGGTCCAGAAATGGCAATTATGATAGAAAAGAAAGGGGGGGGGGGAAGAGAAGGGGAATCGGGGAGGGGAATTCGCTTGTTATCAATCAATAACGAATCAAGGAAAATTAGGAGTCACCCTACATATTACTATGAAAAATTATAAAATGGAATCCATAAACAAACCTCCACTTCCTGACTGGACCCAGTATCAATCGCATTGGCCTTGGCTCCTTTCCATATTACCTTTTCAGGCTCCATCGGGCGATCATAATCTTTCCTCTTCAAACATGCTCCTGCACAAGCACATTAATTACATATTCAAGAGATGAGAAAAGGGAGCCCAAATTTCAAAACATTATTCGCCTTCCTACCTTCTTGCAAGTTTCTTTGACTTGATATCAATGGACCTTGTCTCCCTACCAAAGAAACAGCTGATAGAGGTAGAAAGGTTCCACCTTCTAGTTCTGATTGGGTCCTACCAGCAGCACAGAAGCTTCTACTCAGCACAACAGGTTCATGTGCATCATGCCGTGCTATAAAATCAGATGAGTTGCTTGATGGATTTTGCACCCGAGGCTTTTTCTTAGCATGATACCCAATGAGTTCGCAATGGTAATCCCTGCCCAAATTAACAATGCTTATCAGCCAAATACTAGGCATTCCAACTGAAAAGGTACAAGCTACACTCTGAGGTGTTTGTACCATAGATGCAAACACCTAAAGTTCATGCAAGTGACACCCCAGACCTTACTAAGCCTAACAGAAATACTTGTTAAAGTACCCACCCTGAGGTGCCCAACGATCTAATACACATGTTTGGAGGCAACTTTCTTACAATGCAATACTAGCATGCTCCCACCATAGACTTTCACTCTTGTTCCAACCAGACCTAGTTTAAAGCTCCCGTGAAGCTTGTACAAGAGATTGGAATGATTTCTGGATGGGTTGGGCAAATGAAGACAGACTATTTATAGTTTCCCACCTCCTCAATGGAAAGTAGAGATCATTTTGATCCAGCGGTTTCAAATGTACTAAACCTAGATATTTACATGTCTCTCTATCATATCATGTACCCTTTAGGGAACCATATCTGAAAGCATATCGTTTATCCTCATTCTTGTTGGCCTGACCACCACCACCACCCCCTGGGGTACACTACCCCCTACAGCGAGATACATAACATTTGCTTAATGCTCTCTAATCTTCTGAGAAAGATATATCTAAATTAAGATATTCTAAATAAAACTATCCCCCCCCCTCTAAAAAAGGAACCAAAGAATACACTTCACCTCACACAAAAGGCAAAGAGCATAGAAGGTTATATATAAATAAATTATCAGAAGATGAATTCGATACAATTTTTCATATGCTGAGGCATTAAATATCAAATACAAAATCGGAGTTTTGAGCTACATGTTAATAAATCGAAGGTAAATGAAAGAACATCTCAAAACTAAGTTTCTGCTGAATGTCTATCATCAAACATAACCAAACAGCAGTTCCATATTGATTCATAGTTCATAAAATAACTTACCAATATTCTAAAGTCATTTCTTTCAAGCGGATTTCAAGCTTTTGGAAGATGGCAGTTTTCTCAAATTCTTGTTTACTGTGAGTAGGCACAATAAAATTTGCTTCCAGAACACCTATAAGAAAACTAAGTTGTCATATAAAACTCCCTCAGTTTGGGAAAAAAGAAGCATTAAGCAATGAACTTTGCTTTATTAGAGTCTCACCAACAACCCCTCTACCTCTGCTGTTGGCCGAACTTACAGTACGCCAAAACGGCTGAAAAAGAATAGATGGGCACAAAGATATAAAGTGTGTATCACTATAAATAGAAATGTAACAAATTAGATAAGTTAACTACTCCAAGTACGAGCAGAATGTTATGTCCAAATCCCATTGTTAAACAACTTTTTCACATTCACCATTAAAGGTGCTAACTATTGGAAAAAAAAATAGCACGATGAGACAAGGTGGAAAAGAACAAAAAGGATGAATATTTGTCCCTGAAGGATCCACCCAAGAAGAATTGCTGTTTACGGATCCTCAACTATTCACTTTCAATTAAGTGCGCACAAATCACATTTGAAAGCACCTTACTGAGTGTTATCAACGGGGAAGACACCAAGCAAGACGTGTCATGTGTGCTGGGTGGGTATTGGAATTAAGTAGGGGAATGCGTCGAGAAATGGAGATGTTGAAAGTTAAACTTAGTTAAACTCCTTAGTTATATCGGCTGCTACACAAATTCTTTCCTTGTGAGAAGATCAAATGGAATGAATGACAACAAACAACTTTCTTCAGGGTTTGGAGCATTTAGGTAACTGGTTTAGTGGAATGATTTTGTTCACTTTTCAAGTTGACTCACTGCTTCATTTGAAATGCAATCAGGATTCCAGATAATAAAAAAGAAATAACTCTTCTGCCCTTCTGATATTGCAGAGGATAAGTATCAGATAGTTTCTAAGGGATGTAGAAAAAAGCTTGTACCATAATGATGTACAAAGTAATAAACAAAAAGAATTCAGAAAAGTCAATCACCAGTATTAGACGATTCTTGTGGTAGACATTGAACCCATGGATACTCACGAGGGGAGCTTCCTTAAGAAACCCTATTGTTGTAATAATTGTACCCTGCACAGTTGCATTGAAGATTAGTAGAGTAAATCCAAAGAAAATTAATCTCTGTAAAACTTCAGTGATTAGGTATGCGTATATCAATGTCATACTTGCCCTCTTTTCCCCTACGAAAAAGCAGAATACAATAACTAGTTTATTCAAAAACAAAATCCCTTGTCAATTTATCAAACCCTAGTTATATATTTTAGTTCAAGAATGTGTACATTTTAGTATTCGATTAAAAATGTGTATACAAACCTGTCCTTTGTGGCGTCATGTCTGTTTAAACCCAATAATAAAGTAAATGATACTGAATATATGCTTAGACATGTTCTGAATACTTCTGATCATGTATGATCAGAGAGTAACACGTCAACATAGACAAGACTCTCATTTCAAGGTGTATAGTGTATTGAAGAAAACATGTGCGAATCCCACAAGCAAAGATATGTACAGCAAAGAAACAATGACAAAAAAGATTGACCAAACATGAGTAATTCAAAGAAAGTCGAAGTTATAGATTAAGAAATTTTTCTGCAACAAAGATTAAGACAGAATCTACAATTGGACTGCAATAACAACCTCCACACATCCACCATTATGAGGACTGTACTTGATGAATTCTGGAAACTTTAGATCAGTCGCAATATTATGATACTCAACAACTTCCCCACGCAGTAGTATGCAGAAACTTTCAGGAATTCGCAGATACAAAACGGATAAATATGCCTGTGGAGAGTGACAGAGCCAAATTTAGCAAAATCTTTATATATTAATATATAAAAATAATTTTTTTTAAAAATATAATAAAACATAAATTTTGAAACTATAAAACTAAACTTACACGGAGAGAATATCGGAGACGATTAGCAATATGCTGGTCTGTTGCTGCCATCCGCAGGCCCCTTTTTTCAATAATATTGGCCTCTCCAGCAATATAAATATCCTGCATCAATTGTGTCATGAGTCACCTCACTGAAAAGAATATCATAATACATTATTATAGGTTACTGGAGGAAGGAACTAATGAAGTCTAACCTTGGGATCTGATTCAAAGTCGAGCTCCATGGTGTTCTCATCATTAAACCATAGATTGTAGATTATGATTTTTGTGCCATGATACCCAATGGCATCAAACTGCCCACCAGAATTTTTATTTTTATTAAATTTTTTTTTTTTTTTGGGGGGTGGGGGGGCTGTGAATAGCAGATAGAAAAGGAGCAATAGTTTTTTTGGATGACTAGTGCAAAAAGAGAAAGTAGAAATTGTAATAACTAATTTACACGCACACATGATGTTCATGACAATAACTCACATGAGAGATAAAAGAGATGGAATGGAGAGATATGTGAGAGGACAGTAGAGAGAAAAAAAGGATGAGATAGCTAATAACTCGTATAGTTTTATACTCCGTCCCACATTTATTGCAACACTTCTTTAAGCGTGTGTAACACGGTGTTTAAGTCTTTTAAGATGTGCCAAAAGTATATTAAAATATTTATATAGTTTGGGATATTCAAATGTTCTTTATTATATATATCACAAAAATTTTGAAAACAAAATATTTTAAATATCTTTTTGGCATGTCTTAAAACCCATGCCATACACACTAAAATAAGTCTTGCAATAAATATGAGTAGAGGGATGGAGTATATGTTGAAAAATTAACAACAGGCAAAAACGAGACAACATAGGTGCTCTTGCTTTAAGAAAATACATTTAAAAACTAAATTTAACCAAGTATCAAAATATATTTAAAAACTCTATTTAACCAAGAAGAGTTTGAACTTAACCAGGAAGTCCAAGTAAAGTTATACATATGACCAAACAATTTTCTGAATTCTGAATGAAAAAAACATACAGGTTAAAAGGGATGTTATTAAATACAAAGAGAGAAGAAAGCAAAATAGATATATAAGATGTAATCATGGGGACTTACTTGCTTCATAAGCTCGTTTTCTGTCGAGTACGGAGACCATTGCAACAAAATGGAAAGATTATACATATAATTTTCCTTGGTCTGCCAATGTAGGTTATCAAATGTGCCTGTTGATGAGTTGAACTCATAATCAACCTGCAATATATATGAGACCCAACACCTTGAAGAATGTATCAAATGTAAAACCAATTTCAATTTTAGATAGAAAGAACAACCAAGGCCAAATATTATTGTAAAATCAATTACTAAAGAATGGACATAGCAAACACTTGTACTATGTATAAAACCAATTTCAATTTTAGATATCAAGAACAACCAAGGTCAAATATTATTGTAAAATCAATTACTAAAGAATGGACATAGCAATCACTTGTACTATGTCCAGCAACGTAAGTATGAACTCAATACCAATGCAAGCCCATGGAAGTACACCTTTATCGTATGGAAAAAACTGATATGAGATCAGGTCGGGGGAGGTGTAATGTGAATCATGTGACACATGACTGCTTGGAATACACTAAATGGGAATTGCTATGCGCACCATTTGCCATGTGAAAGGCGACTACAGTAATTTGCTGACATCTACTGAGATAGATATGCTATTAAAATTTAAAGCAACTTGGTGATAGAAAAACAGACGAGAATCAATGGGGAAATGTAGACCCAACTAAAAAAGTAGGGCAAAAATTGAAAAACTAACCATGGGAACCACAATTCTGTCATGGCCTGTTTGTGTCAAAAATGTATAGGATAGAAGACCAATGCTTTGCGTCATATTCCTGTTCAAAGATAATAGAGATGAAAACGTAATAACACCCAAAAGAGACCTATTTTAACTTGTATTAATCCTTCAATAATACAAAAAGAGCAACTTCAATTTACACATTTAAATTATAAAAGTTGCTTTACTATATTTTTCTAAGCACTAATATGCAGCAAATACTTCCTCCGTCACAAAATATAGGACCATATATTAAATTGAATTGTGAAAATTCAAACTTGATCTTATACTTTTGAAGTTTTGAACGGATTATATAAAAATTCAGCATTTGCCTTTTCCAAAATACATTTCATAATTAGCGAACAAAAGCACTGATAGACTCTTCCCAGTTCAAAGGAGTCTCAAACACAGTCACTGATGAGTGGGTTTCATACCTACGAATCGGTTATCGTTCAACTTAGATTATTGCCGAATTCTCTTGATTTTGTGTTACATTTCATACATTTGTATTGTTTTTGTAGGATATGATGCTTTGGGACTGAGCTGAGATGCAAGGATGGAATTAACTTACAAACATGCTGAAGCGCGGTCGCGCCTCAAATGTAAAGAATCACGCACGGCAGCACTTGTCTGAAGTTTCGAGCAACGCATCAGCGCTTCAATTACAAATGGATCAGGCGCGGCCGCGCCTGTGCGGGATTTTGTCAGATTTCGTTTAGCAAATTTCTAAGCTGAATTGGATTAGGATTTGACGTTTTTAATTCTTTTAGGACTTGGATTTGTGTCAGTAGACTATAAATAGATGCTTGATGTTCAGTAGTTAGCATTCAATCTTTGTGAACTCTAAATCCTAGTTTAGAAGGAACTTGAGATTGATGATTTTTTATTGAGAGCCGACTTACGGAGATTGAAGCTTGCATCGAGGAACACGAATTCAGAGATTAGAGCTGCTGAGTTTGGAGATACTCGACAGAGTTCTTCTTCTTCTCCCTACTTCTTTATTTGTATTTGGAATGTTACTTAATTGCATTATGCTAGTTTTCTTAAGTATGATAACTAAATTCTAATTAGGAATACAATGGAAGCTTTTGCAATGCTTTAATTTAAATTATCATTATTCTCACTTGTTGATCCTATTGAGTTGATTATTATATTTTGTGCCTAATTAAATAATTGTTTGGCCAACAGTTAATCTGATATTTTAAATTGAATTGAAAGAGAAAATCTTAGATTATATTTGAATATAATAATACATGAATTTGTTGATTCTTTCTAGAATAACATAACAGTGTACAAGACGAAAGTACTTGTATGTCATGCGTAACTGTGTTAGGAGTTTGAGCTTAATGAAACTATTTTAAGTGTCTTGCATGAAAATAGCAAAATAACTAAAATAGGTATTTTTATTAATCATTGAAAGATGTTAATGAATTGTTGGGCAATCCTAGTAAACAACTCATCAGATTAATAAGTATGGATAAGATAAGGCAATTATTACAAAACAATTGGGAAAATTGTATTTCTATGTCTTAATCATCTGGTGATCAATACTTGTTAGTTAATTAGTTTTAACTTTTATTCTATTAATTTCACAAATCAATTGGCGTGACTGTTTAAATGGAGTTAAATTGATAAAAACTTGGAAATTAGAGTAATTGTTAGTAACTGTTCTCTGTGGGGTTCGACATCTTTCTTACCTCTATATTACTTGATTGACCGTATGCACTTGTGCGTATTGTTAGTATATAAAACGGACAACGGTCACAAACCATGTATTATCACAATCTGCTTTCAAATCTCCTTCAGTTTTTACTTCAACTCTCTTTAAAAACTGAATAATCTTACTTACTAAAAAGAACTGAATTATCCTGTCTATCCAACTTGGGACGGAAGCAAAAAAAATGTGTTCTTCAAGGAAACTTCCAACTGGAAGAGGCAATATGATTCAGTCAAACAACTGAATCTTTGGAACTTGATCACAACTTGAGATAAGAAAATATCATTGTCCTTGGTTCAGTTGTTTTCACACTTCTGCTGCCAATTGGTTTTAGGTGAAATAAAAGGCTTCTTAAACTACAGCATTCTCGCATAACTATTGTTTTTAAGGGGTTCCCCTGACATCAATCTGCTACAGGTTGAAGAATATTGAGTATTTGAGAATATAATATAAGGACCTAATCCAAATCTAGAGTTTGTGATGCATGACCAACATAACCTCACATGCAATATGGACAAACAGAAGTAAAAGTCCAGAGTTATCATAAAATTACTTGCCCAAGACTCTCATTTGGCATAAATAGACAAATATATTTGCAAACACCAGAAACATGCATAAACATATAGGGCGTACCACTTGCTTCGACTCTTGTAGTCTTGATCACTAATAACAGGAAGACAAGTAACAGAAATCCAATAGTACAAAAGCTGAATGACATCATCAAAGTCAAACCTATTATTGCAGTGGCGGCTGAAAACAATGACATCTGCTCCAAGTCTCATAGAACTGGTCTTAAAGCCATTTCCATCTGAAAGGCACATTTACCAACTAATATCAAGGAACAAAACCAAAACGAAGTTAAAATCTGAGAACACATTTCATACACTGTCCAATTGTTGATTTTGACTTCTTATTTGAAAATCCAAAACTTAAACAACGCCGCATTGCCTCTGGATCCATTCCGCCACCATCATCTAATTATGAATCAGAATTCAGAATTATAAGTCTCAGAAACAAGTTTACACAGTAAAGAAATGCCAACTATATGGGCTTCAAATAAGTGTTACAGATCAATAAGGTACGTAATATAAAATACCTTGAATTAACAATGCTGAAGCTCCAATCCTTGGATTTAAAGTTTTATCTATAATCACAAAGGTAGCCCCATTTTGTATCTACCCAAATGATGAAACATGGATTGCAGAACATTAAGAAAACTAGACATACAAGTGCATGATAGAATATTAGCAACTAAAGCATTCAAAGTGGACGCAAAAGTAATGTCATCGTAGATTCACAGCCTTAAGCCTTTGGACAATAATCTTCTATTAATATCAAAAGTGATATAAAACTAGACACATTGCCAAGTATCATCCATTGCCTCCAGACCTGATACTACCATAACTTTATTTTTAATTCTAATTAAAAACATTCCATTTCATATATTGGGAATCTACCACAGGAAATTACACTTTAAGATGACAACTTAATCTCAACTGATCTATATAGTGTGACGAAGGTGAGGAACACATATAGAAGTAAAGAACCAATAAATAATTTCAAACCTACATATTACTGCAGCATCAAAGAGAACAAAAATAACAAAGGTGTTTTATCTTTGAGTTTCAAACGAAAAAGCTACTTGAAAGTTAGATAGAAATTTACCTCATCAACAGCATTATCAAGCAGCTCCGCAATGGCTTCAAGCGTTAAGCAACAAATAAGGTATTATCAGAGATTATACTAATTGTCAAATGTGGTGTAGCCAGTGTTCTAAAAGTCGCTAGTCGGTCTCAGGTCGGTTGGCTACCGACTAGAGACTAGGGGATTAGACCGGGATTAATCGGCTAGTCGGATTTTCAATTATTTTTTTAAAATATATATTATCATTTCTCCTTCATAAGTTATGAGTAAGTAGAATAACATAAGTAACACAAATTATCAAATAAAAACATGGAAACTAAGTAAAACCAAATAGTTTGACACTCTAAGTTCAAAACCAATTAACCAAATGAAACTAAGTAGCACAAAATCAATAATCAATCACTCCTCCTCCTCCTCTCCATATCACTCCAAGACTTGCTCTCCATCGGACTCAAACTCATAATCCTCATCTTCCTCTTCGTTGTCATCATCTTCCGACATAAATTCGTCTTCATCTAGTTCTCGCACATTTATATCACTTCTTCTAGGTAGAAGGACCTCATCCGCTCCCATTTTTTCTGATTTTCCCCGACTTGTTCTAATTTTTCCCGACTTGTTCTGATTTTTTGATTTACTCCGACTGGCCGACTTACCCGACTAGGCGACTTTCCCGACTAGTCGCCGACTAGAGCCCGACTAAGTCGGTCAGCGACTAAATCAAAGGACTAGGCCCTAGTCGACTCGTTGAGGCTCCGACCCCGACTTAGTCGCTGACTAGTCGGCCGACTAGGCTGACTTTTCGAACATTGGGTGTAGCTAAATTACAGGTACTAATGCTCAAAATTAGAACAGCTAAACATACCACCAAAAGCCCATTTATGTGAAGTAGAATTTGAATGAAGGAACTTGGGATGAATACGTAAATGACTTGTGCCATCTATTAACCAACAAGAAAGATGTCAAACAGTGATAAACATTATATGCATATGCTTCTTCTACAAATCACCACTATACCTACCCTACAAGAACTTTATCAAACATTACATTCCTTGAGCTATCTAGTTGTTGAGAAAACTTTCTGGTGGAGCCCATTTATTAGACCCCCTCATAAACATTAATTGGCAATTTCATTAAATGAAAGCAAGCTTTAAAGGCCGAAGAAAATTGCATGCCCACCCTAAACCAAAATGTATTAGCGACAGCTTTTAGTGAGCTGATCAGATCTGGTAGAGCCCACTTATTAGATGCTCATAGAATCTAGTCCTCAAAGCCATTAAAATAGACAGAGGTTAAAAGACCATCTAGCACATTCCACAGAAAGAAAAATAATACAATAAGTCTTGGGGGACATTTTCTAGCGACATTTTTTTTTTTTGTTTTTTTTTTTTGTAGTACCTCCCAAAAAATGTATAGTATTTATTACAACTGAATTTTTATAAAAAACAGTGATTTAAGTGTAATTTGGATACATACAAGAAACATGGTTGCATGCAGTTATGCATGCACCGTTTTCTTGTATGTATCCAAATTACACCTAAAACACTGTTTTTTATAAAAATTCCAATTGGAATAAATACTATATATTTTTTGGGAGGTACTACAAAAAAAAACCAAAAAAAAATGTCGCTATAAAATGTCCCCCTATAAGGACTGAAAATAATAATATAGACAGCAGAATACTTTGAAGGGCGGACATGGGAGTAGGCACATCAATGTAGTTCCCTGCTTTCCAAAATTGCCGACAAAGTGGGGCAGAACAAATTGGCAATGTAGAACAAAGGCTTCCATCGTCAGCAAGAGGAGACTGCTCTCGATCCAAGACACTAATGCCACTTTGACTGGTACTTAAAGCACTTGAGCTCCTATTCTCTTCAGATTCTTGTCTTCTATAATGGGTTTGAGACTTGTTACGCAGATCTAGATCAGTTTTATTGTATATATTCTGTTCCGTCGATCTCACAACCAAATCTGGTTCCAATTTAACAGCTTTCACATCGACCTCTCCATTATCATCATCACTACACAAGTCAATAATATCTGCAGAACTCATTTTAAGAACCTAAAGAAACAAAGAATACATGTAACGGGGTTAAGTAAACTTCATGAGAAATAGAAGTAGTATCCAACTAAAAATTATCACACATTCACACTACTAGAACAAGCAAGCAAGATGGGGGGGGGGGGGGGGGGAAAGAACGAAATAATAACTTGGCACTGATGGTAAAATTTGTAAGGAACTAAAACAACCAAAGAATCTTTGCAACTTAACAATCAAAAAATCTTTAGCAGGCTAAGGGCACCAATCATGTAAGCATCACTAATCTAATTTGTCAACTGAGAATTCTTTCCACTATTAATGTGATATCGGCAGGCTGAACTTTTCCATTGATCATTCAATTAACCACAATTCCTTAAAATGATGACAAACAAACTAATAATTTCCAGTGATTTAGGTTATATCTCATGAATCTGAGGGAACACAATTGTCCCATAGAGTTTAAGCAATCTTCCCATTTGCAACATTTCATTAGCTTTTAGTCTGTCAAGGAAGAAACACAAAATAATGATTAGGATGGCATTCTTTTTCTCTTGAATATATAATGAATGAATTTCTTTATATTTAACATCACAATTTCACTACCACGTCACCACTACTAAACTAAACACTATTATATTCTAAATAAACATGATGGGAAAAAAATACTACATTCTTTCCAAATTATAAGATAATTATTTACTTTTGAAAGTCAATTTGAGACATTTTTAAACTAAATTGAGATGATTCATGGTTAGAGAGTTTACACTATTCATCCTTGTGAATAAAACTAAAAGAATTTATCTCAATTTTGAATTTAAAAATATCTTAAGTTGACTTTAAAAAGTCAATAATAATCTTATATTTTGAAACTTATGGAGTATATCCAAAGTATGTCAATATTGTAAATGGTATCTATATTGTAGATTGATGGTGTACAGTAGGACTGAGCAAAAAACGACTAAAACCGAATTACCGAACACAACTGAAATTTTTTAACCAAATTATTTCGGTTTTTCGGTTTTTTTTCTAATTTCGGTTATATCCAATTTATTACTCGGTATTCGGTTTCGGGTTCGGTTTTAAAAAATACATTGTTCGGATATCCGAATTACCGAACAGATATATATATATATATATATATTAAAAAATACATTGTTCGGGTTCGGCCCACTATTACTAATATTACCGAACTAGAATCATCTAGAATTCTAGATAGAAGAGTATTGGTCTTCCAAATAGCAGCAGAAATTAAATAAGTATTTTAATTTGTGAAAAATGGCAGCAGATCTTCCAATTTGCGAAGTGGCAGCAGATCAGCCCTAGTGTACAGAGGCAGAACTAAGGGGGCCTGGGGGGTCACCTGACCCTGGTAGGGGGGAACTGAGGAACAATAAGGAGCCAAGTGTGGATTAGTCTAGCCTGATAATAGTAAAACTTTTAAAAGTGTGGATTAGCCTAGAAGAAATATGACTTTTGTCTTCGTCACTTTTACTTTTATCATTTAAAGTGTGGATAGCAAGAAAATTGTCAAGACTGACTTGCTAATAAAATGGGAGACGAGTGGATGTATGATAGTCTAGTTTATATTGAGAAGGATATTTTTTTAACAATTGAAAACAAACAAATTTTGATACGTTTTCAAACTATGCAGGATACAATTAACCCCTCTCATTCGTACAACTGAAAGAAGCACTTCAAGCGTCAATAAATAAAAAAAAATTACTAATGTATTTTGACCCCTATAAAAACGTTCTGGTTCCGCCACTGATGGTGTATCAAATTTTAAGTATATATAACATGAATCGTATTGATTTATTTTAGCGGAAAAAAAATCGTATTGATTTAGGATGATCTTTGTATGTTTATGTTACAAACCATGGGAGAGCCACACCTTAAAAGCTAGCTATTAAGGTTGGAGAGCCCAAAGTTTATAAATACCCCACATCAAAGTCCCATCGATGTGGGACACAAGTCCCATACTTTGCAATTAGGATCATAACATTCCACCACGCTCATGCCCCAAGACCCACGCTGGCCTGGCTCTGCTAGACGATTCTAGCAGGCGAACAATCTGCAATGCCGAGCGTCACCACCCTCGCTTCATTGCAGACGATTGCAACCGGGAGGTAGTGGACGGCTTTGATACCAAACCATGGGAGAGCCACACCTTAAAAGCTAATTTATTAAGGTTGGAGAAGCCCAAAGTTTATAAATACTCCACATCAAAGTCCCATACCATCGATGTGGGACACAAGTCCATCATAACAGTTTAGCCTTAAAGGGGAACATCATAGGCTTATAATATAAGGATTCGTGACCTCCAATAAGTAGAACCAACAAAACTCAACAACAATCAGCCCAACAAAAAACAAAAAATGTTCTTAAATGGCAACAGGGTGAGAATTACTCACAAACTAGATGAATTTCTCAATTCTGTGGCTGACAAACTAGAGGAATTTATCAATTCTGTGGCTGATCTTAGATGTGACGCGTCCTGGATGACAAAGGATTGTGCTTGCTTTGAACAACATTGAGTTCCAAATATATGGTTTGAGTAATTGAAAGGTCTAGGGTTTGTAATTGAAAGGTAAGGGGTGTGCGAATAGGAAAGGATGATCACGTGTCCTTTTGCTTGCTTGCTTAGGGCCCAAGCTTCAAGCTCCTAGAGTAGAGTCCTAGTAGAAAGCAAATTACAAATTTACCTTTCATTTAAGGTCATGAAAGCTGTGTCCCTTTGTTTGGTTTTAGGCTGACTCACGTCTCTTTACTTATTTTAGTTTTAAAATAGGAAATATAATAAAATAATTGTAAGTACGTCTGTACGTGTACATTATTTCATTTGTTCTTTAATATATGTCGTTTTAGAGTTGTGCATAAATATTAAAAAATGATTATATAACATTAACTATAATATCAATTATCTATATTGCCCTTGTAATAGAAGAAAAGATTGTTATTTATTGGACAGAAAAAAGTGAGAGAACCAAAGTTACATTTAATAGTTGGGATAATATTGGAAACTAAACAATTAATATTTACTTGAAATTCTCAAACGACTTATATTAAGGAACAAAAACATTTCTCTAAAACGACTTATATTAAGGAACGGAGGTAGTACTTGGTATGGACAAATTTGTAAAATAATTAATAAACTGGGATTCGGATCTTCTATGAGGAATTGAGGATTTTTCTGTGAGGATCTTGTGAGGGTTTTGCTGTTCAGTTGACAACACAACAAAAAGAAGATTCAATGGCTCACAATTCATTTCCTTGTCTGTGTATCAAAACGACGTCGTTTTGAAATGAATTTTTTTTTACAAGTTGACAGAAAAATTAGAAGCCACCAAACGCCGTTTACTTCGTTTGTTTGCTTCGTTTTTCTGTTTTCTTTTATTTTCCTTTTTTTGCTTCGTTTCTTGTTCTTCCCAAAGTACGTCAAGGTTTATGATTAGCTAAATTTCAATTGGTTTTTTCCCATTTATTCAAATTTTCCCCATATTGTTTATCCCAATTTTTTTTTTCTTTAATTTTTTTCAATTGGCTTAAAGAATCACAGTGGAAACTCAATTTTTTTAATAGGATAAAAATTATCCGTTGAATTTATTTTTTTGAAGAGCAAAGAATAATATTATTAGCCTTTGACAAAGATACAAAGATTAATAACTCTATCGATTCCAAAACACCAAAATAAATTATTAATAAAACGTCCCAACTAGATTAACACCCAACTCATTACAATTATGAAAAAAATCATGCCTCTCATAACTAACAAAAATTAGCAAACAAACGAAGTCAACTTGTAAAAAAAATCATGTTAAAATGACGTCATTTTGATACATATACAAGGAAAGGAGTTGTGAGCCATTGGATCTCTTTTTTGCTGTGTTGTCAACCCCGCAGCAAAACTCTCATAAGATACTCACAGAGAAATCCTCATAGAGGATCTGGATACAATAAACTGATAATAATTCGTTTGCCAACAACTTAATACCCCATATGTCCCATATTAAAAATCCATTTTTAAAAAGACACAAATTAAGGTACTAAATTTGTTCCAAATATACCCTTATCAAATTAATATCTACAACTTATTCTTTTTCATTCAATATACAAGTATATTTTTAATTTTCAATGATTTAATTGCTTCTATTCACATAATTAACATTAACATTAAGTTTTACTTTTTTTATATTTTTAAGATGGTTAGGTTGTTAATGATTCCACATTCTCATATGGTATCAAAATCGACTCTCAAAAGTTTGGATCGTTTCATATAGTATCAAAGTTTACTCTTAAAAACTCGAGTCGGGTTATTTGCTTGGGTTGTTAGAGGAGGAGACACGAAGGTTGGTGGTATTATCTCATAATGAATAAAGTTTTGAAGGTGGGAACACGAAATCAGTCAGTATTATCCCACAATGGCTAGAGAGTCACAAACCAGTGAGTCGTGTGTGTGATGGATTATAACAAGGACATTAAAATTTTAATACCCTAGTCCCACATCAAAACATATGCAAAAAATTTGTTTGTATAAAAAGAATTAAATTACTAACAATAATACATTTAGTTATAACATTTAAGATGAGTTTGTAATGAACTAAAATGACACGGGAATATATATTATTCACACGTGTATACAAAATCATCAAAAAAATAATATATATAAAACACATACATACAAATATATATATATACACACATAAATTAAAATACATAAAACACATACATATAAATATATATATATATATATATATATATATATATATGTACATAATCATAATTATAATAACTCGGGTTAGACACATGCAGAATTACAAGTTATTAAAATAAAAGGGAAAGTAAGACATAACTTAGCCCACATAATACATACCTTCTTATTTTTCTCATGTTTTTAGCATATATATAGGCTGTGACGCCCCCAAAATTAGGTATACATCACTCATTCTGAGTCGCTAGATACATGGTACAAAATTTAAATACAACTTCATTTATCTGTTGTTGAATCGTCAGTATAAAATACTACAACAGATTAATCTGTGAGTTTTAATACAATATTGTCTCATAGACAGTATCCAAACTCAAATTATTACAATGCCATATAAAATACAGCAGCAAATATTTCAAGACGCCAAAGAAGAACGAGAAGAGTACTATCTTGTTCATTCTAATGAGGTGCACTTTTGATGCTTTCAAAGTCGGGTTCTCATCACCCTATTGTTGTTCACCAAAATCAATCATTAAGTGACGTATAAAATACGACACCCACATCTTAGGTCCTCAATACAATTATATATTGTATGTCATGTCATTTTATAATGTATTGTAAAACTTCGACAGTCTCAGACCATCACACTATTCCCCTGTTATCCCCGTTCGACCCAGCTACACTCTTATTACCTGAAAGGAATTGTGAAGCAAAAGGGTGAGCACAAATAGCCCAATAAAGAATATCATGGCTAAAGATAATTAAATTATCAATATCTTTCATCAATAATAAATCAGAGATTTATAACATATAGTAGATGATAAAACTTTTCAACCATAATTGCAGCGAAATCAACAATCCATTAGAAGAGTCGAGTAGAACATAATGTCTACTATCTCCTCTAGATTAAAAGTCCATCGTTGATATTTTATTCATGTAATACTCATCAACAGTTCTTTGTTATTCTTAAGACAAATAGAACTTTCAACACTTGTCTTCACCTGAACCACCAAAGATGTTAGTTAAATTCACAATTCATATTTATAATAATGTGAATTAACAGTTCCTTCTTGCCACAAAGGCTTAATAGAACGTTTACTCAATATCCTTACCCTAAAGGCTGAAGATATTCAAATGTAATAACAATGATCACACCAATCAGTTGTCTATCTTTGCACTACGGGCCAAAGATATTCAACTATAAAACCAATGGTTATGATCATACCAATCAATTATCTGTCAGTGCACTACGGCCAAAGACATTCAACTGTTAACTAATGGTCATGATCCTGCCATTCACATCATTGAATTATCCATGCACTACGGCCAATGATATTCGTTAGTATCACTAGTGGTCATGATCATGTCATACACATGTCCATTTTCGCACTACGGGTCAAGCTATCAAACAACAGATCATTTTTACACTACAGGTCAAAGATATTCAACAACATATCATCATCTTTAGACTACTACGGGCCAAAGACATACAATTTGTAAAACCAATAACCAAAGAAAGTATAATAAAGAATGGAATAACAACGAAATCACCATGCATGCGGTACTTGGCATAGACATGTTATTCCAATGTAATAATAAAGGCGGAACCGGTCGGCCAAAACGCATGCACAGGATATTCTAACGAGAATAATAAAAAAATGAAACCAGAATTAGGATGTAATATGCAACCGGAGTAATATTCTACTAATTTCATGGAGTATAGAAGCTAAAACTTTAACAAAATGATTTAAAATTTCAAAATTAATGAAAACATAATTATAAACTACTAGCTTTATTTTTGCCGACCATGTATACACACAAGAGTAAACAATGGTCAAAGTTGGTGAAAAATAGGTTCACATGCGGCACCACTACACTGTACACCATATTTAATGGTTATTCTTTATATATTCACTTTATGAAGTCAGGGAATTTTATAACAATATTACTAATTAATTCCTTTCAATTTAGGTAGTCTACAAGTGTCACTTTTTACCTTTATCAAAGGTCATCCATATCCCACACGAGATGGCAGATTTTTAAATGACTAAGACTAACCCACTCAACCAAGCGTTGAAACAACAGGTAATAAATCCTAAATAACTAGGTAAATTCTTAATCTAATAATCTTGAATAGATGAAAGCTTCAAAATTTTGATTATATCCGGATGAACAATGGAATATGAAAAAGTAAAAATGTGAAACGAAATAATATTACTTACATACTATAGAGTATGGAAGAAAATATTACTTTATACGGATATTGAATAAAAATAATATCTCTTCAGAATATGAGATAAATAATACCCCTTACGAGTACAACAAATAATATCCCTTACACAATAATGATATCCCTTACCTTTGAAAGAAATGTATTCCGACTGGTAGGGCGAGAATATACTTGAAAAACTTGCACTACGCTCAAAGCTTTCTTAAACTCTAAAGAAATACGCTCAAGATTATAGAAGAAGAACTCTCTTTATAGTTTATCTCTCTAGAGTTTCAGTGAATTCGTAAGAAATAATGAAAGAATGAGCTTCTATTTATAGAAGAATGGACTGCATAGTAACTAATTCATAAACGGTCCAGATTGATTTACTTTAAACGGACGGTCCAGATTTAAAACAAAATCTTTTAAATAAAATATAATATATTCTATTTATAATCTAATAAAACGAATAACTTTATAAAAGTATTTTGTTTTATATAAAAAGATTTTACTATGCAAAATACTATGCAGACACTATGTAACACTATGCATAATAAAATATAATATATTCTAATTATTATCTAATAAAATAAATAACTTTATATAATATATTATATATATATATAGTCACCCACCCGTGACTAACATCATGTATATATTATACATTTTCATGCCACTATACTATCATTAAATATGAAGAACTCTGTACACCAAGCATTAGAGCATCTCCAGCAGTGCCGAAATCACAAATCCTAGACTAAAATATAGTCTAGGAACACATATCTCTCTCCAGTAGATGGACTAAATATAGTCCATCTAATTTTCCGGCAAGGCAAAAAGACTATCAAGGAATCAAAATTGATGGACTATAATTTGGACTATAATTTTTAATATATTTAAATAGGAGAGATGTTGATGAGGAAGAAGGAGAAGGGAGATGGTGAGAAAGGAAAAAGGGATTATGAAGAAGGAGGAGGAGGAAACAAGCAACCGAATAAGATGAGAAGGTCTAATAAAAAAAAATAACAAATAGAAATTAAAAAATTTATAAATATGCAATCAACTATTTCAACCTTTAACAATTATATAAGTATTTTGTTAATAATAATTTATATTTTTATTATATTTGATTTTTATTTTTTATTGATAATATTTCTTTAATTTATTTTTTAGATGGAAAATTATGGTCCTCCTATGTATTATATTATTTTTTTATTATATTTGAGTTTTTTTGAATTTATTGATTATTTTAATCTTTTTATATTATAGTCTACGGGATAGTCCACATGATAGTCCATTTGCTGGAAGGATCGAAGACTAAAAGACATATATGAACTAAATATAGTCCAACAGATAGTCCATCTGCTGGAAATGCTCTTATAAACAAATATTTTGTACTAAAATGATATTATTGTTATGACCTCTATGATAGATATTACATAGTTAGCACATAGCAGCCACACATCTTTACAAAGTTAAACAAAATGGCCTTCCATAAATAACACCTTTATCCATTTTCACTCACGGTTTATGTTCTCCTACCATTATTGTTATTATTATTATATACATATATATACTGAAATTTTTTTTACCGATTATTTTAAAAAATAGGTAAATGGGGATCATACAAAATAGATATATTTATATTGTCATTCTCTTTATTTCGAAAAAGAGAGTAAAATTTTAAGACAATAAAATTTGCAGGACCGAGGGTGACCAAAGTACTAAAAGGAAAATCATGGGCTTGACAAAAACATATTGTTTATCCATGTTACAATTATTCATCTCATTATTCTAAATTAAATTTTCAAAAAAACATAACTGAGTACAAAGATAAAACATAATTTATCATTTTATGTAGACCCACACAAATCCAATCAATTTGATGAGTTGTTATTCTTCCAATGGTTGTGCACATCAATTCGGCTATCCATGAAAAATAAAAGAAAATTCTTTCCTAGGCCACATAATTTTAATGGTATAGGTAGCAAATTCATTTTGGATTTCTTTTGCCATCAAAGTGGGTCCAATCCCTTCTTGTGCTTTCAACTATGCAGTTCCACAAAAGTAACTCATGATGTATTTTCCCTAATATCTCTCTCTAATTAGCATCTTTTCGCCAAACTTGGTTTAACAAAGGCCTCGCCTAAAACTGTTCAGTTATCTAGTCTCTTTGACAAAGAAAATGTAGAGGCGGCATAAAGATTACCATAATGAAGCTCAGGCATGTTTTAGTAGTTACACTACTGATATGTTACTAAGTGTATGCTGTTGCAGAAGAGAAACGCAGCCAAAATAAGATTTTTCTTTGTAAAATTTTCACGTATCATCCTTAATAGAATAATAATTATAAAAAAAATTAAATATTTTTATTTCATAAAATTCGGAGTTTCACATAAACATATGAGATGGAGAAAAAAAATTGAGATTAGAAAATTTAGGGAAAGAGTATTCCTTTAGTAAGAAACCTCGTGCCTAAACTATCGATTTGACGGAAAGGGAAAAAGAAGTGCACAAACTCCAAACCGCATCCACTCTCAATTCATTATCTCAAACAGTTTCTTCTCCATCTAGGTCTTGTTTTACCAAATGCCTCAATTGTCGTACGGGTTCGATTTCCTCAAGAATGTCATTTTGTTTATGAGATGTAAATGTGCTACAATGATTATGAAAGCTCTAATTAATTCCACCATCCTTTTTATATTGTTATGCAAACATAGCAGGAATACATATAAATCTAGTAGAGTAAATGAAAATAATATGTACCACCCCCTTCCCGAATAAGAAAGGGAGGTCACGCACAAAGCACAACAAATCATAAATTTGTAAACAGAACACTAATGACTTCAAAATATTAACAATGATATCCATCAATGAAGTACTAAATATAATTCTCCAAAAACAAATAAAATAATCTAAACCTAAAATCAAGTAAACCCAGATGATCAAAGACAACTCTCTCATCACACTAGTCCTGAATCACCTTGCAAACCTGCTGGAAGAAAACATAACATGAGCCAAATGTCCAGTGTGACAACCCCAAAATAGGTCCATTCCATCCAACCCATTTTGAGTCGCCAAATACATGGTACATAAAACAACTATAACTTTATTACAACAATTGTCGTGCAAAATACAACAACACATATGATGTGAGTTTGGATACAAATATATACCAACTGTAACTCTGGACACCAACTTTGGATAGCACGTCCCAATGACACCTTACATAAAGGTATAGTCAAAAACTGTTTTAGAAATTAGAATCTTTGGGAAGTGCTCAAAGAAACCTTCGTTCATGGGAGGCCATGCTTCTAGGTTATGATAGATATCATATGGCCGCGAATTATCCTTGGTTGACCCTAATAGACCCCAAAGAAAAATGAGAAGATTACTATCATATTCTTTCCAATGGTGAGTCTTCTCTTGACATATCATTATCTCATTTGTCTCTAATTGGGTATTATACTCCAAACAAACACCAAGATTATATAGGTAGTGCTTGTAAATATACTTTTAGAAGTGGATGAGTACAATACATCTTATGATGACACGAGGTTGTATGTCATTAGACATCTTGTATGATGATAGTGGCAAAACACCCTTCCAAGTTAAATTCACCTCATCCTCAACATCTATAGACCACCGATTCTATTCTCTCGTTATTCCCCGCTTGTCCCAACTACACTTTTTTATTACACGAAAGGAATTGTGAAGAAAAAGGGTGAGCCACAACTAGCTCAAGAAAGAATATCATGACTAAAGATAAATAAATTATCAATAGCCTTCAACAGTAATAAATCAGAGATTTAGAACATATGGTAGATGATAAAACTTTTCATCCATAGTTGCAGCGGAACGAGCAATCCATTAGAAGTGTCAAATAGACCATAAAATCTATTATCTTCTCCATGTTAAAAGTCCATCAACAATGTTTTATACCTGTAACATTAATCAACAATTCCTGTCCATAATCACGTGTATAACTCATAATCGTAATTGTAGTTCTAAATTCCTTTCCTCATCCAGGACAAAGTTAATTTTCATCACCTGAAACATCAAAGATCATAGTTATACCAAATCACAGTTCCTGTTCATAATCATACTGATAAATTCATCTTTGCACTACGGGCCAAAGATATTCATCAACAGTTCATCTTTGCACTACTGGCCAAAGATATTCAACAACATGTCATCTTTTGCACACTGCCAAAGATATTCATCGATTAGTCATGTTCATCTAAATACATGTTCATCTTCGCCTTCATCGCCAAAGATATTCATCGAAATCATTCATCTTTGCACTACTGAGCCAAAGATATTCAGTTATATCATCATTTAGATCGAGGATGATGAAAATATTTTAAGAAAAGCGAATCCAAAGTGAAACAAAATAATAAATATTAAGGATTAGACTTCAACTTTATTCTATGTCCAAAAATACTTCATAAATAATCATAGTGGAGTAAAATTCAAGAATGATCAAAACATGGATACAATCAAAGCTAGTATCCATAATAGATATTTAGACGAAAAATGAAAATTTAATTTTTTTCTATGAATAGTGTCGTAATGATTCGTGAATAAGGTCAGTATCGTGAATAAGAACTCAAGACACCAAAAGATAGAAATTTCACAAAAAACATCATCATGCTTAGTGAATAGTAACTCGTGAATAGTAACTCATGAATAGTAACTCCGACATGAAAAAGTTTCAAATTTGATAAAAATTTAAATCAATATTTCGGCATAATGATATTGAAGAAATAATATCATTTACGAAGAAAATAACATCCCTTACCTCAGAAAGAATAGTACTTCTGACTGGAATACTGTATATAGTGCTAAAAGAACTTGCACAATATAGCAATACTCGAAGTACTAAAATATTCACAAAAATACGCTCGATATATAGAGAGAGAAAGAGAGAGAAATCTTTAGTTTCTGGTGTGATTTTCAATTCTAACCTAAGCACCCTATTTATAGGAAAATGCTTAGAACACCAAAGTAGAAAATTTAATAAATTAATAATATATATTAAATTTTCACGCCAACCTTTGAATCATCCAATTCAGCATGTTTGACAACCCACCAACAATACAAAAAAACGTTTTTATATTTAAAATATTTTAAACTCCAAAAAATCAATTATTTCAGAACTTTGGAACTTCAATAATTCATAATAAATAGCCATTTTATCAGAAAATTCGAATCTCGCGAATTTTTATAGAAAATTCAATTCTCTACAACTTTACAGAAGAAAGTTTTTCCAAATTCCAAACAAAAAATGACCGAAATCCATATACGGGCAATTTTACAGGCTATAATCAAATTTCAGTCAAGAAATGGGTCCACCAACATGTTTAACATGTTTTAAACAACTTTTGCAACAAAAATACTCTTCCTCCTCATATACTCATATATCCCACATTCATTGTAAAAATATCACCATTATTATATTATAATAATATAATAAAATATTATTTTATTAGAAAAGATAAAATATCGATTTTCAACAATTGTTACTTTAAAAATTTTCTCCATCTATATCTATATAAAATGAATATTTTCCTCATCATATAAATTAATAATTAATTATTCACAAATAATATTACAGAATCACAATAATGACAACCAGACATTCCTTCTGAGAAGCAGGGGCCTTCCAATAAGAATTTCTCCTTACTGGCGCGCAATTAGGTGACCAAACCTCTCCTTAGATAAAACTTTCTAGACATTGCCAATAATGTTATCTAATAATATTATTCAGATAATATGAATTATTGTTTCGATAATGGAAAATACTGTGTAGTGACAATTATTAAAATAACAGTAATATAAAATATCAACGCAGCAATTATTGAATCAATAAAATACTGAACAGTAATTACTGTAACAATTATTGAGTAGTGTCTTCTTACGTAAGAATCAATAATTCAACAATACTGTGTAAAACCGTGTGCTACTGTACAACAACACGTATTACTTTACTTTACCCACCGGGTATTCCAACAGTGTTAACGGTAACGATTACGCCATTATTTATAAAAACTCAAATTTGTCGTTTTCTTCATCCGACAGTTATCCGTTATGGGGCCCACAAATAGTTTTGCCGTTGTACGAATATTCCCCAACAGAAAAAATATTCCACGACCAAACGAATATTCTCCGACAGAAAGAATATTTTATAACCACTTGCATATTTTGAAAAAAAAAATTATATATCACCCTTAACTTTAACTTTTATCAATTTAACCATTTACTGAATTGTAATTATAAGAAAAATTGAATACTTTTATTTCATAAAATTCGGGGTCTTACATCCAGCACGAATATAGATATACAAATGATACACGAAATCAACTGAGCCAAAATACTGAACAAAGTCTTAAGCTTCTCCAAAGATCTGAATATAATATATCTGAATCAACAGAATTAAAGAAACAAACAAAAAAGTAAAGAAATAATGAACTGAATTGACTAACTCAATTAATTGGACTGAACAGAAACAAACAAAACTAATACAATAAAATAATAGGCTGAATTAAATGGCTGGGTGTTATTTCATACCGTTTGAGCTAAAAAATATACATTTTCACACATGCAAGTCACACATTGGACTACGAATCCAAAAGTATGCAAAGCGGATAGGTGTGTTTGACACAACATCTCAAATCCGCAGAACAAAAACTAGGGTCAACCCATACGCCTCTCACAACTAAACACCAAATGGCCCACTTCATCCGGAGCCCAAAATAGAGACGTAGTGGACTAATCACACTGCCACGAAAAGTGTCATGCCTCTCGTGCCAAGACTGCAACGACCCCAAAATTAATGCAATTCGACCCTCGACTTCGGTCGTTACCAATACATCTTTATTCTGACTTTACATCATTAATCGATGTTAAACATAATAAAATGCAGAATAATTTTAAATTTTTTTGTCTTCTTCTTTTGATTTTCCTGAATCATAACCTTTATCATTTACAAGCCTTTGAATCATACTTAGTTTATTACCCACTTTATCAAGGTTAATAAATAAAACTTAATTACATCTTCAAAACCCTTTATACATCGGATATGATTAAACTTTACATCTCAACATGTATTAAACATCATACATCATCAGATACATTTTTTCTAGAACCTTAATAATGGTTCAAAAATAATGATTTAAGCTTAAAAAATTAATCTTCATGCATTACTCCTGATTCACGTCATTCAAGTAACACATAACGTTACTTTGAATCCTTAACGTGTAAAAATGGCTATTTGCAAGAATGAGCTCGACAGCTCAATAAAATTTAACAATTTTCATGCATCACGTAGCACATATATAATAACATGATCATCGTATACATCATAAATATATGACCAAACATATCATTCATACTGCACATCACATAACAAATAAAAGATTGAGTTCCATAACCCAATCAACAATCTTACTCAACCAATGCAGTCATAAATTGACTTTAACATTTCATACTTACAACATATGTAATAAATCATGCTTTTTGGAATTCGTTTCTCTTGCGTACGCTTAGCATACTTATACAACTTGTCTAAAACAGCATTGATTAGTGTTAAACATCATTATATTTCATAATATTCATGTTTTATAACTTAGAACAACGTACATCTTTTATTGACAGAAGCACTTCACTTGCATATATGCATGCTCGACGCCCTCCGATTTCCTCCGAATACATATCAGTCCCAAAGATGACCATTTTGACCCCTCCTAAATGGGAAAGATTTGGAGAGCCCACGCGTACCCAAGGCATTAACATACATGTTTGAAACCCAACTTGACCCAAAAGCTTAAGCTATTAAGTCTTAGGTTCATTCATGTATATTAATCCTTCACTCTTTCACCTATTTATCTGATGTGGAACTCCAACTCACTTGTGATATCCTAACAATCTCCCCCTCACAAGTGAGTTTATCACATCAAGAGCTCCCCCTCACTTGAACACATTTCTTTTCAATCACCACACACCAATTTTTGACTAACTATTATGGGTCCTTTTTGTCCATTAAGAGTCAACTTCCATCAAGAATTGAACATCTTCTTTTCAATCACTGCAGATCACCAATTCTCGGTTAACCACTCTTAAAACTAATTTTTGGCTAACCCATCAAGAATTCAACATCACCATCGAGAGCATCTTAAAGGAAACACCAACCCTTCATCGAGAATTTTCACCACCATCACGTGTCTTTTGAAGAGGCTCCATTGTGTATCTTTTGAAGTTAGCCCGGGTTCAAACTTCCACAGCTCTGATACCCAATTATTGGAGAAGATTTGGAGAGCCCGCGTACCCAAGGCATTACAATACATGTTTGGAACCTAACTTGACCCAAAAGCTTAAGCCATTAAGTCTTGGGTTCATTTATGTATAATATTAATCCTTCACTCTTTCACCTATTTATCTGATGTGGGACTCCAACTCACTTGTGATATCCTAACACTAACGACCTCAAATCAAAAAACTTAAAGAACAAAAGTTGTAGGTCTACTCGTTATCTTTCTAAATCATCTTGAATCGCATCAATCGGAGTTCGTATGAAAAAGTTATGCTCGTTTTACTACAGTACGTCAAAATAGTCACGTGGACAACACCATTGGCGCGATAGCTCCCATTTCCAGCGCGGCAACGCCCAATAGCAGCCCCAGACGCCCGGCCGAGCCCACGGGAAGCGCCCCCCCGCATCCGACTTAGCCCAGATTTTCAGATTTTGCAATTTTTTGATGAACATACTTCAAATCTTCATAACTTCTTCATTTTAAGTTGGAATTAGTTGGTTTTTGACTCTATGAACTCGTTAAACACTGAACTACTCATCTACCGAATAATTATAACATTTCAAAAACTTTAACAAATCACCTTAAGGGTTTCAATTCAGTGTTCATGCTATATTTTCATATTTTAACATGTTTAGCGAATTCATTCGCTACAAATTCATTTCTTGACCAAATTGATTCATTCAACATGTGTTCTTTTTCGTTTTTCAACGTTCTTACAACATCCATCATCAATTTAAGGTTTACATCATGATTTCATAACTAATTTTAGTCTCAAAATTGACCAAAACTTATAGGTACAACAAAAACTCAAAATTTTCATCATTCAACCCATTTTCATGAATTTAATTATTCTAAAACTATTTTTAGATAACATAAAATGGATTACACAAAGCCATAAACATTCATAATCAATCTCTTAACGAATTCTTCACCAAAGCCAATTTACAGGGAAATAGTTCTTACAGAATAAAATTAGAAACTTTTAAAATTTACTTTTGATTCTTAGAATAGATGACAAGGATGGCTTGATTAGCCTTCTTCTTCTTGATTCTCAAACTTTTATTCTCAATCCACAAATAATTTATTCATTCGCTCAAACCCTCTCTAAGGCTCTCTGCTCTTTAGACTTAGCAAAATAATACACTCTCTTTAAAAGACGACATCCTTTTTATCAGTCCGTTTGCAGTTTAATATTGCGGACCGTGAGTATGCCAATTATATAAGCACGATTTCAAATACGTTACAAAATACTATGTAAATTCCCGATTTGACAGTTTTAATGGAACTTGGGGAACATCCATAGATGGTGAAGATTACACCATGTTGGTTAAGTCAGTGCCAACGCTGGTCCGAGTCAGAAAGCCTATCCGAACGCAGCCAGTAATGAAGAATGTAAATGAAGGAAAAGGTCGTTTTGCTTCAGCCGTCATCATTGTGCATAATATAGTTGGCATTTGGCAAGAAGCGGTTAACCGAAAGGCCATTGTTTTACACTCTTAAGTAGTTCAGCCTCTGTCTTTCTCTTTTTCTGGGACTACAATAAATAAGCAATATAATATGCATTTTTTATTATTATTATTAAAATCTGTTTCTTTACCTTTCAGTTGGAGATTTTAGGATTTGACATAGTTTCTGCAGATGAAGTTTAATAAAATACAACATCTTCCCCTAATTTTTATATCCTTTCAGGTAATTTTAAAAAATATTTCCCCCTAAACTATTCTCATTGTGATATCCACCTCACAAACTATCAATAAAAATATCAATGATATACCATACTCAGCGTACGCAATATTAAACTGCGAAAGATTGAGCGACTAAAAATGATAACCCTTTTAGTATGTTGATAGAAGTTATAACTAACGTCCACATTATTAAATAACGAATTCACGAGGGGTATTTTGGACATCATCCAATCCACAAATATTAAAATGCACAACTAAGATTTATTGTAAGAATAATTTTACACACACACACACACACACACACACACATATATATATATATATATATATATATATATATATATATATATATATGATCGGGATCGAAGATTCTCCTTAAATAGCATTAGCCTTAAATAACATTCTTTTATCAAAAGCAGCGTAGTTTTTGGAGGGACGCGCAGTGGCATTTTTGTAAATACAATGTCACCGCGTATTTACAAAAATGTCACCGCGTCCCTCCAAAACTACGTCGTTTTGATAAAAGAATGTTATTTAAGGCGGAATGTTATTTAAGGAGAATGCTCTTGATCCTTACCGTATATATATATTACTGATTTTTTTGAATCCTCAATATGATTATGTAGGTAGTGTAAGATATACATGTAATGTGATAATATTTACTCATTACATTTATCTTTATTCATATTTGGAATTCGTGTAAAACTTATAATTATATTAATTACATAAGCCATATATGTAATGAGTTTTGGTTACCAGATTTTCTTACTTCCCATTCTTCACAAATTTAAAACTTTTCATTAAAACCTTACCCCAGCCTCCACTTTTAATTAATTTTTAAATTCAAAATCTTCCTTACTCGACAATAAAAAATATTTTGCAATTTATCATAATTTCTGATAGACTTGTAATTAATACAAATTCCTCTAGTTGGAATTGGCAAACATTGACTGCATAGGCACAATGGGATAGAGCTCAACATATTACGTTTTAGGCAAAATGGTAACCATGGGCACATTTTGCAAACTGAAAACCGAAAAAGTCTTTTCAAAAAAATTAAATAAAAAATATTGTCTGTTTTTGTTGATACTATGACTTTTTTTATAAGTTTTTTGTAATTGACATTATTGCTGCCTATTATTTCACCAATCAAGTAATTATCAATAAATTTATTTAATGACTTCTCCTTCACTCTCACAAGTCACAAACAAGATAGAGAAAGCATCTGGTACGTTATTTGGTAGTGAAAAATATTAATTGGCCGAGATCCTGAAATGTATGATTAAATTAAGTCAACTGAAGGTTGAATATAAGAGAAGTGATCAGTGATTTCAAACATCAGAAACACCCTCAAATATAATTTATAGCAGCTGTGATGGTCGTCCTTGTTTCAACTTAGTTAACAAGCAGTCCGTCCCAGTCAGGGATGGTAAAGGATTTTGTACGTGGGCAAAAAATAAGCTCGAAAATGATCCCACCTAGCTCGATCGATCAATTATTCATTTAATAATTGCCCGCACATACTTTCCATTACATCAAATTGCATATTCTCAGATGGTTTCCAGTGACGCTTCCTTTGGTTTATAAACCAATTGTTTATCTGTTTTTGGTCCAAGCCAGCAGATTCTGCTAGAGCAACCTTGTCTCCTTCCTACATATATAATGAATGAATATTGTATATATATGAGCAAGGTAATCTCAAAGATAATGACAAGCTAGCTCTACATTACAATACCATTAAACATGCATGCTATTGTAGTAAACTAGATATCATGTATATATAACAACACATAATTAATAGAAAATATATACAGCAGTGGCGAAGCCAGGATTTTTTGTTAGTGGGGTCGAAATTATTACTGAGTTACAAATAATTTGGTATGGGGGGGTTGAAATACTTGTAGCCAATTTTTTTTTAATATTTTATATTTTCGAGTATATATATATATACTATATTACAATGAAAATATAATGAGTAATAATATATGGTATATATACACTATATTGACTTATACTAGACTTTTTTAATCACAACTGTTAATAAGTAAGTAATTCATTATTTATTTTTAAAAATAATATAAATTAGATTATTATTTAGTTTAAAATATTATAGAGATACATATATTAAGAGGATATGAGTCATATGTGTTAAAATTTGATTGACAAAGTAAAAAAATTTTAATTTGACCCCGTATAATAGAAAATTTATAAAATTTTAATGGGGTCAATTTATATATAATACTTAAAAAATTTAAAATTTACCTTACATTATAAAACAATTTTTTTTTCAATGGGGGCGATTGACCCAACAGACCTCAATGTGGCTTCGCCACTGTATATACAAGCAAATATCTTTTGCATGCATTCGTTACTCATATACAGTGTCAAACAAGGACATCATGACCACCAACACCCTATATATTGCGCTTACTTCTGGTGTCAAAAATAAAATTCACGAATTTGCAATAAAAAAATAAAAAATGTTCTTGTTTCATGAAATTACACATGCATGCATGCATGTTCTGGATCTAAATAGCAATTTTAACACAACTTCCTGACATTAAATCCATCCAAACGTACTACAGATAAAACCCACTTGTACAACCAACATAAGTTTTGAAGATTTATGCAAGATGAACCTAAATGCAAACAGGGTCATGCATCATGCATGTACTCACAAAATTATATTATGAATATTGTAACACGATATATATATATATATATATATATATATATATATATATATATATATATATATATATATATATATATATATATATATTCGAGGAGTAGTCTGAAATGGGTAGTTTACCAAAATGTTACTCCATAAAATCAAATTACTGTAGGATATGGCCACATGTAGTGAATGGCCCACCAATCCAGCAATACTTGCCTCGCTTCCCATGGTAGCTTTGTTTTTTTCTTCCTATTTGAAAATTCACGCTTTAAAGAACTAATATAACCATTATATTTACGAAAGAGTTTATCCTTGAGTTCTCGATGTTCGCTTATTTGGTTAGATTCTTGCACATCTATCTCCCCAGCACCAAAATCCTCCTCAGAAGGGGCACCACCTTCATCTGGTACGTACAGTCATTAAGGTTGACAAAAAACCCATTACTGATTCAGTTTCAAAACATGACCAGATCGAGCTAAATATTGAAAGTGCATGTTGAACCAATTCTGAATGAACTATAGATTTACCATGCATCTAAACACGATCAACACGGTTCCTACAAACATATCATATACAACCACACACCAGTAGATAGCCCAACAACAAAAATAACATTGATTAATTAATCTTTTCAACTTCAATCACAACATAAGTACCTGTTGTGCAAGTAAGTTTAGAAAGCTTTTAGAATCCAATAAAAATTATCCAAACATACATTCACACCGAAAAATAAAAAGATCAACCAGTTATGTATATGGAATCCAGAATCAACCAAAATATGCATTAATAAAAATATTCTACGAATCCATAGATCAAGCTTTTCACATTCCTGGGGTGTAATATTATACCAACTTTTCTCATGTTTATTTTCTGCTTTTATGTGGTAAAATTCATAGAAAGATCAGTTCAAGTTCTCATTGGCAACTTCTTAACATTTTAAGATATATATTGGTTGATATATAAAGATAACGTCAAGATGCATACAATATTATGTTACTGTGGCTATGATAGGAATCCTTATTAAATTTGAATTTATATATTAGTTAGAATCCGTTTTGGTTTAAGAAAATTATATTTCCTAATTATACTCAATTTAATATTTTTTATTCTATTTGGTTATAGAATTTTTCTATGACCTATAAATATAGGTACGTATTGGATTTTTTGGAAAAGAGACATTCAAAAATATTCTAATAATTTTCATAATTCTCCGTTTATTTGTATTTTTCAAATTTTATTTAGTGAATTTGTTCTGCCTTTCTTCGTACGTATTTTTTTTTTCCGATTTGGGTTTCCACATAAAATCTTGTGTTATTGTCTTTATTTTTTTGCTTTATTGATTTATTGTGTTTGTCATTTGTCATAACAAACTGGTATCATAACCAGGCTATTATCGATCCATACTATGGAGTTGAGTTCAACTTCCTCAACGAAATTTGATATTAACAAATTCGATGAGAATATTAGTTTCTGTTTTTAGCAGGTTCAGATGAAGGATGATCTTAATTATTCATTAATTAAGGCTTCAAGAAAGCCATTATAGGTAAGTCAGTGAAACATGTAGATATGTCTGATATGGATTAGGAAACTAAGAAAGCTAGCGAGATATCTGAGTCAAAATGAGATACTATGGATGATAAATTAGCACTTTCAACAATTCAGTTGTGGCTTTCGAATGATGTGTTGCAGAATGTGTTAGTGGAAATTACAACTGCTGGTTTATGGAAGAAATTAAAGTATATCTATTTGACGAAATCCCTCACTAATAGATTGAGACTTAAACAACTTCTTTACACGTTGCATATGTCAAAATGTACTCAAATTAAATCTTATATATATCATTGAGTTTAATCCAATTGTAACTGAGTTGCAGAATATTGATGTTAAAATTGATGATGAAGATCAAGCCCTATTGTTGTTAAGTCTCATTACCTCTTTTGTATAAGTACTTTAGAGACAATATGATCTATGACAAAGACATTATCTCAATTGAGGATGTTAAGACGAATCTTATGATCAGTAAACAAAAATTAAATTATGAGATGACTTTTGGAAAAAGTGATGATCAAGGTGTTAGATTATTTGTCAGATGAAGGTCGATCAGTTGAGAGAAGTTCAAAAAGTGGCAGTACATATAAAGCGTAATTGTTTGAAGTTGAAAAATAAAGAATAGATATGAGATAATCATGGTCATATTAATTAATAGTGGACAAAATGTGCAGAACCAACAGAATCAGGGGGCAAGAAAGCATGTTCAGGCTAATATTGCTGAGGATAGTGACGAACTTCTGTTAGTAGCCGATAACAGAGAAAGACTTAACGGTGACTAAATTTTAGATTATGGGTGTTCTTATCATATGTGTGTCCTACTCGTGATTAGTTCTCTATATGAATCGTTTGATGGTTGAATTGTTTTGATGGGAAATAATTCTAAATGTAAAGCAATTGACATTTGTACCATTAAAATTAAGATGCATGATGACATAATCAGGGCATTGTCAAATGTTAGACATGTTCCAAGTTTAAAGAAAAATCTCATATCTTTGGGTACACTAGATGAAAAAGGGTGTAAGTACACAGTTGAAGGTGGTGTTATGAAGATTAACATAGACTCTCTTGTGTTGATGAAATGAATCAAGGTCGACACTTTATATAAGTTGGAGGGTTCTACAAGACAACAACTACTACAGATTATTATGCAATTTATTCTTTAGTTAGTGCAGATGACACCAGGTTGTGGAATATGAGGTTAAATCATATGAGTGAAAAAGGCATGGATGCTTTGAGTAAGAAAGATCTTTTGTCTAGATAGAAAATAGGAAAGTTGGACTTTTATGAGCATTGTGTTTTAAGGAAGCAAAAACGAGTTAGTTTCAAAACTACGGTTCATATATAGAACAAAAGGGATTTTGGACTATATTCATTCAAACCTTTGGGGCCCTTCACGAGTTTCTTTGAAAGGCAGCGGTGAACATTATCTACTAATCTTCATTGATGATTATTCTAGGAAGGCTTGGGTCTACTTCTTGAAATATAAGAATGATGTTTTTGTGTTTGTGACTTTCAAATAGTGGAAGACTTTGGTTGAGAAGCACACATGAAAGTATATTAAGAGGTTCAACTTAGATAATGTATAACCCGAGAATTTCTATATAAAATAAATAAGAAATTTTGCGTATAATTTTTTTTTTTATTTATTTAATGACGAGACTAAGTGTCAAGTAAAGTGAACGATAAATGCGAATACATTTATTACTTGAAAAATTAGAAATAATTTTGGAATTATTAATTACCACAAATTATATGGTAATAAATTTCGTAGTAGAAATGTTTTTATTAATTATTTTCCATGAAAACATGATTGGAAATAATATATGATGTGATAATTAGATTTATATAATAAATATTTTATTATATGAATTGTTCAAGAATATTTAAGTTAATTATTTTAACTTGATTATTGATGATGTGTAGAAGAATAAGTCAGACATGAGATCCAAACCCTGGATTGGGATTGTGATCAAGAGATGAGAATAATAATATTATATTATTTTACATTACCATAATTATGTCTTTGGGTATGCATGACAGATAATATTGAAAGAATGACGATTACCAATTAGGTCATAAGATATTACCGTCTTTGTGAAACCCTAATTATTAAACTCGGTTATGGGATATTTACGAGTAGTGATTGTGTATATGAAGTTATTGTGAATAAGAATATCGGTAATTAGAAAAAACCCTAATTATCTTGTTAGACGTCGATAATTAGGACAAACCCTAATTATTATAACCCTAACTTAGGTTGAAATTAGAAACCAGAACGACATCGTGTTAGTAACATACAGATAATTAAAGTACCACTAATGGTCAATTAGAAACCCTAATTGATGACGTTGAGAAACCCTAATTTTAATTAATGGGTTTAATTTCGATATTATTGTATAAGTGTTTTAATTTACCAAAAGGATAGAAGTTAATTGGTAAATTATAATAATTAAATCTAGTGATTAAATATTACATTTAATTGCCTTGTACAAGATTGCCCATACACTCTAAAAAGCCCAACCATCACCCATAACAAATCGTCGAGCAAGAAATCAAGAATTTTTTTGGCAAAAGGGTATAAGAACACTAAACCTAGAAATCCTTTGATTCGATGTTATTTGATGCAATTGATTGTTTAAAGTTGTGTAATAGAATGTTAATTGATGATATGGGTTGATAAATAAAAGACCCATAGCATCAAAGTGCACGAATTTGAAGATTTAAGCAAGTTGGAAAAACCGAATTACATTTTTTTTTTTTACCAAATGTCGAGGCCATAACTCTTTGCTCGATCATGAGTTTTGTTCTTCAAAAGTTGTTATGTGTAGCCCTGATATGTGGTCTTTAATCTGCAAAAAGAATCAAGTCCATATCATGTATAGATTAGAAGTTATAGATGGTCAAACATGGTTGTCGATCATGATAAACTATTTTTGGGCAGTCTGTAATGGGGGCATTCTCGTCCACTTTTTGTGCTTTAAAAGGTCTGGGCTTTTGATATGTTGTAGTGCACTGAGTTAGGAAGCCATAGGCTTTGGAATGACCTCATTCCAACCTCGGATGAGGGAATTACGGTGATTGGAAGGAAATGTGTCAAATTTCTCAAAACTGAAAGTCAGCAGCGGGATGTGCTATTCGAGACACTATTTCAATCAGTTAATATTTCCAAAACCTTTTGGGCTTTTGGTATGTTATAGTACACCGAATAAGATTTCCATAGACTCCGAAACGGACTAAATCCGATATCGGAGGAGAGAGTTATGACATTTCAAAGTAGTAGTGTCAAAACTTCCCAACAAGTGCGGTGCAGATCCATTTGAACGGAATTTACGGGCTGATGTGTTCGGAATTTGGAAATGGTCAAAGAATAAAAGTTGTAGCCCCAGAAGTTAGCTTCGTGTGGGCTCAAGAATCGCTCAAAATGTTTTAAAATGAAAGAGTTATGACTGTTTTAGCGAAAAAGGGTAAAGCTGAAACGAGATTGAAAAGCATTATGAACGTCCACTTTTGACGACTTGTTTGGGCTACCTAATGAACCCGAATTGGGTAATTCGTATTTTTAAAAATAGTCTTACATACCATGTATAACATATCCAAAAATCAGATTAATCGGAGTTATGAGCAATGCGTTAGAAAATCGCAAAGTGAGCTATTGAAAAATTAGTATAAACCAAGTCCCACATCGACTAAATTAAGAACTTCCCATTTTCTAAACCTATAAATAGAAGGGCTTGGCTTTGTTTCATTCACCAACAATAAGGCCTCCAATTTTGAGAAAGGCTTTGTTGTGGGAGAACTTTTATAAAGCTCTCCTTAGTTAAATTTTAGGCGTGGAAGTGCGTGTATTCAAATTCTGTGGAATTAAGTATTTAGGGTATGTTTCTTATTTAATTTTTGTAATGTTATTATTTTTAATTGTTAGTTAAAGTTTGAATTTTTGAAGTTTAGTTAGTGTTATTAATAAACTAGTTAGTTTACTATGTTTATTTTGGCTTGGAATTGATTATGTAAATGAGTTATTTGTGATGACTTTTAATATTTTGTGATGAATTTCATTAATTAATAATTATTAATGATATTAAAGTTATTTAATGATTATATTAAATAATTTTGTTTAAAAATGATTTTAATATTATAAAAATCATTTTAAATGAAAATAAGGTATTTAAAAATATTTTAAGTTATAAAATATAACTTTTAATATTTAAATGATAATTTCATTAATAATTAAATATTAATGATATTAAGATAATATTAATGATATTTAGTTTATTTAATGATTAATATTAAATAAATAGTTTAAAAATGGTTTTACTTATTTAAAAACCATTTAAAGAGGATATTAAGGATTTAAAAATATTTTATAATTAATGACTTTTAATATTTGGATAAATAGTACATTAATATTTAAATATTAATGATAATTATTTGGGTAATATAAATGTTTTAAAAATAGTTTGAGTTATTATAAATAACTTTTATATTTTGAAATGGTTTCATTAATAGTTTAGTATTAATTAAACTATTAATGATAATGGAATTGTTTAATGTTTAAATCATTTAATTATGATTTCGATATTTGAAAGTTATAAATTTACCAAACTAGTGACTTGAGAACCGATTATGAAGTTCGAATTTGAAGAAGAACACCTATAGTAATGATTATATCACTATAGGCCCTTTAGTGATGATTTGAATTATTTTAAATGTTTCAATCGGAAATTGCGAAAATGATTAAAAATAAGATGTCCGATATTTACTGAGATGTTGAGGTATAGAATAAGAGTCTTAGACTCATTATTTACCCGATAAAAAGTCGATGACGAAAACAAATGTCGGACACTTATAAAAGAAAGAAAAGACTCTCGTAAGAAAGCATGGATGAGATATTTGAAAAATGTATAAAAATATTTCAAGTATAGAATAGGAACTAAAAGTATGATCACTTTGTGATTATGTGATTAGACTATGTCAATTGTAATAATAAAGGCGATCTTATGTGTTAAGATATATTATTCTAATCGAAGCGAATGATCGATTATTGATAGGTTGTGATAAAGAGATAAAACCTAAGTTGAGATTTGTAATCGGTGAATCAAGCAAGTATCCTACCTTTGCATTTTCTTTATGCAATGGACATGAGTAAGAAGTTTGAATTATTCTATTCTCATGCATGCATTATATACGCTTTGATTATCAACATGTTAGCTCGGATATATATTACGTTAAGTTGATTTCTAAATGGTTATACAAGTGTCCCCACTTGGATAATCGGCATTTATTCACATGTTGATATACCTTTGTCAATTACCCGTATACATATATGTTGAATTACATATTATTGTTGAAGCAAGATTAAAACCTTGGGTTTGGAACCGGCATGTATGAACATCCCTATATGGGAAGATTTTTTGCTGTGGCGGATAGAGTGAAAGCGATGAATTTCGTTCAAGTTATGTAGTATTGATCAATCTGAGGTACAATGGGTTGATCACCCACCGTGCCCGTAAGTTATGACGGTTTGAGGATAGAATTTCGCTAAACCTTTTCGAAAATGAAAAGAATGTTCATAGTATGTTTCTTAAATCCTATTCAAGGTAGAGCCGAGCCAAATTTAAAGAATTTGAAAGAGAGTTGTTATGTGAATTTTTTATCAAGTCTGATTACTTCACAACTTTCAATTCGTTGTAGAAGTGTTATGTAAAGAGAACACTTATACTCTTTCAAACTTATATATAATTGCTATTACTTCTTTGGGCACTTAAATGCTCATCCTTGCTTAAATTAAATGTTTTCGAGTTATGTATGAGCAACTTTGAAGGCTCGAGCACGAACAAAGGAAAAGGAAAGGCGATCGAATAAGTGTGTATTATGAGTTAATGGTTATAGTTGTATTGGTATCTATTCAAGTATTGTAAGAAATGTATTTGAAGGTCACGTACCTGGGGAAGTAAACTTTGATGTATGTAAATTAAGTTCGAATGTATTATTATTTAGTATTATTCAGCTTAAAGAAATGGTATCGTGGAGAACCGAGTTCGGGTTTCAAGTACCTGGATTTGGGGTCGTCACAGATAATGACCTTACATTTTATGAGACTGATCAGTTCACTGAGTTTTGCAAGAATGAAGGAATTATTAGGCATGGTACAGTTATGAAGACAACACAATGTGGGCAATGAAATCGTACCTTGCTAGGGTTAGGGTTTCGTGTTGGCTAAGGAGGAGAGAAATCCACGAAGAGCACAGAATTGATTGGTTAATTGAAGAGGGGAGAACGACAGGTGGACGATTACTCCAACGACTCGTGGCAGAACCCCTAGAATTCGGGAACCGTGTTAGGGTAACAGGGATTCCAAGAGCCTTCTTGAGTCCTTCGAGTTGAGAGAATGTTCACACCCCTTTCTAGTGCTTTTAGGTGGAATCTCCGAGCCTTTAAGTCACCAAAAAGGGTCCTTTTGATCTTCTGAGAGTCTAAGTCTTGAATCTTCAGAGAAGTCCCTTTTCAAATGGAATGGAAGGGGTATTTATAGGGTTTTCTGGAAAGTAGTCATGTGCAAGACACATGCCTTCAGGGAAATTCCAGAAATACCCTTTAGTCCTAGAGTAATGCCCATATTGCCTCGTCTTCTTACAGCCACCAATCCAATCCTCAATCAATTCCCAAAACGAGCCGCCTCCACGAGTCTTCTGCCTCGGGACACGTGGAGGCTTTTCGCAGGTCTCGCACATTTATTTCTGACTTTTTCGTCTTTATTTCATTAGGTTATGCGAACCCTAATTTGCACCTTTAATGAAGCTGTGGAACCCTAATTGCGCATTCAATTCAATTAGGTCATGTGAACCCTAATTTTACACTTGGGCCCACATTTGCCCCCTGCGCGAGAGTCGCATTTCCAAATAGACGATTGTGCAAGAAAACTGCAAGTCTTTAAACGATTTTGCGGGACTTCACTCTACAGGTCTTCACTCTTCCGGCGATCTTCAATCTCACCATGCCGAAAAAAACAAGGAGAAACTATGTGGCCTAGATTGATAGCTAGTAAGTTCCTCAAAAAAATAATGGGTAGCAATAACTTTATAGCAATAGTAGACGTAGCAAATTTTGAGGTAACCAATTATTTTTTTTTGATTAACAAAATTATATTTATACACTTTTGTTTCTTTTTCTACATACATTAATATCTGATAACTTTGGGCAAATGTGAAATACTCCAGTTGCTTCATATAATAAAACGAGGAAGTCCAATTTTTGTAAGCCTTTTTTTTTCCAGATGATAACCAATGCTTGTTCTCATTCTTGGCAATTGTTATAAGTATGCTCTTTTTGGATTATAAATTGGATATATTGCTGACAATCCACGTTTTATTGTGGCTGAAAGAGTATTTCTTTGTTTTCATAATTCTTTTATTTAAGTTGGAATTTCAAAACTTTTTTCATGTACAATTATTTTATTTTGTTGATTGATTGTTTGTTTGTTGGTTGATGTTTTTGTTTAATTTTTTCTTAATTGTTTCATCGATTTCTCTTTTCAGGTGATTGTAGTTTTTTTCTTTTCCGGGCCATTTCACCTTAACAGGATCTTGGCTCGGATATTCTCAAAGAGAAAGCAACACTGCAAGGAGGAGGCCTCTATTCCGAGCCATTTCACCTTAACAAGGATCTTGGCTCGGATATTCTCAAAGAAAGGACAACATCGCAAGGAGGAAGGATTTATTTCGAGCCATTTCACCTTAACAAGGTCATTGGCTCGGATATTCTGGAAGAAAGGGAACACTGCAAGGAGGAAGGATCTATTCCAAGCCATTTCACCTTAACAAGGTCATTGGCTCGGATATTCTGGAAGAAAAGAACACCGCAAGGAGGAAGGATCTATTCCGAGCCATTTCACCTTAACAAGGTCATTGGTTCGGATATTCTGGAAGAAAGGAACACCGCAAGGAGGAAGAATTTATTCCGAGCCATTTCACCTTAACAAGGTCATTGGCTCGGATATTTTGAAAGAAAGAACAACATCGCAAGGAGGAAGAATTTATTCTGAGCCATTTCACCTTAACAAGGATCTTGGCTCGGATATTCCGGTGAAGTAGCATTCATTCCAATTAGTTGATTCAACGAGTAAGGAGAAGTTAAATGTAAGAGGAGAGCTCCTTGGGTGGCTAAAATCCTACGGGTCAACCCTTAGGGAACCGACCTAATGGCCTCCTCTTTCACATTTCCCCCGCTTTTTCTTTTACCCTTTTTATTTGAATGGCTCCTCCTAATGCTTGTGCTCTTTTTTTTCTTCTTTCGGTGTTCGTGATCTTCCTTTCCGAATCCAAGGTGTGTCTGATCTTCCTTTCCCAAATCCAATCTTCTTATTTAAGTTTCATACCTTCTCTCTTGTTATGGTAAGCACTTAATTTCAAATGCTCATTCACTTTCTTTCCTTGTTTCTAGAATTCTCATGTTATGTTTTCTTATTGCAGGCCAACTCCAATGAACGCTCCACAGACCCGAAAACTACTAAGGAGGTTCCTTTCATCAGCGACTGGGGAAAGGCTCCATTTTATGGGCCTTCTGACGTTTTCTGGGAGTAAGTGAAGAATTATGATCGTACAACCTTTCCTCCTCCTGAGAAAGTAGGCTTATTTCTATATGCTACGGCTTGCGTAAGTTCAGACAGCTTTCCCTGTTCTGCTCGCATTCCTCGTATGTGTATAGAAAAATAGGAATACCCCTACAGTCCCATTCATTTCATATCCGACTCATCCAATCGTCTTCAGGGGTGGCAACATTGGACCGACGAGGTTCTCGCAAATTCTGATTATGTGGATATCTTTGAAGAAATGACATTTTTTGCGTTGCATTCGATTATCGCAGGATCTTCGTGATCCCATGCAAGACCAAGATGCTCTTACCGTCTTGATTTCACGCTGGTGTTCTTCCACATGTACATTTGTCACTGCTTGGGGGGAGTTCACCCCAACTCTAGAGGACGTTTATGTCATTTACCAGTAACCTTTTTTTTATTTCGTTCATTTTTTATTTATTTATTTATTTATTATTATTTTTTTTAGAGTATGAACTCATTCTAGATTATATCTTGTAGCCTTCTTGCTGTTACATCGGCTTCCTGTAGCATATCTAGCATGTCTCCTAGAGATGTTGAGTGCATTGCTTATTTAACAGAAGCTTCCAAGATAGCTCCCAATTATATCTCGCGATTCCATGGTGACATGCTCCTCCCAAACTTTGAGACTTCTAACCAGCAAAATAATTCCTGGTTATCTTGGGTGCTTATTCTTCTTGAGGATTACCTGGGCAGGACATGGAAATAGTTCTGACTATAACAAGTCTGTCCTCACTTTCTATGAAGAGCTTTGCCCTTTTCCCTTAGCTGCTTATTTGGCTATGTGGTTATCTCGCTTCATTTTTCCCGGGTCTCCTGTAGGTTGTCCTTCGACTCGCATGTTTGGTTTAGCTTCTATGTTATCTCGAGGTCTAAATGTTCCTCTTGCTCCTCTCTTCTTAGGAACATTGTATCGTCGTCTGGACGAAACTATTCTCGCTATGAAGGAATCTGTTGGGAGGTATCCATTTTTCTTATTTTTATTAACTGTCTTTCACACAACATTTTTTTCTTATCAATCTTTTTGTTTCTTTATTCAGGTATGACGTAAATTGCTTCGCTCCCTGCTCCTTTCTTCAAATCTTTCTCTTCGAGCACTTTTTGAGATATTTTACTCTTGCACATTTTTCTAAGAAAAAAAAGCAGTATTTAGATCCTTCTTCATTGCGCAACATTGTCCCTCGTACAGCTCGCTGGATTGATCACCGATCTAGTTTAGATTTACGGCATTTTATCGATGATTCTTCATGCTTTACAGCTCGTCCATACACTATTGTTTCAGAAAGTGGTTCTTCGTTGTCTTGGTTCGTCTTCCTTCGGGCTGCGGAGCTTCCTTACTCAGATATCAACGAATTGAGTGGTTCTTCGTTGTCTTGGTTCGTCTTCCTTCGGGCTGCGGAGCTTCCTTACTTCGTCGAAGATAATGGTTTTGGCACTGTGTTTTATTCTCCTCATAGGGTCATGAGGCAGTTTGGATTTGACCAGGAGCGTCCCTTTGGCCACACTTGTCAGGAGACTTATGAGATTGCCCTTCTCAACTTTGTCTCTCTACTCTCCCTCTTTTACGTGGGCATTTCCAAGGCCTCCAAATGCTCCTCATAAATCCCTTCCTTTTGTCATACCGAATGATTCTCGGATTGGGCGATATACTACCAACGAGCGTAATTATTGGCAGGTCAATCTTAAAAGATAGGGGGATGATACTTCGATTTGTTCTCTACCAGTTTCTATTCCCGAACGTCTCCAATGGGCCAGTTCTTTATGTTCTCCTAAGACCACTATCCGATTTGAACGTTGGTCAACGATGGTCGGCTCATTGAGCGTGAGGCTTTGATGCTTAAGTCTTCTCATCCTCGGTCGGTGAGGCATTCATCCTCGAAGTGACCCAACTATTCTTCGAGAACATGTCCCTACTACTCTCCGGTGAGTCTTCCACCACGGGCCGTCTCATGCATCTCTATCACAGATACCTCCTTGAGTTCCTCCCCGAGGATCCTCTCAGTGCCGAGGAAATGAGAATCACCCGTTCTAAAGCGAAAGCATCTACCACTCATCGATTCTCGAGGTGGATCCTCCTATTACTTCTATCGTGGTTAGGTTAGTCGTCCCGTTATTACGCCGCTTAAAGCCATCATCAAAGCGTCCTCTTGATGATCTTTGGTTCTAATATCGCCGACGGTAGAGGATCCGGTAAATTTTTTTGACATTTCCATATTTTTTTTATCCCTCGTATAGTTGCTTTCGTGTTTCCTTATGTATTTATTTTCTTGATTTTCAGATTGCAGAGGTCAATGAAGAGGATTATGATGTTCCTCTTGGGTTTATTTCTGGTACTACACATGAGGTAGCTGCAGCAGTTTCTGCTAGTCGTGAGCCTTCTCAACTTATCCTTATTGGTGTCGAGTCGTCTTCTTCGCATAATGATTGTGTTAGCCTTGATGCTAAAGACACTTTATCCGATGTAAGCCCAAGTCCTGCTGTGGGTGGTACACCGATTTCTTCAATCCTTCCTATGGTTTCTCCATATGATGGGCCTAAAGATGCTAATAAGGCTCCTACCTCCTTGAGGGGGAATCCTTCTGAGACTATTGCTGATGTCCATCCTCCCCAGAAAGAGTCTGCCGAGTTAGTGATTGATCAGGAGGGCATTATTGATAGTACTTTGGGTGGGTTAAATGACATTCCCGTTTCCGTGGCATCTCCTGACTCCTTTTCCATTGGATATATTGTGAGTATCTTTCTTTAGTCAATATATAATTCATCTTGAATTTCCTTTTTTTTTTCATAATATATTATGCTTTGACATTTTTTTGTTTTCAGAGTGAGAAGATGAAAGATTTGCCTTTGCCTGTTGAGGCCCTGGCTTTGTTTGATGTTCTCCATTCGGATGTCGCCCACTCGCCTTATAGTGACCTTGGTTATCCTCCAGGTGGCCAAGGCTTCGAGGAATCATCAGCCATACAGCATCTTTCTGATCCTCCATCTCTTGTCTTGTCAAATTCTATGGTGGCGTCTAAAGTGGCTTCTGCCAGAGCTTCCTTCAATCCAAGTGGGGATCTTATTCCGTGGAGGGTTTTCGGATATCATCTCTAGTCGGGGAAAATCTGGAGGCGTCTCTAGCTCGGTTTCCGAGATACTTGACCGATTGATTATTAAGAAAACTTCCACCCAAACCTTCTTAGACCAAACTTGCGAGCCTTGTTCTTGGGGTTGCACACTCTGTCTTTATATTCCTTGCGAGTAGAGGACTTGAAGAAGTTTAGTGATGATGTGAACGACCTTGAAAGTCGTGGGTGTTGACATGTCTCCTTTTCGTGTTAAATTTGGATCTTCTCAAATCAAGTTTTAATCTTGTTTCACTACGTTCGGAGGTTGCTGTACATAAGTGTGAAGATGATTCCTTTTCAGTGCAGCTTTCTGAGTTTGATGAAGCCGCAAACAAACTGAAGATCCAGTCTCAAGATTTAGAGGACCAGCTTCGGGATCTAAATGTTAAATTTCGAGGATGTGGAGTGCCAAATGATGGGACTTAAGTAACTCACCCAACAAGTTAGGGAATTTGAAAGTCGCAAATCTTAAGGTTCGAGATGCGGCCATTCTTGACTTGGAAGCTTTACCTATGCCTCCTCTTGATTTGATATGTCTTGGCCTTTAGATCATAACTTGTTGTAGTAGTTTTTTTTATAGATTTCCTGTTTCAGAAACTCATTTATACATGTTTCATTTATCAAAATGTAGTTTCTTCAACCTTGTTGATTGCTTTTAATTTGAATGATTCCTTAAAATTCAATATTTATCATTGAATCTCAAGTTATTCAAATTAATATTACAAGACAACCACAAGTAAATATGAATTTTATCAAAACATGTATATATAGTTTTCACAAACCAAAACTTGACTTTATACTCTTTTTCTTAAGAAATTTAAAATAACATTCAAGTATAAGTGAAAGTTTGTAAATTTATTGATAATAAAATTGCTTTTAACGAAAAGCATAACGTTTCATTAGTAAATCTTGCTTTTGTCGAAGAAAGCATAACGATTGCCACTTTTAGAGGTAAAGTGTAACTTTCTTGTTTTTGTTGAATAAAGCATAACGTTTGTCACTTTTAAAGATAAAATGTAACTTTCGGGGTTGAGGGCTTAAACTTCGGTGCCTCGATCACTTTTGAAGTTGAAAGTGTAACTGTCGAGGGCTGTTAATCAGGTTCTCGATCACTTTTGAAGTTTGAAAGTGTAACTTCCAAGAAATTTGTACTTAGTCAGGTGCCTCGATTACTTTTGAAGTTGAAAGTATAACTTTTGTGATCTTTCTTCTCATGTGTAATATTTCTTTACCCACTTCAAGTTCAATGGGCACGAGGCGACATCGATCCCACACGAGATATCTTGCAATACCCCTTTTAGAGATCGCGTACCTATCTGAGCCTTCCCATTTGGGGTAAAATTTGGTGGTTGGGGTCCCCTCAAGCGACTTGAGTTGTTGTTTTGAGTACTAGGTCCCCCGAATTCGGTCGTGGTACTTCTTTGCGGTATTGTATTGTCGTCATGAGTCTTTCATGATGCAGATTTCGAGCTTTTCTTTAGCCTTATCTCGAAAGTCAACTAAGGCCTCGAGTCATTCTTTGGTCGGTTTTCTTCCTTGACCAATCTTGAAGTCTCATTCGAGTGAAGGTATTTCTATTTCAATGCAAAACAAATTTCTTTCACCATAAACCAAAGCATATGAGGTCTCGCTTTGTAGGCTTCCTTTTTGAAGTTCGATATGCCCATAACGCTTATTGGTAATTGTTACGCCCGTATGTCTTCGGATGTTCGCTCAGGGTTTTGATAAAATTTTTATCAAGGTTTTGTTTGTAGCCTCGTCTTGTCCGATTTGCCTTTTCGGGTAATATGGTGATGACTTGTAATGTTTCACCTGTATCTTTCCATCGATTTTAGCGTCCTTATTGATGAAGGGAGTTCCATTATCCGACAAAATTATCTTGGGATTAGAAGCGGCAAATGATGTGTTCCTTGATAAAATTGGCCCTTCTTTGGTCCGTGGCCTTCTTCAAGGGTATTACTCCACCCACTTTGTGTACATCTCGGTGGCAGTTAAAATCCATATGTTACCCTTGGAATTAGGGTGAACAGGACCTATAAGATCCATTCCCCATGTATGAAAGGGCCATGGTGTTGCCAAGGTTCGCAAATCCACGGCGGGAGCATGGATCAAGTTTCCATGTATTTGACAAATGTGGCACTTTTTAACAAATTCTAGGCAATCTCCCTCCATCTTTGGCCAGTAGTAACCATGATCGATAAGTTATTTGTACAACTTGGCTCCCCCTTGGTGTTCATCCTTGTGCATTTGGTAAACCAAATCTTTGGCTTCACCTAGTTCCAGACACCGTAGGGGCTTGCCATTGAATCCCCTTCTAAACAATTCTCCATTCTGCAAGAAGAAACGTTGTGACTTCCTCTTGATTATAATTGCGTCCTTCTTTTCGGTCGGAAGAGTCCCGCTTTGCAAGAACTCCACATAAGGGATTCGCCCATCCGCTATATCTTCAATGAAGGCGCATTCATCCTCCCCAGGGTATTCTTGGCATGAAACACATTGGCGTTGTAGGGCATCTGCTTCCTTCTTCATTTCAGGCCAATAATACCCTTGACGCTGCAGCCTACGATACAAGTCTATGTCTGCCAATCCGCAGTTTTCGTCATGCACCTGTTGCAAGACTCTATCTGCTTCCTGCCTCCCTAAGCATCGTGTCAACACACCGTCTTCTTCTTTGTGATACAAGACACCTTTGATGATGTTGTACTTTTGTAACTTCCCGGTAGGTATTGTTCCCTCCTTTGTTTGCAATTGATGGGAGATGTCGTATCGCCAATCATCTATCATGTCTTTGGGGAACATATTTAGCACTGTGGTTGAGAGGGTTCTCTTCATTACCTTTACATCCAAATCCTCACCTTGGACATAGACTCGAGATGCTTCTTTGTTCTTTAGTGCATCAGGTTGTTTATTCTGTCCTCTTGGCACATATTCAATCACCACCTTCTTGAAAGCCTCCATCACCTTTTGTGCTACAGTTCGATATGGCGCGAAGATAGGTTCCTTCACTCCGAATTAGCCTCTTATCTGTTACACTGTGAGGTTTGAATCTCCCTTTACTTTAAGATATTTGGCTCCCAATTCTTGAGCCGCCAACAATCCTAGTATGAACGCCTCATATTCTGCTTCATTGTTTGTGCAAGGGAAATCCAATTTGTATGACAAGGCCACTTCATTTCCTTCTTTAGTGGTCAACACCACTCCTGCTCCGCCTTTACCTTCTGCAGATGATCCATCAAAAGCCAAACTTCACCATTCTGGGTCCTCATTCCTCAACTCGATTGATTCTACTTCTTTACCCGGAAGATCCTCAAAAGGGGGTTCATATTCTCTATTTGGAAATTGAGCCAGCAGGTCTGCCAAGGCTTGACATCGGATTGCCTTTGGTGTTACACACTTGATGTCGTACTCTGAAAGAATCATCATCCATCTGGCAGGTCTTCCTACTAATGCTGGCTTAGTTAATAGGTATCTGATTGGATTAGTTTTTGTTGCAAGCTTTATTTCGTGTCTTTAAAAATAATGCCGCATTTTCTACTTAATGAATACCAATGCTAGGAAATGCCTCTCCACCAATGAATACGGTTTAGGTCCTCGGATTATCCCGGCTAATGTAATATCTGAGTTTTCTTCTCCATCCACCTCTGCGTAATCAATCCACCCATGGACTTCTTGGTAGATGTGATGTACAACCGCAACGGCATTCCTCTTTGTGGCACTAACATTGTTTGTCTTTGAAGCCAAAATTCTTTTCACCTTCTCAAGCGCTTTGTTGTTGGTACAGCCCCAGTCCATTGTTTTTCCTTTTAGCAATTTGCCAAAAGGTACGTGACTTTAATTAATCTTTGGCATGAATCTTCTCATGTATGATACTTTCCTTAGAAAGCTCTTCAACTGCTTTTGCGCCTTTTGTGGGGGCATCTATGTAATTGCTTTTGCCTTGCTTGGGTCCACCTCTAAGCCTCTATTGTGCACCAAGAAGCCCAAGAATTTTCCAGCCGTCATCCCAAAGGCGCACTTCTTCTTGATTCATCCTCAACTTATACCTTGACAGACATTTCAAACACTTTCCTCAGGTCCTCCACATGAGTTATCGCCTTATTGGATTTCACTACTATGTCGTCTACATAGTCCTCCACTATATCATGAATCATGTCATGCAATATGGCGTGCATTGCCCTTTGATAAGTTGCCCCGCAAGATTCTTTGACCCGAATGGCATTACTACATAGTAGAAATTCCCAAACGGGGTACGAAAGGCTGTCAACTCTGCATCTTCTACGGACATCTTTATCTGATTGTAACCCACAAACCCGTCCATGAATGACATCATCTCATGATTAGTCGCATTGCATCTACCAAAGTGTCTATGTTGGGTAATGGGTACATGTCCTTTGGGCATGCCTTGTTCCAATCTCTGAAATCCACACATATTCGTGGTCTGTCCATTTGACTTCTTTACTGGCAGACAATCTTTGGATAGCCATATTGGATGTTGAATTGGCTTGATGAACCCTACTTCCAAAGAACTTCTTGATCTCTTCCTTTATTTGAGTTTTACTTGGTGCATAGTTGCGAGGTGCTTGCTTTCTCGGCTTCATTCCGGACTTATGTTTAGATTGTGCTCCACAAGATCCTTGTCAATTCCGGGCATCTCGTCGTAATTCCAAGCAAAGACATCCATATATTCTTGCAATAATTGTACAAGTTCCTCCTTACATTTTAACATCCAGCTCCTTGTTGACATAAGTCGGTCTTGGCGTGCCTTCCTTCTCACATTGCCAAATTAACTTCCTCTAATTCATTTTGTTGAGGTTTTGGCCTATCCTAAAACATTCGGAACTAGTTCTACCTTACATTGTACAACTTCTTCTTCTTCATTATTCTTTGGAGGGGGACACCTCCGAGCCGTTGGTTCACACGCCCAAGGGCTCTTCCCCCTTGCATCGTCACAATCGAAACACCACCTTTCCGTCGGGTTTAACAACCCTCTCCCATTTTGTCTTCTGGCCCTTGTCAAATTGTGCCATCCGCTTGGCATTTATTATATTTCTGGCATCTTCGGGGTCTGCTGGCCTTTTCTTTTCTTCTCTTTCTTCTTTCTCTAAGTCTACTACCATGGGCTTCTTATTTTTGGAACATTCTCCGTGTTCCAAGGTCTCCTTCTTCTCTTTTTCTGCAGGCACGAACTTATCTTCCTGCACTTCCTCCCAGCTTGCTAGTCTTAGAGAATTAGGCCTTGCAATTTGGTTCTCTCCCTCTTTAGTGACATCATCAAAGAAAGTTGTTTCGGTGATGTGTGCCTCCTCTGGTCCAAAAGGATTCCGAGTTGCTGGTACCTTTACTTCTCTCCCTTTCTAAATAGCTTTAAGGCACTGATGAAAGACCGAGGGTACTACCCCGTAGTCATTTTGCCAAGCCCTTCCCAGCAAGACATGATATGATGCATCCACCTCGGCAACATGTAATATTACAGGCCCTCGAATCTTCCCAACTTGCATGTCCACCTTAATGTGTCCTAGGGTTCTTGTGCTTTGGTTGGCGAATCCCGTAATGTTCGTTTGTTCATTCACAATCTTCTTCTCCTAAGAAGCTTAACCGTTTGTTTGAACGGTGTAGGGCATCATATTCTGAGATGCTCCATTATCAATGAATGCCCTCCGCACCTCGATGCCATTGATTACTACTGTCACATACAACGGCCTGTTGTGCGGGTATCTTATCTCTCTATCAGCTTTAGAGAAAGATATCTTATTTTCTTCTTCCTCCATTGTCTTCACAAATCCTTTACTCATGGCCATACAAGTCTCCCTGCGTCGGCAGACTTTTGATAATTGACTTTGGTTGCCTCGATCCTCGCTCTGGCCAATCCTATCTCGATCGAAAAAATTTCGAATTTGGCTCCGTTCATCAATGCCATCACCGCAGCTGGATCACACTCCTCCTTATCTTCCATCATCATCTCCACTTACGGGCTTGCTTTGTGAATAACGCGGTTGTGACGTTTCCTTCCCTGTGGTTTGGCAATGGCTTGTCATGAACGCTACTTTCCTTTCCAAGTTCAATCTCCCCATTTGCCAACTTCTCGTGGAATATCCTCCGCAGCTATAACAATCCATAGTTGAGTGTCCGTATTGGTGGAATACATGGAAGTCCAGTCTTCTTCTTCATTTCTTCCGTCGCTCGCAAATCTAGGCCTTGGAGGTTTCACCACTCCATGTTCAACCCATTGTTCATACAAATCCTTGAATGCTTTCAGTAAGACCCCAAATAATTAATAAATGAAATTTAATTTCCTCTAATTATTATTTTGAAATAGTAAGGGTTGATTTGATTAATGTGGATAGTTATGGGTAAAATACGCAAGTATTTCAAAATAAGCAAATGGTTATAAAATATTCATTATTGTTTGGGAATATTCGTTTGGTCGTGGAATATTAAATCTTTGTCGGGAATATTAAATGCGATAGTAGCAGCCTATGTGTGGGCCCCATAAACGGAAAGCGATTGGAGGAAGAAAACGACAAATATAAGTTGTTTAAAAATAACAGGCGTAGTTGTTACCAATTTTAATTGTTGGAAATACCGTTGGTTAAAACACGATGTCTGGCGTTGGTGTCTCAGTAGATGCAGTATTGCACCAATTATTGACTCTTACGTGAAGGCACTACTCAATAATGGTTACAGAATAATTCGCTCATTCGATATTTTATTGATTTAATAATTGTTGCATTGATATTTTATATTCTTGTTGTTGTTTCAATAATTGTCATTTACGGTATTTTCATTATCGAAGCAATAATTCATATTATCTGAATAATATTATTAAATAACATTATTGGCAATGTCTAGAAAGTTACATCTCAAGGAGAGGTTTGGTCACCTAATTCTTGGCATACCAAGAAGGAGAAATTCTTATTGGAAAGCCCCTCTTTCACCAGGAAGCTGCTGGTTGTCGATATTGTGATTACGTAATATTATTTGTGAATAATTAATTATTGACTTATATGATGAAGAAAGTATTGATTTTATGTGGATATAGATGAGAAAATTTTTTAATGTGACAATTGTTGAAAATTAAAATTTTATCTTTTACGATAAAATAATTCATTTAAATATATTATTATATTTTTAATAATATAATAATGGTGATATTTTTACAATGAATGTGTGATATATGAGTATACGAGGAGAAAGAGTATTTTTGTTGCAATATATATTTAAAACATGTTAAACATGATGGTGGACCCCATTTCTTGACTGAAATTTGATTATAGCCTGTAAAATCGCTTTCGTTTGTGGATTTTGGTCAATTTCATTTGGAATTAAGAAAAATTTTCTTCGCAAAGTTGTAGAGAATTGAATTTCCTATAAAAACTAGCGAGATTGAATTTTCGATAAAAGGGCTATTTATTATGAATTATTGAAGTTCGAAGCTCAAATAATTGATTTTGGAAGTTTAAAATATTTTAATATGAAAAACGTTTTTTGGTGATTTGAGTGTGGGTCTTACATGTGTTTTAATGGCTGAATTCAGGTTGGTATGCATAGGAAGTTGTAGAAATAATAATAATATTATTAAATTAAATTTTCTCTTTTTGTGTTCTAAGCATTTTCCTATAAATAAGGTCTTGGGTTAGAATTGAAAATTACACGTAAACCCAAGTTTTCTCTCTCTATATTATCGAGCGTATTCTTGTGAGTATTTTGAGTATACTTTGAGTATTGCTATACTGGTGCAAGTTCAAGTCATAGTCAATATCCCATGCTTTTTCAAATCTTATCTTTCGAGGTAAGGGATATTATTTTTTTTAAAATGATATTATTTATTCTAATATCATTATCTTCAAGTATTGATCCGAACTTTTTAATCAAATTTAGAACTTTTAATTGTCGGGAGTTCTTATTCACGATACGGTCTTATTCACGATATCTGAAGATTACTTTCGTGAATACCAAGACTATTCATCGAAAAATAAAATTTTTTCTTTTCGTTCAAAATATCTATTACGGATACTAGCTTTGATTGCATCCATGTTTTGATCATTCTTGAATTTTACACCACTATGATTATTTTTGAGGTATTTTTGGACGTGGATAAAACAAAGTACGAATCCTTAATCCTTAATCCTTGTCATTTTGATTCACCTGGATTCGCTTTAAAAAAATATTTTCATCATCCTCATCTTAAATGATGATATTATGGAATATCTTTGGGCCGTGTAGTGCAAAGATGAATGATTTCGATGAATATCTTTGGCCCGTAGTGCAAAGATGAGCAGTGTTTAGATGAACATGATTAATGATGAATATCTTTGGCTCAGTAGTGCAAAGATGAATATTTGATTCCAAATATATATTGATTGATGTTACTGAGGGATAAAAGATAGAGCGACGAACTTTAAAATTCATACATAGAAGATAGTAGTTTGCATTCTCTACTTAACTCTTCTAATGAATTATTATTTCAGCTATGAATATTGATTTAAAACTTGTTGTCTATTGCATTCTATTAGATTTTTCCTGTTGAAGACTAACGATAATTTTGTTGTATATTATCTTAGTCATAATATTCTTCTTTGGGCTAGTTGAGCTCACCCTTTTCCTTTTTGTTCCATTTTTCTTCTCGGGAGGCGAGAATGTAGCGAAAGACGAAGTCGGGGTATGGAATGATGGTTATAGAGAGAGTTGTTTAGTAGTCCTCACCATTTTTTATAAAATAATGTATCAATAAATGTGATGAGGATTTATTTGGGTATAGATATTGTCAGAAGATAATATTTGTATTCAAACTCACGCTTTTACTATTGTAATAATAAAGTTATAGTTGTTTACATATCTGTGTATTGTAACTCGAGAATGGGTGATGTATACCTATTTTGGGGCGCCACAGTTTTTTTCAGTATATTTGTCTTGTGTAGTCCTCTATTTGGCCAAAGTTCTTCTCATGCTTCTCCCTCTTGCCCCCTTGTGGTTTTGATTGAGAGTCAGCCAAAGCCACAGTTGCTGTCCTTTTGCCCTTCCATGTAACCGTCGCATGGCTAGTGGGCAATGTCATGATTCCTCCCAAGTCTTGTGCAAAAGATGAGAGGGTCACGAAGGAATCACAAGCCTTGGTGATAAGGTGGGGCTTGAAGGAATCCAAGGCGCCATTGTTGCAAATGCTGACTAAGTTCTTTTCTTCAATCGGCTCTGCGCACTTCTGTGCCTGGGCCCTGAACCTATCAATATAATCTGACAACTCCTTATTCAATTTCTGTTTGAACCGCATGAGCTCCACAATGGTTACCTGTTTCTGCACATAGAAAAATTTCTTGAAAAATTGTAATTTTAGGTCATCCCAATCATGGACTGACCCCTTCTCTAAATTGTAGTACCAACTAAAGGCACTATCCGTCAAAGTCTTGTTGAATTCTCGCATCAACAAGTTGTGGTTGTTCATTTCATCATATCCGAGCCACGGAGACATTGACTCTACAAACCTGGCAATATATTCCCTAGCATTTCCTTTTTCCCCGTTGTATTTTGGAAATTGCGGGGGGTGCTCAATATACCCTGTTGGGTAAGGTTGCCTCCGAATGTGTGCAGGGTAAGGAGGAGTAAAGTCCAACTCCGAGGGTCGAGATGTCTGTTTGCGAAGTTGATTGATCACGTCAATCATATCATCCTTGGTCACATACTGGGAACATGAAGCGTGAACTCTACGGGGTGTTGTGATATCTTTCTTTGCATCGGTGGTGTGTATGGTAGAGAAATTGGTTGATGAACACTTGCATCATGAACAAGCGCCTTTGGTGGAAGTTGTTGGCTCATTCACCGGACATTGCTTGGAATGATTGGGCATTTGCACTGTGAAAATTATGGAATAGTATTTGAGATGATGTTTGCTCGAGGTTGGGCTTGCTTCCATCCTAGGTTGTGGCACGCCACCACCGCTCGGGCTTCAAGTTGATTATTGGAATCGATTGACTTTTCAGTTAATGGAGGTACAATCTGGTTCTCTTTGTTGTTGCTACCATTATTGTTGTCTTCCACACCGCTTGTTCCCCATGCGAACTTCCCCGGGAACATGGCCTTGAAAGTGGGAATCTGATCAGCTATCGCCGCGAAAATTCCCATCTCCTCTTGCTTTCTCTGCATTTCCAAAGATCATGGCCATCATCATTCCTTGCACTTCTCGTGCTTCCTTCAATGCCTTGAGCATCTCCAACCTGACAAAGATTCGGTCAGTCTCCACCTGCATCCTCGCCTTGCCTTCCTGCGTTGGTTTGTTGTTGATTGGCCATATGTGGTGATGTCGAACTTCCTTCTGAAGCGTCTTCAATAAATGGTTGGTCAAAATCCAGGTTTGCACCTTGGAATGCTTGAGTTACTTGCCTTAGAACTAGCTCCGGTGAGGTAATGCTATTTGTTGGTGAAGCAGCTCTTCCTGTAGTTCTCCCACTTTGAGTTGTGGGCATACCCTTCACGAATTCTACACCTCCCCAGCAGAGTCGCCAAAAAGATGTGGGCAATGAAATTGTACCTTGCTAGGGTTAGGGTTTCGTGTTGGCTGAGGAGGAGAGAAATCCACGAAGAGCACAGAATTGATTGGTTGATTGAAGAGAGAAGAACGACAGGTGGGCGATTACTCCAACGACGCGTAGCAGAACCCCTAGAATCCAGGAACCGTGTTAGGGTAACAGGGATTCCAAGAGCCTTCTTGAATCCTTCGAGTTAAGAGAATGTTCACACCCCTTTCTAGTGCTTTTAGGTGGAATCTCCGAGCCTTTAAGTCACCAAAAAGGGTCATTTTGATCTTCTGAGAGTCTAAGTCTTGAATCTTCAGAGAAGTCCCTTTCCAAATGGAATGGAAGGGGTATTTATAGGGTTTTCTGGAAAGTAGTCATGTGCAAGGCACATGCCTTTAGGGAAATTCCAGAAATACCCTTTAGTCCTTAGAGTAATGCCCATATTGCCCTGTCCTTCTAGCCACCAATTCAATCCCTCAATCAATTCCCAAAACGAGCCGCCTCCACGAGTCTTCTGCCTCGGGACACGTGGAGGCTTTTCGCAGGTCTCGCACATTTATTTCTGACTTTTCTGTCTTTATTTCATTAGGTTATGCGAACCCTAATTTGCACCTTTAATGAAGCCGTGGAACCCTAATTGCGCATTCAATTCAATTAGGTCATGTGAACCCTAATTTTACACTTGGGCCCACACACAACATAATGGAGTCGCAGAACAGATGAGCGAAACTTTAATAGAGAAGGTCAGGTACATGTTGTTAAATGAAGGTTTAGGCAAGAAATTTTGGGCATAAGCAATGAACACAACTTCTTTCTTGGTTAATCATTCTCCTTGCACAACTATATAATATAAGACCCCTGAAGAGGTTTGGTCAGGTAATCCTCTAAATTATTCATCTCTTAGGGTGTTTGGTTGTCTTGCATATACACATGTGAATGCGGCAAAACTCAAACCTAGAGCTAAAAAATGAATCTTTCTTGATTATGGTTCTGGTGTGAAGGGTTATAGACTTTGGTGCTGATCAGAAGTCAGCAAAGGTCATCATTAGCATATATGTTACTTTTGATGAGTCTATTATGCTTCATAAGAACAAGGAATCCTCTATTCCTTGTATTGATAGTTTTGATAGTGTTGATCAGAAGGTGGACCTTGAAGTAACTTCTCCTCAGGTTCAAAAATCACAACAGAGTTCAGATCATGTGCTTATTACTATTACTGTTATTGATGAGAATATAGTTTCAAAGAAGGAACATATGGACTATCAGTATGTCTGATCACTAAAGACAGGGCAAAGAAGACAGTGCGACCACCATAGAGATATGAGTATTCAAATTATGTTGCTTATACCTTGTTAGTTACCGAGACAGTTGAGTATAGTAACCCTGTCACTTATAAAGATGTTATTTCTTCGAATGATTCATAAAATGGTTGTTTGTTATGAATGAGGAGATGAAATCTCTTCAAAAAAAAATTGAGAGCTTAGACATGATTAGTCTTTGATGCGCTTAGTTACGTTGTGCATTTGAAAAGAGGAGAAAGTTCATTGTTTGTGCTATGTTTGGAGGATTCAAGTCAATGTGGAGATTTGTTGGGTATAACATGAATTCTTATTTGATTTGAATTTAGGTATTACCTAGAATCCGTTTTGGTTTAGGAAAATTATCTTTTCTAGTTATACTTAATTTAGTATTTCTTATCTTATTTGGTTATGAATTTTCGTATGACCTAAAAATATATGTGCTAGGTTTTTTGAAGAAGATACATTCAGAAGTATTTTAATAATTCTCATAGTTCTCTCTTTATCTTATCTTGTATTCTTCACATTTTATTTAGTGAATTTCTTCTGTCTTTCTCCGTGATTTTTTCCCCAATTTGAGTTTCTACTTAAAATTATTATTTTTATGTTTCTACATTAATTTATTTTATTTATCGTAATTTGTCATAACAGTTATCCATGTTTTTGTTGATTAAGCCACTACAAGAAAAAAGCTTAAGTCTGAAGGATTTTTCCGTCGGACATACTCCTATTCGGTCAAAATTACATTATTCCCGACGGAAATATCCGTCAGATATTCGGTTGTAAATATTCGAGTCGAAAATAAGATCCGTCAAAAGTTCTCGCTTGAATTAAATATCCTCGATTTAACGTATCTTCGATTTAATGTGGAGGTGTTGGTGGCGGCGGTGGGTATTTCGAGATGAGAGTGAGAGAGGAGAGACTGAGATGAGAGAGTGAGAGAGTGAGAAAGGAGAGATATAAAACTGAGAGAATACGGGGAGACGCTGGCCTGAGTCAGTCAATAGGTTTTATTAGATATTTCCGACGGAATATTCGACGGACCTACGTCCCTCGGAATTACAGTATCTTCGACGTACAGTCCCTCGGACATAACCATAATTTCGTCGAATTTAAGTTTCGCGCTGGCGGAAAATTTGGCGCCATATGAGGTCTTATATTCCCGACGGAATTTCCTCGGAAATAAACTATTTTGGACGGAATTATTTTTGACCTAATATTTCGTCGAAATTATATTAATTTCGACTGAATACAGTCCGTCGAACTTATCTCCGTCGGGATTAGTCGATTTCCTTGTAGTGAGTAATTAAGATTATACTCTTATATATTAGCTTTTGGGAAGAAAAAGCATGTACTTTTACTTACTATTTAGCATTACAACGCCCAACAATATACTGAAGCTCTTAAATTAAAGGATGAAATTCAAATATTTGTTATAACTAAGGCTGTAAATGGTAATCGAAAAATTCGTATTCGTCCACATCCGTATTCGAAAAAAGCGGATATTATTTGCATTAAAAAAACGGATATATCCATATTCGGTTTGAAGGTATCCGTAAATAGACGGATACGAATACGGATATAGGCGTATTCATATTCGATTAACATCCGTAAAGTAAATATATCCCATGGACACGGATATCCTAATCAAATATCCAGAATAACTATATATATATATATATATATATATATATATATATATATATATATATATATATATATATATATATATATTAGGAGTAAGCAAATTCGTATTCAATGGTGTATGCATCAAGTTAAGTTAGGATGCAAATTAATCTTGTAATTTTTATGATGATGCGTTTGACATTTTCCTCCTCTTATGATTAGGATGTTTAATTAATATGTATGGTTTAAATATTAAATTGTGTTTAATTAATATGTATGATTTAAACTTTAGTTTTTTTTCGTAAATATTTTGAATGAATTTTATATTAGGTTACTGATAAACGAATTCGGATATTCGGATATCCGAATAATTTGTCTATTCGGATAAAATAAACGGTAACGGATATTATCCGTATTCGAATATTTTTCCGAATACCGAATACGGATAATATTTTTTAAATCCGCCGGATACTGGAAACAGATACGGATAGCGAATTGGTTTTTCGGATACGGATACGGAAATACTTGTATCCGTATCCGTTTAATACCGTTTACACCCCTAGTTATAACCAAGTCCCGTCAATGACAGTTATTCAAAAGTTGCATATGACTGTTAAAAGTGCAAGGAGATTAGAAAAAGAGTAGATCATCTGTCCTAATTTTCATTGTTCCCCTTGTGTCCCCCCATTTAAATTTTGACACCTAACCTCTTATTTAATTTTAGAGTTAATTAGTGTTAAATAAGAAATTATGTGTTAAAATTTAAATAAAAAAATACAAAAAAATATAAAAAATAGGGACAGAAGATCTGCTCAGCTCTGGATGAGAAAGGGGTAATGGGCATAATGTTCTCGGGGATGTGATTATATACTTCACGGAAGTAAAAGGTTTAGGGCCCACAAACACACTACTGACAAATGGATAAAAAAAGGTCGTCCTTAAATTAAGTTGAACCTGTATGAATCAGTTTCTTTGAGTTGTTTGAAGCCGGTAGTCAAGTCTTGTCTTTGCATCTTAGAATTGTACGGGCCTTAATTCTCACACAAAAAGTTTTGGTAACCCGTAAGCCACGCACCAGCTCGGCAGCTCCAACTCCAGATGCTCATAAGTTATACTTACAGTCTCTGACTGAACTGAGCCCTGTAATGACAGGCCATTAACCGGCCCAATAGTTAAGGCAACCGAGATATGGAACCAATTGTCCATTGAGGCAGAAGGATGAGAAATTAAAGTGAGGGTACTAAAGCCATTAGTTATAGGCCACTTGCGGGTGGATTGTTTCGTGATTCTATCTGATCCAAATGGCTAGGAAGCCCCACCAAGCTTGACGACAGCTGGTGGTGCCTTGTTTTACTTTTGTATCCGCAGACCTGCAGCGGGAACCGCGGGAGTCCACGTGCACTAGGGATCCCTTCTCTACCCCCGTATGTACCCTTTTTCATAGTTAATTATATTGATATTTTTACAAGATGAATAATCTCACAAATAATAAGTAAATTTCATGTTCATAATATAAGAGAGACAAATATCAGTTTTTTTTTATACGATGCTCCTCCTTTTGTTTCATTAAAAATTATTTATTTTATAAAAATTGTCACTTTTTATTAAAAAAAATATAAAATAACATGATGTTATCAAATAAAATAACCCAACTTCACTATTATATAATTACTATTGAACTAAACACTTGAAAGTATTATATTTAAAGTTGCATATTATGCATATGAAACTTTTTTTTTTGTAAAATCGATAAAGTGTATATAATATGTACATACACCCTTTTACAAAAAGAGTTATTTAATTTTTTCCCTAACTAATTTGTAAAATCTAAAAATATAAGTATAAATTAAAGATGTACACCAGGTCAGATGAAGTATATGCATCAAAATACTGTGATGACCTTGATATGTTTAATGGACAATTTGAATGATAAGTCGATGACTATGTAGATTAGCAGTTTTAAATGCATATGAAACCTACAAATGAGAAAAATGATGAAAATGAGACATTGCCTATAGCCTATATAGATAAGTATTCTTAAGTACTTCGGTGAACACTAAGAAATTCAGAGATTTACACAACTGAAACATGCAATTATCAGGAAGATAAATCTGACTTAAACAAGCAGTCAAGCACAAAAAAGAACATATGCCCTCTTGGTTCTTACCACTCTTTACCTATTGTAAATTTTATTAACAAAAGGCTCGTCTTTCCACAAAGGTGACTAATTAAGTGCCTTGGTCATGATCTGATTTCAGTTTGAATTTTAGTATTTATGAATTGCATGATAAAGTTTATAGTTGTAACCTGTAACTTATGCATAAGCAAATTTCATAATCTCCGCGAATCTTATAGGAACGAGAGTACAACTTTCTTCAACGGAGTTACTTAACTTATGCTACACCATAAAAAATACCCCGTACGTACTCCATTACTAAAGTTACTGTTTTGGAAACAAATTTCATACGTATATATTAAGTACAATTGACCCACCCATTATTTTAACACTAGGCAGTTATAGAGTCTTGAAAATAAGCACAAAAGAATTTAAAATTAAGAGATGGAGATGTCAAAGGAAAACAAGCTTAATTATATATAGAACTAACATTATACTTCGGATCTAATCCTAACTTCTGTACTTGACTCTGCCTCAAAATCACGTGTTTGTTCGCGAGGCTGGTCAGGTGCCTATAAAGAATAGGATGATCACAATACATAAAAGGGATTTGCTTTAAGTTCAGGTGCTAGTTGTTCATTTGAAACTGTGCATAATTATATTCACAAATGTTTCTTTTGAGTAAAGTAAGCATTTCTTACACTTTCCTTTTCACTCAAAAGAACTTTCCCTGAACATAACCTTCATATTTCTACCCATGGCATGCACTTAATCATAGTCATTTATAATCAAGTCTTTCAAGCTATTCAACAAGACATTTTAGAGACCAATACCAAACACACAAAAAAGAAAAAAAGGCAAAAAAAATAAGAATAAAAAGAAGTACATGAGGCGGCAAATCACAACAGGAATCCTCTAAAAAGTGGAGTAACAATTTGATCAAATTACTTGCTTCTCTAAAGATTAGAACCAATCTTGAAACTCATAATATGAAAAATAAATGATGAATAACCAAAAGTCACAACTTCTTCTGTTCGTAATACTTATGCTTTTTTTTAATCATGTTACAAAAGGAAGGCTGCAGGTTCATAAATTATGAAGAAACAAGAAGAAAGTGTCAAATACAGTCATGCTATCAAAAGTTTAACAAAAGTACAGACAAATACCAAATTGTTAGCCCAAAATATGAATGGGTAATAACTTCAAAGTACTCCACTGTACTGAACGTTACTCATAGGACTATACTGTCTCTCAGGGACTACTGAGTTCCATTGAAGTAAAATATTAATGGGTTCCATTAATATTTAAAGTCAGCAAATTTTTAAATCACGCCCTCTATAAGGCCAAACAGTACTACAGTTTTTGTCAATCACTGCCCTGTACATGAAGCGTCAAATCATTCATTTTAAAGAGAGAATATGAGGATAAAAGATAGTAACCCATTTTCAAAGATAAAAATGTATAAAGAATTAATTTGTAATAATTAATTCAATTATTTAACATAGATAGGAGAGGAACAACTAGAAATGAAGGCAACGAAATTGAAATTGAAATTGAAATTGATCTCTTTTGGATGAACAAAATATTACTTCCTTCATACCCTAACGATGGCTCGATGAGACAATATTATAAAATCCTTGACCGAGTATGTAGGATCAAGAGAGATGAACTAGCTAGCTAGTTCTTTATTTATACTATTATTCATGATTACTAACCTAATATCCTACTCATCACAAGCCAAAAGTTACTTAAATTACTCACACTAATATATCCGATCACCATATTAGATTTAATTAGAATCCATATGTTACACTTACACTCTGTTTCTGAGTTTTGAACAGAAAAGAAAAAAAATAAAAAACTTAAATTAGAACAGAAAAGAAAAGAATAGAAAACTTAAAGTTTTCCATTGTGTTGTTTCTGAGTTTTTAATGGAAAAGGATAGAAAATTTAAAATTGAGGACATGAGTTGTAATTTAAAATTTATTATATTAAAAGTTAAGGATAATATGGGAATTATAAAAATATTACTTATTCTAATTTCTTTTCCGTCCAAATCATGCCAATTTTGGACGAAAAACTTTGGCAGAAAAAGTGACCAAGTTTTTTATCTATATCTTTTCTTTTCCGTTTATTAAAAAACTCAGAAACATAAGAATTGGAAAGAAAACTTAAATTTTCCATCCATTTTTTTTTTGTTCATTTTAAAACTCAGAAACAGAGCGTTAATTAGACCGACGGATTAACCTAATTTAATATATACAATTAATATTATCCCATAAAATAATATTACAAAAAAGGCTATTTTCATTTCTAGGGTTTTGGCATTACTCTCAAACTTGTTACCTAACATTCAAATTAAATCATTAAGACGATGAAAGAAGAATTAATTTGAGGCAGGAATACTATCGTGCACTACGTGTCAAGCTAACGTGCACCAGGCACCCCTCCATGTGATAATATATAATCTCCGGTGCAAAAAGTAATTCAAGTGAAACCAACAGAATTAAGTGCATATATGAAATCGATCCACAGCACAACAATCAATGAACTGATTAAACAAATCAACAGCCAGTCGTGATGCGAATAAATCTAGAGAGAAACCTGAAACGTAGGTTCTAGAAGCGCCGTTGCAGAGATTGCGGAGCTGAGTTTC